>OX638063.1:51892606-53125257 GCA_951804385.1 Trifolium dubium | reverse complement strand
TCAATATCAAGTCCCTTTCAGAATTATAGAGGAGGACATAAATAAAATGGAAAAGTCAAAAGTAAATTAGATGGAATAGGATTCGTTTGCAAACCAAGTTGTGCATTGGTTGGTTCTGAAAATTCTTCTAGACAAGTTGGTAGGACCAAACAAAGAATATGCTTTTCTTGGATTAGAGAATCTACTTTGGATATGTTCATTTTTCTGAAATGTAACATTCTGTTCTTTTTTTGATTCCTCTATAATGGCTTCTTGCTTATCTATCTACTAGGTAAAGGCAACCCAATAATATTATGTCCTCAATCTTAATATTATGATGCTGATTTTTGAAATTTTCCTATTCACTCTTCATTATCTGCATCTTCATAGTATACAAAAGTCACATTATCTTAAAAGGTTAAACAATCAAACAGAGTAGCTTCAATCTTTTTACTAGTTAACTCTAAAGTGATTCTAGTTTGAAAATGTTACAAAAGCACGTGTAATGTAATATAAGTAAAGATTTTGCTTGCGTGTATTCTAAGAGGATTTTCAAATAGCATCTACTGTAATACACTTTTAAATGCTTAGTACAGTATTATCTAAAAATGAAGTATTAAAGTATTAAGTTATTTATGATATTTTCAATATGATTAAGCTTTTGCTTTAAATAGTTGTTTTTTTACTTGTGTTTCCTTAGCCAACACATTTTAGCATTCTCCTATAATAACATGTGGTTTTCAAGCCGGTTTGTTGTGATTCTCCAATAGACCAACCACTGCCAATTGAAAATTGTAGTTTTAGATCAATTGAAGAATGCCTTATGGTGTAGTGTTTTCCTGTTTGTAATCAACTGCTTTGCATATCTAACCATTGCCTCGATTTTCTTTCCACAGGGCTAGTGAAAATACTGAAAAAGTATGACAAGAGAACTGGTGCTCTAATTCGCCTACCCTTCATTCAGAAGGTCTTGCAACAACCTTTCTTTACCACTGATATGCTCTACAAGCTTGTAAAGGAGTGTGAAACAATGCTGGACTATCTTTTTCCTGTGAATGTTCCTGCAGCTGTTGGCGAGATGATCCCTGAAGCTGAAGGATGTGATCCATCAACCTCGACCACCACCGAGAGAGATGGTTTGCTGATTCCTAAAGAATTAGCAGAGATTGAGTACATGGAGAGCCTTTATATGAAGAGTACCGTCTCAGCTTTGCATGTTTTGAAGGAAATTAGAAGTGGGAGCTCAACAGTTAGCATGTTTTCATTGCCACCGCTGCAATCAAGTGGATTGGAAGAACCATGGAAGAAAGTCCCAGTTTTGGAACAAGTGGCCAAGTAACCTGCTGGGTTACATTGAGGGCAAGGCTGTTTGTCTTCTAAATTGGGCGCCTCTGTTATAGATACTAACAGTGATGTAAGATCAAAGATGTTAAATGTAAAGCTGGAATTAATTTATAGAATTATAGGTTCCATATAATAAAACTGTGGAACTCAAAGAAGTTATGTTTCGACATTTTGCTGACTCTCAATATTCAATATGTGATGTAACTTATGTGCTTTGTATCTGCTTGATACTAAAATGTTATTATAGGATAAATTTAGAAATAATTTTTATAAATAGTTACCCTCTTCCTGTTTTTCTACCAGAAAATAATAGAAGTAGAACACATGCTAAGCTGCCCTCAGAAGTCAGAAGGCAGGCGAGTAGTGTTCCCTAACAGGTGGTAGTGTAGGATTAATAACAAATTAGACTGTGCGAGCCTTGATATGCTGTGTTTCGTTATTTGACAATATGTCAGTGAGTATCTATGGTTTATAAATTGAAAAATGTTACTAGTTTTAGCAAACCATATGAGATTCAGCTATAAAAGTAGTTCTATTCATGACAGATCAAGGAAGCAAGAACTAATGTTACTTGTTTATTTGACTATACATCATAAGATAGATGTCTCTCGTGTCTTTATTCAGAGGTTCAACTATTGGAGATGTGAATTTTTTTAAAATGCAATACAAGATCTGTATTTCATGTTATGGCATGTTAATGTATATCTTGGCAATGTGATTTTCTGCAGTTTGGACTTTACTAATAATAGTTTGTTTGTGATATCAAACCAAACATTTGGTTTTAGCAGTTTCCTTCCGTCGTCTTGGAATCTGGCTAGCTAATGCAATAAATTTTGTTTAGCTGCTCTTTAACAGATAGTAGATAATAACTAATAGGCGTGTTTGTTTTATTGTCTGTAATGCCAAATGTACTACTCTTTTTTTCTCAATCCAAGCCTTTATTACTTTTCTGTCATATGAGCTTTTCGTTCGGTACTCTCTTTCTATAACACACACGCACACATCTGGCACCCGCTCACCCACAGACACACAACATGACTCAGTAGTTGTTGAGTAAATGTGATTTTAGTACCAATAACCAAAGCCTCCTTTTAAGTGTGAAGTTAACCTCTTCGCTTCATGCACAACACAATTTATGCTTAGATCTTTTACTTGACTTGATGATTCTCTTAGATCTAGCAGTCATGACTGTACTCAAATACTTGTTGAATCATGCAAGGTGATTCTTAGAAACAAACCCGATGTTCTTTCTCAAAATACTACAACGAGCAATTTTCTTTTGCCTCAACCGCAAAGTGAAGTCTTCATGTAATGCTGCCATAGCTTGGTCATAACCCAATCTTGATGCAATGTACTTGTAAGGTATATCAAAAATTACATTCATATTGCTGATGCATTTTTCCACTGGCTTTAAAATGTTGCTGATGAGATGTAAATATACTTTCAATTTAAGTCTTTGTTTTAGCCAAGTTGAATCATGGTGAGGGCTGAGGAGAAAACGACATCAGTTTAAAAACACTTGGCACAAGATACAATATCATGATTTCCTTTATTCAGTAATTAATTAGACTGTGCAACAGATTATTTTTAGAGTGAAAATAGATAAATTGTTCAAAACTGAATTTTTGATTATCTTGGTTTCAATACCACATAACCTTCTAATGCATTTTTAAAGTATGCCAAAATATCGAAAAGACTAATTATTTGTTATGACACTGTTTAGGAAAATAACAGTCAGATTTGACGGATAGGATAGATCAATTTTAAATTTCCACTTTGGTTGTTTGAATCTCAGTGTACAAAGTGCCATCCTTGTTGCTCACCCATTTTACATCTTAAGAACTGATGAAAATGCTTACTGGTCTATAATCTCCTACAATAAGCTTAGTCTCAACGTTCAAGACTATCTCTGTAAAATGTAAATGGTCATCTATGCAGTGCTGCTACCACCATCACTATCCTAGTCAGATACTTACAGGCAATGTTTGAATTATAACAATATGCCTACAGAAAAGTCACAGAACATAGAGATATTACTCCAATACTTAATTCAACACTGGTAAATGCATGTCACATTTGTTTATTTCATGGATATTATTCGAAAAATCAACTTCCACTTCCATTAAAGATAAGGTTTGACTATAATATAGTAGTTTATAGAGAGTGATATGCTCACCTTACAAAGCTATTTTTGTAGAATTGAGTTAGACTTAATATAAAAATCTAACATATATGAGCAATTTCTTTTATAGTCTTTATAAAAAGTTTCATCAAATTATTGTCCTCAAATATTTTCTATCACAATTTTTTATTCATATTTTTAATTCAACTCATATATATTCTTCATATTTTTCAATGATTTTTTGTACATGTTTATAATATTATAAAATAATTTCCCACAAAAATTTAGAATTTTTTAACTAAAGATAAATTGAATATTATTTTTTAAACATAATTTTTTTAAAAAATTCATATTTAGTTATCTCTTATTAAAAAAAAAATTAACTTTTGCAATTTTATTTTTTTCATAATACATTAAACTTTTTTTCATATTTAATTATCTCTTATTTTTCTGATAATCGTTGAACTAACATTTGTTAAAAGTTACCGAAATAAGGCGCGCTTTAGTAAGTAAAATTGAGATCATTGTAAAATTACACGAAAAGGGATTGACCCAGAAAATTGAAAAGGGAGTTCTTGTTGATCCTAAATAATTTAGCATTGTATTACAGTGTATGCGAAGAAAATTAATCTGCCTAGGTATCGTATTAACTTGATCAAACAAAATGGAACAAACCCTAGTTTTCAGTCTGATTTTTCGTGATTATCCTATAAACCACTGTAGTTTTAGATCAATTGCCGTAATAATTTACCTAAAATTGAGTATATGGAGAGATTTTATATGAAGAGTAATGTATCAGCTTTATTCATTTTTTGCAGGAAATTAGAAGAAACATGGAAGAGGATCTCACTTCTGGAACAAGCTATGTAGCACGGACACAAACATGGACATTGATATGTCAACAACGATTAAAATTTAAGGAAATGATATAAACCGGCGCGTGTCCAACACTTGTACACGCCTAATCCGAGCAGTGTTCGTGTTTCATTGGGAACAAGCAGCCCAGTAACCTGCTGGTTTACAATTGAGGTAAGTGAATGAATATAATTGGATGACTACTATTTTCCTTTTTGTTTTGTTTTCTAGTAAATTGGATTGCTTATGTTTTGCATGACTTAGTTACTAGCAGTGATTTAAGATGCTAAATGTAAATATGATGGAATTAAGTTTATAGAATTATAGGTTCCATAATCCATATAATGAAACCTATAGGAAATTGCCTAAATTCCCAAGACTTAATTTTCTTGATCAACAAGTCTTCCCTTGAGCCATTATACATCAGGGAATAGATGTCTTTCAATGAAGACAAAAGATAAAAACAAAAAATGGAAAAATTATAGTATACGACATGTATGTCTCTAACATCACATTACTTCATAGAAATATTTTTCCAATGAAAGACAAAAAAAAATGGAAAAAAATACACGTGTCTAACATCACACATCACTTCATTGCATCTTATCTTGAGTTAGCTCCGCAAGTACAGATATCTAACAAGATTTTTATTCTTAGGTCCTGTTAGCTAGCTGTATGGTGGAAAATAGAACTACAACTACCATCCATAATTTCTCTATTTTGGTTGAAGTTTGTGTGAATCTCCCTATTTAATTTGGATATGGATCTCACATAAATTTAAGGACATACTATTGAGTTCAAATGTGAGTGGTTAGTCCCACATTGACTATGAATGTGTTCATGGTTAGATATATAAGATACACTAATATGAATGTGTTGTTAGACTAATTAGTAATTAATTATTACCTCAGTTCCTTTTTACTTGTCGTTTTAGAAAAAAAAGACCAAAATAGGAGAATGTATTTTTGCACCTTATTTTCCTATTATGCCCTTTTTTAAAATATATATCATATTTTTATTCCACCAATCAATTCCTACTTTTTCACAAACATATCTATTTCCAAAAAAATTGTAACAAACTTTATTTAAAAACAAACAAAATTTGTATACAATAAAAATATTATATTGTTTCAACAAAAAAAACTATATAAAATTTAGTCAATAAAATAAAATAGGAACAAGGTTATAATAGACAAAATATATCATAAATTGTCAAAACGACAAGTAAAAAGGAACAAATATTTTTTTCTAAAACGACAAGTAAAAAGGAACGGAGGTAGTAGTTGGTAAATTTGTTAGGTCGCTTCAAATTTACTCGCTTTGATTTCATTTTCTTTTAATTTACTATTGCAATCTTTATAGTTCAAAACCATATTTTCTTAAGTTTCTTTCTCCCACACATAAGATTACTAATTAACTTGCTCGAACTTCACCGTAGCACTAATATTCAATACAATCGTTAACCAAAGTTTACGGTAAACACATACTAGCTTTTTTTCTTCATTAACCACAAATATGTAAGTCGTTAATCAGTTATTTTACATAATTACAAAATGACAGTAGATTTATGAAAAATAAGTGGTTAATGTCTTGCTAGTCAACGTGTTTAATGAGATATATGATAAAAATAATAATTATTAACATACATCTTTGTGGTTGATAAAATAGTAAAATTAAATAACACTCAACTGAATATTTATGTTACAAAAATAGTCCTCTGGTAAAAATAGGCACCAATAGAATGAAGTATCTCATTTTGTGTCAAAATGTCTGTTACTAGACACGAATTTTCTTTAAGTGTAAAGCAAATTCTCCGGAGTCTTAACCAAGTATAAACTATGCAAGCACCGTTCATCACACTATGCAAGGAAGTGACATTAGCAAAAAACAACTTTGTTTTTCTTCTATCTGAGATAATCAAAACCCAATAGTTATGGATGCCTATTTTGCAATTATCACCTTCCTGCTGTTCATGTCCTTATCATTACCAAATGCTGCAACTCAAACACAACCACCATTAGGAGAAACAATATATCCAGGTTCCACACTTTCCCCCCCTACCAGTGATTACTACTCTTCATGGCTTTCCCTTTCTGGCCAATTTGCTTTTGGCTTTTACAAACTACAAAGCAACAACGACTTTGTTGTTGGAATTTGGTTGGTTGGCAAGATAAACAACACTCTAGTATGGACTGCAAGCCGGGATGATCCTCCAGTAACCTCAACTGCTAAGCTACAACTCACCATGAATGGTACAATAATACTAACAGATGAACAGGAACCAGATAAGCTTATTGTTAGTGCTAATACAAGAGCTTCCTCTGCCTCTATGCTTGATTCTGGGAACTTTGTACTATACGGCGACAATAATAATTCAAGGATCATATGGCAGAGTTTCGATCACCCAACGGATACTTTATTAGGGAGTCAATCTCTACCTTGTAAAGGCCAACTGTTCTCTAGTTTTTCAGAGACCAATTACTCAACTGGAAGGTTTCGTCTCAACATGCAGGTTGATGGAAATCTTGTTCTGTATCCAGCATACACAACAAACACATCTTGGGATGCTTACTGGGCCTCAGATACTAATGGTGTCAATGTCGAGTATTATCTTTACCTTAACAATACAGGTCCACTGCAGATTTGGAATAGCAGCAGCCTTATTAAAACTTTGATTTATGCTGAAGAAGACCAAAACACTGGAAGAAACCAGATTATTTATCGTGCAACCCTTGATTTTGATGGGGTTTTACGGCTGCTTGCTCATTACGTTAACAATGGCAGCGACAAAATTATAGCAAGTTTTCCGAAGAGCAGCACGACATGTGAAGTAAAGGGGTTTTGTGGTTTCAACAGCTACTGCGCATCCAATAACGACAATCAATTGTGCTACTGTCTCCCTGGTTATAAATTCATAGATGCAAATGATCACACACTTGGTTGTGAAAGGAACTATTCTAAACCGGAGTGTAGAGGTGACAATGATGGTGTGGCCTTTTATAGCATGGCCCAGATGAGCAATATTGTATGGAACGGCCATCCTTATTTTGAAGATGAAGATATGTCATTTTATGATTGCCAATCTGCTTGTTTGGTTGATTGCAACTGTTGGGCTGCACAGTATGAATCTGGAAGCTGCAAGAAACAAGGACTGCCTTTGAGATATTTTATACGAAGACATGAAGCTGACGATTCTAACACGGTTTTCATAAAAGTTGGAAACGACAGCATCCAAAACCCTCTTACTTTTCCCCTTCCAATCAAGACTACAAGTAACAAAGCAATAGTGCATATTATTGTTGTTACTTCCATATTTAGTATCGTTCTGTGTTCAGCTATGTTTATATCCATCCATTACATGTACAAGATTCAAGTATTGAAGTATAAAAGGATAACAGAAACTGGGAACTTCGGAGGGCTGAATGAAGATCTGGCCTTGAGAAGGTTTACATACAATGAGCTGAGAAGAGCAACCAATAATTTCAAGGAAGAGTTGGGTAAGGGTGCTTTTGGAAAAGTTTACAAAGGAGCCTTAAACAAAGGAAAGAGATTGATTGCAGTAAAGAGATTGGAAAAGTTAGTGGAAGACGGAGAGAGGGAGTTTCAAGCAGAAGTGAGAACCATTGGAAAAACCCACCACAGGAACCTAGTTAGATTGCTTGGTTTTTGTTCTGAGGGTTCTAAAAGGCTTCTGGTTTATGAATACATGAGCAATGGTTCACTTGGAAAGCTTATGTTTGGTGATCAAAGACGTCCAGATTGGGATGAAAGAGTAAGAATAGCACTGGACATTGCTAGAGGGATCTTATATCTCCATGAAGAGTGTGAGGCACCAATCATTCATTGTGACATAAAGCCTCAAAATATTTTGATGGATGAGTTTTGGACTGCCAAGATATCTGATTTTGGTCTTGCAAAACTTCTAATGCCTGACCAAACCAGAACTTTCACAGTGATTAGAGGGACAAGAGGCTACATGGCTCCAGAATGGAACAAGAACACCCCAATATCACTGAAGGCAGATGTTTATAGCTATGGAATAATGCTGTTGGAAATTTTGTGTTGCAGAAGAAACCTAGATGTTAATGTGTCGGAACCTGAGGAGATTCTTCTCTCTGGTTGGGCTTATAAGTGCTTTGCTGCAGGAGAGGTGAATAAGCTTGTTCCCGGGGAAGTCATTGATAACAATGTCATGGAAAACATGGTTAAGGTGGCACTTTGGTCTATCCAAGATGACTCTTTTCTCAGGCCAACAATGAAGGGTGTGGTATTGATGTTAGAAGGAGTTACTGATATAGCAATTCCTCCTTGTCCAAATTCCAATTCTGCATAGAAGAAACTGTTGCAGTTATTCCTCCTCATGTGGCTTTCAGTTTGTTTATTTGTTTTTGTTTCATGTTATGTACTTTTGTTTTTGTTTCGGTTATTGAAGTTGTCTCTATGTTGTGTAACGTAAAAATAAAGTTAGCAAGCCAAAAACTAATGCAGTTCTTTATTTATGCCAATTCATGTTACAATTTTGCAGCAGATATTTAGTATTTTCTTAAATATTTAATTTGACTGGAACATGATGTACAAAGTTAATTGGTTTTTGTTTCGTCAAAAAAAAAAAGTTAATTGGTTTTTGTTATTTTCATTTGAGGCATACAAAATATCCTTACAATTGTTTAAGGCTATTTAAAACACTAAATAAGTTAAAGGACGAAATTTAAAACACTAAATAAGTTAAGGGAAAAATATGATATTTAGTCAATTATTTAATATTACATTATTACAATGACTTCCATGTGTGGCAAGCACAAAAGCTTGCTTTTGATATAGTAAACAACCTGAACAACAAATTCAAGATAAAATTGAAACTGCAGAAGCATAAATAATAAATCACATAAGAAACACATAATATCCCTACAAGACTACTCAACCAATCGAGCTGGAGAGGGAGGAACTGGAATATCTTTCAAACCTTCCAACATCAAGACTATATTCTTCATTGCAGGACGGAGAGATTGGTGGTCTTGCACACACCACAACCCGACTTTCACCATTCTTTCCAGTACCTTCCAATCTACATCTTTTTCATCACGTGTGATTAGCTTGTTTAATTCTCCTGATGCAAAACATTGATATACCCAACTGGAAAGAAGGATTTCATCAGCCGAGGAAATATTATTCATCTCTATACTTTTTCTGCAACAAATAATCTCCAATAGTACTATCCCAAAACTATATATGTCAGCTTTTACTGATACTGATGCATCCTCCTTCTGCCATTCGGGTGCCAAGTACCTACCCGTGCCATCTCCTGTATTGGTTCTTGAATGACCCCTCTTTATTAACCTTGCGAATCCAAAATCAGATATTTTTGCAGTCCATGCTTCATCCATAAGTATGTTCCGAGGATTTATATTGCAATGGATGATTCGGACTTCACACTCTTCGTGTAGATACAGCAGACCTCTAGCCACGTCCAATGCAAGTTTCATTTTCTCCTTTGATGATAGTCTAGTTTCCCCTTCAAAGAGGAGATTTTCAAGAGATCCTTTGCTGACAAATTCATAAACAAGAAGCTTCTTGGATCCTTCTATACAAAAACCAATAAGCTTAACCAAATTTCTATGATGAGTTCGAGCAATGGCAGTAATTTCAGCTTGGAATTCTCTCTCCCCTTCATCATCAACTCTCTCCTCCAGTTTCTTCACAGCAATACTTCTGTTATTGTTTCCTATTTTACCTTTATAAACAGCTCCAAACGATCCTCTCCCTATCTCTTCTGAAAATCCCCCAGTTGATTTTTCAAGTTCGTCAAAAGAAAACGAACGCAAGGAACATTCTTCTGTAAAATCAAATTTTTCACTTTCAGACAACATTGCATACCTATTAACTTGATGCCTGTAAGCGAAGAAAATGGACACTGCAAAGGCCAAGCAAATCAATGAAATGAAACCCAAAGTAAGATATAAGATCATTATCAGATTTCTCTTGTTGTCAACAACAACCTTGTTAGTGTCGTTTGAGGTTGGAGGTGAAATAATGACAATTGTTGAAGAAGGAATCTTTAATAGGGCCACAGACGCCGTGGAAGAATTATTTTGAACCCTGCCATAAATAAGTGGAAGTCTGAATTTATTGCAGCTGTCGTTTGTATATATTGCTCCCCCGCAAACACAATCCTGTTGGCAAGCCTTCTCACAAGTTTCCATCTTCAACACAGGTATAACAGAATACGGAGTATCACCCCAAGACATATTCTTAAATTGAGTAAAATTATACAACAACGTTCGATCTTCACTGCTTTCACAATCATCTTTGCTAAGCATCTCTACACAGTCCATAGGCATGTTTGGACTACTTTTAGTCTTAGGTGCGAATGGAATGAAACCACGATAACACTTGCAGACAGCATCACCACTCATGTTGGAGGAGCAATAACTATTCAACCCACAAAATCCCTTAATAAGACATGTATCGTTAAGTGCTTGCTTCAACATTACCACACGAGAGCTATTGTTTCCCTGCTCAAAGTGAAATTGGTGCTCATACAATCTCAAGTTTCCATCTACGTCTAGTGTTGTACGGTAGATTGATGTTATGTTCCTGTGTGACTTCTTTCCAGATGTATTGCTATTGTTGAAACATAATCTATAATAAATTCTCTCATAATTGTTAGGAATAATTTTACAAAGAAAGTCTTGATCGTCCCACTCCCAGTAAAAATCCTCAGCACTTTTGGAGCTGTAACGAGGGTAAGCGAGAAGGTTTCCATCGTCTTGCACGTTGAGATAGAAACGACCACTCGAATGGTCTGATTTGGACATACTAGAGATTAAAGAATTACCATAAGTCAAATTCTGACCTCCTAATATGGTGTCGGTTGGGTGATCAAAGCTTTGCCAGATAACATTAGAATCCTCATCATAAAGCACAAAGTTGCCAGAGTCTAGCATAGATGCCATATAGACGTACTCTAAATCTCCCGAGTCTATATTCTTGGTTGAATCTCCGTTTTCTTTTTGAAGAACCATACCTTGCTCGGTCAAACTCAACATAGATTTAGAGGTGACTGCTGGAGTATCACGGTTAGCAGTCCAAACAACAGTGGTTGTGTTTTCAGATGGACTAATCAACCATATTCCAACAGCAAAACCACTACCGTGTGGGTAAAACCCGAAAGCAAAATGGCCAGAATTTGATGGCCATGATGTATTTCTGGCTTTAGGAGAGAGCGAAGAATGCAACGGAATGATACTGGAGTTATGTTTTGCAGTTATAGTGCGTGTACTGGCTTCTATTAATGTAAATAGCATGAAGAAGAACAGTAATAATAACGGAACAAGCGTGGAAGCCATAGTATGACAGTAGGATTGGGAAACTACTGTAAGTTTAAGAGTGGATTATACTTTATTGAAGCGTCACAAAAGAAAATTATGATTCTAACTTCTAATTGATCAATAACAGAACAGTTAAGGGTGGACCATGCTTAATTGATAGTAATTGATTTTGTTTTTGAAGACTTGACCAATTCTCATGCATTGCTTCAAGTCATCTTGGATTTTTAATTTCCACGCAGTACTGATCCAATAACTAGTGGTTCATATACTTGTTCACTTCACTGGTTCATGTACAACATGAGGTAAAAATAGTGCATCCATATCCTCTTGTTTGTTTCTACATCTAAGCGATGTTGACAACAAATAGCAACAAAAACTTCTTTTCTCATTGTGAGGTTGGTTGTATTGTTTTAGAAGACTGTGAATAGGAGGAATTATGTACAGCAAAATAAGTAAACTCAGAAAATGCACCAAAAAATGACAAACATCAATCACAGATTCACGGGAAAATGAAGAAAGGATAAAGTTTACTCTGCATAAACCGTGTGGGGCGGGAAAACAGAAATTTCTTTGGCACTTACAACTTCAGATGATACTCTTCTTGCATTGCTTCAGATTCACTATATGATCAAAAAGCATAAAAACATATGTTACTTCATTCACAAGGCATAAAACAGTAAATAAAATTGACAGTTATTCTACTAAACAATAGTAGCATAGTAAATAAATTATTTTGCAGATATTAGCCATGTTTTTAACAGGTTACATTTATCATTTGTTATTAACCATCAAAAGTGGAAATTTGGAAGCATAAGAAGCAATTTATGACTTGATTCAACTATTAAAAGTTTAAAACCAATATATTTTTTTGAGAAACAATATATGACAGTTACTAAACAATATATGTCATCATCTGAATGTAATTCAACTATTATTTTTTTCCCTCCTAGTGCTTGACAGTTAATCAACATTAATTTGCTACCCTATTTGTGATTTTTGTTTAAAGTGATCAATACCTAATTTTTTTCACTACTAGTGTGAACGAAACCAAAACAAGTAAAGTACTATAAAGAAAAAAATATGAGCATTAAGGATAAACATAAGAAATAAAGGAAGCCAAAACGTGTTGAGGAATAAAGCAAATGCATCACAGATAAGAAGAGAGTGATGGAAAGACCTCCCCAGATTCTAATCTCTAATATGAACTTAAGAAAAACAGAAAATGAGAAAGCATCTTTTAATTTACTTTTTAAGTTGTCTGAACATCAAAATACAGACATGTGATATCCGATGTTTTTATATCAAGAACTTACGAAAATTTTGAAAGTACACGAAAAAAAATAAAAGACAATGTATTTGACATCAAAATTTTGTTGTTAAAGAATATATATATTTTTAATTTATCCACATATATATCTCCACCTTATGAAAATATATTTTGGCTAATTGGAGAATACCTTATAATCCACTTTCAGATTAAAATAATTAAGAAAAGCTCAATCATACAGTGTCTCAATACACTTTTACCTAGTGACAAACCATTATATATAAGTCACATTCAGTGATACAAATGCTCTGCAAGCAAGGGAGTGAGAGAACCATTAAAACCAAGTGTGAAGTTGTGTTCAAAAGAATACTTGTTTCAGTTTTTATTGTGTGTGTTGGTACAAAATGATTGTGAAATTGTGCATCCTTGTGATTTTGGTGATGACTTTGGCAGTTAAAGCCCAACTGGAAAATGGGTTTTATTCAACTTCATGTCCAACTGCTGAGTCCATCGTATGGTCCACAGTTGTATCTTACTTCAACAAAGATCCAACCGTTGCTCCTGCACTGCTTAGGCTTCATTTCCATGATTGCTTTGTCCAAGTAAGCTAAATCCTCCTCCTTATATACAGTTTTTATATACAGTTTTTCAAAGTTGAATTTTCATAAGGGATATACTTCAGAAAAATAATACTCCCTCCGTCCCAAAATGTAAGCAAATTTGACTTTTTAGGTACATTTGACTATTGATGTATCTAGCTCATATTATGGACCAAATACATCAATAGTCAAATGTACCTAAAAAGTCAAATTTGCTTACATTTTGGGACGGAGGGAGTAATAATTAAGAAGCTATACACGCGTCTCGTAAGTACAACTCAGATGATAAAAGACTGCCTGGACATTAAAATTTATTCTGTTGAATTTCTAATCAACTACTATATTATAATTTATCAACTTTGCATTTGAACACTAGCTTTAAAGTAGTGACCTCAACATTAAGATGTACATTATCATTCTCTCATTTACTTTGATATTCTGATATAAAGTCATTTGACAATATTCTACCACTCCCTCGCATAGGGCTGCGATGGATCCATATTGATTGCAGGCTTCTCTGCAGAGAGGAATGCATTGACAAACCTTGGTCTAAGAGGTTTTGAAGTGATAGATAATGCAAAATCACAAATAGAGGCCATATGCCCCGGAGTTGTCTCATGTGCCGACATCCTAGCATTGGCAGCTCGTGATGCTGTCGATTTGGTATTAAAGCAATCTTAAACCTTACTCAAACTCACTCTATCGCACGCCCCGCACAACACAACCATGTAAAATTAATACTTGTGATTTGTTAACATGACAGAGTGATGGCCCAAGTTGGACAGTACCAACAGGAAGAAGAGATGGAAGAATTTCTTTATCATCTCAAGCCTCAAACTTACCTTCTCCACTTGAACCTGTTTCTGTCCACATACAAAAGTTTGCTGCTAAAGGTCTAAATGAACATGACCTTGTTACCTTACTCGGTATGCTATCTTTCACAACACTTCATCTATAAACAAAGTTAAATAAACGACGAAAAAAATAAAACCCGTCTCTAATTTTCTGTTCCTAGTATTTGGTTTATACTTATCTACTATGCATGACTTTAAACTATTGATTTGTGTGAAGGTGCACATACCATAGGCCAAACAGATTGCAGATTCTTTAGTTATCGTCTATACAACTTCACAACCACTGGCAATGCGGATCCTACTATAAACCAAGCTTTCTTATCCCAACTTCAAGTACTATGTCCAAAAAATGGTGATGGTTTGAGAAGGGTGTCTTTGGATAAAGATAGTCCAGCCAAATTTGATGCAAGTTTCTTCAAAAATGTGCGCGATGGTAACGGGATTCTAGAGTCAGACCAAAGGCTATGGGAAGCTTCTACTACAAGAAAGGTGGTGCAAAATTATGGTGGAAATTTTAGAGGGTTATTGGGGTTTAGATTTGATTTTGAATTTCCAAAGGCTATGATTAAGTTGAGTAATGTAGAGGTGAAAACTGGTATTGATGGAGAGATTAGAAAAGTGTGCTCAAGATTTAATTGATGGTGTGTGTGTGTCTGTTGTGACTGGTTTCTGCTTTTGGTAAGGGAAAAAACAAGAAAAGGGTAATAAATATGCTACTACTTCATAAGCATAAAAACTATTAGAATATAAATTATTCATTGTACACATTATTAGCATCTTCTATGTTTAGCAAGATATTGATGTATATTAATTAGCATATCATATTGATGAGTCAACCATGACTCAACATCATTGTATATATACTCATTATTGTATAATGAAATGATCACGAGACACAATTCTATTATGGTATCACAAGCCTAAACCCCTTAGCAACCCTATTTTTTTCTCTATCACAGCATGGCCGCCTTTCACTAATTTTGTGCGCCGCTTAATTTCTATTATTCTCCCTCTCAGATTTTAACACTGCTACCTGCCTCCATATTCATCAATTTAGGATAACATTGTTTCAATCCCTATTTGTCCTTTTCTTTCTCTCAGCACCGCTTCACCATATCATTACATCACCATCATCATGTCCAAAAACATAACACCACAAACCTCTCCAACAAAAACCAAATCACCATCATCACCCGAAACCATTATCAAAACCACCACTACCTCCCTTCATCCTGCTCTCACTGTCAACAATATCACTAATTTCATTAAAGTTACTCTTGATATTGAAAATGACCAATATAATACATGGTCTGAGTTGTTTAAAATTCACGCTGAAGCTTATGAGGTTCTTGACCATATAATTCCTACCTCTCCCTCTCCTTCTCTCAAAGAAACAAACCCAAAACTATGGAAACGTCTTGACGCCATAGTTCGACAGTGGATTTATGGTACCATATCCATTGACCTTCTCCATACCATCATTGAGCGAGACTCTACCGCACAAACAGCCTGGGAACGTCTTTTCGATATTTTCTATGACAACAAACATTCTCGTGCTCTCTATTTAGAACAAGAATTCTCTCGTGTCACTATGGAGCAATTCCCAAATGCATCGTCATACTGCCAACACATTAAGTCTCTCTCTGATCAGCTGTCTAATGTTGGTGCACCAGTTTCCAACGAACGCATGGTTCTTCAACTCGTCTCTGGCCTCTCAGATGCCTATGCTAATGTTGCTGCTCAAATCCGTCATTCCGACATTCTGCCTCCGTTTTACAAGGCTCGGTCTATGGTCGTCTTAGAAGAAACAGCACTAGTTAAACGCACCCCGAACAACAACGACAACTCTGCGTTTATTGCTTCTCAGGAAAACAAACTTCTCAACTCTCCTCATACTCCCGCCGGTAGAAACCAAAACAATACCGTCAGCAGTCGCGGCGGTCGTGGTGGCTCAGGTAACTATCGAGGCGGACGAACTCGCGGTCGTGGCGGTGGTCGAGGCGGACGATCACACCATCATCAACAAGGGACATGGAATCAACCATGGGCATATCCTCCTTGGGCTTCTCAGTGGCAGCCATGGGCCACTCCTCCTTGCCCGTATCCTACCACTGGAAATTGGCAGCAACCGGTTATTCCAAACCGTCAACCCGGTATTCTTGGGCAGAGACCGCAACAGGCACACATGGCTTCAGCACAACCATCATACACACCAACAGACATTCAAACTGCAATGCACACTCTATCTATGGCTCCCCCTGACGAGCAGTGGTACATGGATACAGGAGCCACATCTCACATGACGGCAAATCGAGGTAATCTCACGTCTTATTCCAATATAAGTAATCATATTACTGTTGGTAGTGGTCATAATATTCCAGTTATTGGTCATGGAAATGCATTATTACCTAACTCCCAAACTCCCTTAACTTTGAATCATGTCCTACATGCACCTAAATTAATTAAAAACCTTGTTTCTGTGCGAAAATTTACCATTGATAATGAAGTTTCTGTTGAATTTGATCCGTTTGGTTTTTCTGTGAAGGACCTTCAGACAGGAATGCCGTTAATGAAATGTGATAGCTCGGGTGAACTCTATCCTCTTACTCCAAGACCACCTACTCACAGTCCAACACCCTCCTCTTTCATTGCTTTATCCAAAAATTTATGGCATAATCGCTTAGGACATCCGGGAGCAACTATTTTGAATTCTCTTCATAGAAACAATTTAATTTCATGTAATAAGTCTCAGAACAATTTTGTGTGTCAGTCTTGTCAATTTGGAAAACAAATAAAAATGCCATTTTATGAATCTTTGTCTCACACTTTATTACCGTTTGATATTGTTCATAGTGATCTTTGGACATCGCCAACTCTTAGTTCTGGTGGTCATCGTTACTATATTTTATTTCTTGATGATTTTACAAATTTTTTATGGACTTTTCCTATTGCCAACAAGTCTCAAGCTTATTCCACTTTTCTCCATTTTCGTAATCACATTAAAATGCAATTTGAAAGAGATATAAAATGCTTTCAATGTGATAACGGAAAAGAATATGACAATACTTCTTTCCATAATTTTTGTAAACAAAATGGAATGAGCTTCCGTTTTTCATGTCCTCACACCTCACCTCAAAATGGAAAAGCCGAAAGAAAAATTCGTACTATTAACAATATCATTCGTACTCTTCTTGCACATGCCTCCCTACCACCTTCTTTTTGGCATCATGCTCTTCAAATGGCTACTTATTTGTTAAACATTCTTCCAAACAAACAACTAGCTCTTCACACACCAACTACCATTCTTTATCAAAAACTTCCCTCTTATTCTCATCTTAAAGTCTTCGGGTGTCTTTGTTTTCCATTAATCCCTTCCACTACAAGAAATAAACTCCAACCAAGGTCAACACCATGTGTCTTCTTAGGTTACCCCTCTAATCATAGAGGATATAAGTGTCTTGAATTGTCTAGTCGTAAAATCATAATTTCTAGACATGTTACCTTTGATGAAAATATCTTTCCATTCTCTTCTTCACATGCTCCCGCATCCTCATGCTACGAATTTTTGAATACAAGCAATGATCCTTTTCCTTATCACACATTACCTAACTTGACCACTCATCAATCAATACATCTCACTCCTACATCTAACAACACACAACAAATCAACATTACTCCTTCACCAAACCCCTCGGCCTCCAACCTACCTCCTTCACCCCCATCACATTCCATGCCAAACAATTCTATTAACAACATAAATACTCCGACTTCCCCTATCTCTCATACACCTTCCCCTATCCCCACACCTACTTCATCTCCCGCCAATCCGCCATTATCTCCTCAAATGACCACCCGAGCTCAACATGGCATTTTCAAACCACGCCAACTTTTCAATCTTCACACTTCTACTTCTCCCATAATTTCTCCCTTGCCAACTAACCCTATTAATGCATTACAAGATCCTAACTGGAAAATGGCTATGAAAGACGAATATGATGCTCTTATTGAAAATAAGACGTGGGATTTAGTACCACGTCCAGCTAATGCTAATGTCATTCGTAGTTTGTGGATTTTCAGGCATAAGAAGAAATCAGATGGTTCATTTGAAAGATACAAAGCTCGCCTAGTAGGAAATGGCTCAAATCAACAAACTGGTATAGATTGTGGAGAAACTTTTAGTCCGGTGGTAAAACCAGCCACTATACGAACAGTTCTCAGTATTGCTATTTCAAAAGCATGGTGTCTACATCAATTGGATGTCAAAAATGCTTTCCTACATGGCAACATCAATGAAACTGTTTATATGCATCAACCTCCCGGGTTTCGTGATCCTCACCACCCTGATCATGTTTGTCTACTACAGAAGTCACTATATGGCCTTAAACAAGCCCCTCGTGCCTGGTACCAACGCTTCACTGAATTTGTTTCTACATTGGGCTTCTCACATAGTGCATGTGATCACTCCTTGTTCATCTATCACAATGGTAATGACACAGCATACATTCTCTTATATGTTGACGACATCATTCTTACTGCTTCATCTGATACTCTTCGTCAATCCATCATGTCTAAATTAAGTGATGAATTTGCTATGAAAGATTTAGGCCCCATTAGTTACTTCTTGGGTATCTCAGTTACTAGACATTCAGGTGGTATCTTTCTCTCTCAACATAAATATGCCGAAGAGATTATTGAGAGAGCTGACATGTCATCTTGCAAACCAGTTTCTACCCCCGTGGACACTAAAGCCAAACTCAGTGGACTCTCTGGTAACCCATATCATAATCCATCAGAATATCGAAGCCTTGCGGGTGCATTGCAATATTTAACTTTCACGAGACCTGATATCGCCTATGCCGTCCAACAAGTGTGTCTTTTTATGCATGATCCACGCACACAACATATGACTGCGTTAAAGCGAATTATTAGGTACATTAAAGGTACCATCAACCATGGTCTGCATCTCTCTCCTTCCCTAGTTGATACCCTCACCACATATACAGATGCTGACTGGGGAGGGTGCCCTGATACTAGAAGATCTACGTCTGGATATTGTGTCTACCTTGGGGATAATTTGGTCTCTTGGTCTGCAAAACGACAACCAACTTTATCCCGCTCTAGTGCTGAAGCAGAGTATCGTGGTGTTGCTAATGTTGTTGCTGAATCATGTTGGCTTCGAAACTTATTGTTAGAACTTCAGTGTCCGATCATGAAAGCCACTCTTGTCTACTGTGACAACGTTAGTGCTGTTTACTTGTCAGGTAATCCTATCCAACATCAACGCACAAAACACATTGAAATGGATATCCACTTTGTGCGTGAAAAGGTTGCTAAAGGTCAAGTACGTGTTCTACATGTTCCATCTCGCTATCAAATAGCTGACATTTTCACCAAGGGCCTTCCGCTACAATTATTTGATGATTTCAGAGATAGTCTCAACATTCTTCAACCTCCCGTTTCGACTACGGGGGCGTATTAGAATATAAATTATTCATTGTACACATTATTAGCATCTTCTATGTTTAGCAAGATATTGATGTATATTAATTAGCATATCATATTGATGAGTCAACCATGACTCAACATCATTATATATATACTCATTATTGTATAATGAAATGATCACGAGACACAATTCTATTAAAAACAGTAAATAAGTGCTTAAAGTAAACAATAGCATAATAAAATAACTGAAATTTGCTCTTGAAATGAGAATTTTGATCCAATTAGATACTAATCTTCATCTGATTGTATAATTCAATTAGTTAGGTAGAGGGCCAATTCCATCGGCACCTATGAAGTATGAACCACGAAGCACATACACTCTTCGGATTAGGTGTCTCCCAGTGTCAGACACGCATCGGTGTTTGATACCGACATGACACCAACACATATGATTGCATTGAATGCCAATTTTTCAAATTATTATCAATGTTGATGTGTCAGTATTTGTGTCGTGTTCGGTGTATGTGTTTCATATATCGGCACTACATGATGAAAATAAGGTTCAAATAGCAACCCAATGAATTAAACGATGACGACAATACATGAAGAATATTATTCAAACAAAGGGCTAAAAGGAAACTAGAGAAGCAACCTTCAGAAGAAAAAAAAATAGAATTTGATTCTTAGCAAAACAAAAAAATAGAATTTGATTCTTAGAAAAACTAGAGAAGCAACCTTATACATTCATTGCAAGGACCAAACAATCATTGCACAACCTTAAATTCTAATATAACTGTCATTGTACAACATCAATTTAGCCTCACCAAAACACAATACATGAACTCTGACACCCCTAACAGAACCTGTTTTGTTTCAACAAACAGAAAACTAAGTTCATAACTACAAATTGGAACGAAAATTCTAAATCATCAGAAAAATCAACATAAGCAATGGACCAGTCATCCGTTATGCAAAAAATCAAATCAGAAAAATTGTTACCGCTTCATGTATGTATATTAGTTACAAACCAACAAAATAATAGCATATGAAACTAATAAAAAAACAAAATAAAAAAACGAATCGTCGCCTGAGAGATTCGAACTCTCGCGGGGAAACCCCATGTACTTAGCAGGCACACGCCTTAACCACTCGGCCAAAGCGACTTGTTGATATTTGTTTTCGTCGTTAATTATATGGCATTAAATGTGGGATTTTTATTTATTTATTTTTGTTAAATGCTTGCAGTGAAATTTAGAACTTTCACCATATGTAAATTACCGAAGCTCATCACTGATTTAATTCTAGTGATTTTTCCAAAAATGGGAATTGAGCAGATAGTTAAAGAAAATAGGGGTCTCCGCAATTGCGTGCAGAGAGTATCTATATTATCCAAAAAATAAAAGAGAATATTTTAATATTCTCATCCTTTTATGCTTTATGTTGCTGGATCACTAGTTCTTTTGCTTAATCCAGTCAAACAAAATATATTTTTTCAAAATAATAAATAAATCAAACTAAATATAGCAGGTAATACTAATAGGTATAGTGGTATACACTCATCCACAGAACAATTACAAATTCAAGTTCAGTCCAAAAAAACTTACAATAAATTAAGACAAAATCTTATTGCCACAATAGCAAAATACATAAACAAAGACACATTACAAAAAAGACTAACAACACATGAACAAGTGGATTTCCACTTCCTTTTCTCTTTGTTCATATCTAAATGCAATCTTCATGATTCAATTCAGCCAATCTTGTTCTAATCATCATGTGTGCTCATGAATCCACCAACAAAGCCAGCTCCATTACAGCTTCCACATAAAATATCTTTTTTACCCCTGAAACAAACATACATACATACATACATACATAAATCCATGTTGCAAAGGTATTATACTAATAAAACAGTCAAACATGATAACAGTTACCTGCATAACCAGCATAATCCACCGGCTTTAAATCGTCCATTGTAGTGATCTATCAAATTAACTCCGCCGCCTTGGCATTGAGTACATGATATTGCACCTGGAAGTTCAGCAGAAAGATATCAGACACATGAATTGAATACTGATGATGTTTACGATAACTAACTGAAAAGACGCGGAAAAAATCTCCGGACTATTAGCTTATCGTGCGGAGAGTGAAACTACAGGTTGAGCAACTAACAAAGAAGTTGATTGTTTGTAAGACCATATTTGGTAAAATATCTGCTTAACTCAAATAGGAAGCAAATTGTTATATATGATATCACACGATGGCGCTAGTTAATTTAAATCCATCTTTGAATAAAGAATAAAAACTTACAAAGTACAAACATAAACCAGGAGTTGAAATCTACATTTTTACTTACCATTTCCATCACAATCAGAACAAACAAGGCTTCTTGCTTTTGTGCTTGGACTACTATCTCCTGCAGCCTGTATTAAATCAAAATTAAAGACTGATTTGTGATATGCAGCTATGACAAGTATTGGGAAAAGGTCAAAGCTATTGTGAATCTATTGTAAACACACGACATCAACTCTAACCGTTGCGGCAAGACTCTTCTTCCATTGTTAAGATATGGTGATGTTACATGTCCCACATTCTATTTCTGAATAAAAGCTGAAGCGTAATTTAGATTATTTCAGATAGGAAATAATGAAATGGAATCACGGAGACATAAAATCCTGTTTCGGTAAGTAGTTTAATTAAGTGCTTATGTATAAGCAATTTCTATAATAAAATGTATAAAATAAAGTCGGACTAATTTCATAAAGCTATTCAAGCAAGTTTATAGGAATAAGCTAAAAATAGCTTATTGACATGCCATGAGTTGTTTCTATGAGCTCTCTCAAATAGTCTCACAACACAAGTGCTTATGCAGTCAATAAGCTCAAATAAGTCAATCCAAACATGTTCCAAGTCTCTTTTTTTTCAAATTCAATATATTCCATTTCATTCTATTCTATCTTATTCCAATCACCATTAGGCAATAAATATCCAAACTTATCCTTCACTAGAACTCAACTAATCCTTTACTAGAACAAAACATTAATCAATGTCATGCTACCAATACCATAAATTCCAGCTTATGAACAACTACATATCACAGACCATAAAAAACCACCAATGTATTTGTTCTTGCCAGCAATATTTACATAAGAGAATGAACAAAAAGTATCTTATTTGAAAAATTGGGATACCAAATTCAATCTCACCTTAACTTCCAAAGACTGAAAGTTTTGAACTTTAGAATTCAGACCAACTTCCTTAATCGAAAAAGCCTTTCGGGCAACCGAATTACCAATAAGAGCTCCTATTACAAGTAAAACAAACTCTCATTCAATACATAAGCTTTGTAAAAACCAACAAAAATAAGAAAACACAAACAAAGACACACACATACACACACACAAACAAAAAGAATTAACAGTACCAGGTTTGTTTGAAGATTTCAAGGAACAAATAGGAGCAAAACTCAAAGAGTGTGCCATTATCAAAAGGGGTAGTGAAGCTTGGTCTGAACTGAAGAAGTGAACTCTTATCACTTTTCAATATAAAGGACTTTTGTGGAAAAGATAAGACCTTTGAAACTTGAATGAATCGGTGGTTAATTAAAGATCACATTTTTATTACTTTAATGCCCTTAGATACGTTCAAAAGACTACACCTTTGATGTGACAAAATAGTGGGCATAACCGTAATATCATATTTGTGTTCCACCACACAAAACAAGGAAATGGATTTTGTGAATCAGAAACAAATGGCGACCACTTTGCTGTCCGTACACAATTTTCTTCCCTCACAAAGTAAGCAAATTTGCATGTAATTTCCATTCATAGGTGTACTTTGTTGATTAAGTGTAAATTAATTCACCCTTTTCAAAAAAGATGATATTTTCACAGTTTTTATACTGTTTAGTTTCATATTAGTTGTGGGCTTTTAATGTGGTTGGTTTTTTCAGGAAGGGAAAAGATTGGATCATTGAGTGGTTTCAGGACTAATTCATTGTGTGGACAAGTTGTGTTTAATCTAAATTTCTCTAAGAGACAAATAACAGGAAGTAATGGAAACCGTTTTGTTGTTAATTCACTGGTATGTTGCAACCTCAAGTGGCTCTATGTTGTTATTTTTTTGCAGTTGCTTACAAAATTGTACTTAGATTGTTTTGTATAACTATCTTTCATAGTTTCATGTAGTTAGCATTTACTTAGCTTCGACACTAAGGTGTGTCCGGTGTCTGACACTGATTCGATGGTTTAGTGTTATTGTTGTGTCTGGTGTCTGCGTGTTTCGTAGGTTACTACTGTGACGTGTAACCGTGAAATTTTTTGTTGACAGTTTGGAATTGGGAAGAAGAAGGTGAAGACTATTGTCAGAGAGACCGTGATTCCTGAACCAGATTACAGGATTCCAATTGTACTACTAGGTGGTTACTCATTCTCTCATCACATAATTTTAAGCTTACAATTACAAATAAAATCTTGAGGATGATTATTACTATAAGAAACTGTACTCAGTCTTTTATTTTTTGCATTTCCTTGTATAAGCAGATTCATAAACTTCTAAGTAATCGATGATTTAAATTGTACTATCAGGTATAGCTGGTGGATTGGTTTACACAGAAAATCTAGTGCCTGCTGTACCTGTTGGTCTCCTTGGATTGCTTCTGTTGGTACAGGTGATTATTATTTGTCAGTATGAGAAAGTGAAATTAAGAAGGTGATAACTTGCATGATGATCCAAGTACTTTTTTTAAAAGCGACGAGAACATTGTTATGACAACTGATTTTTCACTGTGTTTGCTACGAACTGCATTTGTATTTTTCCATTCCATTTTTCAGCAGCTGACTATTTGTTTTTTGTTTCCACAGGCCACTAGAGTGAGATTCGTCTTTGATGATGAGACTTTGGTTCGTTCCCTTCTTACCTCTTCAAGAACTTTCTTGTTTATCCATGCTAGTATTTTCTTTCAAAGCACTTGCTTTCTTGTTATAACTTCATCTGCATGTCTTGATGTAAATGTACATTTAGACTTACCATTATAATGTGTTTTGTATTCTATTATATTTATCTATTCATATTAGAGTTACAAAAATGTGGTTTAGGAGGTAAAGATAGGTGATCAGCTTGACGAATCAGGCGAGAATGCTTTCGTGGGTGGAAAAAACCGCTGGAAGTAAGTCACCTATTTTGTTTCAACACTGACTAGACTTTCACAACAATAGAACTAAAAAACATGTTTATATGCTGTAGGTACTCGACCTTTGTTAATTGGGAATTCTGGTGGCCAAACTTCCCTATCTTGGTTTACTTCAAGGAAACGCAAACAAAGCCTGAAGGACAAATTCATTTCTTCCCAATAATCTTTGTAAGCAAGTGAAGCAAATATACAAATAGGAAATAGTTTAGAAATTAAATACCATTCTTGCTAGAGTTGCAGACACTAAGCTTTAACATTTAACATTTTGTTCATTGTTTCTTGCTGATTGATTTTGGCTAAGCAGAATGGTAAGCAGCTTTATGATGTTATGGTGGAAAGAGCTGGCCCTTCAAAAACTAGTGGCCCTAAAGAATCCTGAAAACTTACTTGTGTGCATTGAGCCTCAGGAATCAATGGCCCTAGGTAGTAATTGTTTTGGTAATTAACACATCTATCTTCTGTTTGCACATAGTTTGAGCATCAATGATCAAATGATCAACCTCTTTAGACTGTAAATTTTTATTTGTCTTCTGGATCATTGCATGCACATAGGTCGGTAGTTCTATGACTTATGTCTTCCCTTAATTTTGTACCACAAGAGGTTCTTAAGAATACTACTTTTTGGAATTACTGAATAAGTCCTTCTGAAATTCTACTGTTGTGTCACACACAAGTCAAATAGCCCTTGCATAGATGTATGAAGTGTTATTTATTAACATGGCATTGGCTTCTAGGTCACTGACATTAAATGTTTCTTAAAATGCTTATGTTTTTACAGAATTACTGTTTTGAACCATAGATATCCTGGGAGTTCTGCAAAGATGTTTCTGAAGATGACGGAGACGTCCTGTTCCTCTTCCACACAGTGCTCTTGGATGTTTCAACTCACACACAAGTTGAAGCTTAATAACAATTCATTTATTATTTAGCCTTGCTACTTGCTAGCACAATAGCACATAAGCTTAGTATATATTCTATTTATTTGAGCTGGCCAATTATTTACTTTATTCTGGAACATATACAATTTCACAGTACCCATTTATAAATTATTCTGATCATGTCTTCCATAGATGATATAATTCCTGTATGTTTCGGACTTCATATTGGTTATGAAAAATAAAACACGAGAAGCTTTTGTATTCCGTATATCTGATAGTGATACATAGGTTTCAATGTAACTGGAAACTTAAGGTGTGCATTTAAAGAATGCCTACAATTAAAAGCTTGTATACAAAACAATCCAAAGACATCTACACAAGAATCATAAGGAATGTAATGCAGGTACATTAGATACTTTTGCATGATGACGTTTTTAAGTTTGCTGTTAGCAGTGCAGTTGCCACCCATCTCAATGTGTTTCCATCATCACCTGTAATCAATTCATCTAATTGTTCGTCACTCAGCAATTTGCTGACACTCTGAGTTAGTCTCTTGGAAAGTGTAGACATAAACTAAGAATGACTTGATTTTCCATCCAGGGGTGCAAAACCGAACCAAAATGACCATCAATCCTTCTTGGTGCAGTGTGCATCTGTGCCATGTTGGGTGCAATCATGATAACCCACACTATGAAGGAAGTCTCGAATTTCTTTAGCGCTGCTATTACTAGCCTGCAACAAACGCTCATCTTCCTCGTATATGAGATAAGGAGCTTGGCTTCCCTTCCTTGAGAGTAACTTTGAAGCTCCTTTGAGAACATGATATTCCCAGCCCTGAACGTCTATTTTGAGCAGAAGCACACGCTCTGATGTAGGAATCACTTCATCAAGTGGAACAGTGCGTACTTGAAAAGCTACTTCTTCGTTGGACTTAAATGCCAACTTTGCTCCTGTGGCAGAAACCGCACTGTTGTCCAGCCTACCAACCAACTGGTAAATCAAAAACACAAAGAAAAGAAAAACAAAATCAGCACATGAATAACAAGCAGTAGTAGCATTACATGATACATATTTTGATTTTCTTGTTCATTTACTTTGGCATAAGGCTACAATGAGGGCCTTGGTATGGTTTCACTCTCTCACCAGGAAGTTGAAGCCTCGTGTTATAAATTTACACCCCATAACTGTTTCAAGAAACGTGCACTTTCAAGGAATCAGACTAGCAACAATTATAATCAAAACCGAAAATAGAAAATGCTGTTTGATCTTTCTCAATTAAACATTCTTATAACCACAAATCATACTCCATCTTGTGCATTATTCTTATTCTTATTTCTAAGTTGCTATGAAACATGCTTATCGTTGGCAGCACATTAAGTATGAAGACCATATTTTCATGTTGCCGCCCTAAGAGGAGAATATTGAGACTTCTGACTTCTTCCCAGTTTTTACAATGAAAGTAGGCTAACTGGCTCTTTAATGGGTCACTGTATCATTATCCAAAATATGCCAAGTGCCAGAACTAATCTACCCAAACTAAATTTTAGTCAGCAATTTGAGGATTTTTGGGGGCATATAGTGAAGTCATTAGACTATTACCATCATGAACCTGGGATCTTTTTAGTCTTCATTAAACCATCCGAGCTAATCAAGTCTATCAAAATCCAACAGTCGTGATTGTTCTCAACTGCCTCTTGGAAAAAAAAAAAGTCCTTAAAGCTTCAACATGACTTCAAATGCGAAGCTATCAATTTTACTTGGTAAACAAGAGAAAATAACAGAAAAAAGTAGTTCCTAGGGAAGCTAGAAGCATAATTGTAAGCTAACTAGGAAAGGACTAACACAGGAAGATACTGCAACCAGTAGCTAAGCCTAAATATCAAATCCATCTTCACTCTGATCATGTTTTGCAATTAAATCTGCACATCACACTGATTAACCTCAAATTGATCAATCTTTCCATAAGACCGTAGGAGTATACAAAATTTCCTAAATATTAGCTCTATACATATGGCACGCGTGTCTACCTTACTTAGCAAGCTAATAGCTTCCAGCGAAGCTAAGAAAACTGTTTCCACTAATTTACAAATTACCTTATTCTGTAACATTGAACCTTTTCCAAAATAAACTAAAGAGACTAAACATGAAACATTGCTAATTGCTTGCTATACTTTAAATAGGATTCTTTTCTTCTGGGCTCATTAGATTACAATACAAGAATCCAACTTTACACTAAAATAAACTTCTTCTACAATCCCTCACAACAATCCAATTCACAAAATCACCATAAACTATATGAACCACAATTCAATTCAAGCACAGAAAAACCACAAAAGAAAATTAAAAAATCACCTTATGAACGGTAATGTTACCAAGATGATCTGAAGCAGCAGCTTCAAACAAAGTAACCAAATCCGCAACTCTATTAAAATAAATCCCTTCACAAATCTTCTGCAAATTCTCAAAAACAGGCTCAAAAGCCAAAACACGAAACCCCATTACAGCCGCAGCGAAGCTCGCCATACCAACATTAGCACCCACATCTACAACAAACCCATTAGTCCCATCACTTTTCGCCTTCTCAAGAACCTCTTGAATAGTCACAGAAATATCAGGTTTTCGAAAAGGTTTCCCTTTGAGCAATCTGACAATATTCTTATGTGGCTTATCAGGTAAGTTACCGAAATCAGAAAGCGAGAAGAGAAACGGGTAACGAACACCTTCAACGACGCTTGCAACGATAGGATGAGCTTGAGGTGATTTGATGCAATCGAAAGGGGGGATTGAATTTGAGAAGAGATTGGTTTTGAGAGTGAGGAAATTAGGGTTAGGGTTTGAAGAACGAGGAGTGTGAAATGCGAAGAAGAGAAAGAGTAAGAGGAGAGTGGAAGAGAAGAGTAAAAAAAGTAACTTTGGTGAGAGTAGTCGAGAGGGTTTATCTCTTTTCCATGCATTTGCCATGGAAAAAGATGGTGGAGAAGATTAAAGCTTGAGATTTTCTCGGTGAAATGGGAAATTTTCTCGAGAAAGTGATGGAAATTGAGATTTGGATCTATGAAATGGCACTGGCAATGATAGCTGATGGCAACAGGGAGACCGTGTGACTGGGATCAAGAGTGAAGTGAAATTCTACTTCTTTTATTTTGTTAATTTTTAATTAGTGTTTTATAAGTTAATTCTTAACCCGAGAGTATTTAGATGAAATGGTAAGAGATTTTTTTTGAGGGATAATTTTAACCACTTTGTGATTCTATCTACTTTGAAGAATTAGTCTCCGCAATTGCAAGTGCCGAGCAGAGTATACTCGGTTCAAACAAAAAAAAAAACTAATTAATATTATTGAGAATTGCAAAGAGTCTATTTGATCAATTTATTTGTTTCCTTCTTTTATTTGAGAATGTTTTATGAAATATTTGGAATTTATCTTAACTCCATAGGATTATAGCTAATTAGTACCAACAAATAATTAAGAGACCCAATTCAATATGGATGGTATACTCTTTACCCAACAAATATGAACTGAATGAAATTTATTTGATGGAGAATAAAGGGGTGAGGAATACAATTAGGAAAAGCTAGATTCTCAGCTATAAAAGGAGATCTCTAGATAACATTTATAGGATAATTTTATCAAATGGTACACTTCCTAGTTTACAATCAGATAGGCACAATCATATGTTGTAACTTATTACTGAAATCCCTCATACTCGTACTTTGCTAATTGCTACAAAACACATTCTACATAGTACAACAATAGCATGGATGGCTTTGCAAATGTAATCCAGTAAAATTTAATGAATCATGTGAACCAACTGATACACATGTACAACATATTTGTGGTCGTATAAAAATTAGTGTAAAAAAATAAGTCGTCGACAAAGCTGTGTTTCAGAAGAAGTTGTCCTCTGTGTTTTCTGTTCTAATTTCTCATCTTTCCTGACTGGTCTCAACGCAACCTCGCGTGTCAAAAGTGGACATAGCAATAGCAATATCAATATCAATCATTTTCATGTTGCTCTTAAATTACGGAGGAGAAAAACAGCAATGATCTCAAGAACACTGATTTTTCTGAAAATCTTCTGCTGATAATAAACCATTGATAAGGCGTTTAAGCCTTTCTGCCCCTGGGCCAGGTCTAAGTTCGGTGATATTTCTTATAAAAGAATAAGATTTGGTGATGTTTGGATTTACTTGACTGAACCATGTGCCAGGCACATAACCCTGGACATTACGTCCCAAGAGTTCGGTATCAATTTTATCTAAAAGAGGCTCGTTCCTGCCAAATTTTCGACCAAATGGAGCATTGCTTTCCACCATACTCTTGTAGTGATCAGCTGTAAGGTAGTGTGGATGTTGTTTCGGAGGGTTGTCCCATGATATGAAATGGAGGTCATGGTTCACAGTAGTGTTACGAAATTCCTCGGCGTTGCAGATGACCGTGTGGAAATACCCTTCAGGGGAAGACAGAAAGTTGGCATAATACATCAACACTATTCTAGGCAAGTTATCCCATCCCCATAAAATATATTCAACAAATTGGCGAGAGAGCATCATCCATGCAGAACCTGAGCCAAACCAAATAGCAATCATAAATCACATAATGCAGATTTTTAGTACTATAGGACTACTATTCAAGTTAATTTCTCCAAACTTTGAGACTTCTAGCCATGTAACACCGACACTTCACATCAAAGCCATGTCCGACACATGTCAGTGTTCAAACCAACCACACGATTGATGATTAGCTAATGAAAAAGCTTGATTGATGATTAGGTTCTGAATCTCACAGATTCAAGTTAAAAGCTAATGAATAAGTGGAAATATGATCTAGTACTTCTGAGGAATCGTACTCAAAGCCACTACCTACTCAAGTTATTTTCAAGGTACTGTCATTGTTTTCTCTATCTTTTCCTTTTCATTATGACTATTTGACTATAATCCAATTTTTTTCATTTTACAGCCCTTCCCATATTTCTAATATCTTCAACTTATGAATGGGTTAGATGTCTCATACTACCAAAACATTCTACAAATTTGAGGTAACAAGTTACTTAAGCTGCAATGAAGAAATAACAAAATATAGATTGAATGAAAACGAGAGGCATCAAAAACCAGGTTTCTCACCTGTAAACAGCTTATATGCGGTGGGAACACTTCTTTTCTCTGTCACCCAAAACACATCAGATTTATTGACGCTATAAAGAGCCGGATCAATTATAACAGGCTTGGCTCTCTGATCTCTATCAAAAAACAGTAAAGAAAAGATAAATTCGACATTTCACAAAATTGTACACTACATTCATTCGGCAAAGAAAATCAGATTAAACTAAAGAGACGGAAGATTAGCAACATACTCCTTCCAGCCAATATCACTGGTGTGCTCAATGAAGTTAAGGTATCTCGGAATCGATGAGAGTGTATGTAGTAGATCTGTTGAGCAAAGGAAATGTCATAAAATGGAAGAGTTAGTCGACAATTATGAAAACAAAACTAGAATTAATGCATAAGCGAATAATTTTCCATCTCAAGGAACTTTCCGCGGAAGCAGCATATAATCCAGCTTCAATCAAAATCAACTTTTGAAGCAAACCATCAAAATATTATTATGCATCCAAATTCAATATACATGTGCATACATTACTGAATAGCAACAAGTTTTACCTAATTGATACAAAACAAATCAAATTGTACAAAAATTTGGACCAGATCAGACACATTTAACATTTCAGCTAAGAGCAAAATTAGCAACAAAATACAGCTGGCAAAAACCTCGGAGAAATATCAATTCTTAAAAAACGCATTAATCCAAAACAAAACAGCCCTTAAATCACTAAAAACACAAACTTAAAAACAAAAAACATTGCATTGATTCAATCGCCAAAACACAAACTTAAAAGATTAAAAAAGTAAAAAAGTAAAATTTTTCAAAAACAAGAAAAAGAAGAAACATAGTACAAACCATCTTGTGTAAGCAAAGGATAATCAGAAGCACTAAGATTAATAAACCAATCCCAATTCCCAGCTTCTTTGAACAAAAGTGCAGCAGCATGAAGTGTATTAGTAACCATAGTAGGACCTCTATAAGTTACCAAATTAGCCTTAACAATCATTCTAACATTACCCAATTCAGCAAAAAGAGGTTCATTCTTAACAAAGTTAGCAAGTTCTAATCTTTCATGAGGAGAAGCTTCTAAATCCAAATGAACAGCATAATAATTCCTTGGATGATAAAGGGCTTTAAGGGTTCTCTTTAAACTTTCACCATCACCAACTGAACCTGAGATCAAGTAAGCGATCCTTGGAACTGAGTTAATGGGTGATGTTGAAGATACTCTTAGCTTTGATTCTACGAAATGAGGTGAGTTTTTGGTGGGTTTTGAATGGGTGAGGTAGAGTAAAGATGAGGAATCAGAGGAGATGAAAATGGAGAGAAGGATGAGGAAGGTGGTTAGTAGAAGTGAGAAGATTAGTGGTGTAAACCATTTTTTCTTCTTGTGTTGTTTGGTGTTGGTTTCCATTGAAGAGTTGAAGTGAAGATGGCAGAGAGAGAGAGAGAGAGAGAGAGAGAGAGTTTTAGAGAAGTTGAAGGGAAAGTGTTGGTGGAATAATGTTATTAAGCATTAACTAAGCAATAAGTAATCATTAAAATAATTAATGAATGTAGTTAAAATTTTGTTAATAATCATCAATGATGATTTATCATTAGATAGAGAGTAGAGACTACTTTTGTAAAGAAAGTACAAGTACTACTAGCAAAGTTGCTAAGTTAGTTTGCACAAGATATTTGATTCTTCTTAAAATAAAAGATAGTATTAGTTGATTCAACTTTATGAATTTTTCTATTATGTGTTTGATAAATTTAATGGCTAAACTAATGAAATAATATAAAAAAAATAAACAAAATGTCCACAAAATAAATATAATTATGCAAAACCCTCACAATAATAATTTAATATTAAATCTAATAATTTATTACTCCTTCCGTACCAAAATAAAAGTCACTTTAAAAAAAAAATTGTACTAAAATATAAGTCATTTTACATTACCAATGAAGAATTTAATATTATTTTTTTAATTATATCCTTAATTATTTATTACTCCCTCTTCTTTTCCTTCTTCAATTATTACATACAACAACTATTACATTTCTTAATTTGTGTAATATAGTCAAAACGACTTATATTTTGGTACGGAGGTAGTATTAAAATTTGAAAAAATTTACAAATTGAAATTGCAATCTCTTAGTTTAATATTAAATTTTCAATAATTTATTACTAAATCTACAATTTTTAAAAGAAAAAATTGCAACATCTCAAATTTTAACATAGCTGTAATTTTTTAGAAGGGGTCTTTTTCTTTCAATGTATATAATAATAATAATATCAACAAACCTTAAGACTTTTTACATAGTTGAATAATTATGTCCCGTGAGTCGCACGGATAAATAGTCTAATTTGTTACAAAAATCAAAATTATAAACTTTTTTAAGACGCCCAAAAACTTAAAGATGTTGTAGTAAATAAAACTTAATATACTTAAAAATAAAAGATCAATATATATCCATATTTATTTTGTATGCTTCAAGAATTTTAGACATGATTCAAAAATAACAAAATTAGCAGAGATTAATTATTATTAAATATAGTTTAATCACATATTTGGTCCCTCATGTTTATTTTAAGTTTAATTTGGTCATTTACATTACTGATTTTTAACATGAGTTATTTTTTTCCGTCAAATTTTGAATTAATTTCTTCTAATTTTATGTTAAATTTTGAGTTGATCTTTTTTTCTAAATATTCTACGCGACTCTTTCCTAAATTGTCCATGTATAAAAATATGTAAGTTAGGTGGACGATTTAAATAAAAATTTAACTAAAAGCATTAACTTAAAATTTTTAAACGTAAAAGACCAAATTAAAATTAAAATAAATATAAAGGATCAAATATATAATTAAACCTTAAATATATAGGTGGCAATTTATAATATGATTTAAAAAATAGTATAGTATATGGGTCATGTGATTCTCACTAGTGATTGAACAAAGAAAGAAAAGGTTCAACCCGAGTAATGTGCTAAAGTGGGCAGATGTCGGTGGGTAGCTGGGGCACGAAATAGGAATGAACTACAACGTTTTGTGCGGGGTTCACTCGTCACGGTAAGGGAAAGTGCACCTATCACTATTTTCTTTTTTTGGTTAAAAATTTCATACAAATAAAAAAAGGCCCAAATAAAAATAAGTACAAGAAAATCAAACGATAGAAATCTCATATATATCTTGTAAAAAAAAACTCATACAAATCAACTCTTAACGCATAATTAAATTGAATCGGACATGTTATAAAATTAAGGGAGTTGAAAAGAAGAAAAATATTACTGAACCGATGAATATGTGATTTTAGTGTATTTTGAGGTGAGGAAAATGTTAATGAGTGCTCCCACAGCATTCTATAAACACTTTAAATAATAAATTTTTATAGATTTTTTATTGAAATATGTAAGACCCTTAAAATGTAAATGGAACAAAGTTGACCTACAATAGTTGTTTATCGGGGCTGTAGATGCTTTTATATAAATTCATTCATGAAATTTTCTTTTAACACTCGCTTCATTTCCTTTAGCACCCTACTCGAGTTATAGAGTTCGAGCGTTGAAAAAACATGAATTCTAAAATAAATAAAAACTTGATTCAAATTCTAAAATTAGAACAAACAATGTTCTAATTCTAGGACTATAACCAAATTATAGAAACTTTAAAAGTCAACCATAATATTTTTTAGAAGTTCAGAAGATACACATGAAACATGTGGAGAACGAAAAGAAAATTCCTTCATTCGTTTTATTTGTTTTATCTATTGGACCTATTAAATATTTAGTATACTATTTTCTTAGCCTTAGACCCTTTTTTCCTTTTATATTTGAAAATTTATTTCCCCCAATACTCTTTTATCTTTCGAAAATTATATTTTTACCTAAGCAATAAAAGTTTGAAAGAGTGTTGGGGAAAGAGAATTTTCTTTCTTTTTTTCTAACTGTATTTTTCTGGGTCACGTTAGAAAAAAACTTCTTGTACTCTGTTCTAATTGAACAAAACATGTTAATTTTTCATTGCAATCCAATAGGCAATGGCAGATAAGTTTATTTATTTGTTATTTTCACTATCGATATCTGATTGATTAGACCAACTAATTTAATTTGAGCGTCAGATTTTACAATGGTAGTTAGGGTGGAGGGAGTTAGGGTGGGAGGATGGGGTGCGGCGAGGCAGTGGCGCCGTCAGTTATGGGTGTGGGAGGAGGAGATGTTAGGGGAGTGTAGGTTGCTTTTCACTACTATTTCTTTGCAGCCTAACATTTCAGATAAATGGTTGTGGAGTCGTGATCCGATTGGTGGCTATTCTGTCAAAGACGCTTACATTTTGCTCACAAGTCAGGATTCTCAGTTTGCGGAGGCGAATTCAGGATTGATTTGGCATAAGCACGTGCCCTTGAAGGTTTCAGTGTTGGCGTGGAGGCTCCTTCGCAACAGGTTACCGACAAAAGACAATCTGACGTCGCGTCATATCATCTCTCAAGAAGCTCAAGTGTGTGTGGGCAGTTGTGGCGGAGTGGAAACAGCTCGACACCTTTTTCTGGTTTGTCCTGGTTTCGCTCCTCTATGGAGTTTGGTGAGAACTTGGATTGATATGTCTTCAGTTGATCCGGCAGATGTACAAGATCACTTTGTGCAGTTTGTTCATTTCGCTGGAGAGTTGAGCGCTCGTCGTTCCTTTTTGCAGCTTATTTGGTTATGTTGCATTTGGGGGTTGTGGTCGGAACGTAATAATAGGGTGTTCAAGGCTAAGGAGAGTTCAATCTTTCAGATGTTAGAGAAAGTTAAACTTCATTCGTTCTGGTGGTTGAAAGCATGTAATGTTAATATAAATTTAAACGCTCATTTGTGGTAGTCGAGCCCTTTAGTTTGTATGGACATCGACTAAGTTTCTTATTTTGTTTTGTTTTAGTCGGTTGTGACTTGATGTACATTATTAGAAGTTCTTTCTAGCACTCCTTGTACTAGTTAGAATTCTCAGTTTTTATATATTTCATTTTGTTTTTTTTTTTTTAAAAAAATGATTTTACAATGGTAGACAAGTTTAGATTAGTGAAATTAAGCTGTACAGTATATGTGGAAATTAAAAGGGTCAACCAAACCCCTGGACACGATGAAATATGCAAACTAATATAAATGTCCCGTTGCAATGGAACATGAGTGATGTTTCCTCCTTTGTTGAAGTCTCCATATAAATCAAATTCACAATGTAAACATCCTACCTAATTTCCTTGCAATAAAACAAACAAAACATACTTGTAGAGTCAAGCTATACACACTTTGGATGTGATTGATTTTTCATTTTATATAGTCGTTTATTTAGGAATATATTATGAGATTGTTGTTTTGATAAAAGAAAAAATCATGAGATATTTGTTTTTTAGTTTTTTTTTTTTTTTTTTTTTTAGTGTTGGTGTATTTACATCACACAATTTTAACTACTACTAATAGTGGCAGAGCCACTAAATTTATAAAGTCCGGGCAAAATCTTAAATTTAAACAAAAATTTCAGTTTTGTAAAAAATAATTCAATTTTAAAAAAACAAATATCAATTTTTCCTTAAATTAATCTCTACAAATCTCAGTTTTACTCTAAATTAACTCATAAAATACCAAAAAATTCATTCTGCAATGAATAATATCAGTTTTGAACCAAAAAACCTCAATTTTACCCTAAATTAATCTCTAAAATATCAATTTTACCTTAAATTAATTTTTAAAATACCAAAAATTTTGGACCGAGCCCGAGCACCCCATATGCTGTCTCCGCCCCTGACTACTAATAATTTTTGTTGGTCAAGTAGTTTGACTATAAATTATACTTTAAAATGAATGATTGAGGTGTTTGAGATTTGAACTCTTGTATATATATAATGCGACGTCTCTGTCAATTGAACTAAACTCACGAGACTCGTCTATTAATATATTGAAGAGTTTCAAGTACATTTTAAGATATTTCTTTCAATTAGTGATATGTTTAATTACTATTTAATTAAGTAACATGAGAGAAAAATTGGTAAAATATAAGTTAGTTAATTGAATTAGTTTTTTTTAGTGCTTTTTTCTTCTTTTAAAATAGTTTTTTCTACTTTCAAGATAGAATAGATCACTTCATAAACAATATTTCTCTAACAAGATCACTTAAACTACATGTTAACATCTACTTTATATATTTCAATGCATTATTAGGACTATTATTGAGTATACAAATTTGACTATTGAATAAAAAAACAACTTTTTGTATTTGTATGTACTTGATCCAACTCTTTGTTGGGTAGGTAATAGTATCAAACAAGTAAAGCCCATTAATTAAATAAATAGCCCAAAAAGTCATAGTTTTTTGGCAAGTGTCACAATTAAAAATTATCCATTATTGTTGTTACTCTCTCACTACTCAAAGTGAGAGAAATAAAGAAAGAAACGCTAGATCTAAAATTAGTACAAAAATCGCATCTCTAAACGCGTTTATTCCATTATTCCTCATTTTTCAGTTTCATCTTCACTTCTACTTCACCTTCTTCTCTTTCAGATCTGGTTCAAAACACACGAAACCCGTTAGGGTTAGGGTTTGACCAAAAAAATGGCAGTCTCCGATGGCGTTGTGAAGAAAGTGATTCTCTCATACACCTACGTCGCGATTTGGATCTTCCTCAGCTTCACCGTTATCGTTTACAACAAATACATCTTAGATCGTAAGATGTACAATTGGCCATACCCGATCTCTCTAACCATGATTCACATGGCTTTTTGTTCTTCACTCGCTTATGTTCTCGTTCGTGTCTTCAAGATCGTTGAACCGGTTTCAATGACGCGCGATCTGTATCTGAAATCTGTTGTTCCGATTGGTGCACTTTATTCGCTTTCTTTGTGGTTTTCGAATTCCGCTTATATTTATCTATCTGTTTCGTTTATTCAGATGCTGAAAGCGCTTATGCCTGTTGCTGTTTATTCGATTGGTGTTTTGTTTAAGAAAGAAGGGTTTAAGAATGAAACTATGGCGAATATGATTTCGATTTCGCTCGGTGTTGCTGTTGCTGCTTATGGTGAAGCTAAATTTGATACTTGGGGTGTTACTCTTCAGCTTATGGCTGTTGCTTTTGAAGCTACTCGTTTGGTTTTGATTCAGATTTTGCTTAATTCTAAAGGGATTTCTTTGAATCCTATTACTTCGCTTTATTATATCGCGCCTTGTTGTTTGGTGTTTTTATCTGTTCCTTGGCTTATTGTTGAGTATCCTTCATTGAGGGATAGTTCGAGTTTTCATTTGGATTTTACCATTTTCGGAACAAATTCGGTTTGTGCTTTTGCTTTGAATCTTGCTGTGTTTTTACTTGTTGGGAAGACTTCGGCTTTGACTATGAATGTTGCTGGTGTTGTTAAGGATTGGCTTTTGATTGCATTCTCTTGGTCTGTGATTAAGGATACTGTTACGCCGATTAATTTGATTGGTTATGGTTTGGCGTTTTTGGGGGTTGCGTATTATAATCATTCGAAGTTGCAGGCACTTAAGGCTTCGGAGACACAGAAGAAGGCTCAGAGTGATGAAGAGGCTGGAAGATTGTTGGAACAGAGAGACGGGGATGGGACCGGAAGGAAGAGCGACAACCAGAACTGATTCAACTTGTCAATCTCATTTTTGCATACAAAATTTGTTACTGTTGGAGGATGAGGCGCGCTTTGTTTTTGGGTATATGTGGTGGTGTAATGTACTACTATTAGGTAATTGATTAATTGTTACTAGTATCAACATCATTACTATTATGTTACTTTTACTTCTGCCTGTTTCGTTTCAGTTCTTTGGTTCATATTAGTTGTGTATTGGATCTGAGGTTGATGTTTGTCTCATATACGCTGATTCAGTGTTTCATATATTTATGATTAGATAATGAATTTAGCTTCGTTGATGCTATTATGAAAGTTTGTTACCAAATTGCAAAGTTGATGGTTTTAGTTTTACTGGTTTAACATTGAAAAACTACAAAGATTGGAATTTTTCATGGTTAATCAATCTTAGCATACTCAATTTCTATTTATTCTTGTCATTGTTTGTATTTGTTCTCTATTGGTTATATGGATTGCACTATCGATCTTTCACATATGGTTTCATTAGGTACTATTGTTGGAATTGTCAAAAATTCTATAAACCTAGATTAATCATAGATACATGATTATAGTATATTAACCAACTTTGATCAAGATATTTTGGTTTATGAGAAAAAAGCTGCCCTTTTCCCAGTGAAATACCGCTGAAATGATTTGCTCATATGTTCAATAAAATATGTAAGTGGTCCCAACACATGACAGTGCTCTAAGAAATTAGAGATATATAATATATAAAATTAAAGTAGCATCATGATGATGATAACAATAAGCAAATATACAATTTCAGACTTCCTTTCACAAAGATCATCAAATAATTAAGTATTAACTACCCATAGCATATGAGTTGTGTGATTATGAAAAGTTTCAGGAGGGGCCTTTTGTTATTGGATCAGCTAACATGTTTAATGTAATAAGATGCTCAATTTGAATTTGAAACTACAATTTTCTCTAGAACAAAAATGGCTTGAGCAAGAGGAATTAACAGCAACAATATCTTGTAAGTGGTCTAGATGTGCTTTGTAGAAATCAGAGAATAAGCAATATAGTGTTTGGGCTATTTATTTGTTGTTAAGAAATTATATGTATCTATGCTAGTGTATATGCTATCGAATGATGAATTAATGAAATGCATTTTACTGTGGGATTGGTTGAACTTTTAGTTTGTAGATTCCCTGAAATGCATCTTTGGTTATGGTAGAGTTCTACACGATTAGCTAACTATTCAAGTTCAGACTCCTGGTTGCCCCCTAAAGGAAGGGGAAGGAACTTTTTGTCTGATCGTGGTTTTCTTATTTTTGCTCATTCTAATTTAGTGGACTTGTGTGAACTTGATTCGTGCATGATTTTAGCTAGCTATCTTTGAACTGATGATCATCAATGAGTAGTAGTAGCAATACATGAGATGACGATCTTCACCTCGACTGATTTCCTGACGTATATCTTGTTACCGACACTGGTCGGTAGTGATTGCTTTTGTGAGATTGAGATACATACGTTTTTCTGCAATTTGCTTGAAGGTGCATCCCTCTTTATTTGAACCAATTGAATTTCATTATCATTGTTCAAAGTTTCATCAACATCTCCCATGTAGCCATTAATGAACTTGCCACAAGCTTACAAGTAATTCAAACTTGAAATAAGTACGTTTTTGGATTGCTTAGACAATTTTCAATTGCAATTACTCTTAAAAGTAATTTTATCTTTTGTTACTACTTGTATGGGAAACTATTTGACCTATCAATTACAGTAAAACCAGTGGAGAACTCGAGTTCGATTCTTAAGTGGAATAATTTTTAGTCATATTTTACTTATTTTGCGGTCGAATTCTAGACTCCTAGAACTTCATTCCCCCTAAAACCGAGAGAGTTTTCGCCGGTTCAGTTTTAATAAACAAAAAAGAAAAAACAGAGGAATTACAAAATTATTAAAACATAAACCCACATAATTCAGCAGGGTAAATTATTTTGGGGTAATAGTTATATCAGCAAGGTTAATCACCTAATAGTTAAAGTAAAAGAGGTCGTTCCATACATTGATTGTTTACGATACGGTAGACATACCTTTTAAGATTGTTTGGAAAATGACTTGAATTTAATTAAAGTTGTAGTTGGAGACGTCAAACAATGAATGTGATCTGAATATCTATAACAAATGTAGAAAATGACTAGCAACCTTTAGATTAAATCAACGGTTGGTATTTAAGACAATAAATATTAGTACAAAATTAAAATTTGCCTCTTATAGTTCAAATAAATTTACCACACACATGTAGGGATGTCAATAGAGCGGGACAAGACGGAGTGGGGAGTACTCTCCCTATGTCACCTTTTAACATAGAGAGAAATAGTGTACCCAAATGTGCAAATGGTAGTTCATGTACTGATGATGCCAAATTTGAATTCAGTTGTTCGTTTACATGTTGTTGAAGTGTTATTAATAATACCTTCTACGTACTTTTTGACTTTCTTTCTTCGCAAAAAGGCTAGGTAAGTACTTATCCATCCACATAGATACATAAATACCTACAGCTACAAGATGCCAAAGCAATGGTTGTGAATGAATGTGCAGCCAATTATGATATGAAATATCAAATGTGGCTGTTAATTACCATAATTGCTTCCATATATACTCGTTCAACTGCATTTGCATATAGGAGAAGTCATAATATATACAGGACTAAAACCGAAAAGTATAATTTCACATGTTGCCTTGATGGTGTGTATAATTTCATATGTTGCTTTCAGATTCCGATACGATGAAAAATAAAAAATAAAGTCATACTTCCTTTGAAAAAAATTATAGCATGAAATTTTCATTTCATCCTAAAACTAACAAGGAATAATTAGAGGTTATATTTAGAAAATGTTGCATTGGAAATTGAAAAACGACACTCAATTTTGAAACAAATTTTTTGAGCTAAAGCAACACTGATTTTGAAATGGAGGGAATAACTACATGTATGATGTACGATATGGAGTGAGAAGAAATGACTGCTTGATTTGATTCATGATACTATGCTCGTTTAGGCATTTTTTGTTCTGTACACTGTTTTTAATTTGTGGATTTGCTTGGTTCGTTCAAACTTAGTTGACTTTATGTTAAATCAATTTATACTATTAGTTGACCTTATTTGATACATACTATTCCCTCTGACCCTTATTTGATGTAGGTAATTCATATTACAAATCAGATGCATTATAAGTAGTAATTTATAAACCATATACTCAATTCGTTCTAAAATATAAGAGAAAATTGGATAAAAAAGTTGATTTATCTAAATATTTTCAATTATTTATTATACGTGAAAAATCAATTTTACTAGTAGTATAATAGTGACTAGAGAGAGTACTTGATATTCACAAGAAAAACTGCTGAAGACAGAAAAACAATGAAGAAACGGCTCTTGGAAAATACAGAAGTGGACTTTGGATTCTTTTGATGGACGAGGAGAATAAAATCTGAACCTAATTATTATCAACAGTTATTAGACTTATACTACCAGTATTCCTTTGAATTTGATAGGCTGAAAAGACAGCAAAACATGAAGGAATATACTACCATGTTCCTCTGACTCAATAATACTGTAATTGAATTAGTATAAAGAACTTGAACCATCGAACCAAAGTGGCATGGAATGAGGAATCACCTGTTACTGTAGCATGATTGATTGATGTGATGAGTATCTCAGCACCTTAGGACTATGGAGAGTTTGACATCATTATTATTATTGTAGACTTTGTTTGGTTCAAATCTTTTCTATTATGTTTGTTCCCCCAACTCTTCCGGATTTTGTTTCCACTTCCAAAATTGTTCAATACACTACTTCATAGAAGATTTTACTGTCTAGCTTGATTTTGGCTCGTATATGCCATGCAAATACACCATACTAAATTGAAATATTTGTTTGTCTTGTCTCAACACACTTACTAATATTGTACTATTTCAACTCATCTACTTAGACTACTATTAGAAGTAAGTGTGTTTTAGTAAACGAATCTAATTTTATCATAGAAATTAGTGTATTAACTACTCAATAATTTTGGTAAGAATGTATAGCCCTTAAAAGATGCTTAATATAAGACAGGGAGTGATTGACTAATGACTATCACTTCTCACATATGAAAGATTAGCATATCAATGTGTTTATTTGAGTCATGGAACACACTAATACAATAGATTTGTTGTCCATGAAATCAAATTTTGATATGAGATGGGTGTTTTCTTTATAAATTGAAATTATCCCTTAATAATGTACATAAGGGAAAGATTACAAAGCAAGCCTAATTGAGCAAAACTAGCAAGGTCTTGAAACCATATAATATATTACAATTTTACACATTGAAACCAACCTAAACATTATTTCTTTAGTATCACCACCAAGAGTACTAACTCATACTCAACCCATTCTATGGATGCATACACACAACTATCAATCTAAGAATCAAGAAAAGTACCATTAATATTAATGATGGGTCTAATTCCCAATCCTAAGACACTTTTTAGCACTTCTCTTCAACTGAGGATCCATTGATTGTCCCCATTTGCATAGAGGGCTTAGCTTTCTTAGGCTTATACCAAAATGCACATACCAAAAATGCTATAAAATTGATGAAACTAAGTATGGTAAGAAGGGCATAGAACAAGTCAAGCCTGCTCTTGTTTATATGGTCAGCTAGCCATCCCTGACCATCTTTAGTCCCAGTTATTTTCTTCACAACCGACACGAGGAAACTGCTGATGAAGAAACCAAGTGATAAAGTTGTGAGGAAGAGGCCAGTGCTCATGGTTTTCATTCCTTTTGGTGATCGTGTTATGAAGAAATCAAGTTGTCCTGTGTATATGAATGCTTCACCTGAACCAACCAAGAAGAATTGTGGGACTAGAAGGAAAACACTTATTGGTACTGTTGTTTGGTTGCCTTTTACACCTTTTGCCACTGACAACCGTCTCACTTCAACTAGAGAAGCCGCCAACATTCCGAATATTGACAACAGAAGTCCAATAGCAATCCTTTGTAGGTTAGTGAAACCTGTGACACATAGAAAGCAGATAGCTCGGTTGGTAAAGGACATTGAAGCTGAAAACTATAATATATTGACATTTGTCTATATAAAAAGAAGACAATGTATGTGCAATATTTTATTTCTTTCTTATATTATCAAGGATTGATTGATTTGATTTCGTTTGTCTAAAATTTTTGGTAAGTTATTTGTAGTTAAATTTGGCATGATTAGTTGACTCTACATACATCGCAAAAAGTGAAGTATTAGTAGTTGATAAATAAGTCGATAGTTGATGTTATATGCATACCTGGTTTGCCGTTAATTTTCTTCCAAAGGGGCATGATGATTCGGTCATTGACAGCAAGAGTGATTAGGATTGCGGCGACAAAGAAGACCGTAAGAGATCCAGCAGGGATTTGGAAATTTCCTACATTCCTTTCCATGGTGGATGCTTGTTCAACTGAAAAGGTGATCAGTTGTGCATATGTGGTCCAAAATATAATGGTTGTCGCCCATATTGGTAGAAGTCTCACCACCATTTTCACCTCTTCTACCCTTGTCAGTGAGCATAGCTTCCAAGGATTTGGACCAGAACCATATATATCCTTATCAAAATCACCTTCTAGCACAATTGCTGCCTTCTCCAAAAAACTGTAAAATTGAAAATATTAAAAACAGAAAAGAACGGCGCTCCTAACTAAACTAACTACCTTACAATTAATCCTAACCAACTTGCAACTATCTATAACAAACTCCAACTAATTCTAACAGAAGAGTGTAATGGATATGCAGTGATAGTGTAAAATAGTTATGAGCTTACCGGAACTGATTGGTATGTTCTATTCTTGAATCCTCCGGAGCGTCCTCATACAAAGATCCAACATTATATGGAAGTTCCATCTTCCTTTTCTTTATTGATGCAACAATAACTTGGAAAATTTGGACAATAGGGCTTCCCATACTTTTCTTGTATCTGTATCTTTTAGTTCCTGATAGGAATATCAAAATGGCTATAACCATACAAACAGAACATATTCCATAAGCCCAACTTCTACTAACTTCATCTTGTATGTAAACAAGTACAGTGACTGCCGCAAGAGTTCCCAAACTGATGAAGAAGAAAAACCTGTTGAAGAAAAAAGTTCTTTGGGTTTCCTCCTTCTCATCTTTCTCATCAAATTGATCGGAACCAAATCCCGAAACACTTGACTTAAGGCCTCCGGTTCCTAGTGCAATAAGGTATAGGGCTAAGTATAAGATTCCCATTTGGAATCCATTTGCTGGCTTGCAACTTTCACCGGTGTGGCAAGGTGGTGGACGTAGCTGCGGCAATTTTGTTGAGATTGCTAATGCTGCAGTACCCTGAAATCACCATTTCCTCCAAGTTAATACTAGTAAGAAACTAAGAACACATATATTGATACTAATGTTTGGCTTTAAAGTTAAAATTTCAAGTAAACCATCAATTTAGTACATAAACTTAAAATAACAAATAGTCTATTACGTTTTGTCGCACATGTCCTATTAGTCGTCAATGTTACATATTGACAAAGTATAAGGAACTAATCTCGTGGAAAATGTTTGAAACAAATATTATAAACTATTTATTATTTTGGCTGAATTACAGTTTTGGTCCCCTGACCTATTTTGTCATATGTATTTTGGTCGCACATTTTTAATTTCTCAATTTTAGTCCCTAAGTAGGAAAGAGATAAGTTTATTTCGGCCGAATATGAATATAACTTAGAACTAGTAGTAATTATGTAACTAACCAGTGTTTGTATTCCAGAAAAGATTCCAATAGTCTTAAATCTTCCAAGGAAGGAATCAGCTAAAAAACCACCAAGCAAACAAAGGAGAAATGATGTTCCCATGAAGTCAGTCACAGTATTGGCTGCAGTTGAGCTTGGAAGATGCATGACTCCCATCAGATATGTCACCAAGTTAACTGCAATCCCCATAGTGGAGAGCCTCTCAACAATTTCAATCCCTGTAACAATTTTTCAAGTACATTATACTCTTAGATTTCATCACATGTAATTCTTATTTATGCTGAAAAAAAATAAACAGTCGTATTTAGTTACGGCCTCTTCTTAAGTAAAATCAACTCTACTAAAGAATATTTAAACATGTCAAAATTAATTCTACAATTTTCGAGTAAATTTTGCCTCTTCGGAAAGTGAAACCGATTGATCTCTTTATGATATTAACATGGATATTTCTTAAGCTTTTTAGTTTTTAATGGTCTTTGTTGACTTCATCTTTGGTTCACAAAAAAAAGACCAAAAAATCATGTACAGAGAATTAGGGTGATTAACACATTGCAATATAAGATAATATAAAATTGAATAAAATATTTGTGTTGGTAAGCAGATATTAAAAGTGAAAAGTGAATCTTAATCTATTAAAAAAGAACAAATTGTAGAAAAAAAGTAGTCCATCCTAAAAGTCACATACAGTAAAACTCAATATTTAGAAAGTGGGACAATAAAATAAGATAAAAATATAGTGATGTATAAGGAATATCAGTATCTTAAATCACATGAAAAAGTTTATGTATAATATTATGCTCTTTCCCCTAATCCAAACAGAAAGTGACAAATTATTCTCAATCAGTATATATGCAAATATGCAAAGTGCTGTACTGATATTTCACATGGTTTGTCCTTCCTTCAATATTCTCTTGGTTTGTCTCATATCATCTATCATCTATTATTACTAAAATAATTTAAACATCTTAATAAATTACTTTGTCAATATTTTTTATCAATTAGTCTAACTGAAATATAGTTTTAGCTTAAAGAACTGAGATATCAATAAACAAAAGTTTTCTTAAGGAAAAATAATTAGTAGTACTTTTTCTGATATATTGTAAAGTTATAAATAATTTAAGACATATCAAAATTATAAATGTAACACATATACTAAAACATTGTTACAACTAGTTACTAGCAATTAAAACCATTTATGACATCTAACTACCACCTCAAACTTTAAGGACAGTTCACATGTTTTAAGTTAAAGTTTTTCTACATCTCAATGACTCAATCTGTACTGTTGCAATGAATGAGTCTTGTAGAGACCACAAAAATAATTCACAAGACTAACTTTAATCGCTGAGAAAGGAAGGTGTTCCAAAAATGGATCATATTCTCCAACCTATGTATCACCATAACCAAATAATACACTATGTGTTTGTTTCTAAATCACCTCATGAATTAAAAAGGGTTTTTGAATGGTTATGCAAGAAGTGTAACAAACCTAAAATAAGAGCAGCTGTCACCCAACCACCAGTTTTGGTCCTATCAGCAGGGAAGCCCTTATAGTCCACAGCATCTCCAACTGTCCAACTCATTTTCTTCTCCTGAAAATATTATGGACAAAAAATATATTTACAAAATAATAAACACTTGATGAGTTTTTAAGTTAAAGCATTTCAGGTCCTCCGAGTATAGTTCAGTTGGTAGCGACATTACATGCAATATACAGGAGTCGGAGTTCAAATTATGGATTTCCTACTTAAAAAATGAAATTCTAACCACTACGCGTCTATGCTACTTGACATAAAAGAAAGAAAGAAAAGACTTAAAGCTTTTGAGCTTCCATTGACCAAAAACTAACCATATTGTTATGAAGTTCCACAAAGAAAGAACTCTTAGGTGCTAATGTAGAAAAAAAACTTTACTCTTCTTGATTTTGTATATACACTCCAACTCACTTGCTTATGTTTGTTATGAAAACTTCCCTATTTATAGGCAAGTTAGTACACTCTAACAAATACCAATAAGAATCTGAAAGTGACATGTCCACTATAGTCATATTGAGACAGATCACACTCCTTCAAATAAAGTTAGGGATTAGGTTTGACACAAAATATTAAGTGGAAGGTTCTAGGATAAATTCAAACCATTTATTTTCTCAACATTAATTTTTATTTATGAGAATATTAATAATGAGTGAGTAAAAATAAAAGGTAATGTTGAGTGATGAAGAGAGATCAAGAGGAATTAGTGGAACATGGGACATGCAACAATGATAACAATATTGTTGTAATCTGTGATCTCTTTTTTTGGTGTTATGAAGTTTGTGATTGTGAGCCACTACATTATTGGAGGACTCCTTCAAAGTGCTTTTTATACCCCACATTTGAAAAGGATCCTTAATCTTTATATTTTTCTTGTCAATTGTCAATTTGTCATTGTGTAGTTAGAAATGTAAGGACTCAATTGTGCCTTTGATAATGGTTAATGTTTTAAATTGAAGACCTTATAAAGTTACAATAATGTGTATGTGTATGTGTGATTAACATTATTATGACTTTAACTATAAAGGGTGTGATCTTACTCAACTGTCAATTTTTTAAAGTAAAAAGGAGGTTACCTGCACTCACATGGCTACTATGAAGAATAAACTAACAATAATTGATTGTTACAATGCAAACAGAACATGAATATACTTTAGATTATATTGATGCATGCATATATATTTTCACTTTTGGTGGAAAAGCTTTTTTGTTTTGTTTTTTGCTAACCTCTTAGCTCCTTTTGGTCTGGTTTAATATGTTAATGTTGGCTGATTTCTTGATATTGCAATGCTTTACCAACCAAAAAAGTATATGAGCAGGTGATATTTATATGATTAACCACTATAAAAACAATTAAAATATGTTAACTTTTTTTAAAAAATGGACCAATAATACATATTTTAACAAATTTAAGTATAAATAATCAAAGTTAATTGGTCCAGTAATGAGATTGGCGCTAGACTTAGTAGGAAGAACCACGATTCGATCTCCCGCAACTGTGTTTAAGAGGGGACTAGAACCACTTGATGTCAGAACTCGACTCGAACCAGATCAGTCGACCCAATAGTCGGATACTGATGGTAAAAAAAAGTGTATGAATAGTTACTCTCGCATCTAATATATGTGCGTGTATGTGTGAAATTGTGAATGGCAGAGTCAATAATCAACATGACAACGTTTCACACTTTCAAGTCCTAGCCTATAAAAAAAAACACTTTCAAGTCCTAAAATGCTTGCCCTTTTCTTATTCCTTCATCCTACCTAGGTGGTAGACGATTGTCTTAACTTCACTTTAGTTCTTTACTTGCTGCCAAAAACATACTTCTAAGGTTAAATCACCATTCTTTGCTTAATATATAATTTCCATTCACAGTTTCACTTAATCATATTGCAAGGTCAGGTATGGCGATATTCAAGATATTCAATCAAACGCATAACTCGAAAACTCCTAACAAATATGTGCGGACTAAAATACTAAATAATACTAATAGGTATAAAGTTGACATAAAATTAAGCACAACTGAGCCAAACTCATGGAAACAAAATTAAATCATATCTACATATATGAACATCTTAACACAAGTTAATAATGTCGATTTGGGCATTATTATTAATATATACTATACCAAAAAATGAGCCACACTAGATCCATGTTCATTGTATTACTTACTGCACATGCAATGATTCAAGGCACTACCACACGTACGAACCAACAGACAGCACTAAAATATAACTGTGCTGCCGACCAGCCATTAGACAAACATGCAACATGGGAAAATCGTTCGTTCTCCATTCTTCTTCAGATTGAGTAGAGTAGTTAATTAATTATATTAGTTGTTCAAGCACGCCAGCACATAACCACTTTGTCCATGGCCATTCATATAATCATCTGCCCTTACATACATACATACATACATACATACATCATACATACATGTATAATCTCTAACCAAGCATTTTTTTTATAGAGTTTCTGTTAAAAATAATGGAATCATAAAATGAAGATGATAAGTATAAGTAAGATTGAGTGGATAGAGCACTCATGAGGTAAAAAGAATTCATATTAAATGAATATAGATTGATAAAAGATAATAAAAGAATAAAACAATAGTAACTCTTATATAAAGCTCCTCCCTTAATCAAGGATCTAGATTCGCTACATCGATTCTCATCTTGGATACGGAGTAATTTTAAATTTTTGGGTTAGATATCCTAACTTTTGAGGTGCCTCCAATCTAGCGAGAGGAATAATTACTACGTTCGGCAGTGGATACTGGTCTCGACCAAAAAACTCTTATATAAAGCAAGCAATCTAATGAATAATTAACTAACTATCTAATAACAAATTAACTAATCATCTGATAACAACTAATGAACTAATTAATCTTTTAGATGATTATTACTATTCTTAACAATTTCAAATATTTTTTTATTGTACAGTTAACGTAGATAAATTCATCATTCATTTAAGTGGATTGTCCCATTTTATCCATTTTAATAAAGTAGAACAATCCACTTAAGTGGATGAAATGGACTTAAAAATAGATGATTTATGGACCAATTCTTATCTATAATATTATTTTATTTCTGACTTTAATTTTGAAGTAATTTTGATTTACTCTAAAAAATGAGGGGGTTTCTCTTGTTTTATGTTAGGTTTTGTAATCCACTACTAGACTAGGCCCATACCTGTCCGTGTGTTGTGGGTTGTTCCCATTTCACATAACTCAACCATCAAGATTCAAGACTACTCTGCCTTCTAAAATTTTGATATCATGACTGCACTTTTTTCATTTTGTTCTAATTAAATAACCAATTTAAATATGTACAAAAAAATCAATTTATTAAATTAAAGTATACTGATTAGAAATATCTGTTTTATCTCTTGTAACAAAAAGAAACTGATTAGAAATATCTGTGTTACTTGTATTCAAAAGAAAATTGTTTAATTATGTTAAGAAACCAATTGTGAATTAGATTTGTGCAAAAGGAAAGGAAACCAATCAATCATCCATCAAGGAGTATTTCATTTCATTACATTCAGGAGAATCAGGACAGGAACGGATGCACATAGTGCATTGTGCACTTGCCTGCACTAACTTTTTTAATTTTTTTAATATATACGTTACATAATATAAGTTGATATTTGATTAATGGCTTAAATATATATTTGGTCTCTGTATGTACATCAATTTTTCGTTTTAGTCCCTGTATCGAAAATTTTGACAAAATAGTCCCTGTATCGCACTTTTTTTTTTACATTGGTCCCTGCCGTCCAATTTCATCCAAGTGGCAAACGTTTTGCCACCTGGACCCTGCCACGTGGAATGTTAGAGGGACCAAAACCAAAAAATTGAACTGAATGCAGGGACCAAAACCAAAAAATTGAACTGAATGCTAGAGGGACTAAAACAAAAAATTAAACTAATTGCAAAATGACCCATTTAAACTCTAAATCCCTAAATTGAAATTTGTTTCTCCACTCTTCTCTTCTCTTCTCATAAACCAACTTTCATGGCAAAAATAATTTTGCGTCGATCATTGTGCCCCATTTGGATGAGTTTTCTGATGAAATTATGAGAGGCATTGCGAATGTTGACAACGTGATCAGAAAGCGCGACGAGAAAACCACCACGGTTGGGCGGTTGTTGATCGGGATCGTTGAAAGGGAAATCATCAGGATAATCTTTTTTAACAATGAGTCTCTCTGTTGAAAGGTTGATGAGAAGAGAAAAGTAGAGAAACAAATTTCAATTTAAGGCTTTAGAGTTTAAATGGGTATTTTTGCAATTAGTTTAATTTTTTGGTTTTAGTCCCTCTAGCATTCAGTTCAATTTTTTGGTTTTGGTCCCTGCATTCAGTTCAATTTTTTGGTTTTGGTCCCTCTAATCCAGTCAGCAACATTTTTTGGCCACGTGGCAGGGTCCAGGTGGCAAAACGTTTGCCACTTGAATGAAATTGGACGGGAGGGACCAACGTCAAAAAAAAAAGCGCGATACAGGGACTATTTTGTCAAAATTTTCGATACAGGAACTAAAACGAAAAATTGGTGTACATACAGGGACCAAATATATGTTTAAGCCTTGATTAATTAGTAGATACAAATTTCATCACTTTTCTCTCAAAGTTCACATAAATTTTATATTTTTTTCTCTGTCCACAACCTTTTTGTTTTCAAACATAAAAAATGTGGGATTTGGTGTACTCCTTCATAATTTGAGGCTATTTACTCTTGAATCATTCAATAATATTTTAACCAATATAAATTTTATAAAATACACTGTTGAATTGAAAGTTTATATGTAAAATTTCAAACAAATGCAAAATCATTTGATATGTTAACGAGACACATCAAAATTAATGGTTTGTGTGATTTTTTTAAACATTGTTAATCTTTATGGGTTTCAATTACATATCAAATAATTTTATATTAGTGTGAAATTTTATGAGTATATGATATATGTCAATTCAATAGTGTATTTTATAAAAAATTATATTGGTTAAAGCATTATTGAGTGGTTCAGTGGTAAATACCCCCAAATCATGAAGGGGTAGATTAGAAAAAAAAACCATTAAATAAATAAATAAAATTTCTCAAAGCAAGCAAACAAAAGGGAAATGGAGAGAAATAAAACAAGAAACAAAAAAAGATACTTTTATTGATATTGAAAATGAGAAAATCATTTAATATTTTCAAAATATTAATCGCCGTAAAGAACAATTATGATGTTAATTATTTATGCTTTTAAATGAAATGTATCATATATATTTAATGTTGCAAATTTATATATGTAATGTCCCACTATTCAAAATTACTGAATCTATCACTTATTATAGATGCATTATTAACAAATTGGGGTTTATATACATAACATTTGATTTTGATTGCCTTTTCGCCAGACATAGTCACTAATTTGCTCTCTGGAAACCATTTTGCTTAAATTATCACAACAACATGACTAAAAATTTAAATCCAGTATCTTATATATTAATTGAATTAAAATTGAACATGTAGCTCCTCAAATAACAAACATATAGGGTGTCAAAAAAAAAAAATAACAAACATATAGCTTTTGTCAACAACAACAAAAAAAACAAACATATAGCTAGTTGGTATAGTTGTGTGAATATATTATCCTTTAATTTTATTTTTTTTGACGAAATTTTTTATTATCCTTTAATTTAATTATTTTTGTAAGATATATATGATTGTGTTTGTGTGTGTGTTTTTTTGAACAGCAAATATATTTATATATATATATATATATATGGGGAATGCTAACATTGACTTATGTAGGTCAAGGTTAGCAACTATGACCCAAAGGAATTGCTGCACGCCCCCCCATGTTTTTACTCCGCGCGCCCCCACCACCCATAATTACTCCGCACGCCCCCCACTCCCTTCTCCGCGCGCCCCCTTCTCTGCGCCCCCCCTAAAATCCCTTTGGGTCTTGGTTGCTAACCTTGAACCACATGGTCAATGTTAGCATCCCCATATATATATATATATATATATATATATATATATATATATATATATATGATGTGTGATATCTCCAATATACCTTCCATGCATAAATTACATACACGGTATAATTCGTTGTTCCTTAAAATTTCCAAGAGTATATCCAATTCTTTATGCATTTATATTAAGTATAACTATAAAAAAAAGTTTAACAGTGCAATTTATTAATTGTCCGTTTATCTTTTATTTGTGTATGATTATTTTAATATATACTCAAATCATAAGTTAAGCAAAAAAAATTCATATAAGTCGATATATAATGTTGATTTTTTTTTTGACTAAATTGTTGATCTTAATAACACATTATGCTTGAGTGCTTAGTTATTTTATTAATTTGCAAAAGTTTTAATGAAAGCGTATCAACCTGTTTAGTGGTTATTATTATATAAAGTTATAAACAATAAATAAATCAATTCACGGTTGTGATTTACATGTATCTTCTCATTATTGGTATGCAAATTAATAAATTATTTTCTACTTATCTGATTAGACTGGAAAAATGTCGATTATGCAAAAATATGAACAGCTGGGGCTGGGGATAGTATAGCAAAAAATGCAATTAAAAGATAAGATTTATTTCTTTGATAAGTACAATTTATCTTTTTATCGCAAGATAAAGAGGTAAATTAGTACTTACCAAAATAAAAAGGTAGAATTGAAATTTGAGAGTGTTATTTTTTTTGAAGTCTTAGATTCGATTTTTTCAATGTCAGTTTAGGTCGGTTAATTTAACTTTTTTAAAAAAAATATTTGTGAAAAGTGCATTTGAGCTTTATCATATGTGTAACATTATTTTTTTTTATTCAATTTAAGAATATTATGGGTCCGTTTGATTTGCAAAATGAAAGTATTGGACAGAACAGTACGTGACAGTATAAGGCAGAACAACACAGGACAAATATTTTCAGTATTAAACAAATTTTGTCTTGTATGATGCTTGATGAAAACAATGTTATTTTGGTGATTAGAAAAGTTATGCAGAGGACAAAAAGTTGTCTCATGATTCAATGAGGGACAATAATATTTGATTTTGTTCAATCCCTTGACCCTTAGTTTGTCTAATCTCAGTAACAGTTTTCAAATCAAATACAGTACACAGAAACTCTTTAGGAGTTTGGAGAAAAGATCTTTGGTGAGAGAACAAATAGAAAGAAATCTAACGCAATTTATTTAAGAAAATGATTAAGAATTATGCTCATAATAAAGAATGATATCTTTGCATTTTTAGTGCACAATAATAGGAAATGATATCTTTGGGAGTTTGTTATTTTGTAGGCTGATGTTCACTACAAAAAATAAAAAAGGAACGGTGGTCATGAATTTTAAAAATCAGAATTAAATCGATAAATAATTTAAATAGAACAAAAGATGAAAAAAATATCAAAAACGTGGACGGCAGGATACCTGCGCGGGCAAAGCCCATATGATTTCTAGTCATACCCGATAACCACTCCGGCACGTCCACTTCATGTCTTCATGTGCAATTTCTTTTTTTAATAAATATATTGTTTTTATTTATTTTGTTTTGTTTTGTTTTGGAAGAGTATATATATTTTTGACTAAACTATTAGATGGTCCTTAATTTTTAAGAGCGTTTAACTTTCTCATGAATATTTTAAGCGTTACGTTAAGATACTTCAAATAGTAATTATATTTTAATTACAATAATTTATTATTTTTAAAGAGAAAGTGTACAATTTTCAATTCAAAATTATTATCTATTGTATATTAACATAAATGTCTTAAGAGAATATGTTAGTTTTTTTTCATATTTTAAAAAGGTCTCTGATTCTATCAAATTTTATTCATTTTAATCTTTCTAAAAGTATATTAGAGACGAAATTGATAAAAGCGGATAAAGTTATGGACTAAATTGATAATAAATTATTAAGTATATGGACTTAATTGATAATACTTGATTAAATACAAAGACTAATTTGATAGATTAAAAAAATATAAGGACATAATTAATAAATTCAACAAATAATTGAAAAACATTGTCAAGATTTTAGTAAAAAAATGGTTGAGTCTGTTTGTTTAATCATTATTGGGCTTCTCCATTGTTCGGTCCTCCCAAAGTGCTCAGTATTTTTAGTGGGCCAATTAAAGTGGTTATGTTTAAAACTCGACTCAAACTCTTAAAATTGTTGTTGTAGGTTACACAAAGCAATCTCTAACGGACTCAATTTATTTTGTCAATCCATCCACTACATTTCAAAAGGACAAAACTTAGTATAAAAAAAAATAAAACTTATGTGCATTTCTTTAGGTATTTTTCATATGTTTCTTAACATGACATTATGATTTTCTTAAATTCATACATTTTTCAAAGTTTGTTATAACCACAAAAATTAAATTTTATGATAAGAATAATACAAAAAGTATCTAAATAAATGCACCTAAATTTTATCCTTTAAAAATTTACATTTACACATTACTTAATCTCAGCCATCAATTTGAAATGTGTTAGTCTCAACTCTAAAACTATAATTTTCATTAAACTTGAGATCATACAACAAAATTCAATAAATATCTCAAGCATTTACTATTGGAGAATTATGAGATAATATTTATAATCCATAAACTAAACAAGGATTAAACAATTTCAGAAACCACATATGTGCATTGAATTATCAATGACCTAATATAAACTGTATATCTTAACCTACACATTCAAGAAACTAAACAGAATTATCAAGAAAGAAAATATTTGAAGAATACTCACTCAGTAAATGGCACAAGTTATATGGTGCATAAGCCATATCGCTTATGCACCGTGCATAAATACTTTGAATTGCTTAGCGCACCCCTAAAAATTTGAGGGTGCACTAAGCAATCTAAGAGGTGTGCTAAGCAATCTAGAGGTGCATTAAGCAATTTTCCTTATTTATGCACAGTGCTTCAATTCAAAATAATGTATCTTTATGAAACACATTATAATCATCAACAAAATTATGATCATCCATCTTTTTCTTTTCTTTTTTGATTTCTTGAAGAGTATGATATGAATTTGTGAAAAATAGTTCTATGGTTAAGTTTTTGTAATTCAGTGAATATATCTTCCAAGGGACCAGAACTATATATATCCCTATCAAAATAAATTTTTAATACAATTTATGGTTTCTCCAAAAAAAAAACTATTAAATTGAAAATATTAAAAACAGAAAAGAACGATTGTTATAGTTAAAATAACAAATATTAACTAACTTTTGACTAATCCTAATTAACTTGCAACTACCTTAAAACTGTTTAATTATTTGGTAGAGTTTTAGTTTTAGGATTCTTGATTTGTAAAGAAAGAACAATAAAGAGAAAGAAAGAAAGAAGAGAAAGAAATAATGAATAACAGAATTTTGTTATTCTCTCAAAGGGAAAACCCTTTCTCAATTGTAAAACAGTCTGTTACACTTTAGCAAAAAGACTGAATGCCTTAAATTGTGATACTCACTCCTTATTTATACCCTTCCTAGCCTTACTGAAAAGATTAAATGCCTTACATTGGATGCACCCTAGCATTTATTAGCAATTATAATTTGAAAGCTATAGTCCCCACCTGTTTCAGCACCAAAAACGGTCCATAGTACCTTGCAGCCAACTTAGGGTGTAGTTGTTGACCTAAAGTGGTTTGTCTATGAGGTCTGATCCTCAAATAAACCCAATCTCCCACTGCCACTGTGGACTGTCTTCTATGCTTTATCTCTGTTCCTTAAATCTTGAGCCACAGTTTCCACTAGAACCTCACCAGGGATATATCAAGAAATAAAGGGAGCTGGCCTTCTTACATTTGCAACATTTACAGCTTTTATCATTATTGGCAAATTATGTAATATTTCAAAGTTCGTCTCATCCTGTTATAACTAAGAATAATCCAATAACATATCCCTCCATTGGAGAATAATAATTCTTCCGTCACTGGTTGTGCTGTTCAATATTTTGTTTGCAACAAACAAAACCAAGGTACAAAATTCCCAAAGTGGGCCAAAAATGAAAATGTAGAATGGAAAAAACGTAATTAATGAGCTCTCCCTACTCGGTCTATGCTCTGCCATCACAATTTGCTTCAGACCAACATTTGTCTGTGGTGTAATCAAGGACTTGAGACAATCTTGCACTGCTTGCGAGACTGTGGTTTTGCGACTCGTTTACGGCGTTCTGTCAGATTCGTTTATGGGCGTTCTGCTTGGGAGTAGTCTCGGAAATCCTGATATCTCATGCTTTGGAGGTTTAATTTGTAACAGTGACGGAAGGTGGATTCGAGGATTCTCTGGGAACATAGGTTTCTCCAACATCCTTCATGTGGAGCTTTTAGCAATCTACTATGGCTTGGGGCTTAGGAATCACAGAGTTATGGTACTACTCAGACTCTGATTCTACAATCAATTTGATCATTGAACCTGTTAATGCGTAACATCACTATGCAGCTATCTCGTATAACATCAAGGAGCTTCTCAATAGAAATTGGAAGATTCACATTCATCATACTCTCAAGGAGGGCAACGCTTGTGCCAACTTCTTGCAAAGTTTGGAGCTTCGAATACTGAGGCTTATACTCCTCTTTGTACCAAAAAAATTCATAGAATTTAGTCCTAAATCCAAATTAACTTGTTAACTTCAATCCTATTCAAAGGTCTAAATGTAAAGAAATATTTCAAACCTAGAAGGACACATCAGCCTCCATATAGGACTAGGAGTATGACAATATTTTTCAAGCAAAGAAGCTAGAGAGTTTTTTACTTTACCTAATGTCTGGCATGTCTACATAACACAAAACTTATATCAATCCAATGGTAGCATTGCGAGAAATTAAGAAACTTATATCATCATCATCATCATCGCTCAAGCTGAACGTTGTATGGAGTATTGGTATTATCAACAATAACTTCCTCCAATTACATTCGAAGCTTAGTTTCTCCATGTACTACTAAATAACATGTGTTTCAAAAAAAAAAAACATGTGTTAAGACATGCAAGACATGACTTGGATAGTGATGTCCCTGTATGATAGCTCATGTGATAAGAGCCGGAGGACATGAGTTGGATAGAGGGAAATCCAAAATTCAAATCCTGATGTAAACATTTATCTTTATGATGTACCAAATAAAAAAAGTCCACAACTTATGTACAAAAAAAAAAACGGAAATGATCTTTATCTTATTAATTTTAAATATTTTAATCCTATCTTCTTTTTACACCATAAAGAATCTAATTCATAAGGCAACAAAGCAAATATTATGCATTAAAATTTTCTTTGTACGTTGTTTTTTTTCTTTAATTGTTAAAATTCCAACTCCCAAATCACTTTTCATCAAAAAAAAGTTTAAGACATGCAGATGCAGGTCTAGTTCCCTGATAACACATAATATAAATTTCTTATAAATAGAATTGAACTAAACATGTTTTTTTGACATAAAACTGAAAATTCCAATACTCAAAGGATCATCATCAAACATTTTTCCATAAATAAAAATGGTTCAAAACATAACTCATACTAAAACAAAAAATACCACACAAAAATAACAATTGGTGGTAGAAAGAAAACAAAAACAAGTTAACACATCGTATAGGATAGTACAAGTCGTCCAGTCAAGACCTCTGAAGGCGGTTTCAGCACAGCTCAAGAAGCCCATCATACCATCATACGGAATATAAGTTTTCAGATTAGCAGCTTCTCAATAGCATCCTGCATACCATTACCAACCATATATTCAGAATAAATTTTTTAATTAATGGAACATAGAACAATATATAATATACTCCTTGAACCACAGTGCATACCTTGAGTTGCTGAATTTGAGATTTCAATTGACTTCCTTCATTAGTTGTCACAGAACAAGCAATCACTGGTCGGGTGACACCACAAGCACGTCCAAGTGCTTGTTTTGATGTGACAAACACATATGGAACATTCTAAAAAATTTAAAAACACACATGATTAATAATCCAAACATTGATTATAGACAAAAATCAGAATATCAAATTAAAATCAATCAGTTATAATGGCTGAGAAAAACATGGATGATAACACTACTATTTGGATTACAAGTACAGCAAACATCTTGAGACCTATTGACATACTGATATCTAGAAAATCTATGAATCACATAGGCACTGAATTTCACAGTCCTGACATTTCAGTGCAGCTAGGCTACATAACAATAAGCAAGTAGATTATATTTTGTTATGAAGAAAATTTGTTAAAGCCATAACCATGATTTAAAAGTCAGCTATCACAAATTTAAAACAGCCACAATTTAAAACCTTAGTCATATTACAAATTATTATTATATGAATACATTTGATAGAATAAAAAATGAGTTCAACAATGAAGGAAGACATAGCAAATAGGTCATTTGTTGTATCAATGAATAAGACAAATGAACATATCAAATCTTAACCACACATTATAGATAAACTGCAATTGTAGTTGGAAATAAATAAATATGCTGTCACATTAAACAAGCACAAATCATAAAGCTCAGTGTCTAAACCATTTTTTTGTTATAAACTTTAGTCAACAAATAAATGAATTACAAATCTACAAAACAATGAAAAGTGATATTAAAATAAAGTCAAAATACCTTATCCTCAGCAAGTAGAGGAAGATGGAGAAGAATCTCAAGAGGTTCAGCATCAGCAGCCATAACAACAAACTCAGAAATACCTCTATTAAGAGTCTTAGTAGCTACAACACATCAACAAAACAAACAAAAATCAATAACAAATCAATTCAAAAAATTAAACAAAAAAAATAATAATTAGGAATTAGGGTTTAACCTTCATTAGCACCCTTTTTGAGTTGCTTATAATTAGCAGCTTGTTGAACAAGATCCATAATGGTTATTGTCAACTGAGCATCAGCCAAAGGGTATGCTTTAGGGTTAACTGCTTCTCCTGTCTGCAATTTTTCATAATACAGAAACACGAATTATTAAGTAATCGATTAAGGTTAAGTCTAATTAAGAGTGAAAATTAAGAAATAAAGAGAGAAGAAAATGGTACCATTGTTGATAATTGAGGAATGAACGAAGACAAAGGAAGACGGCTCTAGGGTTTATGGTTTGGGAAGAATGAATAAGAGAGGAAGACTTTATATATATATAATAATAATAATAATAATAATAATAATAATAATAATAATAATAATTAATTGTATTAATTTAGATATATGAGGGTTTTTGCGGCTAATGTTACTACTAGGGTACTTGGTGGATATTTTATAAAGTTGAATTGGAGGCCCAATTTGGTCCTGACCCGACTAGTTATGCTCTAGAAAGAAAATCTTGATTTTAGGCCCACTACACTAAAAAATAACTGAGGTAGTAATTATGAAAATTTACACTACACCATTTCATTAGTCATTTTTTATGATTTGTGGGTAGGCATGGTAATGGGGTGGGGCGGGGACGGATTTTTGCTTTCCCCAAATCCAAACCCATAAAGTTCGGGTATCTCCAAATCCGTCCCCATTTCTATTGGGGATAAAAATTGAAACCTCAAACTCATACCTAACGGGGTTCGGGTAACTCCAACGGGTTTCGGGTATCCCCGTTTCATCTCACCTCTACATAAAATTGTGTTGTATTTTCGTTTTTTTAATTTAAAAAAAGTCAACAACGCAAAACTAAGTTTTTAATCAAAACATAAAATAGATAAAATGACTCATTTAATACTAAAGTTATATATAAAAAATAAATATATGAAAGAAATTTAAGAATTTATATAAAGATTTCTAATTTAGAAAATATAAAATATAATTTTAATATCAACGGGGCGGGTTCGGAGACAAGTTCGGGGTGGGTATCAATATTTCCGTTACCTGCCCCATACCCATCTTAAAAAATTGGGGAAAACCCAAACCCAAACCCAGTCAACTTGGATTTCTCCCGTTAAAATTGGGGCGGGGCACTCGGGTACCCATGGGTTTGAGTTTTATTGCCATGCCTATTTGTGGGGACTAATGATAGGGGTGTTAGGGTAATTTTTTAAATTGGTAAAAGTTGTAAAAATAATTTTATCAATTTTTGTTAGTAGAGTAGCGAAGTGGCTAGAAATTCCACCCTACATATGCTAAGCTCATGGGCCAATTTTTACCAATTTAAAAAGAGGGAGTAATCGTTTAAAAATATCAAAATAGAAAAACATCAGTGCATTTAAACCAAAAAAAAAATGGAAGATATATATTGTCTTCACTACTCAAATTTTATGTTCATCCCTAATTGTGTTTGTTATTTGTGACACAAATACTAAGATTTTGTTTGACAATGTTGCACTTGTTCTTTTAATCAATGTTGCATTTTAAACTTATGACTTATATCTAAAAGTTCATATGACAAACGGCTTACTCTCTTATTCTAAAATCAATAGTAAAATTGATAACATAAGAAGACATAAGAATAAAAAAAATTGAGAAATTCATTTCCCAATTTCATGTGTGAGTGTTTCTAAATTAATCTCTAATTTTGTGGCCAAGGATGAACTTAATAGTAATGCAATAAAAAGAGAAATCTTGATAATTCAAATTATGAAAAATCAAAATTTATACATGACTTCAAAAAAATTAAAAATAACAAAACTAATTTTGCTTTGTCTCTTTCTCCCTCTCATTCAGACAAGTTAAAGATAGCATTGAAAACTACACACCCTCTATTCCTCTCTTCACATATGGATATACCTCCCTATCCAATGAATATTTTCATGCTTCCCTTTGAATTTTTCGTCTTCAGCTAACCTATGTTAGCTATATTATTGCTTATTCCTCATTTTTATCAATATTTTCTTCACCCTTTTAAAGCTTGCTTCACAAGCTTCCACTTTCATACATCGAAAAGGAAATAACTTGTGTAAGAGCTTAGACGTATCAATGGCTAGTAGTGGAAATATTGAATTTGTTTATAGAGATATAGTAATATGTAATTCTGGAATAAAGTTTCAAAGTGGTTCAAATGAGACCAATCTTCATCCAAGTACCTTATTTGCAAGTGTTGGTTTTGGATTTGGGATTTCACCAAATCCTCCAACTCTTATTATTACTTCTAAAGATAGTGTCACAAAACATCCACTACTTAACTCTTCCATGAAATATGCTGAAGCCACTTTTCAAGCTAGAGATTTTCAAGGATTGGTTAGTGGTGATGAAATATTGGAAGTTGTTAAAGAAAGCTTTGGAATGAAGAAAGGGTTTAAACTGAAATTGAAGATTGGAAATCCATCAGTGAGAAGATTGATAAGTGGAGCGATTGCCGGTGCAGTGTCAAGAACTGTTGTGGCACCTTTGGAGACCATAAGGACACATTTGATGGTGGGGAGTTGTGGACATAATACAACTCATGAAGTGTTTCAGTCTATTATGGAAGTTGATGGTTGGAAGGGATTGTTCAGGGGTAATCTTGTAAATATCATTCGAGTTGCGCCAAGCAAGGCCATTGAGGTGAAAGAATTTATCTGTTTTCTGTCTTAAGATATAATGATATATGTATGTGATTATGTGTTTTTACCTTGTTGATAATGATGAACTTCATAGCATATTGATAATGTAAATGATGTGCAGTTATTTGCCTATGATACTGTCCAGAAGCAATTGACTCCTAAAGCTGGAGAACAATCCAAAATTCCAATTCCTGCCTCATCAATTGCAGGTGCTGTAGCTGGAGTTAGCTCTACACTATGCACATACCCTCTTGAGCTACTCAAAACTCGTCTCACTGTTCAGGTATGCATTCATTGAGACCTAATAATTTCGCTCTCATATGGAACTTCTATACCATAAACAACGCTGTAGCACATTGATGATCCCACTACTGATGTGAGTTTTTGCTTATTAATTGTAGAGAGGGGTGTACAAGAATTTTGTGGATGCATTTGTGAGAATTGTTAGAGAAGAAGGTCCTGCAGAATTGTACAGAGGACTAACACCGAGTTTAATTGGCGTAATCCCGTATGCTGCAACAAATTATCTAGCTTATGATACACTTAGAAAAGCTTACAAGAATGTTTTCAATAAGGAGGAAGTTGGGAATGTGATGACGCTACTTATTGGATCAGCTGCAGGAGCATTTTCAAGTAGTGCAACCTTCCCACTTGAGGTGGCTCGCAAGCATATGCAAGCCGGTGCTCTAAATGGAAGACAATACAGTAACATGCTTCAAGCCCTTATGAGTATAGTTGAAAAGGAAGGGATTTCAGGCTTGTATAGAGGTTTGGGACCAAGCTGCCTAAAATTAGTTCCCGCTGCTGGGATTTCTTTCATGTGTTATGAAGCATGCAAGAGGTTACTCGTTGAAAATGAAGAAAATTAATAACGACTACTTGTGTTATTTTTAGTTTAGGAAGAGGAAACAGATTCTTTGTGCTACTAATTTTGGCTTTGAAAATTTTGTTTTGACTTGAATAATAGACAGTTTTCTACCATTGTGTTTGATACTAGTGAGGTCTATCAGACATTCACACTTGTAATAGTGCTGAATTAGTAGCAGGATCAGGTGAAATAAAATTTCTAAAGATGAAAATAAATATGTTCCATACGATGAAAGTTGTCATTCCATTCCAAACATTATTTTTCGATGTACCAACTACCAAGTACCAACACAGCGACCACTGTGCCACATTACTTCGCATAAGTTTCTTCAATCTCAAACATTGAAATACGGACAGATCAGATTTAATTTTATGAATAAAAATTTGGTCATACTAATAGCAAAACCTCAAACTACAAATAAATACGAAATTCCAAAAAAAGCACAGAAAAACCAATATCAAACACGTGCAAATTTATATTAACTACTAGGAATGGTATATAGATTAGAGAGTTTATAGAACAGCTCTCACCATAAAAGAGTAAGATCAATAGTACAACAAAAGCAAATAATTCATACGATAAATATTCCAATCCACAAATCAAGCTCATCCTTCACTATAGCTAAGATTCTAAAAAGCAAATGATCCTATCCACAATTCAAGCTCACCCAGTAATCAAGTATTACTTGTAATAAGTTCCAAAAAGGGGGCTTAGGCCAAAAAATATCAATACCACAACTGTCTGCGAATTTTGAACTACCTTAAAGTTAGGAGGTACGCTATTTGCTGTTCAGCATCACTGTATAAAAGGTATCTATCCATCATAATCAATAGCAAAAAGGATGCAACGAGCAAGATACTAGCCTACTTAGTCCCATCCAGTGGGCACAACAGATGCATAACCACATGGACCATTTTGACCATCACTACCTTCTAATAAACCAGCATCAGGGTAATTGTAACCACCGGCAAACACTGTGTTAGTGTTGTCAAAAGAGCTGTTGTTGTTAGAGTTTTCGAAGTCTATAGAGGTATCAGCATAAGTGTTAGCAGCATGGTCTCCATTGCTGTAGGTATTGTTGTAGTTGTAATTCTCCACCTGTTCAGGAACATTATGGAAGCCATTATCGCCATTATCACCATTTTTGCTGTAACTACTGTTGTAGTTGTTGTAATTTTCTCCTATCCCAGGTTCAGTTGCAGTCCGGAAATCACGCCCTCCATAACTGCTTCTCCAGGGCGACCGTTGAGATCCAAAGCCACTGCGTCCACCTGGTGCTGAGCTCTCAGAATATTGAATAAGCCAAGAAGGAACTTCTTGTTTTGCTTCCTGCAAAAGACCGACAAGAGACTTTGCAATAGGCACATTCTTGCTGGTGAAGAAAGCTGTTGCTAGACCAGATTGACCAGCACGGCCTGTTCTACCAATTCTATGAACATAATCATCAATGTCTCTAGGCAAGTCAAAGTTAATAACATGAGCCACGTGAGGGATATCCAATCCTCGGGAAGCAACATCAGTGGCAACCATTATTGGAGTAAGACCGCGTTTGAAAGATCTCAAAGCCCGTTCCCTCTCCTAAAAATACAATGCACCAATAAATTAAATGGATATCTTCAAGTTATAACACAAACAATAAATCAATATTTCAGGATAGTTGAAATTCATCTTAGTGGTGCAAATATAGAATAGATGTCACAAGCAAAACACTAAATTTTGGATTGTATGATCACGATGTTTCATCTGAATGCATTAGGGACCACATATACTACCCTAAATAAAGCCCAAGTGACTATGACAGTATCTAATACATCATAGCTTGCACAAGGGACCACAAACAGCATAACAAATACTTAAACCCAAGTTACTGCAACAGTAGCTAATACAATATAGCAGACAAATAACTCACATTGAATACACTTTAGGAATATGGAAGAGACAAAGAACAAAAGTTACTAAGTACTAACCATTTGAACCTTATCACCATGGATTGCAATAGCCGGGAAACCACTTCTACACAACCAATGTTCTAAAGCATCTGCTCCTTTCTTTGTTTCAACAAATACAAGAGTTAAAGCAAGCTGCATTGCATCCAAAAACAAATTATCAAACATATAGTACTTCAAAAACAGCTGGTATACTAACTAGTAAGTAACTACAATAATTGCAAATATAGGCAATAACAATCAATGAAAAGCATTTTTACCTTGCCATTAACCACATTGTGTCGAAGAAGATCCACAAGACGGTTTCTCTTCTCCATATCCTGTACAGATTCAACTTTCTGCACAATCAGTTCAGTGCTTGAACCAACCCTTCCAACAGCAAGGAATACATAGTTGGATAAAAAATCAGATGCCAGTTTCTGCAGTAAGCAAGAAATCATGAAATCATTATACAATTCATCAAACCAATGGAATAACACATCACAAATTACAACATTTAAACATCATTATACAACAGTAAGCAATTCTTGAAACATTCAAAACATCATTAAAACGGTTAACAAATGCTATATCAAAGGGATAACAGTTAACCAACCTGAATATTATCAGGAAATGTAGCACTGAAAAGCAATGTCTGTCTATCACCCGGTGGAGGCATGTGCATCTGCTGAACAATATTCCGAATCTGATGCTCGAAACCCATGTCCAGCATCCGATCAGCCTCGTCCAAAGCAAGATACTTAATCTTCTTCAAAGAAATCCTCTCCCTCTCAATCAAATCAACCAAACGCCCAGGAGTCGCAACCAAAATATCCACACCTCGTTCCAAAATCTTCAACTGTTTACAAATTACAAAACAATAAATTTCAATCCACACAATCAAAACACAAAAAACCAAAAACAGAACACAAACCTGCTGACCAACAGGAGCACCACCATAACAAACAGCAATCTTCACACCAGTTTGATAAGCAAACTTAGTCGCTTCAGCATGTATCTAACAATTTCATTTTTCAACAAACAAGAAAAAACAAAAACTAGATTTAATTTGTAAATAAACAACGTTGTTCGAAGTTTGAACTAAAAACAATAAAAAATTATTAAAAAATAAAATAAAAAACAAAAACCTGGCATGATAACTCCCTAGTTGGAGACAAGATGAGTGCAATGGGAAAAGCAACATCGGAACCACCACTGCCACGTGGCAACGACGAAGAAAACCCAGAAGCTAAATGTTCCTTCATGATCCCAGATATAATGGGAAAACAAAACGCGGCCGTTTTACCAGAGCCAGTTTGAGCACAAGCCATAAGGTCTCTACCAGCAACAGCAATGGGGATCGCGTAACGTTGAACAGGAGTAGGTTTAACATACTTACATCTTTCAATATTGTTCTTCAAATCCTCATGAAGTTCGGTTTCAGAAAACACATTCACCGGCGGAGGAACATTTTCACCAGTCGCTTCAACAGGGATTGATTCGTACGCTTCGAAATTCGCAACGGTGACCGGAGGAGGAGGAGGAACATTTCCTCCTACGACGTTGTTGTTATCTCCGTTAACTGGATCGTAGTTACGTGGGTGAGTGAAATGATGACGTGGCGGAGGAGGAGCGTAACCGAAACCATAACCGCCACGACGTGGTGGACGAGGAGATGAACGGTTGAAAGAAGTGTAGTTGGGTGAATCATAGGAAGAAGGAAAATGGGTTCGGTTATTGTTGTTGTATGGTTGAGGAATGTGGTTGGGGTTGGAACGGAATTGAGGAACGTAGAGAGGTTGAGAAGGACGAGTTTGTTGTTTGTTGTGAGTAGTTGAAGAATCAGACCAAGCCATAGTGAGAGAAAAAGAGAGAGTGGTTGCAACAAAAAAGTGAAAAATGTTTTAGGTTGAAGAAAATGACATGTATTGTATTGTAATGTAATGTGTGTAATCAAAGTAGTAGTAGAATAGAAGAAGATGAAGGAGTGTGTCTGTGAGTTTTTGTAATAGTGTGAGTGAGGTTGGAAATGAAAACGACGGATGAAAATAAAATAGAAAATGAAAAAAGAGTGTTTAAAGTAAAAATGTAGAAATTGTTTTTTCTGACACAAAAATGTAAACTTTGTTAGTCAAAAATGAATTATTAATGACTGGATATTTTGTATGGATGCAAAAAGAAATGTTTAATTTAATTAAATTTTTTTGAGGACTAAATTGGAAACAACCTAAATTTAATTAGTTAATTAGTTTTTTTCTTTGACTAATTTTTTTTAATTAGTTAATTAATAAATTATTATTAATTACTCTTTTTTGGTAATAGTTTATTACTCTCTTTAGTCTTAACTATAACTAGTAATTTTTTTTGTGGACTAAATTGGAAACAACTTAAATTTAATTACTTAATTAAATTTTTCTTTGACTAATTTTTTTAATTAATTAATTAATTAAATTATTATTAATTACTCTCTTTTTTTTGACAGAAATTACTCTTTTTTTGGTAACTGTTAATTACTCTCTTTAGTCTTAACTATTATAAGAAAATTTATTTTTTAAGTTTATCGAAAAAGAGATGCATGAATGACCAAAAAAGAAGAAAAAAAAATGATGCATGTAGTCTATATTATGAGTCAAATTCATCACTTATTTTTAATCAATCTAAAAAGTAGATTTTCTTTTTATATTTAGATGGAGTATTAGAGTTTTAATAGTATTATTAGTTCGGGACTAGTTCTTCACAAATTATCAAGTTTGATTTTCTTGATGTCAAATTTGAATGAATTAGTCTATAATAAAATCTCGAATTTTAAAATTATTTTTGAAAATGGTAGATAAAATTAAAATCTCAAATTTAGCTTGGTCTTTACGTCGGATACTAAATTTAAAAAGTAAAATAGTATTAGAGTTAATTGTTTTTCTCACAGAAATATATTAGAAATAAAAGATTAATTATAAAATTTTAATAGAAGCTCAGGTTAGATAGGATAGGAAAATGGAAAGGTGGTGATCGTGTGAGAGTATAGTTAGTCTCACACGAGAAATATCATTTTCAAGGATATGACCCACAGGGACACGTGGCAAATATTTATTGGGTGGAAAGCTGCTAGGTAGGGGTGGGGTAGGGTATTAGCAGGGTCTCTGAACATGAATTTAATGCTGGCTGTGTTGTGAGAGGTGAGACGAAAAAGTGTGTGAATTGAAACGCGTGGAACCCACTCACGTTAATATTCGTTGCTAAATGCGGCGATTCCACTCTCCTATGATTTTTTATGTTGTTTTCTTTCTTTTTTCCTTGTTTCGGGAAAGGTGACCATCATAAATTTCTTCATTTTTTACTATTCCAGTTTGCTTCTAGAGTAATTGTGTCAAGATATAAAGTTACATTGCTGTCAATCAAAATTTAAAAAGAAATGGTATATGACGCTGTAATTCAGTTGATAGTAAGAACAAAACAGTTCTTCATCAGGGTCTAAAAAAATATGGGTCTTAAATTTTTAAGAGTATTTTTTTGGGTCAGAGGTTACTAAAAAATTTACTTTAATTATTATGTTTTACTTCTTTTTAATAAATGTGATTTTTATTTTTTTCTCTTATAATATGAGATAGAGGGGGTAATGTATTTCATAAGAAAAACATAATTTTATTGTTTATAAACATTACAATAAGTTTTTACAATTTTTCATAGCTAAATTTAATATTCACTATTATTCAGAATAGAAATTAAAAACCAAATCAAATTTTATATTTTTGATAGTTTTGATAAATAATACTTAAATATTATAACATTTTTAATGATAAATAAAAAAATTCTTTCAAAAATACTAATTTAATTATCTAAAAATTATCTTATATTCATATGTAAAAAAATTCAAATATAGTCTCATTTTTAAATAAATAAAAAATATTTAATGTACCCGTAGAATTTCCCTTTTCGGGTAATGTTTAAGAAAGTAAAAGTGGTAAAAAAAATAATTGGAATTTGTGTATTATTCTAATATATTTGATCTACAATATGAATCAGATTCATTAGATTTTCAATGAATCTAAAAAGTCAATTTTCTTTTATATTTAAGACATGAGATAATACTTCTTTTAATAACATTTATTTTTATTAAAAAAATTAAAATACTTATTATGAATACTTAAATAAATTTAACAACCACAACAAATTTAAATAGTAGTAGTACTATTATTAATAAATTTAACAACCAAAAAATGTTATTCATTTAAAAATGACACTCTTCAAAATTCATTCTCTCTTAAACAATTTTGAAGAGTATCATTATTAATCTCATTTTTTGGTTGTTAAATTAAAAAAAAAAAATTGAAGAGTGTCATTTTTTAATTCATTATGAATCTCCAAAGACATAGAATTAGACCCGTCTTGGTCGAGATTGAACTCACTTTTGCATTTTGCCATTTATTTATTTGGAGAGATAAAATTTTAATTGACAAAAAAAAATGCAATTATAATGGCAGAAATTGAATTTTAATTTGATTTTAAAATTTGGACGAAGGGAGTTGGTTTGGTTCTAGCATTAGTAGTTTTTTTGGTGATGGAAAGGAGATTGTATTTTGGAAAGAAAATGGGTGGGCATGACACCATTAAAAACATTGTATCCGGAACTTTTTCATAAATTCATTAAGCAAATTGGTATTGTTGTGGAGCTGGATTCTTTAGTCGATGGAGGATGGTCTTGGAAGTTTGATTGGAATGATGAGCTTTCGCAGACGGAGGCAGCTGCAGCGTCGGATTTGAAGAATTTGCTGAGTTATTTTTAGCAGAGTCACGATAGAGGATAGACGTAGATGGACACCATGTTCGGAAGATTTTTTCACGGTGAAATCAGTGTATGGTGAATTGCAAACCAGATCCATTTTGGGTGATTTAGATGTTATAACGGTGAATTATTTGCAGTTGTTGTAGAAGACTAATGTGCCGTCTAAAATTAATATTTTTTGGTGGCGTTTGTTACTTGAAAGTAAAGAAGCTCTTTCATATATGGGTGATTACTAATGTCGTCGAGAAAAGTTGTGTGCTTTGTTTGAACCATGATGAAACAATTCAGCATGTTTTCCTCCACTATAACATTTCTTCAACAATTTGTCATCAAGATTATAGGTGGATGGGGATGCAATTTAGTAGATCTGCTATTGTACAACAACATTTCATGGATTTTGAAACTTTATTAAAAACAACTGAGATAGTTAATAAGTCACTTAGACACGTTATTTGATTGGCAACCACATGGTGCATTTGACGTTGGTGCAGTGCGGGTCCTGATTTATTGGAGGTTCAAGGCGAATAATAAAAATGGTTGTATTTTAATCAATAATAATAAAATACACTTTCGTATAAAATAGTCATTATAACATCAATAATATTAAAATAGTAGTAAATAACATAAACAACATTTTGTCAACAAAAAAAAAAACATAAACAACATAAAAAATGGTCATTATAACATCAATAATATTAAAAAATAGTATTTTAATCCATAATAACAAAATACACTTTCATTGTACCCAAAAAAAATACACTTTCAAACCAATATTATTAAAATTTTATAGTTTTTTGAAATATAATTTTTTTTTCTAAAGAATTACTATCATTAAAATTTAAAACAAAAAAATAAAAATAAATAAAATAGCACATGGAGGAGTCGCGAACTCACTTACTCACTATGCCAGACAATTATGGTTCACTCAGTCTACACCAAATTGCATTTCATGTTATTCAGCGTGTGCAAATGATATTTAAGCTGATTAGCATTGTTGGTTCAGAAGAAAAAAAAATATATTGAAATTCTAAAATTTTTTAGGCCCAAAGCCGCAACACAGCTTGCACAGCGCATGGGTCGGCCTTGTGTTGGCGTAATAACATTTTATAACGAGGAGACCAAACTCACATTTCTTTTATCGGAAAATTATCCCTCCCACCTCTACAATTATCCCTTCACCCTACAAATCATTCAATATTCCAATTTTATCCTTTTTTCTATTTAAAATTTTACACTTTATTTTCATACTTTAGAGTTCACCCCTACATGAGTTCTACTACCTACATATTCTTGTAATCCGGTTTAAAAGTTCATATCGGAACACTTTATGAAAAGATCGGTTGTTTCTCTTTAAATTATAAGAAATTTAACTTGTAGTGACAGACACAACTGTCACTAAACATCCAAAATGTGTGCATAGTGCTAGTTTCGATGGGTACTCAGAGCAATTTTCGAACTAATCCGGTTTATGTTTATACCGGAATATTGTTTGAAAATTCCGGTGTTTCTACTATGAATTACAAGAAATTTTGACTTTTATTGACAGAAAAACATCTGTCACTAAAACATTCAAATGCACGCATAGTACTACAGTATACGGGAACCAAAACAAATTTTTAAACTAATCCAGTTTATATATTTATAATTACATTTTATATCTGTCATGTTATTTATAATTGAAATTAAAGATTGGTTCTTTTTTAAAAAAATTACATTTTTTGTATTAAAGACCTATTTTAAATTTTTGAACAAGGCCTCTAAAAACACTGGGCCGGCTCTATTTATATGTCGTGGTTTTGGTTAGTAGGTCGTTTGTGGAATAATACCGTTGTAACTTTCGATAGTTGGTATAATAATTTGTTTTCAATGTATATAGATGGTGATGTTTTTTGAACTGTAAAAATTGAATACCCTTATACTATTTATAATTCAATTTTGCTTATAAAAAAATGACATTTTTTTTGTAAGGTTATATCACAACATTTGAACTAAAAAAAAAGGATCAAATACAATATAAAAAATCTAAATTTTGCTTATCAAAAAAAAAAATCTAAATTTTAATTTCTTTTAGAGTCATACATATCAATAACCAAGAATATCATCAAAATTTTATACATCAACAAACTACATGCATAACAACACCAACATATTTTTTTAGTCAAAAAAAAAAAAACACCAACATATCTTTTAATCATGCATATATTCTCACTCTTATTAATCATGCATATATTATCTTCATAAGGAGTGAGTCTAAAAATGAATCCAACGAAGGGACCAAAATAATTCATCTATGCTGTATGTAATGATAATGCATTCAGCATGGTCATCTCATCTATGTGAAGATGTTTATCCGAAGATTCCATAAAGACTGGAGGGAGTCCTATAAACCACTACTCAATTAAGTCAATTTTTGGATCGTCAAACCACTATTACAGACCACTTTTTTGATCAATTGGAAATCAAAAAAACAACAGACAATCTCCATGTCATCATCAGAAGCAGGATATAGGCCTTAACAGCTTCAACTTGTGAATTGAAATGGCTCACATTTGTGCTCAAGGACTTGTAAGTCACTTGTAGTAAAACCTCAACTTTGTATAGTGGTAGCTAGAGTGTTTTGCACATTGCTTATAATCATGTCTTTTTGAAAGAACAAAACACATTGATATAGATTGCTATGTGTTTAGATAAAGATTGCAAGTTTAATGAAGTTGTTTCCCATCTCAGAACATGATCAAACTTCTGACATATTCACAAAACTTTTGCACATTCATTCTATTCATGATCTTGAAGTCTTTAACATCAAATTTATCTAGTGTGGTTGACCGGCACATATCAAAATGTTTTTAGGGACAATTAACAATAATAAAAAATTGACATTTTGGTTCATAAAATGACAGTTCACAACTGTTTTTCTTCTTCAACCAATTGTTCTATTCTGTTAATTCTTCTCTTGAAGGCATTATAAACTACCTTACGAATACATATATGTTTAGTTCTGCGGTGACAAAAACAAATTTCGAGAGAGGTCATAAGACTAAGACTACAAGTCTACAACAAATGTGAGACAGCAAGATAGAAATAAAAAAGCAAGACAATATTGAAAACAAATGGGAGAAAAGTCATAAAAACTTGGAGACACTGTAAAAGGCAGCTACAATATAAGAAACTATGTTTGGTCTTCAAAGGAGGAAGGAACACAAAAAAATGGTTGGTGAAGAAATGAGTAATTTAGGTCAGGGACCATATTATACTTTTTTTAATAACACATTATAATAACACATTCAATATTAATACAAGCTATACAACTATGTGATGAATGAATAAACATACAAGTCAGCACAAAAAAGAGACTAAAATATAAAAGTTGTTTTTTTGTTCTCAATAACCAAATTGAATCCCACATATTTTTCCTCAAAAAACCACATCAAGTACTCACTCCTAATAATAATCCATGTCAAGACAAATTCAGCTGAGTTATTAATCACCTAACCCAACCTAATACATTGCTTTGCTTGCATATCTAATGGCTGAAGATACCCACTTAGACATCACTAAAAAATAAGTCATTGACTCACAATCCAACCACAATTTTGTCAAACATGATGATAAATTTTTGCACACTCCAAACTAGACTTTAAGAGGTGCAGATTTTCATCCAAACAAACCAGTGTTTAATCATACAGTACAACTACAAAACATAAGGCTAAACACACCAACTTTTTGTAACTCAAGACAATAATCAATGCAGGAGTTGTATATATATTTAGAGTTGATGAACAGTTGGTAGTCACTGCAGAAAATGAGGGTGAAAAATTCATAGATGAGTTTTACATGAAAATTTATATTTAAAACTTGTTCTTGAATTTTTCGCCCTCAATTTTATGAGAATACCAATCTGACCCTAAGTCTTCTTTATGTTATAGTACATTGTTTGCAGCAAAATAAAACAAAAGGCTAATAATAAACCATGAGACATGGTAAACAGCCTACTAATTTTTCAAAATGTAACAGTTGTGTAACAATATTTGTAGCACTATAGGATTAGTAAACATTTCACTGATATATAACCTCTTACGAGAGCAGGATTTTGAGATGGAATGCGACATTGAACTACACCATTGTGTTCTGGCAAGATTTGGCCCACTTTTTTTCATAAACATGTAGATGATCAAGATAAGATGTTTTTAACCCATGATGGAACTCCTCGTCAATTTTTCGGCACTATACACGACCTTTAAGCTTGAAGAACCTGACAGTGAACTATGTGAGTTTTGAGTCGGTTTCTGCCAGCAAGGCTAGACAACAGATTTGTGACCAAGGTCTTGAACTGTCCTTTCCCAGCAATAGTTTCCCATAACTGTTCAGCGGAAGCTCCTTTCAAATCTTCAATTTTCGAAACATCAACCAGAGAAATGCTCATATTGTTCCGGATAATACACAGTTTCCCATTGAGGGGGACAAGGGCAGCGGCCTCCAAAGCCCGTGAGCTTCCCAAATGCATTCGACTGTCAATATGCTTGCTCCATGAATCAGTAGCATCATCGTATACCCTAAGTTTGCAGCCATCCTTGCACTCTAAAGCATAAAGCTTTCCATTAAGGGTAGTGCTAGGGTTCCTCCAGCCAGAAACCATTCCATCTTGAACAGGGTACCAACTATCATTCTCTGGCTGATAGACCTCACTAAGAACCTGTCGATGAGAACCAAGTCCCTTTAGAAACCACTTCCCATCATAGACAACTCCAATGAAAGGAACCATTGCAGTGCTCATATCTGAAATAAATGACCATCTGTTTTTGTTTGGATCATAAACTTCAGCTGATCTCAACGACCGATGCACACCTTCATTCTCCCCACCAGCCACATATAGACAATTGTTTATAACGCAAGAGCCAAAGAAGTGTCGCCTGCGAAGCATATCAGGAGCACGGTGCCATTTATTTGTTCTAGTACTATAAAAAATGACACGTCTCATGGATCCTTTTAGTGGATCCTTCCCACCAAACAAGTATAGGTGACAGCCATTCAGGACAGCACATCCAAAACCAAGAGCTCCAGAATATTCCTTCGGAACAGGAGGCAGGGGCTGCCATTGTTGGTATACAGGATCAAAAGCATGCCATGAGATTTTCCCATCTCGGTCTCTCTTAATGACATATATCCACTCTTCTGCAATTCTAAGACTCTTGCGCAGAGAGTAAAAAAAGTTACCAATCAAAAGCCTATACCACCTTTTGCAGACTAGCCGAAGTTTACGGTGTTCAACCCGTGGGACTCGGATTAGGCAAGCAATAGCAAGATCGTCAGGGAGTCCTGGAAGTAGTGGGGATTGATTCCGGCTTCTGTCACCACGTGCTGGCTTGCTTCTAGTCGGGTGAATGGAATTTTTAATGTCAGGCCGAAGACAGAGTTTTGTTCCAGGAACATACTTCTTTGCTCCAGCAACAGTTCTCAGGCCTGTATCTACTCTACATAAACAAGCAGTAGTATCAACCTGCACAGACACATGGAGTTATCATTTATGAAATATGAACTGAACTCAAACACGGGATATCTATATCTTCGTATCTTCACAATAAAACTAAAAGAATCAGTTGATACAGAAATAATGACAGTCATTCCAGTTCAGATGAGATACATATATATCAGCTCATCACCAATACATAAATTATGAGAAATAAAAAGTAAAATAATCAGCTGTGACATTTTAATGAAAAATGATCTGCATATGTTTGCATGCACAAAAATATGAAACACAATATGAAAAAGCATTCCTTGGTCTTGTGTAACGAGACCTGCATTAAGTCGTCCATGCAAATATGATAGCACACAGACCTCAAGCCTCACAATCACAAATGACAACTCATTCATTAGCTTTAGTCTAACACTCCCAAAAATACAGAATGAACAATTTCAAATTTCGGAGAATTAGGCAGGATTAAGCTAAATATAATCCCTATCTGAACACCGAAATTATATCATATATTGAATTGTATGTATTTCTCACCTATTAAAACTCAAAAACCTAAAGGAACATGCAACCCTGTGATTCAAAGAAATTGACACAGATATTGAACCTTGCCCTCATTTTAGGGAGGTTCAAATGTCAAAGATAAAACATAGAAAGGTAACAGAAGAAAAGTCCAATGAACCATGGCATTCAAATTTCAACAAAACAAAATCTCAACACCTTAGAATATCCAGCTTCTTCAAGACAATCCCTAAGGTTCTTTCCAAATAGCACACTAAGCTAGGTAAAACTCAAAAACTAGATCAGTAACAAGGATATATAAAAACCAAACTCCAATAATCTAAACATTAGGATTTCCAAACTTTTCCAAAGAAATGACAACCCAGAAAAGAAATTCAAACAACCATAGAAGCATAAGCATTGGATTACCTCAAAAGCTAAACATGAAATGACATATATTAACTTAAAATCAAATTACCAAAGGAGGTTGAAGAACTCTATCCATATCCCTGAGCTGCAATGGTTCAAGCAAAAGTTCACCTCAAAAATCAAGTCTTTATCCCTTAAACACCATACCCAACACGAAATTTTCGAGAATCAAGTCTCATAAAGAAAACCCATTTGAGGTATAGAAAACACCAAATCAAAAATTGCCAAAATGCCCTAAATCATATCTTGTGAGTTAAACAGAGGGTAAAAAAAACCTAAATGGGATCCAGCACGAAATTGGGAACAAAGGGGAAGCACTGAAAGTGGTAAAGATACCCTTTTGATTCTTAGAATGAAAAATTCAGTGGAAATTAGGGCCCATGAACCTACCAAGCATAATAAGAGTGTGTTGTGAACAAGAGAAATTGTAGAAGTAGAAGAGAGGGTAAAGAGTTTAAGAAATTAAGAGAGAGAAAAATATTGTAAAGAAAAAAGAAAGGAAAGTAAACCCATTAAAAGGAGGAGAGAAAATGATGAGAGCACAAACAAGCACCTTGGTGATTGTTAATTGGAGATTGAAGAAAAGAAGAACATTTTGACAAGGTGGTTTTTTTTGGAAGATAGCTATTGTTTTTGTTTGGTTTGGGATGAGAAGTCAAAACTACAAATACAAAATACAACAACTACTACACTAGTATCAAAAAAATGTTGTTTGAGTGAACATTTACAAAAGACTAACAAAATTAAGGGACAAAATAATTTGGACCCACCTTTTAAGAAAGAAACTCTCCCACCAATGTTTTTTATATTTTACTTTGGTAAGATATTCTTCACAGGCAAAAACAAAGATTAATGGCTTAAGAGTTGATCATTTTTAACAAATGTTTTTTTAACATATTGGTTAAAGGTCGAACTTGAGGTTAGAATATTCGAGTATGTGTCACTTGTATCTTACTTCCTCTGTACTAAAGAGAAAAATAAAAATTACACTTATTAAAAAAAATAAAATATAATAATTGAGAGTATCTTTTTTTGAAAAAAGTTGTATGGAAAGATGTAAAAAAAAATTTATTGGTTAATGGTTATAGAAAAAGTAAGAGAGAGAGTAAAATTTTCTTAGTGCCTGTTTGGATTGGCGTTCAATATCTCCAAACGTGAGTTCACTATCTTAAAATGTGATTCTGTCTATTTTTAAGGTGTTTGGCAAAAAGCAAACGCAATTCTTGACAACGTGATTTGGACTCCAAACGTGAGTATGGCTGAAGCTGGAATTCCTAACTTTTACGGCAGAGAAAACGTGAGTCTCTTCTTTTGGTGACAAGTTTGTTATTAAAAGGATAAATATTTGGACCTTTTCTTTTATATTTTGGGACAAAAAATTTAAGTTTTTTTCTCTTACATTTTGGGACGGAGAGAGTATATTATTAGTCCTATCAGTGTTATTTTTAACTTAAGATAATTAGGATCGTTAACTTTTTATAAGCGTTTAAGGTATCTCCCCAACTATTATTTTAAATTCTATCTTATAACACTACGGCTTTAGTTGGATATTTGACTTTCTTTAACAGGGTTAGATTATATTTCAAATGAATGATGATGGAGAGTAAAAAAACTTAAATATTTTTATTGAAGAATATGTTGGACTATGAGAAAGAAATTCACTATTTGAGTTAGAAGTGTACTTTGAGATTGTATATTTAGTTGAAAATATATTACAAAATTAACTTTTTTTTATTTATGTGTATGTTATTTCATGTGAAAAAGTTTTTCTTTTTTTACAAGTAGTATAGTAGATTAGTCATTAGATTCACTGAATATAAAAAAGTGTAAAACTTAGAGTTTAAACTCCGACTCTTATAATAATACTCCGGATACCAATCGATCTACACTTGCAAACACTTTAGCATGATGTGTGTTTTTGTTTGACCCAAGGGCAAGGGCACCTTGGTAGTTTTGAGGGATTGGTTGGTTTGGTGCCGGTGGTGTTTTGGTTGGTGTCCTATCATTCTGTGCTTATGATTAGAAATGGGCCATGTTGAACAACGGCTTACTAATTACCGCTGAGTAAGTTACTACTCAATATTCTCTCCGTCTATTTTATAAGCACCTTTACTACAAAAGTTTAGTCCAAAAATATAAGCCTCTTTATAATTTTTGTATTTCAATGCAACTTAGTAGTAATAATTAGGGGTATGTGTACGCAAAAAAGTAATAAATGTACCTAGTAAATTGTAAGAGGCTTATATTTTGGGACTAAACTTTTGTAGTAAAATTGCTTATATAATGAGACGGAGGGAGTAGTTACTTGCTTGCCCCATTTCATTTCCCCTATGTACTATTTGTCATTTGATTTCCCTTTTCTAAGTCAATAATTAGTTTACTTGCAATCTGGGGTCCTATTTATTGTGTATTTAAGTTCATCCATCACCAACTGAAAGCTTATTGTCATTTAATCAAATATTTGCTAACACATTATAAGTGAAAGTCAATCTCTTTTAACAATGTAATGTTTAATCATAAATTAATCCCATTTAATTATGAGAAGTAACGTCAATATACAAAATATTGTTAAATTTAATACTACACAAGTTGACAAGGCTTCTTCAAAAAAAAAAAAAAAACAAGTTGACAAGAAAGCTTAATCAAATTATTTTTGAAATTATAAAGTAGTGTTGCAAGTATAACTTGATACCTCAATTAATTGGATGAAAGTTCAACTAAGCATATACTACAATTCAACTAGTGTAAAACTATTTTATCTTTTCATCATGCATTAGAATCTTAGACTATGAGATGTTACTTGATGCTTGTGAATGGAATCTAAGCATTTCATAGGTGTGGTGTGGTCTCCTACTGATCATGCACAAAGTGTGTTTGCTCTCATTGCTAAGGTCCTACCATTGGGGACAACAAGGGGAAGTGCCATCTACTTTCTTTCTTTTTTGGGCGATGAATCATATTTACTTTTTTTATTATATGCTCTTGCTAGGAATAATGTAATTGTAAATGAAGTTCATACATGACAATAATAGTATATTGCAGCTCCCTTTTGAGTTTGACAAAAGAGTAATAACTCTATCAAAATATATTTAAAGAATTAACATCTTTCAACAAATGTTTTTTTATTTACACTGATCACAGATCGAACTTTAAATCAAATGGTTAAGAGATTTAAGTATTTATCATTTGTGACCAATAAGAATAATAGTATTCGTCAAAAAAAAAGAAAAGAATAATAGTAAAATGACACCCATAACTCCTTTATATGTCTCATTTAAATCCTAATCTTTTTAAATGTGTAGTAAAAGGGTACTAATTAATTTAAAATCCATTTTTCAAAATCTACAACTACTCCAATAGTGACCTAAATCTCAACTACTAATAAATGACATATGGGAGCATCACAATTCACAATACCTTATTTTAAAAGATACGTATCTATAGAGTGTGCCATACTTTTCCACATCAATGGGATTTCATTCCTCATGTATGCTTGACATGAAATACTAAAACTTTCCAGCTAGATACTCTTTGTTACATGTTAAAGCTTTTTAAGACTTTAGGCAAGTGTGTAATCTAATCTTTCAAACTCCATTACTATTAAGCAGACAAACCCCTTTTTATATTCTCATTTGAAGCAATAATTTCCGATTACATTAAAATGGGCCTACAATCCATTCATATAAAGTTTGAGACAAATCGGCTACTTGAATATGATATTGATTAAACCCCACTTTTTAGTAACAATTTGCTCATCATAGCTTTTCATTGATACTACTAGTACATAAGTATTACTACTAATTTGCTCAACATATAGATTTTAGTCCTCTCAGATGCAGTTGGGGGAGATCAATTTTGCTTAGATGACTATATAATAATTGAAAGTTCTAGCCTTTAGCGTATAGCATGTCACATTGTCCGTTTCATTTGAATTTACTAGGTGTCATTAGACATATAAAAACACATCAAAGGTAAGACATGTGGACTCTTCAAATAGATGCATAATTCAAATTTATGGTTACTATCTATGTCAATAAATGAAGTAGGGTACATGTGGATGAACTTAATTGGTCACAATCATATTTAGCTATCCATTTCACCAAAACAATGTACTGTACTATTTTTTAGTTACCTCTATTTAAGTAAAAAGAATTAGTTCAATGTATACCAATAATGGCATGCATAAATCTGGTGTGCACTAAAGATGAGAAGGATCAATCAAGAAAGCTCCTTTCCCTTATATTGAAGTGGAAAGATGTCATTTTCATATAACCTTGGGGACAAGAGATGGTTGTGTACTATCAATGGTTATTTTTCTTTGTGGCTCAGGCTTCACCATTCAATATTTCATTCCCCTCACAACTACCTATCATTTCAAGCTTCAATGAAATACTGCAAAAAATCAAATTCAAGTGATTGGTACATTCAACTTTAGCATATCCCTTTCTTTGGGATATGGCCTACACTGTTTTGAGATAGTACATTTTATTTTGTTGGATATAATTGATTTTGAAAAGAATCAATTTTAATAAAATGTGAACAAAATAATTCATATGTGATATGTCGATGTATTAGTAAATTTAGGGGTGAAAGTTGTTTGTCTTTGATCATTTATGTATGAGTTTTGTCAAGATCAAGTTAGATATTCGTTGTTCGCTGATGTCGTTGAAGTGTCTACACCTCAGCTGATCCAATTGTAGTTTTATCAGTAGATTTTGGCCCTCTATTCATCCTAACAAATGTCTATTCTACTCGACCAATTTATTGCAGCAATTGATTTTTAAGGACTCCGACCGATCTGTAACAAGCGTTACTTCAGGTGTTATTCAAACAAACACTTATTACTAATATTTATTCATTTCCTGCAAATCATATCAGTTCATCAACTCCTTTAATGTGATTTCTTCATATAAATGCTTATTGATAATAAGCTTATCTGAGTCTTAAAAACTGCATGAACAACTGCTTATACAAGAATTAAAATAAGGGCCAGGCCGCTAAAACATTACAATTCACATTCTATTGTATAACTTCCCCTCAAGTTGTAAGACTTGAGTGAGAAGCTATCAGACAAGTATGGCGAGTTTTGGTGCATAAAATAAAACACTATTTTCTATCAAATTCTTTTGAAACAACTATGCCTTGAGATGCAGTCAAACAGACATTAGACAAAAAGTTTGCAGGCGACGACAAATAGACACACAAAACAGAAAATGTAAAAATGCTGCTATGATATCAATATCTTCAAACTGAAGGAATCCAATTAATGGAACTGAACACTTTTACCTGCCAACAAACAAGTCCTATATTTCTACCTGTAGCAACTAAGACCGGCCGCATTACCACCATCACTCAACACTGATGTAATTGTAAATTTGTAAGTATCAAAACAATTTTAGTTCTTACTGTTAGCACCAGTTTAGTAAAGCATATCATGCTAATTTGACACAAAACTCCAAACCACATAACAAAGCTACCAATCATTGATGTGTGTTAGAAAACTCTTTATCTAAGTCAGTACTATTCCTCAATCGAACTGCGAAAGCTTAATCTGTACGGAGTTCATCAGACTGAGGCCGGAGAGTCCCAAAAATGAGATAAGGGATTACTACCATGCATGCCATGAATAGTGTAAACTGCAGACCATAAGAGCATAGAGTTAGTTATCATAATTCTAACTTTTGGCAGTAAAACTTAGTAAACGGAAAACAAAATTGTTGATATACCAAAAGAGGAATTGTCAAGAAACTCCATATTGGCCACAAAGCAAACGAGAACCTGGTGATACAAAAGATAAGGAGTTAGCAAAACAGGTAACCACTTGTATGTTAAATGCAGTTGAAATAACAATATGAAATAGTTGCCTCTTACAAGCAAAAAGAGATGATTCCAAATACAGTTGCAAACGGCAACACTGTGATACTTGTTATTTCCCATTTCTTTAATCCCCATTTTTCATCAAACCTCCGAACGCTCCAAGCCAAGATACTTGTATAAACGAAAATCAATGCGTTCAAACCAATTCCTATCATCCCAAGATATAAAGGCAGTCTGCAATAGAACTAAGGAGAAGATCAGGAAATTTGTGATATTGATATAAAGCCAAGTATCAGATCTCTAAGTAATCACAGAAACAATAAATTTGAAGATTCCTTCATTATTTCAAATTTAGATATCGCCAAACAGGTACGGAAACACTCATCTTATATTTTACCAAACTGTGTCCTTATGATAGGGAAGAGGAAATGTCCAGTCAAATAGCATGATATATTATATATCGATTCACTACGAAATATCTGTTTGGAGGATACTGTTTAGCTTAATGTATATCCATAGTAGATATGTACAAGTTGATAACTCAGATGATAAGATTAAATCAAGAATCGGAGATCATGTTATGAATTATGAACTGCTTTTATGTTTAGGATTGATGATTTAGGCTTTGCATGCATGCCCTGCCTCGGGCTGGTCTTATGACCCGTAATTTTCACTTCCAACCAATTAGAGCATCGATCAATAAGTTATTTAAAATACAAATTTAGAGGAACAATAACAAGGCAAACAAACAAATAAATGAATAAGACATCATATTTGAAAAGCAACAAAACACTGGGGTTTCTCCAAGTAAATGGTAGATATTGATGAGAAACTCATCAGATATAAATCTCACTCACTCCTTCATTAAAGGCTAACCGGATAATTTTTTGTCGTATTATAAATTAAAGCATGTATTTGTTGTCATTAAATGGTGAAAATAAATCTCACTCACTCGTTCAATAAAGGCTATCCAGATATTTTTGTCGTATTATAAATGAGAAGCACATGCGAGTAATAAGGTTTGATTTCCCTTTCATTTTTACGCCTTCTAAAATTGAAAACCTGAACACTATCTGTTATCCTAAGTTCCTTCAACTTATAAGTAACGAAAGACTAACACTTAAGCAGCTCTATATAATTAACATATTCAACATGTTCCTAAACAGCTAATTGCTGCCGCAATCTTTGATACAATAAAAACAAAATTCATAAATAGCAAACACACCAGCATCAAAGAAATAACAAACAGCGAAGTAACTTAAGTACCATCGACAGTTTATAAATATAACTATAACCTTTACACATTAAAGTGAACTTAGAATATTGTTACCTTCTAATGCGATCGTCATAGCACAAGAGATATATGAAATTGGAATGCTGATCGCCATAGTATAGAATGAAAGCAGCTGAAGCAAGCCAAAGAAAATTTTCGAGCATCTCAACCCATGTCCTCCTTGGAGGATTTGGAGGCAGAAAACTACGCGGCCTCGAGCATGCATCATCCTCCAAGTCATCACCACTACTAGCATAACCCTGGCTATGTCTCTGCCTCATTAAACTTCCTGCCCCAGTCGGTGTTCCGCCAGACATTGCAATGCAACAGATTACACAAACAACATTCACCACAAACCACCCACCAAGTTCTAAAATCACCAAAACCTCAAAATACCCTCACCCTTCAATTCTTCTAAACCCCAAAAACCAATCAAACAACTATGTGACAAGACAAAAGCAATAATTTTTCTTCAAATTAACAAATCAAACACCTTTAATCTCCAAAACCCACCAACAAAATTCAACCCCTCCAAGAATTTTGCAGTGATCTAAATTCTAAACTAAACTACCCAATTAAACAGTACCAGCTAATACCTCATAGATAAGATTCAATTAAGGCATAGAAAGAAATCATCAAAAAATTGAAACCTGGATAATCCCCTCCAAAATCTTTGACAGAAACAAAAAGTCTTCGGATAATAATTCAACAAATTGAAAAAATTGAAAAGGAATACCAATTGGGATTGGAACAATAATCTAGCGAAACTGAAGAAGCAATAGGAGAAATTGGAGGGAACCCAGTTGAAGAAAGAAGCGAAGAACTCTGAATCTTGAAAAAAGAAACGATCTTGATATGAGTTTTGTATCAACAAAGAGTAATGATGAAGAGGGTCACACACGCATGACGCATGTGCACATGCGTGAGCGTTTTTTCTCTCCTGAATGATGAATGAAAAAAACAAAAACAAAAACAAAACACAAAGGTATATCTGACAGAGTTAACTCATGGTACTACTCTTCGAATCTCCCTCTGCTAGATAATTTTTTTGTCTGAAATAATATTTCTGGTTTCTAGATAATTATTTTTTGTCTGAAATATTTATTTTGATTTTGTGGTTTTTTTTTTGGTACATAAAAATATTTGATTTTTTTCATTAAAAAAAATATTTTGTTTCCTTCAATAAATTGATTTTTATGTTAAATAAAGTTGGTTTTAGATGAAAATTTAATAATTTAATTTAAAGAATATTAATGAATTTTTATTCTTTATTCCGGATTATCACATACTGCCTCAATACAAATGCATAAAATCTTTAAAATTATGATCATACTAAATTTTAAAAATTACTACTTCAATGAATTTTTTTTACGAAAAATTGATGTCATTGGTACAAATTTTTCATTGTTAAACATTTATAGTAGTGAATAATTTCTGTTAAAAATATGTGGGACATACAACTATACAAGAGACTGAGAGAGATTCTTGTCTCTCAACCAAGTTTTCTCTATACTAAGAGTAAGAGATTGAACTCATGACCACTCACTTAAAATGTTTAAATCTTTTACCACTTAGACCAATTTTTTTTTTGGTATGGGCCACTTAGACCAATTTGTTATTGGTAGAAACTAAAAAAAAAAAATTGTAATTGTAAAAACTAAAATCATATTTGAACCTATTTTCTTTAATTTAAGAGAATATATTTTTATTTCATAATTTTAAGAAATAAATTGTTTCAACTTATAATATTAAGGACAACTTCCTTTAAAAATAATAATATTAAGGACAACTTTTTTATTGCTTCATTGAAAAGTTAGAACTTAGAACTATGTTCAGTTTGTCGAGCTTTATGCTTTAGTTGAGATCAAAGGCTCTTTTTATTGAGGTGAGATCAAAGGCTCATTTTATTGAAGAGTAAAACTGAAATTTTGGAATGGAAGAACAGGTTGCAGGGAAATAAAGAAAACATAGTTGATGCAAATAATGCATAAATTTAATAAACAGGTACATATACAAAATTACGTATGATTGTTCCCAAAGACCTCCAAGATCTTCTTTTACTAATATATAAGCAAAAATGTCTATTTTTTTTTGAGACCAAAGAGAGTGTATACAACTTCATTGACCACCGCCGCCGCCACTAACAAAGGAAATTAAATCTATTAGGGTAGCATATAACAACTCAAGAGACAAGGGACCTAGGAATTTCCTATATTCGGATGCAGATGCACCATCGGTGGTGATGTTGGTATGAATGTTTTGCACCTCTGCAAAACTATCTTCCATGACTAACGACCAAGATATACAACCATTGTTATCTTCTGGATCCACATTTGCAACCAGGGCGAGTGTTTCGCCCTGCTCCAGCTCAAACGACAAGCATAAGAAGTCCCGATTTGCCTTTATCCCAACCATAAGAGCTTCATGATATAGCCAATTTATAATTTGGCTAGCCACCTGTAAGATTTGAATTAAGGTAGTAAGCATGGATGAATAAGTGTAAGATTTGCAAGTTTATATAAATTAGCCACATAAATGCAATCTGTCTCTTACTAATCACTTTTACCTGCTGTAAAATAATCACAGGAAGATCAGCTAAGTTACAATCATATTGGTTTATTGAGTGTGTATCCTCAGACTTCCCCTTGAACAGGCCTGCTACATTAGGAGAACCTTGTGCTTTAACATTGATGCAATCATCGATTACCACAACCTTAGTCCAAAACTGACGCTTGATAGCATTTTTCTCAAAATGATCTGATGTTTTCAATTGGCAACCGCGAAGAATAGATGGAGGAATATCCATGAATAGGGTCCACGATGACCCCCTAGAATGCCATGTGGGATTGGAAATTAGTTGGAGATATGGGACCTTGAAGACCTGCAAATGTCAAAAATATATTAAACAAAATGTCCACGTCACAAGCAGCTGTAGAGTAATTCAAAAGAGCAATACCACATTTTCCAGCTCTGCAAGAATTTTACTTGAAAAGATCCTATGAGACAAAGACATAAAAAAATGACCAAGAAGACTTGATCCATCTTTTGCCTGTGCACCAGATAAACGGTTACCAGAAGAGTTTGTTTTTTCACTGCCTCTTCCAAATATATGCTCGTGATAAATCTGTTGAATGTAAATCTCATAACAGGTAGAATTAGAATCCTGCCCTTTCTTCTTAAGGGTATTTTGTTGGGCATCATGCATCAGTGTGTCAGATGATTCCAAAGGTGAAAATGAATTATCTGCATTATTGGCAAGTTCAACTTCAACTGTAGGATGATCTTGACCAGAGGATACTAGTGATAAGTACACAGAGATTCCTTGACCTAAACTTAATTGTAAATAATTTTCCCGTATTCCGGTTAGAGTGAAACCGGTAGATGTGTTGAATGCTTCGCGATTCAGCAGATCAAACACCTGGAAGAACAAGTAAAAAGCAACATATTAAAAAACAGGGAGATGCACTATGCATGAAAACTGGGCAAACTAGACACGGCAAACTACCACCAACAACAATAATAAAAAAACTACCTGCTCATTGAAAATTGCTTTATGTACATCACGAAGGAGAGAATGTGTTTTCTTCACACACTCCTCATCACTTGAAGATTCTATGCCAGTTTCTCCCAAGCCATCCTCCCCAGGTACGTGGGATTTGTTATCATTGGATTTCTTCTCCATATGATCATCTGGGTGTGCACCGACAAAACCAAATTGGAGAGAATGACATAACTCGGGAGACACATTTATTGCCAGCATCCCAGCTGCATCATGATTGACCCGAACAGTGGACATAGGCGATGACCGAATAATAGCTCCTTGGTCATACGAGTTATCAAAGAGATCAAAAGTGAAGCCTTCATTCCCTGGAGCTATAGATGTCTGCCGTTGCCGTTTTACTTTCCAGTTTTGCTGCAACCTGTTTTTATCAGGAAATGTGATTAGGTAGTTATGTAAGCTACTAATAAACAAGACATTCTCCAAAAGTAAACTACTAATAAACAAGACGTTCTCCAAAAGTAAGCTGATTATGAAAGTAAGAGTATTTAATAGTCAAAGGCAATGAAATGTAGCTATGTAAAATCCAACCATGTTTTCAAATTTCTTGCCAACATTGACCCAAATGAGAGTATTAAAGTTCAGTGATGAGAATGGAAAATCACCTGATAAGGGCACCATAAAACCTAGCTTCCCGAGCAACCTGCTGTTCAAAAGCCTTGGCAGATTGCTTGAAATATTTCCCAACTTGCTGCACAGACAAGAAAGTTTGTACAAAAACTTTATTGCATATTACATACCCTAGTAAAAGTTATACAAGTCATTACAGACTCAAGTTACAACACTATTAAGAGACTCAACTTGCTCCATGTTTCCAGTTATATTTTTTTAGTTTAAGAAAATCAGCTATAACTTCAGTGAAAAGGGGAACTTAACTTAATATTACAAACATAAATAAACCGTAAACATACTACAGTGTTTTTTTATTTTATTTTTACTTTTAAATAAAAAACGAGATAGAAGAGTATTTACACGGTAGCATTGAAGCTTGGTGGCTGCGCATACAGCAAGATCGGACAAAGCTTCATTTGGTAATGATTTTGGCTTATTCATGCTAGCCACAGTTACTGCATCATTTGCTTCCACCTGAACAGAATAATTTCAACAAAACATCATAAATTTTGCCATAGGAAAACAAAATCTTGAACAATATCTAAAGCACGGTCGCTCCTCAGAATGCAAGTCGTGTGTTTTTTGATAGTTATCGATCATAGTGATGCAGCACGGATAACCCATCAGTGAAACCAGCCGCACCAATTGCGACATTCCAAGCGCTGTTTTCCACAACGCGCAGCTGTACCAGCCACTTTTAACAACAGAGTGATTAAGTAGGGACTCCTACGTCCTAAAGCATTGTAAGTTGACATTTATAAACATATTTCTAACCGCTTAATTTCATCCCTAAACAAAATAGTCTCAACCAATTCTCTTTTATTGTTGCAAACACATATATGGAGAGAAAATTGAACTAGTCATGAAGATTTCAAAATGTAGATAAAATCATGAAAAACAGTATTTTTTTTTGTTTGAACCGGGTGAGTAACTGGTCATGGAGTGAGTAACTGAAGAGACTAATCCTTCAAGCTCATGAAAAACAGTGATTTATTGGTGAAAGAAACATGCAATACTCACAGTATTAATAAGATCTATGATAACAGAGAGTTCCTGATGAGCTAACTGCAGATTCTCCACCATGCCTTGCCACTGCCACGGTGTTGAAGCTTCCTTTGAACTCTTTTTCTGCTTCTTCTTGTCTTCATCTTTCTCAACGGCCCAAGCGAAGTCAATTCGTCTGATGAGAGAGACTCGCTTTTCATCATAATCCACATCACTGCAACAAATAAAAATTAGGGTTCAACATTGTAACGAAAGATAGAAATTAAAAAAATGAGGAGAAGGTGAAGAAGAAGGTTACGGAGGGAATCGTTCGATTCCGTTTTCTTCAATTGAATCTAAGCGCTTGATTGGAAGCTTGTCAAGAGAGAGCTGCAACTCCATGGTATCTTCTTCTTCCATGTTCTGAGAAAGTTGAAATTTCGCAAAACCCTAACGGTGTGGAGAAAATGTGGAATGAATGAATCTGTTTTGTTAAGTGAGTAGTGAGTGTGTGAAGAGAAATTGCAGATTGGCGCTAAAAATATGAGAGTATCTAGTTCGGTCTCAAATGTAAGTAAGAAATCAGTTTAGTTCAGAGGTTGACAGAATTGATTTTATGTTAAGGTAGAACGAACTGTTTTGATTAAAACTGCTTTTAAAGATTTGTTTTGTTTTGTTTTGTTTTGGTGCATCCCAAAATCTTAAAGATGTGTTTGATCCATTCCACACTGGAACCATAGTTAAATACTACAAATTAATAGTTAATTTGGTGGTGATTAATTAGTTTAACGGTGTCTGACGTTAAATTTAATAGAAAAAACTGTGATTTTATTCTCGCGTGTCGCCATTATATTTGAAAGGAGACTAAAACTCTTGATGCTAGAATTCTTTCTGAATTATAGACTACTAAGCACTTTCCTCTACAAATCAAAGGGCGAAAGCAAAAATAAATAAATAAATAAACAATAAATAGAAATTAATAAATTAACATAATTAAGTGAAATATAATACTAAAATATTAATATTATAGTATTAACAACACGAAATTAAAAAATACAGCAAGCAAAATTTAAGATCACTCAAAAATATTAGATTACCTTCTTGTTGTTGTGTCATCTTTGTAGCAAAATTTTGATTTGTTGTTGTTCTTTTGAGCGCAATTTTTAATTATTGGGATGAGAATGTATTTTTTATATATCAAAAAGATAAAAATTTCAACCATAAATTAATACATAGACCTCTCTTTATCCAATTTATATATTCCATAACTTATACTATTTAAGCTATCTTACGGAAATAAATTTGATTAATTTGGTTCACATGAACAAATTTAATTCACATAATTAAATTCAAAACAAAAGTTAAGAAAGAAAGTGTGTTTAATGATAGACTGCAAAATGAAATGCAGTGTTGGAAAGTAATGAGCTCTAACAACCAAAATATTGAATACAAAGTTGATTCTACAAAGTTCAAAAACTAAGATTCTTGACTTAAAAACAAAATACTTTTGAAAATAAGAATTGATTTTATAAAGTTTTTTTGAATTAAATTGATTTTGTAAAGTTAAAATCAAACATGTGTGAAAATTGCTTTTTCCACATTTAAGGCATTAGAAGTGAACCAAACAAACACTTAAACATTTTAACTATTTAAATTTTCTCAAAAAAATAAAAGTGTTTTTCGTCAAATAAAAAATTGTTATAGTTTAAAGTAAGGGTTTAATGGTATGCATAGTTATAACCATTTTTTTTGTTGAGACTTGAGATGAGTTATAGTCAGAGAGAAATAAACAATTTCATTACCTATATTAACAAATGCATCTTTGTTTTATGTTAGTTCTTAAAATTATAATTGTATCTTATCTTATGTTAATGAATATTTTTTTATCAAGAAAATGAGTTGCTTTTATTTTCATAAAAAAAAATAAAAAATAATTATAATTGTCTTTTATTATTGAATTTGAGTGTAATGTATGTCCTCTTTTATCTTAAAATAATCACACTTATTTATGAAGAATAATTCTAGACATTCATTTCATGTATACTGCACAAGTTGAGCATAACATAAGGTTAACATGAAGATGATCATGACCTCAGTGCATTTTGACATTGCCAGCTTCAAAATGAGATTGTTAGTTCATAGAAAATTCACAATTGATGTATGACTTTTCTGTGCACATACGATTTCCTTCTAAATTGCACGTTTTTTCCATAGTGATGAATCCTTATCTCTTGTTTTGATCCCACGTGCATTTTCTTCTACTCAGATTCTAAAAGTATTAGACTAAGTAAGAGAAACACATAGATTAATTACGTGTCTTGAAGGTAGCCAGATAAGCATTGATTAACGAATCCTTATTCACCAACACGACATCTACGTGTAATCACAAACATGTCTTCATCCAAATCCTATTTATAAACATGAAACTTCCAAAATGTACCAAACAAAGTACCTAATACCAAACTCAAACAACTCTCTATAAATAGATTCATTCCCTTATCATAATATTCTATATATTCCTCTTAAAACCGACATTATATTTCATTCACAATCAGAATCTACTTCATAGTATTTGTTTAATTTCATCTTCTTTGTCCTTGTTCTGCCTCATTAATTTGACTGACATACATAAAGAAAAAAGAAAATGGGAAATCCCCTACAGCTGAAATCATTGAATCACATCTCCTTGGTGTGTAGATCATTAGACAAATCCATTGATTTTTATGTCAATGTTCTTGGCTTCTTTCCTATTAAGAGACCTACCTCCTTCAACTTCAATGGTGCATGGTATATATTTCAATATTTTCAGTTTGTGCTTAATAACATAACATATATTGTCAATCATTAGCTATGGTCCACACTCTACACATACTCCTTGTATTAGATGTGTCATGTGACGGACAACGGTCAACATTGATGTGTTAATGTTTGTGTTGTGTCTGACGTATGATTATATGTTGTATCTGTGCTTCATAGATCATTATTCTTATCTAGCATTTAGTATATACAATGTTTCCTTAATTTTCATTGAATTTAATACTAATTGCATTGTTGGTTTGATAATTAGGTTGTTTAATTATGGCATTGGCATACACCTTCTCCAATCAGATGACCCAGAAGGTATGACCAAGAATCCACACATTAATCCAAAGGACAACCACATTTCTTTCCAAGTATATATATCTATCTCTCTCTCCCTCTATTTTGTGTAAATTATTTCAACTTTAAATTAAAAGCATATGTGTCTATGTTACAATGTTCTTATTATTATGTGATTGTGCATATTGTTGCTAGTGTGAAAGTATGGTAGCAGTGGAGAATAAACTGCAGCAAATGAAGATAGAGTATGTGAAAAGCAAAGTAGAGGAAAATGGAATCTACGTTGATCAGTTATTCTTCCATGACCCAGATGGCTCTATGATTGAAATATGCAATTGTGACAATATTCCAATTGTACCATTATCAGAGAACAAAGTGTGGTCTTGTTCCCGCTTCAATTGCAATATTCAAAATCAGCAGCAGCAGCATATTCAACAAATGATCCCAATGTAGTCACTAATTAATTCATTATAACAAGTGATAGTAACATAACATGTATATCCTCATTCTTAATCACCATAAGTTCTTGTATATATAATTGTAACATCAAGAACCTTTGTATTGTATGTTTGTTAGTTGTAGTGATGAAAATTTATTATGAAAATGTAATTAGTGCAACTTTTATTTCAATTCATTGTTTTTTTTCTTAGTTTAAGTTTGTTGCCATAGCTAAACACAATGTTCAGTCACAATTTGCCTAATTTTTGCTTATAACATGTTCAGTCAAAATCAAACTTTGACTTTCATGAAATAGTGGAGGGAGTGGGAAACAGAGCAATTACCTACCATGATAGGCATGGCTGAAAATTTGATCATGAATCATGACTTTCTTCTAGCATCCTTACTACCAAAGTAGAACATAAATGTTGGATATTAATATTGAACACTACTAGTATAAAATGCTACAAACATTACTATATATGTGTTTTGTATCATCAAACACTAATTAATAGTACTAGATTGTGCTTGGTCAACAAGTCCTTCTGATTAAGGATGAGATTGCAAATGTACAATGATGCCTCTATTAACCACCGAAGTGGTGCATGCATCCACCAAAACTCCGCACACACTTCGGGTTATACATCCCGAACCTTATTTTGGGAACTACGTCCCGAATTGAAGGGTAATTTGAAATTTTAGGAGGGTAATAGAGAAACGTGGGGGGCGAAAGAGAAATTTTCTTTTCGTAGTCTGTTTTGACAATATATCTCATTTTGATTTTTTTTATTTTAAAAATTCCTTTGCAGCTTATCCAAAAGATATTTATGTAGAATGTGATATGGCAATGCCCATGCAAATGATCCAAATCCATTTTTGTATGTTTTCTAGTTTCTGGGCCAAAGCACACATGAAACAATGTTGGCCACAATTGAACTAAAATCCAATACCAACCATCAATATCTTCAATAGACATGCTTTCCCCACAATTTGTATCACATTCATTTCTGTATAAATGCTGCAAACTTTATTACTAATTATTCCTATGTTTCATATAAATGCTTCTTACATATAGGCTCAAAGTTGCAGGAACTGTATTATATTGCTAGATAATTTGAAATCAACACTTTTTCTTTCTGTGGTGTATGTTCAATGCATAATGTGAAGAGTGAAGTGCTTAAATCCTCACCTGCTAAATTAATTCTCATTTAGTATGTGGGGTTTTGCATAGTAATGACATTGCTCACTAGTGCCTGCTTTAATTTTTTAAACCTCTTAGCATCTTTGAACTTATCTTAAAAAAAGTGTGGAAAATAAGAAGTGTGGAAAATTTTACTAGTGGTTTTGGAAATAATGCACATCAAGAGCAAAATAGTAGAGGATAAGTAATCAAGGGAATTTTTTATTAGAATTAAATTTGATAATGCTAATTCTTTACACTAAAGAAACTATTTAATTTTTCAACTTAAGCCAAAACTTTTTCTTTTTAGAGTAATGGAATAATTAAGTACTTTAATATGTTAAAATAGTAGTTTGATTGGGAGAGGTTCAAGAGTAATAAATATATAACACCATTTTCGCTCTATATCCAACTAGACGTCTTTTACAAAGAACAAAACTTGAAGTCTCACACACATTTTAAAGTAGACAATAGTTCGGAATGTGATGAGGCATAGGACAACCGTTCCAGTACACCTAAAAGTCCCACATGAAGCTCCGACACTTCTTAGATAAGGCGTGTCCCGGTGTCGGACATGTGTCGTGTCTGACACCGACACTTATAATTACATTGAATTATATCACTTTTTCAAAAAAATTATCCATATCGACGTGTTAGTGTCTGTGTCGTGTCCGTGTAAGTGTCTTGGCTTCATAGCCCACATCCCATGTGACTATGTGAGTCCAACTTAGAAACAAAAGTATTTCATTCTCTGAAAACATGAGAGACTTGAAAATTCATCTACTAGTGAATGATACAGTATTTCTATCAGCTACTACCTAATACCTATGAACTATTAGTTGATGAACCCAGCAAAATCTTACAGGAGCAGAGCAACAAAACAGAGTCAGTTGTGGGGTAAAGAAAGTTAAGTAACCATGTCTTCTACCATAGACATATTCTGAACACAGAACAAAATCATATTAATTGCAGTGCCTTCTTCTGGTTATTCAAATCTTAATGCCATCAATACCATAAAAGTATTCTAGCCTAGTGGTGTACCACACCACTCACATTTAACAGCACTAATCTTTTTAAGATATTTGAATTGATGTATAAACCATAATTTCATATTAATAACAATGACAAAAATACAGAGAAGAATAGAAATGCTTTGTTGTCATTTACATTAATGATAATCCTATTTAAACATTAGTACACCTACAATTTCATGGTCCACACATACTTTAACTTATAACTTATTTTCATTTTTTATTTTTGTCTTATCTATATGTAGGTTGTTGCATACAAATTTAAAACTACCTGTAAAATGTAAATCATACCTGTTGGAATATTGTTCACAAAATCACAGTTGTTTTTTGGACATCTATGCCTTATTATAAAGTTATATAATTTAATTATTAATCATTATTTGGTTAAGTAGCTTAATTTTGTGAGTATGTGGTCAGAAATTCGACCTTAATCCACACTATAGAAATTCTTTATTCGGATACATCAGACTTTAATGCACTTTCTTTAGTTGTTAATGAAGTCACTTCAGGACAAATTGTTCAAGACAATCTAAATTTATTAAATTCTGACTAAAACAATCATTGGTTACACATTACGTACTCAAACTATCGGACATTTTTCTTGTAGAAACCTGATATTTAAGATCAAAAGATTTTGACTACAAGTCTTCATGCATTTTGAAGTTTTAGAATTATTAGTCACTACGGTCGCGAGAGGAGAATAATGCACTAAAATAATATTGAAATAATTGATAGGAGTGGGCAAATCTACCTCAACCACAACATCTGCATATGCAAAGCTAGCATACAAAAAACCTTAACAACCAATCACAAGCAATCAACTTGTTTCTCATAAATGTTAAGTTTCTCAAACCAATTCCATTCAGTAAATTACAAGTTTTAAATCGTGCTTGGTAGCAAAACAAGGAGGAAAAAGTTGTAGCTAGCTACAAATTAGATTGTGACCACTTTTGGGGGTACCCCCAACAATTAGAGGTGGCAAGGGTAGGGGTCCATAGATGTTGGCTGTCTAGAAGCAATGCTATTGGGGACAAATATGCCCCATAGATTAATGATAAGTCCCACATCACAATCACCATTATTCACTAAACCAATATATATCAAATCACATTTAACTATATTATTAACACTACCATTTGTTTTGTTATATATCTTTCATTCATCACTCTAGCAAAAACACATGGGTTTGCCTTTATTAATATGTCATCTTCTTCCCAAAAATCATAATTCTAATAATTGATTTTTATTAAAAAAAAACAAAAATTGATGCTAGAGATGTAGAGTTAATTTATCATGTTTGTCGGCTCTAATTTTGCGTTCATAATTGATTTTAACTTAAAATTAGAATTTTAAGTTTTTCTTTATTTCACAATTGATTTCCGTACTCAAACTTATTCCTTTCAACTCACTTTTACATAAACATATATCTAGACATAAATTAATTTAAATTCAACTCTTTTTTTAGTTGAAATCAATTTTATAAATTTCATTCATTCAAAATCAATTTATGTCACTATAAAACCAAATACACACCAAATAAGTTTATAAAGAGTAATATTTCTCAATGAAGTCAATGGACATTTATATTTATGTACCAAACTTAATACAAAAAAAACTAATAGTCTTTCTAGTTCTTGTGATTCCAAACACATACCCTGTCAAAACATTTTTTATATAAATTTATTTATTTCTCAATGACTTATTAGTCCAAAGTGGATCTACTACTAATTATTCAACAAGTACCTTAGTAGGAAGAGTTTCTTTCTGTAATGGCTAACCAAGAAAAGCAACACAAGAGAGGGTTCATGTACATTTACAAAATTGGAACAGGTAATCAAAGAAAGAAAGAGTTAGAATATGGTGTTGAGAAAGAAAAGAAATCAAGTTCAAGAAGTTGGTTGCAAAGGATAAGACATCCAACTAGAAGTTACAATCACAAAGAGTTGAACATTAATGGAGGATTTGTTGAGGCAAGAAATTCAACATCATCATGTTTAGAGTTAGAATCAAGAGGAGGGTATATAGAAGGAAGAAATTCAGTGTCTTGCATTGAAGCATCATCATCACCAGCAATAACAAGAGGAATCATAGTTGAAGAAGGAAGAAAATCAGTGTCTTATGTTGAAACAAAGTTAGCATCAAAAGAAGAAAAGTTAGGTAAATTTGTTGAGGCAAGAAAATCAGTGTCACAAATTGAAACATTGTCATCTGTAATTGAATATCTTCAAGTTAAGGTTTTGGTATCAGACATGCCAAGTTTCATGCAAGTGCATGCTTTTCGTTGTGCAAGAAAGACATATGATAGTCTTGAGGAGTTTAGCTCAAAACTCATAGCTTATAACATCAAGAAGGTATGCTTAATTATGCTTTAATTTTCACCTCTCCATTGATCACTATTGAATTGATTAAGATTTAAGATGATTATAGTAGTTAATGTCAAGATTTTAAATGATGATTATAGTAGTATTACCTCTTATACGGTATGACTATAGCACAAAATCGCAGTCAAATGGAACTAATGCAATGTCAATAGTCATACCGTATTCGACTGCGACAACACTAAAAACCATGATGTTGCGACTAGTGATTTTAGAATTAGACCGAAACAACAAGTTCAAATGATAGAATCAAGAATCAGTTAGTCTGTCAGTTGGTTCAACTACAATCATTTCTTAAATTGTCAAAACATGATCAAGACATATCGAACAAATGTGGTTGATTCAGGTAGTTTATTTTTTCTATATTTTTAATAATACATATTTGTTATTTATCCGATTCAACATTGAACCATAACCCTAAAATTTCACCAATTCAATATCTGTGGAGCAATAGAGATAGATAGTACTATTATAGTTGTGAAGCAAAAGTCATAAAGGGGAATGTGATTTTATTATCTTTTGGTGTTTCTTTTTGGAATTTTGCTTGTTGGATGATTGAATTTTGTTGAATGGATCCCACAAAAGATTTAATAGGTGAAAACCGACTGAACAAAACCATGTGTTGACATTATGTGTCTCTATTCCTTTCTCTGTTTCATTGGATAAAATAATTGAAGCTGGTCCAATTCAATGCATATTATAATATCAATGAATTTATCTAGCTAACTAATAATCCTATGACTAGATCTTTAGATCTTGACCATTCATAAGGTAGATTAAGTTTAGCCTAGATCAAATCTTAATCATAAAATTCTCCAACACCCCATGTGTTAATCTTCTATGTCCCTAATAATACATTGGTATAATTTATACTTAATCATTCACTAATTATCATCTCAAAAAAAGTGTATTCAATTTATAATGTTATTAATTTTTGTACAATGTCTCAACCCATGTGCACAACATCAGAAAGAGGGTTTATTTATTTATGTATGTATTTGATGAATTTATTTAGAATATAGTTCTGATGTATTCATGTGCAGGAGTTTGATAAAGCCTATGGTCCGGTATGGCATTGCATTGTAGGACCAAGTTTTGGTTCTTTTGTGACACATTCAACGGGGTGTTTTCTATACTTTTCAATGGAAAATTTATATATTCTACTATTCAAGACCAAAGTTAAGAAGGCGTTGGTTTAATTAAGGTACATTTTATTATATTTATTTACTTTACACTTTTAACACTACAAAGAACTCAGATCCGTAGGAACTAGGAACCATATTTTATTTTCTCTACAAAATATTAGGAAGCTAGTTAGAGAGATTGTATCTTTCATAAGAAAGAAAGCTTGTAGATTGTAAAATTATCGCAAACAATGATATCCAAAGGCAATATCTAGCTTGGATTGGGTTTATTTTTATAAGGAAAGAAAAGAATGCTAATTGTCCGGTAATAGTCCTAATTCAATAGGTAGAAAATACAGAAGTTGTTAGACCAAACGTTTATGACTGAGGTTCGAACTTTAGTCCCTCTATTTTTAAGGTTACATGTTGTAGCCCCTATTTTTAAAATTAAAAGTTGGATCTAACTCAACCCTACAAAACTGATTTGTAACCCTACAAATCATCTTACAACTGATGTGAGACTTTTTAACACCTACAATTAGTATAAATTGAATAAGAAAATAAGGTATCTTAGAGGAGAACATATTAAGAATATCCTAAATAATAGTGCAAACGCAAGAAAGATAGGAAATTTGATGCTGAGGGAATCCTATTTCAATGAGAATGAGAGTGTTTGAATAATCACAATTAGAGATGACAACGAGTAGGGTCGGATGTGAGTTTCACACTACCCAAGCCCGCACTCGAAATCACTATTCAAACTCAAACTCAAAAACTATTCTCGGGTGGCTAAATAACATCCACACCCACACTCGTTGAATTCAGGTTTTTCTCTATAAGCACGTATTTTACTCCAACATAATGCCTATCTTGTTTGGTGCTAAATTGACACATCTAAGATCATAAAAAGACAGAAATTAAGAGCATATGAAATACACTATGAAATGATGCCTTCAAAAGATGAAGAATGGACTAAATTGGCAAATTAATGATCACATAAATTTTCTACTTTTCAGGTACATGAGAAATTAAAATTCCTCATCAATGAAGGAGCTTGAGAAGATAGATGATTTCTTGAAAAATAGGTTGAATGAAAATATTGAAGGAAGACACTCTTCTAAGTTCTAACCAAATTCACAATAACCTAGAAATCAAGTTCAAACATAATCAACAGAAACAAAAGATTGAAGGCTAATTCAATATTGCCCAAAGAGAGGGTCCAAAGCTCCAATACTCAAACTGCATTACAAAATCCCATGAGGCTCGAAGCCACATTTATGCTCTTATATCTCATGTATAAAGCATATATATGTAAAATAAATATTACTTTTTTCTCCATTAAAATTTTCTATATCAAACATATATACAAAAAAAATTATTCTAGTTTTATTACCGTTGTGTTAAAAGAATGACATTTTATTAATATTTGATTGTTATTATAATTTGATTTGAAGTGTTTTATTTTTAAACTATGTTACTTTATGTTACATAAGATACTCTATAAATCAAGATGCATTGAACTATGTGGGGAAAATTTGTGTTAAAATAAAGTTGAGGGTGGCATGGAGTTAGCAACTTATAGAGAATTTAATGAAACTATGCTTGCCAAGCAAGGATTAAGAATTGCTATAAATTAAACATCACTTATGATTAGATGTCTCAAGACAAAATATTTTCCTAGAACTAATATATTCAAAGCACAAATGGGCCAAGTGTAAAAAAAAAAAAAGGCACAAATAAGGCCATTTTGCGGTTAACGTAGTGAAATTGCTTAATGACAAAATAAAATACTTGTGTTATAAAGATAATGTTAGTTGATTTAATAGTCATTGATGCTGGTTTTAATAGAAACAATTATAGTTTAATTTTTGCAACTGTATTTTGGGATGACTAAAATTACATGATGTTCGTCGTACCTAACTCTAGACTACTAGAGTTCATTTCCCTAAGAACGAAAGTGAAAAAAAATTATCTTCTATATTTTAAATATATTTTGTAAGTAAATAGTTTAACAAAATAAAACAGTACACTATTTTTGGACCAACAAAAAAGTACACTATTTTGTATTAACTGATAAATAGTTTAATAACCAAAATTTTACTATTTTAAAATGAATAAAAAAAATTAATCTTTATATATTAGAGTATATTAGTATATGTATCAACTGAATTATACTCAAAATTTATTTTGTGTGAAAAATGAGTTGAAAAAAATGATATGTAAAAAATCGATAAGGTTATCTATCGGATCAGGATTCAATGCAATCAGGGATGACCGGATAATTGACTGTTCAAATATAATATGAACCATTCAATATAAGATCATACTATCAAATTTAAAATTCAATTTTATATTTAAAAAATATACTAAAATTTATATTTAAAATTTTATCTGTCCGATTAAGATCAGACGGTTCATGTCATCAAATACACGCAATCGGCTGCATAGGATCTATTCCTTATCTATGTTTTGTCTGTGTTAGGCGATTAGTTTAAGACAGACAGGTGCTGTCAAACCTGACGCTGTCTAACACTATCACGTCGGCCGGATACTCTTCTACACCAATTGGAACAAAATTACAACATCGATCAAAACTTCAACTACTCATTTTTTTCTTTGATTTTTCCACCGCCACAAGACTAATACTTTCATACTCTTTTGGACATTAATTGAGATATATATAATTCAAGTTCAAGACTTCAAAGTTTGAGAAAATTTCAAATCAAAGTAAATTTTGTTGTGTTTAGTTGATTTAGTTTTTTCATTTTTTGACAAGAAGACTCAAATATTGTTTCTTTAAACTCAATGCTATTTTCAAACTGGATAAAACTATGAACAAAATTAATGATCTACCTTAAAAATAAAAATGTAACATTTTTATTAGGATTCACATTTGTTCTTTTGACAAGAGGACTCACATTATTATCCTTAAGGTGAACATTACATACTTGTGAAATTTTATTAGATACGTACTGACCAACAGTAAATGATCGGTCAAAGTGATAAGAATCCTAAATCATTTGCATAAAATGTTAGTATGCGAAAAAATGAAAATAGAGAACTGTGTTGATACCCTTTAAGTTCTCTATGAATTTTTTTTCTTATATAGAATATCGATATCCAACTCAACTCCGAGTATCCCCTAGGAAACACTTTAGTACTAATAGTTTATGAATCAAACTAGGCTATATGGATCAAGGTTTTAAATTGTTGTTTGTATCTGCAATTACGGCCGCAATATTGATGACCTAGTAGCCATCGCAGCTACATCGCACCGCACCACAAACGATTTCGGTCACATTCGTTCAAATATTCTCATAAAATATTAGTAATGTTTATGAATCCCAAATTCCAATTTACGTTATCAATTCATGCTACAACACCCGTCGTAGCAACTACAATGACTGACTGCAATCACAATAACAGGAACTGCTACCACATCCGCCACCGCAATTTAAAATCATAATATGGATAAACAGTTATCAAGACAAAAAGTGAAGAAAATCTACAAGTAAAAAGGGCTATTGACATTGGAAAAGATTATCAACACACAAAATTGAAAGAGACAACCATTGGTTTGAGTCTTTGAGACAAAATTTGAGCAAACAATATAATTATTACACATACATGATACATCCATCCATATGTTCTAAGAATTTACAAATTAACAATCCCAAATAATAGTAGTAACAATTAAAAGAAAAACACACACATAAAATTGAAACCAAAACAAACAATTCATAACATGATCAAGCACTAATATACATAGTTGGAGAATTATTACCAGCAGCAGCAGCAAGAAATAGAGAAAGAAAGGATGATCATATCATCATGAGTCATGACCTTCTTTTTCTTGACTTAGGATTATTATTATGTGATGAAGCAGAGACAGGTTTTGCAAACAAACCACAAAAACCACAGGTAGCAACCTTAGGAGAAGGTGGGTCCCTTGATGGTGGTGCAACGTTGACCGTCCGATAAGGTCTTGCTCCGGCTGATCTGCTTCGTTCCAACGAGGTGGCAGTTTGTTGTTGTTCTTCTAGTTGGTTCTGATTTAGACCAGACAAGAACTTGTCATCCCAAACCAATCCTGATGAACCTTGTCTCCTGAATGATGCTAATGATTTCTGCAGCTCAGCCATATCTGATTATCTCTCTGTCTTTCTCTCTCCTTCTCTCTCTCTCTATATGTTATTGTTTGTTATGGTTGAATATTTCAAGGAAAATTCTAAAACTCAACTAATAATTATTATATATATGATGATGTTAGACCTTTGATTATTTTAGAGAGATGATCAGGTTGAGGAAAATGACAAATTAAATTAAAATATTAGCAGTATTATATATACTTGTCACATTTTTTTGAATAATTTATGTATCTAGTCCAATTTAGACTACATACATGTATTGTTCAATGAATCTAAAAAATATATTTTGCTTATAAATATGATGAGATGGTTGGATCGAAAACTAAATTGATTGTTTTACAAGACAAATCTTATTATAATTTTGAAAGAAGCTGAATGTATGTATCAAAATAGAATAAAATAATTTTATTCTATTGTTGAAATTTTCCTGTTAGGAAAGAAAACAATTAATTTTACACATATATAAAAAATACAATAATTAAGAAAAAAGAGAAGGAATGTTTTACTAAATTATTTTTATTAGCTATTTATAGTATTTTTCATCGTCATAAATTGATAATATCTTTATTTTTTTCCTCGGATTTTTTTATTCTACTATCTTTTTAATGATACAATCATCAACCGTCAAAGAAAAATAAGATACAAATCTCATCATTGATGGGATTAACTAATCAGAATTAGAAATTAATGGTGATTCCTTATTCACCCAAATACCAAACCTTTACTAACCAATCTAGCTTTGAATTGAAAGTGAATTTGTCTTTATTTGTGAATAAGTGCATTTTTGTAGTAGCAATATAATTTGTTTAAAGCTCTAAAACTATTAGCAACATTGCAATATTTGAGAAAAAGGTAGTTCAAGAGTTTCGTTAATTCATGCACAATTTTGACTTTGCTCTAGGCATAACATTCCTTATGTCAAAACAAAAATTAAGAACCAAACCGGACACAAGAAAAACACAATAACTTTATTTGACAAAAAAACACACTAACTTTCAAATCAAAGGCTGTAGATCATTCCTTTGATAGTCCCCAAAGTGTGTACATTGAATTGACCGCTGCTTTGGGGAATCAATCTAGAGATTCAACCCAAACCATGTTTTCACATTTGTTTCCATCATGGCTTTGAAAATTTCTTAACTTTAAAGTTTAAATCACCTATGGTTACTGAAAATCATTTGCTTTAATATTTCCATGCATTGTCAATACATTAAATAATAAATTAGTATTCATGAATATAAGTCAATTTTTCTTACCCTCATATTTATATGCATAGCAGCAACAATTGTAAAAAAAACAGGCAACAAGATTGGCCGATTAACCATACTAAAAGTAGTGAGTAGTGACTAATCATAAGCAGCATTGCAGATAAAAACAAGTAGAGGCCAAAATCACACAAAAACTCATTCAAATCAGTGATTCACTCCCTAAACTAACTACAGAAGATATCTCTTCCAGTTTTTTATTTTGACAAAAAAACTGGAAGATATCTCTTCTTATCTAAGAGTTACCTTCTTCACCTCTCGTAAGCTACCTACTAGCTCAAACAAAAAACTTATATCACCATATAACCATGGCAATTATAGGGTCATTGCCCACTACACTAAAGGACCTCCAATTTCAACCAAAAATTAAAAGAAAGCATCTCCAACAGCCAATTTAATCTCATTATCTTCTGTTAAAATAACAGTCTTGTGAATCATCGGCCTTTTAATCTCATGATTCAATTGTTGCAGGTATTGCCATCTCTAACTCAATCCATGGTACTTCTGTCTTTAAGAATTTAGTGCAGAGGTTTGGGATTCTAGAAACCAGCTGAGGAGCTTTCACAGTGTGAACTTTTGCCAGCCTTCTGCATCTTCTCTTCTTTTATTTCTGCAAGAGTCTTGGGCCCTGAAAATGTACCGGATTCCTGAATAAAGTTCTGTTGCTTCACAACTGGTTTCCTGCATACTTTAGATGAACGAAATGGCCGTTTAGCTGGTTTTTCTCTATAATGCTTTCTTGGCCTATTTTGTTGGGATGGCCTAAATAATCTCTGCTTGTTAGCAATCGAAAGATCTTCAACCTCTCTGATTGAACTAAACCCCAATTGTGATGTTAATCTTCTGTTTTGCTGCCGACCAATGCCTTGCCTTTGATGCCTTTCCCGGTTTCGAACCATCAAAGAAGACGACTCATCATGTCTTCTTAAGAAACCTGTGACAGGGGGACCATTGACCTCCCTGCGCCTTCTCAGATGGTCACGTAGATCTAAGTCAGATTCATAAGCAGCCATCTCAGCAGCTGACATCCGACCCCTTTTCCTGGAAAATATAGAATCTAAGACTATCTCTCTGGAATAACCACAAACGTTCCTTTCACTGGCACTAGTAAAATCTCTATCAAAACATCTGTAATCATCACATGTTCCTTGTTCGTACAGAATATCCGCTTCTGAGCACATGGTGTTGTACTCATCTGTATTTTTAAGTTCATACCCCATGTATTGCTCATTCAGTTCATGGTCATCCATATCAAGCACTGGCAAATATTCGGAATCATTATCATAACCCAGGTTTCCAGATTCATCATGAACAAGAACATCAAATCCAGGGGAGGATTCCCACCGTTCCTCAGGCTCTACTTGACTATCTTCCTGCTCCTCTGAACTGTGGTCAGTACATGAAGGAGACATGTTATCTGGTAAAGGAGAGTCTGACTGAGTCACAGAAGCTTCTTTATAATCAAAAGCAGTTAATTCCAAGCAATCATCTTTCTGTTTAACATTTTTGGGCAATGGTAGCTGAGGATCTTCCTTATACGGAAGTTTAACATCAGAGAAAGCTTTTGGAACAGATAAAGATTGGTCAAAATGTGTTTCACTTGGTGTTGATGCAACACTTGTTTTATTTCCCAATGAAGTTTTATTTTCTAAGTTCAGTGCATTAATGTTTCCATTGTCATTCTTGAGAGACTTCATATTGTCATTCTTCAGCGACTTTATATTGTCATTCTTCAGAGGCTTTACAGTGTCATTCTTCAAAGGCTTTACAGTGTCATTTTTCACAGGCTTTACAGTGAGCAAGCTATCATCAGTCCCATGCAAAAAGGAGCATCTGTTACCTTTGTTGCAAAACCCATTGAAGAAGAAATAACAAGGAACCATGGTCTTGTTTGCAGTTGCAGGTACTGAAGATTGCACAGGTTCAGATGGCACTCCATTGTGCGCATCCAATGGCTGACAAAATTACAAACATTAGATGAAAGTGATGAGGTAACAGTTGAGCAGATGGATTAATTTTAAACAAGAACAGCTAAAAAAATGAATATGAAATTAAATTTGGAGGGGGAGCATGGAAATATAATAGTAACAGAAGAATTTTACAGCAAAGAGTGAATTTGATATTTTTAATCATCAAATCGAGTCATCTAAATAAAATCAGTTAAGGAAGCAAAATCATCAAGACAACTAAAAGGTAAGAGCAGGTGCAATAATTTATAAAATTATACGATACACTCTTTTGTCCAATTGGCAGGTGGCCAATGCGTCTCAAGAAAGCATGCAAACACAATACATCAATGTGTCTTATAGAACAAAAATTCACAAGACAGAATGACAGATTAAGCAGCACAATTTATCCATTGCACATGTTCTTTCAAACACAAAGCCCTTCAATTCGATACTATAAGAAACATTACATATATGAGGACTGAGGACCAACTTTTTTTACTGTTAGTGAAACAACTGACCACTGTGTGCCTTTAATCTAGCAACACAAGCTACTCCGTACTTAACAAGTGACCATAATGTTTTAGCTAGTTGCTGTTACAAGCTAGTTCCATATTTCTTTACTCTTTGGCACGAAAATTTTCTGTATGCAGAAATAATAGGTTCCAGCAACCACTAAACACTAGAAACTACAATACATAAACTCGACAAAATCAACTATAAACCGCAAATACGTATCCTAACAGCACAAATTAAGCCAAAAAGATTATCACAGTTTCATACATTCCGACCCAAACATGCGAAAAATACAAATGCAAACCAAAAAAAAGTATTGAAGAACTCACAGGATGTCGAAAAGCACAAGTGGGATTAAAACAATTCCCAGATAACCAATACCAACAATCCCTCGGGTTAAGCCTCGCAATCTCATGATGCCTATACTCACATTCTGCACCCTGAAAACACACACAAAAAAAAACAGAGTGGTTAATGCATCAAATCTCGAGTTATATAACTAGTATTTCAAAACAAAACAAAAATTGAAATCAAATTCAAAATCATATAAGTTTCAGAACATTGAGCATTGTTTATTTTACGAATATATAACCTAACTGAAAACGAAATATATAAAAAACTACATTACGAAAATCGAAAAATGTGATTACGTTAGGGTTAGAGAAAGAGCGAGCGAGCGAAGAAAGAGTATATCGTCGAAAAAAAGGAATTGAAAAAGCGATTGGTGAGAAAGTTTAATTACCTTCTTGCAAGTGAGGGGTGAAGCCAAGAAATAAACGCAATCGGTGTTACGCTTCAACAATTCTTCCTCCATCTTTCTTTATTTGTTTGTATACTCTGAAAATGGATTTGAATAAGAAAGAAGCGATCAAGATTTCATCGATCTTATTGTACTAACATAACATTTGCGATTATTACTTGTTAATGTGTGAGAGAGACGATGGCATTAGAAGCGAGAGAATGAATGTGAGAGAAAGTGTGAAAGAACCATTTTGTTAATTTCAAATAAGCAAGTTTTCGTGGTTTTTGGGCTTTTATTTTGGACTTCATGATTAGCCCATGTTTCGAAGATCCGTGGCAAACTACTTTTTTTAATTTTTTTATTTAATATTTTTTTTGAGAAAAATAATTAAGACAATTTTTTTTCAATGAACACTTACAAATGTATTTGCGTCTAATTCCCTTGAAAGCCACTAATGGACCTCAAAATAATATGTTTCAACACCACTCGCAAGAAAATGTATATACGGAATTTTATTTATTTATTTATTTATTTATTATTTTAGGTACGTAGATGAAACGACAAAGGCATTATAAACTTAGACACACAATGTGGAGAGACAGGGGATCGATTTTGGGTTCAAATTTGACCATGCATCCCAAAAAAAAAAACTAGACAAAGCAAGATCTTGTTTTATTATAACCATTAGGTTACTCACATGATTGTTACCAGTTGAATAATTCCATTTAAGCTTCATCGTAAGACTCACGTGAGATTGTCCATGACATTCACATATTAAATTTAAGAAAAACTTACAATGGAAATATAAATCAATTGTCACAACATTTATTTTTGGCATAGCTATGTAAAATCGAGACAAATTGGGAGGGTTGTTAAATTATACAGGGAGAAAAAAGTAGACTTTTTTTTTGAAGAAGCTAAACTAACCCACTTAAATTATCACTAGAGAGAATCGAACCTGAGACCTCAAGGAGGAGCATACTCCCAAGTCCCAAGTCAATACCACCAGGCCAACCCAAGTGGGTTGAGAAAAAAGTAGACTTAAGCCTTGAAGTTATGACACTATCCAAAGTGTTGTGTTTTGTATCAGATGAAACAGTTTTCTAAAGTTTTTTTATTTGTTCACAAAAGAACTTGGGCAATTATTGGAATTTTTCTGAAATTTTGTTTAATAATCAGACTCTTACCTTAACTTTTAAAGACAAACAAGTGAGTGGGAGAAGTTTACCCCACAGGAAATACCCTTTTATTGACACATTCATGCCACAAAATTTAAAAAATTCAAGAGGCACATACACAATCAATAATTTTCTATCCTCTGCAAATTCTAGATTTATTTCACGTTACAATATTAAACTGCAGCTAACTGTTTTTCTTCCAAAAACTACTTCAGTACAAGAATTCCGCAGCAATCAATTTGTGCTTGACATGCACGCTTCACATGCTAGAAACAAAAATTTCTCAAAATTTGTAAACCATTTGTTCAGTATACCCAGCTTCTTTGAGTACGCCAGATAGCTGCAGCAAATTAACCAGGAAGTGCATGATTACAATGATCCAAGAAAAGAAAATCAGACACAGTGCTCACAATATAATTTCATACCTCTCCTTGTGTCCAGTCCTTGGCCTTTTCACCAGATATATGTTTAATCATCCCAGGGGGACCACAAACCTGAAATGCAGGTGATAATAAGGTTGAGCATATACTGTCAGAAGTTTAGCATAATGATGAAACTTTGCAACAACCACAGCACATTCCCTTATAAACCTTACCAGCAAAAGATGAAAACAATGACATAAAAATACATGAAAAGAAGAAGACAATCTGACATAAGCCTCTCAATACAAATCACTTAGTTTTATATCCTGAGCTCAATAGCCGCAACGCAAAGCCTTTGATTCAAGTAGCATCAAATCCCATTGAGGACTACTTGATCTTGGATTCTACCGAGACCACATTTCCCCCACTTCAATTTACTCTCACCCTCCCAGCACATAAAATAAAATCTGAATGCAGCACATTATTTTCCCTCGGGAAGACAATTCAATTTAATTCATATGTAGTTGCAGCACAGTTGCTTCTGATTAAATGCAGCTATGCTATGCAGCTTAACAATCTATAGGAGTAACCAAACAACAAGGTTATGGAAGGGCTATATTAATCATTATAAGAGTGATTTGAACTATTAGACAATATAAATACTTAAATATTTTCCAAGAAAGAAAAAAAAAACTATTAATTTCCCTGGAGGTTCAAATTGTTTGAATCTATTAGAAGACTTCTGTTAATATTATATAGCTTTTACATGAAAAGCAAAACTCACAAGTATAAGTGTATCATCACTAGGAGCAGGTAAGCCTTTCACAACCATATCCGTCGATACGTAACCGACACCTCCTTTCCAATTTTTTGTTGGATTGTCAACAGTGTAGAATATCTGCAATTTTTTGTTTAAAAATAATTAATGTTTTCAAAATTTTGACAGATTGACTAACCATAGTATCTTTTCTAAACAAGATTTTTACCTTTAAGTTTGGATGGCTTGCTGCTAGAATGTCAAGCTTCTGTTGAAGCAGTATGTCATCTGGGGAGACATTAGCATAAATCAATGATATCTGTATATGTTCAAGGCCACCATCAGATGTTATACTCTCATGTATATCACAAAACAGTTAATCATACTTCATATGCATAAACACACTGCCCTAGCGCATTTAAAGCAATACGAATCAAGCTTCCCAAAATGTTTCAATAAATTAAAAACAAAATGAATTCATAACTTATTCATTTCATAACATAATTAAGAATAAAGAAAGACAAGCTATATAATGTACATATATAGAGGTTTGCAATGTAGAGGTTTGCAACCTACCTGAGTTTTGTCATCAGAATTCTTCAATATAGCCTCAATTACCTGAAGCATAGGAGTAATTCCAGAGCCACCGGCAATCTGCATGATGAAGTTAATATATTCATGTGCAGTTAATGCATGCCTATCATCATAGTGAGTAGTGAATGGAATAAATATAGATTATAGAAAAACAGGGTGAGAGGCATAAAGTGCATGTTTAGGAGAGATGGGAGCAGGAATTTCAAACATACTTTTGAGGAAGTAAAAATTCTTCATTTCCATTATCAAATTTAAAGGCATGCTTGTAACTCTCTACACTACCAAACAAGCATTAATTTACTTGTGGATGGATAATCATAATTGAAATGATGGTGTTGAACAACAACCGATGCAAATATGCTTACCATGCCAATGCTCTTCTTCATATTAGGAGTATATCTGAACTTTTCAATGGGCCTGAAAGAAACAATGCCTTTATTATAGAAAGTCTAAGCATAAAAAGTATTGTTCTGATCTATAATTGTTAATTTGCATGAATATGACATACCCTTTCACTTCAACCACGTCACCTGGTTTTAAGCTTGCAAAATGCTGGCTCATTTTTCCTTCAGGATACACCTGCAACAATTTCAAAATAAATCACTGGACTGCCTCTTTAAAATTGGCCTGCAAGATGATCTTAAAGATAAGAAAAATAATGCCCCAATGGTGCCATACCTTGATTAACAAATCAAAATATCCCTTGGATTCTGGATCGGATATAGGGGTATACCTGAAGATTCAGACACAAAAGCCCTCCTAAGTCAATCAATCTCCATGAAACATTAACAATAAGCAATAAATCGCAGCAATCTAAAGCATAATCTTGACATTGAGTGTAAAATTTTAAATTTTATTATTCCAATATGCTGTGACCATTAAGATAAAGAATAAAGGGGAGTTATAGTAGTTAGGGGAGTTGGTCTATTGTGACTTATGAGGGATATCGAGTACAAAAAATAGGAGAAACAATGATAGATTGAGGAGAAACAATGATAGATTGTCAAAAAATAGAATAAAGGGGAGTTAAAATAGTTAGGGGAGTTGGTCTATTATGACTTCTATGGGATCAGGTGCCAGAATAAAGTAATATCTGAAGACAAAGTACACTCATTATCTCAACAGGAAAACTTACGGACGTATGACATATTTTGGTTTTTCATCAGCATCTTGTCCAGATGGAGCCCTGCAATTGTACATGAACTTTTAGTTTACATTGTAGTGAAATGCAGACACCTCAATAGCAAAACCATATAAACTATCAGCAATTTATCACACCTTGTAAGAATGCAAGAAGCAACATCCAAACCCAACTTCTTGGTGGGATCAAACGAAAACCTGGCGTACAGACAAACAATTACAGAGTTAGAGATACAGTTACTGTATTAGATACAAGATGAAACCTGTTGAGGCATTTTCTCACATGAAATTAAAATATTGAGTTCACTTAGCCATATGATAATTTATACATGCAACATCACTCAATTCACATCTTGTATGATTTGATCCCTAAGTTATCAGCATAAACTTATAGTGGATAGGATAAGGATCCTCTACAACAGCTTTATGGTGCAACCTGCTGTTGAGCTGTTAAATTAAGAGAGGTAAAGCTGCTACAGAGAATCCGTTTTTGTTTCCCTTTACCTATAATAGTTAGACTGTCCTCTGCCTGGTATACCATTCTATCGATGTTCCAATTGGTCTTCTCCACGTATGCCAAGACCACCTAAGACAACTCTCTCATCACCTAACAGTGTAAGGCACCCCAACTTTCATTCTAAAGATTTTATTCCTAACCCTACCTTGTCTTGTGTAACCACACACACACACACACACACACATATATATATATATATCCTTTTAGGCTTGAGTGGGATGGTACTTTTTTTTATCAACAATCACATCTTGGCACACTTCTCCATTTCAAGCACCCTGCTTGGTTCATCCGGTTTACATCTCACTCCATTATTAATTAATACAAATAATATATTTATGCATAAATTAAGGAGTCTTCATGAAATTAAGATTACATGTTTAGCTTAACTGCTTCCCTCAACATTGGTTTAAGATATACCATGGCGAGTTGGGAACTATTGAGTATATTTTTGGTCCTTAGTATAAGAAAAAGTTTGCTTTTTAGGTTCATAGAATGATTAGACCAGAAAAACAAACTTTTTCTTATAATAAATACTAGAGAGGGAGTGTTTCATAAAAAATTCTTTTCCAGAAGGACCCATTATTAGTTCTCCATTTCTATGACGGTGAAGCGCAAATGTGCATTTTACATTCCTATGATATGATTATAACTCCTGTGTGGAGTATTATTTGGCTGACAACCTCTTACAAATGCAATGCAAGACTAAATAAATAAACCCACGCAGATGCTGATCCTTTCCTACACTCTGTCACGACAGTCGCTTAGTAATACCAATCACCAGGTTTCCCTTTCTAATGACTATTATTAGGAATCCAGCACAGTTTGTACCTTGGTTTTAAGCAGTGTTGAAATTAATTGTTTTTCTAGATAAATACAAACCCACAATTCATTCCATTTGAGTAATATCACATTATAAATTTGTTGAAAGAAAAGTTTTAACAAATTTAAGTAAGAGAATCACCATCACTACGAATAGAACAAAAATTGTTGCATATATTCAATATAGTAAGGTATTAAGATACATCCAAATTCATGATTTGTCCTATAGGATATAAATATACCTGTACAAGTTGGTATTTTGACTGACCCTGGCAGTATCTTGAAGCTTAAATTCAACCCATTTATCAGCAATCAGTGCTGAAAATATAAAATGCAAAATCTTATTTATCACACATTGTAACCAAAAAGTAATCACAAATCAGAATGCAAGCTAAAAATTCAATAATTTACAGGGACATAAATGTCTTAACCACAATAATCCAAAACGTTCACTAAAATTTTCTCAGCTGCAAAAAAAAAAAAAAACTGACCGATATTTTGAGCTTTAATTTCCTCTTCAACAATTTGATCAAGGTGAACCTGCAAAAAGTAACAACAAATTTGATTAAATGAATAAAAGGATCGATTAGAAGAACAGAACAAAAGAAGAGGAAGAAAAGTTAGTTACCAGATTGGGAGCGGAATAGTAGTAGAGATATGAGATTCCGCCGGAAACGGCGGCGAAGACGGTTAAGGGGTGGTGGAAAGGAGTACGGGAGGATTTGGATTTGGCGGCGAATGCGATCGGAGTTGAGCTTGCAAGTCTCCGTAAGAAAGCCGCCATGTCGAATCACAAATGGTGGAGAACCAGATTCTACAACAAGACGATACAGGGTTTAACGAAGAGATCAATTAAACGACGTCGTTTCCCGTGTGCTTCATAAAGACAAAGCTTATTTATTCTACTTTTTTTTAGTTTAATTGATATGCACCGATGGTGACGATGTAAAATAATTTTACACGATTATCTAATAAGAAATTTTACAAGAGATGTGGGTTAAAGTAGAGGTGCCTCCAATGTAGCAGAGATTAGTCACTGTGTTCGGCGGTGCATACCCCGGTCTCAACCAGAAAGTGGGTTAAAGTAAGGTGACGTGGCGGAATACATAATTATCATTGGTTAACAGTGTAAAATTATTTTATACTGTCGATACATATAAATTAAGTCCTTTTTTGTAGAAAAAAATTAAAACTATTTAATTGATTTTATTTTGACTAAAACTTTTATTTTTTGAGAGTTTAATCTCTACTACCATTCTAACAATTAATAATGGACTAGGGATAATGTAAATTAAATTAGTTCTATGTTGATATGGAATAGAACTCTTTTAATTTAGGTATTTTCTTGTCTACCCCCACAAGATTTGGGGGTATTTACCTCCAATCACTTAAAAAAAATTTAACTGATATAAATTTTTATAAGATACACCGTTGGATTAAAAGTTTATATCATATAGATCATTTGTGTAAAATTTTAGAGAAATCTAAAATCATTTGATATGTTATTGAGACGCGTCAAAATTAACAGTTTCTGTGATTTCTTAAACACCGTTAATCTTTATGTGTCTCAATAACATATCAAATGATTTTAGATTTATCTGAAATTTTACACAAATCATCTATATGATATAAACTTTCAATTCAACGGTGTATTTTATAAAAAATTATATCGTTTAAAACTTTTTATAGTGGTTGGGGGTATATACCCCCAAATCTTGTGGGGGTACACAAGTTGACACCTTTAATTTATATATTTTTTAATGACATTAGGGAGGAGGAATACATGTGTTTTTTTATCTTAAAATATTGAGAATTATTCGCCTCTACTATTTTTGTTTTCGGCTTTAATTATAAATAATTTTAACTTTTTATATTTATTGAATAACGAATATATTTAATCTATAATTAAGACTGAATACAATAATTATTAAATAAAACTAAAAATGAAAGATTACTTATAATTAAAGTCAGGGTGAGTACACAACAAGAAAAAAAACAATTAATATTTCACTTGTATAAAATAATTATTATTCAACTTTTGACATTTTGACTAACTTCATATATATGATATTTATAATTGTGACTTGTCACTTCTTTGTAATACTTGAGACAACTCATTACTAAAACATTTTTTCAGCAAGATGAAAATAAACTTAAAATATTGCATGTATTTCAACAAAAAGGATGCTTCACCTTTTGCTCTAAACTTAGTTATCTTCTTCAATCATTTTAAACACGTCGATCATAAATGAGAATATAGAAATATTAAGTAATGTAGCATAATATGAGCTCCATGCCTATTAGATATTTCACCTTCTTGCTATGTTTCTTTCACCTTTGCAACTTGACTTTCACGAATAATATCTCGAGTCTCGACGCTTACATGCATGATGCTCCTACAACATTAATAAACAAATTAACAACCAGATTAAAAAATTATGCAATTTTAGAATAATTTTTTGCTAATGTCACAAAAACTAAATGTAATTGATGAGCAACAGAATAAAAAATATTCTCTTTCAACGTCAATCTTTTGAAACCATTACTTGTTCATTCCATCGACGGGAGAAGAGGTGATTCACCTCGCATATTACTTGTTACATCATATCAAAGTTCTAATGAGCTAATTTATAACTTTTATTTTATCAAATTGTTATTATTTTTTTTATTTAAAAAAAAATAGTTTAAATTGAGCTTTGATCCAAGATTGATGGGTCCTGTTGTACTATATTCAAGAGGGTACCTAACTACATTATTCCAAGTGTACCCAATGGTTTGGAGGTTGATGATGACCCATTGCCAGTGTAGTATAGACACGATTACTTATTTGGATGTCTTTTTCACCATAGAAAATCCTAGTACACATCATTCTCATGATAGAGAGTAGTCCCTTCACCCTAGAACCTTCATTAGACATTTATTGAATTATTTCAAAACAATAATCAAATGCATAAGCTTAAAGTCATATATGTTGGTATGCCTTGGCTTAGGTAACTCCTCCCAATAATTTGAAGGTTGAACTTGAATGTTGATTACTTCATACACAAAATGAATTTAAAGGGCTTCATATCCAATGTAACTTTTCCTTGAAGCATTTTAAATGTAGAATTAAAAATCATCGGTTCCAAATAAAATAATTTGCAATTGAAAAATATGCTGGAAGTACTATGTTTCGGACCGGCTCAAAGGCCATCAAGAAGAAACTTTGCGTGCAAATTAAAGTCCATCAGCATACACGTGAGTCTAGAGTAATCATTGTCTTGATAAAAATCAGACGGTGATATCTCAATTGCACCGAGAGTCTCTCAATGACCTCGAAAACTTTTGAAAGACGTGTATAAGGTCATATGCACTTATAAGAAATATATTCGTCATTCTTAGTACATGTCACATCAACTTAAACATTCGAGTGTTTGCAGATATAACACACACCACTGAAGAATTACCATTGTCGTCCTCTATCGCCTCAATCAATATAGATTGTCATTCAAGATCAACTTCAAATCACACCTTAACAAAGTAATTAAATAATAAGATTTACAAATCACACTAAAATAAGTGCCATAATTTAAATTTTATTGCATCTTATGTGAATCATTTTTTTAATGGAGAATGAATATTGTTTTCAATGTAACAAAATATTATTTATTTACTCAAACACACAAATATTTATTAGTGAAGATTGTTAGCAAAAATATAGTAATCTGAAGTGGGGGACAACCACTGAGCACAAGACAAACAATCCTTCCATTCTTTATTATATTTTGTAAACAAAGTTATTTGATAGGCTAGTGTGCATGAAACAAAAACTAAGGAAAGAAACAAAATAGAACAGTATCTAATAATTCAGTACTACAAACAAACCACAGTGACATATCACAAGTAGCCTAAGGTCACAATAAGTTAATAATTTTATGGACAGACCATTATATCACATTCAACATCTTCTGTAAGATATACAGTGGTAATTCCTTGACCCTTGGAGAGACTTAATAATTAACATTTTAAAAATAATTAATGACTAACACAGAACACAGTACAATTGATAATTGATATGGCTAGACAGCAACCTCCAAAAAACATAGATGACAACCATGTTAGGTCCTGACAATATTGGAGGATCACTTTCGTACTTACATACCTTTCTGCATCTTAAGTGCCACACTATTTGAAAGTGAAACATTATAATATGAAGCACCGACACATCAGGTTGAAGACGTGTGTCTGATGCACATTATGCGACACACATGTGACACACAATCCTGACACATATGGTTATATTCGATTACTTCTATCTTTAAATTATTATTAGTGTCTACGTGTCAGTGTGAGTGTTAAGTCGATGTTTTGTTGGTGTTCCATAGATTATTTGAACTATTATTGCTATTTAGTCAGAGATCCTGTAGTGGGGAATCTAAACTGATGTCATCTAGTGTACATGTTCACGGTTCACTGCAAGCCTAACACTCAAAAATCCATCAGCAGTTCTGGATTTTAGTGTATCTGTAACAAAACATTCATGTGCACTTGTTAACTTTTCACTGGTGGAGAATTACAAAACTGATGGACAAAACAACATATATACATATTCAAGAATCATTCAGGAAAAAGAATCTTATATAAATCTGATTGTTAGAGATGTTACAAATGGGAATATTGATGTCTATACAGACACTGTATCATCCACAATTTCTGATTGGTTTTGTTGCCTTTAGAAACAGAACCCATACTCAATATAGAACAAGATCATCAAATTCAAATATATCTTCAGTTTTTCTCACTGATGAGAGTGGAAACTATGATGAACCAAGTAGTGGTAGTAGTAGTAGTACTTCCCTGACGAAAACTCCGAGATCTTCTGCATCATGCATCATGTTGAGCCAACAAAATACTATTGGTGTTATTGGAGGAGTATCAGTTCTATCAACTCTTGTTTTCTTGGAAAAGCTAGCTTGTTGGAGTTCAAGAAATGGTAAAGAATGTCCACCTTTCGTTGTTTGCAGCGATCCTGTGTTGAGCAAAGCGCTTTCTTTACGCGGTTCTTTTCCTTCTACAAGAAACAGAATGGACCACATCAAATTGAATCAGGAGATAATGATTAAGAATTTGCGGCACAAGCGGGACGTTCTTCAGCAATCCGGAGCTCGCGGTTTGGCCATGCCTTGTCATCTGTCACATGCTTGGCATAATGAAATTTCTGAGGACAGTTCTCTACCTTTTCTTCATATTGGTGACTGTGTAGCCATGGAACTCAAGAAGGCTAAGATGAAGCCGATTCATGCTACGAGTACAGTGCGGATTGGACTACTCACTACAGATTCATTCTTTGTAGTTTGTTATTACAAGGAAAAGCTTCAAAGTCAGGGTTTTGAAGTGGTTTTAATTGACAAAGAAACTGAGGAACATATACTAGTTCCTGCTGCGGAGGCTTTGCAGAGAAAGGACATAGAAGGGGCAAGGAATTTGCTGAGAATTGCAATCCATGTTCTTTTGGTAAGAGGAGTGAATGTGGTGATTTTAGCATCTGATGATTTGCTAGGAATTCTCCCTCACAATGATCCTCTTCTTAGGAAATGTATAGATCCTATGGATGCTTTGGCTAGGTCAATTATACATTGGGCAGAAACAACAGCAAAGGTAACTGGGAGAATTTAGTATTCCTGTTTTTTTCCTCAAGAATCTCGGCATGATCGTTGGAGCATTTAAGTAAAAAATCAGCTCCATGTGAATGGACCCTAATGCTTTCCAAGACAGCTATCTCCCAATTCCTCTCTTTCTCTCCATCATCTATCCATCCTCGGAATTGGATATCTGCAACTGGCTTTATGGTGCATCCGACTGCCGTTAGATTGAGAAGAGAAAAATTAGTTTAATGGTGTAGCATGTCTGTGGTTATTCTATTTGAAAGTGTTGCAGTTTTTACTTATCTGTTGTTACTTTACTCCTCTCTAATGTGAGTTGATTTAGTTGTTTAGCCTATCAGTTAGTATTAGCTTACACCTCTTCACTCTTGTGTATATATTCACTTTTCTATTCATTCAATGAAGTAATAAGAATTATTTAGTAGTCATTTTCATATTATGGTATCACATTCACAAACCTACTTCTTCATTGGGCTTCTACAATGGAGGTTTACTCTGATTCTGCTAGCGTCACTCAAGTACTTTTCGTATAATTATTATCTGATGTAGGGATATATTATTCAGTGTTTCTTAGATATAGCAGCATGACACAAATTCTGAAATACTACATCATTTGCCAATAGTGATAAAGCTGGAAAATATTGAGAATGTAATGTGCAATTATCAACCTTCTTCGACAACTGAAGAGGCGTTAAGTTAAGAGTTCAAAACCGTTTTTACATAAACATGTATCCCACAGAAGAAGCAAGGAAATGTAACCAGCACAGATATCAGTATGTTGTATAATATTAGTAAGTTCATTGACAATATAGATCATGAAATTTACATGAAAAAATAGTGTGAAATCAAAAACTTAAGCTCTCGAAAATGAGAAGGGTAATCTTCAAAACAATATTTTGATCAGAACTTTACATCAACAGAAAAATATCTGTAACACTAATAAGATAGCTTTATTCCAAAACCAGCCTCGGAAAAAGAACTTAGCCACACTTTAGATTTTCCGTGGAATCAATAGGTTTTATTTTGGTCAACATGGAGTGAATAGGTTCTTTGGAATTGCATCAACACCATTTACTGTACATTTTGATCTGAAAAGGCCCAAGAGGAAATAAGGTGATGGGCTATTGCAAAAGGTCCAGGAACAAATATCGGAGCAAGTTCACCGCTTTCGACGTTGAAATCTGCAGCCAAGTTCCTACTCATTTCCACTCCCTTACACATTTGATCTACCTTTGATGCTGCTGTTCTTTGGGCTTTTTTGTATTCAGCCAACCTCAATGCTTCTCGTACATCTTCTCTACTGAACCACCGAGCATCTAGATAAGAAAGTTGCAGAATCAGCTTATAAAAAAAAGCAAATGAAATGGGAAAATACCGTATGAAAATATATGAAAATAATTTGCATAGGTTCATAATTAAAAGAAAATACTTGCATACACCACATGTGTGTATTAGTTCAGAATTCAGCCATTACACAAACATACACATGATGTATGCAATGCTGTCTCACTCATCAATAAGTTTTTTACAAGTAAACGCACCAATTGAAGTCATTTATGTAAATTAAGAAATAAAGGAAGCATTAGCTGGTTATTAGGCGAATATGATTAAACAAAGGAGGTCATCTATTGGAGATATAACACTATGATCATATGTGAGGTGTAGATTGTAAAGTCATTGATGTAGTTCATCTCATACATGAGTTAGATATCTGATGTATGAGTTGGTTATAGTTTGTTAGAGTTTGTTAGAGTTAGTTAAGAGTCTATTAGTAGTGCAAAGACTCTATAAATAACTTCACTCTCTATTGTATCAGTTAAGCTTGTAACAGAAATTACAATCAATACAACACTCTTCTATGAGTTCTAGTTTTCTAATATGGTATCAAAGAGCCTCTAGGTTCGTAACCGCTTTCTAACTGTTCCATAACTATTTTTTTCAAACCGCTTCTGCCATTTTCAAAGCTTTTTCAAGCTCACACAAGCTTCATCCATGGCGATCGATGGAGAAACGTCTCCTGCAGCTACTCAAGGCGATACTCAACTCGCTTCTTCTGCTGTTCCGTTGCCTAACACATCCAAAGATTCATCGCGATCTGGTCTCACGCATTCTCTCACAATCAAGCTTGATGAGAAGAATTTTCTGCTGTGGAGTCAGCAGGTGAATGGAGTGATTACGGCACACGATCTCCACAAATTCATTGTGAATCCTCAGATTCCTCTACTATACGATTCTGTTGAAGATCGCACTGCTAACAAGTTCTCTGAAGCATATCGGCAATGGCTATTCAAGGATCAAACGCTTTTCACGTGGTTGCTTTCCACGCTTTCTGATGAAGTGCTTCCTCGTGTTCTTGAATGCAAACATGCATTTCAGGTTTGGTCTAAGATTCACAAATATTTCAATTCAGTTCTCAAAGCACGTGTTCGTCAATTACGATCTGAACTGAAGAACACAAAGAAAGCCTCCCGATCAATCAGTGAGTTCTTGTTACGCATCAAATCCATAGTGAATTCCTTAGTTGCAGTTGGTGACTGTGTGTCCGATAGCGATCAAGTTGATGCTATTCTTGAAGGATTACCAGAAGAGTTCAATTCCTTCGTCATGATGGTTTACAGTCGCTTTGACACTCCTACAGTTGAGGATGTTGAAGCTTTGCTTCTTCTTCAAGAAGCACAGTTTGACAAATTCCGTCAAGAATTGACTACACCAGCTGTTTCTGCTCATGTTGCACAAACGGTTACCAACGTTGATCTGCATCCTAGCTCTGGTGATGGTGATCATAGTCACGCTGGTACAGAACATTACAATGCTGGTAGAGGTAAAGGTCGTGGTGGTAAAGGTCGTGGCAAAGGACGTGGTAGAGGTCGTGATGCATCATCTTCTCATAGTTCAAGCCAAGATAAGTGTCAGATATGTGCTAAAGGGAATCATGATGCGAATACGTGCTGGTATCGCTATCATCCCACACCTGCTATGGCAGCTGCTTCACGTGGTCATGTTGCTAACTTCGCTCGTCCACCACCAACAGTTAACCCCTACATACGCCCCACTGCCAACTTGGCTATGCCTCACTATGGAGCTGCATCACCACTTGGTGATAATTTTTCTGAATCAGCTTGGTACCCTGATTCTGGTGCTTCTCATCATCTCACTTTTAATCCATACTATCTTGCTCAGAGTACTCCTTACTATGGTCATGAACAAGTCATGATGGGAAACGGTCAAGGTGTGTCTATCTCCTCTTCTGGTCAATCAAGTTTTTACTCTAATTGTCAACCTAGTGTTAAACTTACTCTTAAAGACTTGCTTCATGTCCCACACATATCTAAAAATCTTTTATCTGTTAGTAAATTTGCTCAGGATAATAAGGTCATATTTGAGTTTCATCCTTATAAGTGTTTTGTGAAATCTCAGGACTCTAATCAAGTTCTTCTCGAGGGCTGTGTTGGATCTGATGGCTTATATCAGTTCAAGCCATTCAAGTTTTTACCTTCTTCATCTAGCAGTTCAAGTTCAAGTCCAGCTTCTGTGACAAATAACTTTTCCATGCTTACTAGTTCCATTCAATGTAATAATAACACTGTGACTCATGCTAATAATGAGTTTCACAAGTGGCACCTAAGACTAGGTCATGCTCACTTTAGTTCTATTAAACCAATTTTAGATTTGTGCAAAGTTTCTGTAACCAACAAATACTCCAATAATGAATGTACTTTCTGTTGCATTGGCAAGTCTCATAGAATGTATGCACCATTATCAAATACTGTGTATTCCTTACCTTTTGAGGTCATTCATTGTGATTTGTGGGGTCCTGCTCCCTTTCTCTCATCTAATGGTTACAGTTATTATATCACCTTTGTGGACACATTCACTAAATACACATGGATTTACTTTCTTAAGCACAAATCTGATGCTCTACAAGCTTTTAAGCAGTTTCATGCTTTTATCACCAATCAATTTAATCACAAAATCAAAGCCTTACAATCTGACTGGGGTGGGGAATTTCGTTCGTTCACTTCTCTCCTAAATGAATTAGGCATTAAACACCGGTTAACTTGTCCACACACCTCTCATCAGAATGGAACTGTTGAAAGGAAACATAGACAAATTGTGGAAATGGGTCTTACCATGTTATCTCATGCTTCTATGCCTTTAAAACTTTGGGATCACTGTTTTACACAAGCTGTTTACTTAATTAACAAGTTACCCACTCATGCTTTACCAAATTGGCTTTCTCCTCATCATGCTCTTTTCAAGCACAACCCTGATTACTCTACCATCGGAGTGTTTGGTTGTTTATGCTTTCCACATCTCAGGCCTTATAATCAACATAAACTTCAACACAGGTCTAGTCCTTGTGTTTATCTGGGTATTTCCCCTCAGCATAAAGGTCATAAGTGTCTTGATAGCACTGGGAGAATCTTCATTTCCAAAGATGTTGTATTTCATGAATTGCAATTTCCCTTTCCCTCACTGTTTCCCACTCACAACACTAGTGTTGTTCCTCCCGGTCATTTTTCCACTAATGTCATCTTTCCTGAGTCTGTTGACACACCTACCACCACTCCCTCTACAAGTTCTGATCAGTTGGCACACAATTCCTCTGAGCAATCCCTCACCACTCCCTCTCCTTCTGTAGAGAATATTGCTTCTACTTCTTCATCACATGATGATGGTATTGCCACCATGGTCTCTGATTCACATATGTCTGGTACCAACAGGAGGTATTCAAAAATGCAGCATGCACCACCCCCTCCTATACCTATTATCTCTGATCATAATAATCACTCCATGATCACCAGAGGTAAAACTGGTAATTTGAAGCCTAAAGTGTTCTTAGCAGAACTTGAGCCTAAGACTGTGAAGGGTGCTCTAGCTGATTCTAGATGGTTATCTGCCATGCAAGCTGAGTACAAGGCACTTATGGATAATCATACGTGGTCATTGGTACCTCTTCCTCCTCATAGGAAAGCTATTGGTTGCAAATGGATTTTTCGTGTTAAAGAGAATCCTGATGGCACAGTGAATAAATTCAAAGCTAGGCTAGTTGCTAAAGGTTTCTTACAAACTGCTGGTTTTGATTTCACGGAAACTTTCTCTCCAGTGATTAAACCAATTACTATCCGAATTATTCTTACATTGGCAGTCACTTATAAGTGGCCAATACAGCAAATTGATGTTAACAATGCTTTCTTAAATGGAGATCTGCATGAAGAGGTATACATGACTCAGCCGGCTGGGTTTGAAAGTTCTGATAAATCACTTGTGTGCAAGCTTCACAAGTCATTGTATGGCCTCAAGCAGGCCCCACGGGCGTGGTATGATAAGCTCACTCATGCATTACTCAATCTTGGCTTCTCTAAAAGTCAGTGTGATCCTTCCTTATTGATACACAATCAAAATGGCTCGTGCACGTATGTTCTCATCTATGTGGATGATATTCTCATCACTGGTTCAGCTCCACATCTCATAAGTGACTTAATTCATAAACTGAATCTGCAATTTGCTCTTAAACAATTGGGGGAATTGGATTATTTCTTGGGAATTGAAGTTCATCATCTCAGAACTGGTGCTTTGTTACTCAATCAAGCTAAATATGTTAGGGATTTGTTATGCAAAACTAACATGGAAGATTCCAATCCTATTGGTTCTCCTATGGCCAGCAGTTGCAGACTGTCTAAATATGGTACAGACACTGTTTCTGACCCCACCCTATATCGGGCCACTGTTGGTGCATTGCAATATGTCACTCTCACTCGTCCCGACATTGCATTTAGTGTCAATAAAGTTTGTCAGTTTATGTCCAATCCCTTGGAGTCTCATTGGCGTGCAGTGAAAAGGATACTGCGTTACCTCAAAGGAACCCTCAACTTTGAGTTATGTCTTCTTCCTGCTCTTAATGGTCCCCCATTCTCTCTCAGAGCTTATAGTGATGCGGATTGGGCAACTGATCAAGATGATCGTCGCTCTGTGTCTGGTTCGTGCATATATTTTGGACCAAACTTGATTGCTTGGAGCTCACGCAAACAACAATTGGTGGCTAGGTCAAGCACTGAAGCTGAGTACCGGAGTATGGCACATACTACAGCTGAGTTGCTTTGGATTCAGTCTCTCCTTCATGAGTTGCATGTTCCATTTCATCCACCAACCCTGCTATGTGACAATCTAAGTGCTGTTGCTTTGTCTCACAATCCTATCTTGCACTCACGTACGAAGCACATAGAGTTGGACATACATTTTGTTCGAGAGAAGGTGTTAGCAAAGCACCTGAATGTGCTTCATGTCCCTGCATCTGATCAACTTGCAGACCCCCTCACAAAGCCACTCTCACCCTCTAACTATGGAGTTATTCGCAACAAACTAAAAGTGTTCCCTTGTAAGGAACCACCTTGAGTTTGTCAGGGGAGTATTGGAGATATAACACTATGATCATATGTGAGGTGTAGATTGTAAAGTCATTGATGTAGTTCATCTCATACATGAGTTAGATATCTGATGTATGAGTTGGTTATAGTTTGTTAGAGTTTGTTAGAGTTAGTTAAGAGTCTGTTAGTAGTGCAAAGACTCTATAAATAACTTCACTCTCTATTGTATCAGTTAAGCTTGTAACAGAAATTACAATCAATACAACACTCTTCTATGAGTTCTAGTTTTCTAATATCATCCTACCTTCTAACTCTTTCTTGTCGACAGTTATTTCACGTGATTTTGCATATGCATAGAACCCAACCATCAGCTGGCATGGAATGCCGTTTGGTCCAACTAGCAACAAAAGCCAAGATAGAAATGATAACATTAATAATACGGGAATATATTTATCAATTTAACAAGAAAAATAGTATAATATACATCTAATTGTGCTATTTCATTGTTACATTAAACTATGTTGAACTATTCCATGATAATTCTTCTAATTGTATGAAGGTAAAGAAAAACAATAGACCCATAAACAAGGTGGATAAACTGAGTTCAAGATTCGTATCACTGACTCAAGCTATTGACACCCATTGTTACTATTGTACGAGAGAAAAACATGTTCAAATAGAAAAAATTGTCAAAGGATTTTCTATCAGACGGATATTAACTCAATTCCAACTGTAGAGTTGAAATTAATTTTAGGCGATGTAGCATAAATTATACCGGGCCATGGCTGAGAACTGTGATATACAACTTCTCCCACTTCAATACCAGACTCTTCCCAAGTCTCTCTTCTTACAGCTTCCTCCAAGCTTTCTCCTGGCTAAATGCAACAAGAGGATACAAACTAATAACTTTTTTATATACACCGAGAAAGGCGAAAGACAAAAAAGCTAAATCAAGTATACAACGACAAAATTCTTGAGTCCCTAAAAAATAAGAATGTCTTAAAATTGGTCAAGACTCAAGACACACACCTCTGTGAAACCTGATAAGCAGCTCCACAATCGAGAAATCAGCTTTGGGCGTGTACCCAAGAGGACACGGTCATTCTCTTTATCAATTACAAGCATAATTACCACCTAGTACATAAAGAAAGAAAGCAAAACACTTGATCACAAAAAAACACTCGGATAACCATCCATTCGTTAAATCAACACATAGAACAGAAAACAACAAACCGGATCAAGACGTGGATATATCCTTTTTTTGCATGAATCATTCGAACATTGCTTCCGTCTCCCAGCTTCTTTTGAAACAGTTTTCTCTCCACATTGTCCACAAAATTGTGATGTATTATACCATTCTAGTAGTGCTTTGGCCTGTCCAAACCAAACATAATAACTAAGAAGTTGCACTTTCATTCATAAGACTTGAACTAAAGCTCAATAATTTGATAAACAACCAACAAACTATGATAACCACATAAAACATAAGACATATTTTCCCTTCATATTATAAGTTCAACTGCAGACACTAATCCCTTGAGATACCGAGGTCCATTTAAGGGTTGACCTCTCCCAACAAATGTCCTTTTTTTTGCTATTTCTTTAACAACAAAAACTAATTATATTTTATTAAGGATTTAGCAAAATAATAACAATTGTTAACAAACTTAATATTACTATAACTTTCTTAATATGTGATTTAGTTTAGTCAACTGAGTCCTTGATTAGAAAACTTACATTACCAGCAATGGCCAAATTTTCCATTGCTTTCAAATCCTCCCAATCAGTGGCCACCATAAGCGTTCGGAGCTCGACAAAACGCAACTCCATCTCCACCTTGGTACCCAACTCAAGTACCTTAGCAGAAACATCAATTGCCCAGTAAACAGCTTCGTCTTCTGCACTCGAACCCAAGTAAACCAACGAGTCTCCATTCAACTGGGCACCTGAATTTTCGAAAATACCCTTGAGATCATCCAAATCGACCCAACCCAGATACCAAATCGGCGGCGATTCACTTGAACCGGCGGTGGAAGAAGCTAAAGGCTTCCCATTTCTGAAAGGTAGAACCTTGAAATTCGGTGAAGGAGAAGAGTGATCGTTTTGTAGAATTCTGGATTTGAGGGATTCGAGAGCTGCGGTGGGTGAAAGAGGGTCGCCGGGAATTGAGTTTAGAGGGTTGCCGGCGAAGGCATGAAATTGTAAGTTTATGGCCATGGTGGTTACTCCGTTAGTTACTGTCACTGATGGAGGAAACTTGCAGAACAAGAAGAAATGAAGACGAAAAAGTGAAAAACTTCAACTTCGTATTCGAATTGAGCTTTGTTTTGATTTTTTCAGAAAAAGGGTCAAAGAAGAAGAGACCAAAAAGGTTGGTTGGTTTCTCTGGTCTTGGAACAGTGTACCAGGTAATGACACGTCTGCAATTTTAATCTTGGGTCCCACTATATGTCAACTGCATGAAAAAATCTATAAAGAAGAAAATTTTGGTGGTCTTTGTTGAATCACACGTGTCATCATACTAGTAGTAAAATTAAAGCAAAAATGAAAATTTAATTAATCAAATGAGTCAAAGAAATACCTCTAACATCATCTTAGAAAATTGTGTAAAAATTAAAATTATTCAGTGATTCTTCGATTTAGCAGGAAGGATATGTTATTCTTTGATTCTTAAATATAGCAGGATGACACAAACTTTGAAATACTACATTATTTGCCAACAATGATAAAGCTGTAAAATGTTGAGAAAGTAATGTAATGTGCAATTATCAACCTTCCTCCACAACAGAAGATGCGTTAAATTTGCAACCAAGAAGAGGCGTTAAATTTTAGAGTTAGAACCGTCTTTACATATACGTAAAAGTGTATCCCATAGAACAAGCAAGGAAATTGTATGGCCTATAATTTTCCCGATAAGATAGGTAGTATAAGAAGAGTGAAGTACTACTCGAAAAATATGTTGGTGAGACGAGGATAAGATCAGTCAGTTACATGATTAACATAGCAACAAAATGTAACCATAACAGATATCAGTATCTTGTATAATGTAATAAGTTCATTGACAATATAGAACATGAGATCTACATGAAAAAATAGTGTGAAATCAAAATGTTGATATCTTGAAAAAAATGTTTTGCTGAGAACTTTACAAAATGTAACCATAACAGATATCAGTATCTTCAAAACAATGTTCTTCGGAGAACTTTACATCAACTGAATTATGATCCATAACATTAATAAGATGACTTTATTCCTAAAGTGGCCGTGGCTAAAGAATCTCAGCCACCTTTTAATAATTTGTCATGGAAATCATAAGTTTTATTATAGACAATATGGCTTCAATGTTGTTTTGAATTGCATCAACAACACCATTTACAGTACATTTTGATCTAAGAAGGCCCAAGAGGAAATAAGGCGATGAGCTATTATCAGTGCTATTTGTCCACAAATATTGGAGCAATTTCATCACTTTCCACGTTGAAGTCTGCGGCCAAGCTCCTGCCCCTTTCTACTTCCTTGCACATTTGTTCTACCTTTGTTGTTGATGTTCTTTGGGCTTTCTTGTATTCCGCAGTCATCAATGCTTTTCTTACATCTTTTCTACTGAACCACCGGGCATCTTGATAAGAAAGTTGTAGAATCAGCCTATAAGCAAAAGCAAAGGAAATATTTCATGCTCTTCCTAACTCTTTTTCTCTGTGTGACAAACAAAGAAAAGTTTATCAGATCCCACAATTTCTCATGATACATGACTATCACATGTCTCTCAAAAACAAACAACATGGAAGCAATAAAATTTTAAAAGCATAAAGCTGAAATTAAGCGGTATATCATATATTATACCAGGCCGTGGCTGAGAACTGTGGTATACAACTTCTCCAAGTTTCTATTCTTACAGTTTCCTCCAAGCTTTCTTCTTGCTAGATGCAACAATAGGAACACTAATAAATAACTTCTATATATGGAGAAAGCGGAAAGACAAAAACATGAAAAATAAAAACAAGTATGCACCCAAGAGGACACGGTCATTCTCTCTATAAATTACAAGCATGATAACCACCTAGTACATAAAGAAAGAAAGGAAAACACTATATTACAAAAACACATTGATGATCATGATCATCCATTCACAAAAGTAATAGAACAGAAGACAACAAACTGGATCAAGACGTGGATAAATTATTTTTTTTTGCAAGAATGATTCTAACATTGCTTCCAATCTTTGTTTTGGAATGAAACATGTCTTATTTTAATCTTGGATTCATTATATATCAACTGTTGCAACATGAGAAAAAAAATGAAAAAAAAAAAACTTAAGAAGAAAATTTGGTTGTCTTTGTTGAATCACATGAAATAATTTAATTAATCAAACGAGTCAAAGAAATACCTCTAACAAAATTAAAGCAAGAGAATGACATGTTACATCTACTATTGTCCTTTCAAAAAGTAAAGAGTATATGCTAAAAAAATATAATATCAGTTGGTCATAGACCAAAAAGGAGTCATATTTGAAAATAAAAGTCATCTATATCCACTTTATGAAAGAGGAGGCTCCAAGACATGTTAATTTGAATAAGAGGCATAATATTATTTGGCAGAATTACCACAAAAAAATTGCTACCTTTGGATATCTTGTGCAAGAAATTGCTACCTCTGCCCGGAAAAGTCTTTAAAACCAAAGAGTTTTTGTTCTTCCATAACTCTTGAGTTTTGTTCATCCATAACGTCAAAAATAGATGCTCACTTATCAATGTTGACTCCTATGTTTGCAAGACAAGTACCAATCATGCAACCATAATAGCCAATACTAAAGAACTTAATCTAAAGTGTGGACTCAATGATCTTACTTGAATGGAATGCATTATAAATTTTGGGATGTCGTTTCATCTAGGGACAGAGATCATCTCAAGTCATGTGGCATGCCTTCATTTCTTTGTTCCCTAGCAACTTGTCGCGTAACTTGGAAGACCTTCCGCAAGAAGGCTTTGATTATGGTTGGTCCATTCCAAAGCCAAATCTTATCAAACATAAGGTTCTGGTTCAACACATCCCTGACTCTAGTTTAAGGGTAAAGACTTTGTCTGGCATATGATTCCAACGGGGGAAATCACGAAACTCATTAGAGGGAAGCTTTGCAGTATCAATTTTATTACAAATATTGACAGGCAAAAGATATCTAAGAGTCTAAGACGCGTCCAATCCCAAACTTTTTCATAACATAATTAGGGACAATTTTGATTTGTGGTCTTCAACTTCAAAACATACAATAAGAGAAATTTTTTATTTACCTTAGCTATTAAATTTAAAACTTAAGTTCTTACTTCCCTCATAAATTTAATAAAGGGGCTAAGCCCTTTCGGCCCTCTTTTGTACCCAAAAGTAAAGGGGGCGGGGCTAGGCCCCATCAAACTAAAAACCTCTAGAAGAACTAACTACAACGCCATCTGCAAAAAAGATATTAGAAATAAAAAATGGCACAGTTCAAAATATTTAGATCAGATTCTAAAGATAACCCATGCATTCTTAAAAAAAGCATCCACTACTTGATTAGCCTCTCTAAGAACATGAACCCAAGAAACATTACCTTTCTCCACCATGAATGTGGTGAGTCTTGGAAAAAAGAGCATAAGAAGCATGAGGCATGCAACAACTATCCCTTAGTTTGGGAATCATAATACATGGCTATTATTCCAAAGCCTCTGCTCAAAGCAATTTGTAGGCCATGAAAAATTCTCCACAACTCAAAATCAAGAACATTGCATGCAGCACCAACCTTGGAAGCATATCCAAAAAGGATATCACCCTTAGCACCCCTAAGGACACCTCCACAAGAAGCAAACAATCCAAACTAAACCAATATACGATATGATGTATAAATGACACATAAGATAATCACAGTTTCATATATGAAGATATGTAATGTATAAAAGTATATATATAATTTAACCTATTTGAGACTTGAACTATGGTTCGGATATTCGACCAATGTTAACCCAACCCAGAACCCCACAAAAAGTTTCTGAAATTCATTGAAACACCCCTAAACTGACAAACGCACATGTCTCTGACCATAAAACTGTGTACCAAATGGACAGTAAAAAATAAAAAATCTATAAATTGATCACCATCACTGGTGACTGTATTTCCAAAATTCTGTCAGTGGAGGGGTTTTTCCAACAGCATAAATTTCAGCTCAGCTCTCAGTTGCCCCTGGCAAGTTAAGAAGGGTCAGTGATCCAGTCACCATATACATGGTTGATCTTGTTTAATTTCAACCATAATAAACGCTTCTTCTCAGCTCTCTCATCTTCTGTTGCCACAGGTTGACCTGCGGGGAGGGTAGTAGGTGCATCATTGGCAGGAACCGGTATGACATTTGGTGAAGCTGGAATGGTAGCTTTTGAAGAATTTCCTATGGCAACTGTAGCTTCAGCTTCAAAGCCTCCACCAGGAACTTGTAAATCTGAATTGCAAAACAATCAATACTAATCAATACTTAAGGTTTCAGAAGAAGATACATGTAAGACGATTAGAATTGTACCACCAAATTAATACCAATCAATACTAATCAATACTGAACAATGTACCACCAAATTATTGATGAATCGGATATCAAATATATAGGCAGCCATCAGCAGAAACCAAAAAGAGAAACAGGCTTCAAAAAGATGAACATAATATAATGTTGATTATTCTTAATCACATGGAAAGGAAATGTCAAAATCATATATGATATAATTGAAAGATAAAAGCAGTCGAGTAGTTCACAGTCCCATAATCCTACCGTTCAGTCACTTTAGTGTGGAAATAGAAAATAGTAACTATGGTATGGGTGCGTAAACAAAAGTAATTTTTTTTATAAACATGAATAGATTGTAGAAAAGATAGAAATAAAAAATAAGTATAGCATATAACAAAAACATACACGGAGACGTCTTTCCTAATTTACTACATCACATATCAAAATAGAATCAAAAAATAAATATAAGAATACGAGATTATAAGGATGCAAAAACATTTCCATCATGAGAAATAAGAATGTACAATATAATAGGAAAAATATCAACATCATAAAAAACGAATGAGAAAAACGTTATTTTTAATGTTTTTACTAAATGGAACGACAAACATGTTTTTATTTAACGGACCACGTGTACACCCCCAAAGTGTCCGCATGTACTAAAGTGGAGTATCCAACTTCTTTTCATTTGAATTTCAATACCTAATTGTGTAACCACAAGTAGCTGAAAAATATCGGGTACGAGTATGGTACCCGTGCTTCATAGCCGATCACATCCAAATACTAAAAATTCCAGTCAGGCAACAAATGTACATCTGTGAAAAGTGGTTTTTAAGTTTTAACACCATAGAATTGTTATCATCCATTAGAAAATGGAGATGACTAACTATTTTAAATTATGAAAAGCTAGACAATCCTATCAAATAGAAATTCCCAACAGTGGGGTTGACGGGAAAATGCAGAATTTCATTCAAGTTATATGCAATGATGTTGCCCATGGCGGGTGGCAAAAAATCTACCATATGGCAACACCATGGCAGACATCCATCCCTTCACAAATTGCCTACGGCGGCTGTCGATAAATCTGCCGCGCCATGGCGCTGCCATTTAACAATGCTGATATGTAATCCTTAGATAAAGCATTGTTAATTTGTTATCAATAGCAGATGGCAGATTACGGCGACCAGGAAAACACCCGCCATATAAACATGGTATTGCAGCCCATGGCGGCTGGCACAAAATTGCCCGAGCCATGGCACCACTACAGTGAAAAATTGACAACACAGCAAAAAAGTAATCAATAATCATACAGGATGCGGCATCTGTTGCATGATCAAATTACCGCGATAAAGTAATCACTAGTCGTACATGCAAGTCAATGTCAAAGAAAACATGAAAACATCATACACAACAACTTAAACAACTCACATTCAAACACTTTAATTTATACATCATATCACAGAAAATAACCTTCTACACATCATCAAGAAAATTGAAAACCAGAATTTATATAATTGAACAAAACAAAATGGTAAAATCATGTGATATTAAATCAAAACCAATATTATTACCTGCTTCTCCATGAGCAAAGTGACAGTCAGCTCCAAAGGGACAGCTTCCAGTATTCTGCCACTTGAGACACAGCTTAGTCTTCCAATAAGTGCCCCTTGCCTGCTTGTTCACACCCCTATTGCCTTCCAAATTATCAGAACCATCCCCGAAAGTCCTCGGGGAACCAACAGTTCCAATGCTTATTGCAGCAGACTCTCTTGATTTCCAAGAATCATCCCTAAACTTCGCAGGATCCTCATGTAGAAAGCTACACTTCTCACCATAAGGACATTCCTCACCATTGTAAAACTTCTTGCAAAGTTTCATCTTGTGGATGATTTTTTGATCCTCATCCCAGTAGTTGGCCACCTGCACCCGTTCCTCCTTGCGCTCATTGCGCGGACTAACAAACTCCTGCCAATTCGGAGGTGGCTGTCTTATCTCCTCCTCCCCATGAGCAAAGTTGCAGTTGTCGCCATTTCTACAGTTACCAAACCTGAACTTGGTACAAATGCGGGTCTTGTAGAACATGTGGCCAGTTCCTCTGTTGGATGGAGGCTGAACCATCCTAGGAGGAGGGCACGGCAGAGCATTTGAATGACTGTTGTCAGTCATTCTTGCCCTCTTGACATAATGAGGATGATCAAATTTCGCAGGCTGCTCAGAACGGTCGTTGCTCATTGGGAATTGAGGCCTGACCTCAATGACATCCCTGTTGGTGGTGGCGAATCGCGGTGGTGACATCCGTGAGGTTGGAATGTTGTGAGGATAAGTCATGGCTGCTGTCAAAGGCAAAGACAAAAAAATGATCAGATTCTGTGAAATTTTGAGTCTTTTTTTTTGCTGTTATCAAAGACAGAAATTTGATCAAATTCAGTGAAATTGTCATTGGCAAATTTTATTTTATCAAATTCAGTGAAATTTTGAGTCTTTTCTTGATGTTGTCAAAGGCAAAGAAATTTGATCAAATTCAGTGAAATTTTGAGTCTTTTTGCTGTTGACTGTTGTCAAAGGCAAAGCTATTTTGATTTTGAATATCAAAATCAGTGAAATTTTGAGTCTTTTTATATGATTATTGTTGATCAATCAGATAAATATTCAGAGAAAATTTAGAACCGAATCAAAAAAATGTAACAAGTTTAAAAATACTCACATGCAATTGGGTACAATGTTGATCAAAATGATCAAATGCTGAACACTGAAAAGAAAAGAAAAAGAAAAAGAAAAATGTGTTCTTTCTCTGTTTTGAGACGGAGAAAGAATGAGAACAAGAAATTTGGAAGACCCAAATGAGAATTTCGGAAGAAAAACACGATGAAATGATGAAAGTTTGGTTTTTTTTTCTTCAGGGGTTGATTATGAACGCCGTGGTTGAAAGAGTGAAGAATGAGTATTTATAGTGAGACAGTGACAAGGTTTTAAGGTTTTTTTTTTGGGCTTAACAAGGTCAACAAAACCCTAGTCACTGATTGACCAATAACTAATCTCTGTCAATAATAAACTAATCATCAAACCCAAAAAAACTACCGGGGGGTGCGGGGGATAATAAGAGAGGTAAGAGAAAAATATTACAAATAAAATAATTGAAGAATGTCTTTATGTTTTTGTCTTTGGGTATGAGCCAGGAAGAGTTTTTGATTTTTTACATGTTTAGAATCCTCACATTCTTATTTTTAGAAGTTATTTGTAGTTTTGGTTGTTATTCAAATGCGCGCGCACTAGCGCGCAATTTGTTTTTCTGTTGTCTGAGTAAAAATTATATTATGTAGCTTCGCGCGCGCACTAGCGCACAATTTGTTTCTGCGTCTAATTAAAAAGTTATATTATGTAGCTTCATAGTAATAACATGTTTATAACACTACGAATTTCAGCATGGCGTGTGAAATTATGAGCAAACCAACGATAATGCGTCCTGATTGATGAGCAGTGGTTATGACAGAAAGTCTATGAACTGTGAAATTGTATGGAATTTATAGAGAATCGTGACAAGGTTATGGGTGCACTAACTGTAACAATAACTAGTCCAGGAACACGATTCGTCAAGAACATTGTTTGAATCAGAAAAAAAAACACGAATAAACGTGAAAGCGACAAGAAAAGACAAAATCGTCTAAATCATTAATTTCCAAATTGGTAAACTATTAGAGTTGTTGTATAATATCGATAAGGAAGGGGGCGTGATTGGTGTATCTCCCAATAAAAGTAGCATGAAGTGTTGTTATGTCGCACATGATGATTTGTGATTTAAATCTATCCAATGTAGTAGATCATCTATCTACGAGAGACGTGATTACGGTGAATAATGGCCAGCGATATTGCAAATTTCGTCAAAATCATTCTAGTGTAATGTATACCCAAAAAAAATCTTTCAAGTATTTACCATCATCATCATGCAATCATTGATCACATGCGCCACGTAGCACCAGATAGAGACTTAAGCGGGTCAACATTTGAAGAAAAAAAATGTATTTTGTAACGACTTACATGAATCCTAATTTTGTGAAGCTGGATATTCCAATTAAAATTTGATCTACAAAAAAATATTGGAGAACAATTTGAAACGTCAAGATTAAAAAATAAATCAAAACCTCAAAGTATGAAAATGATTTTCAAACATCTAATTATACACTTTAATTACTGTTTTTTTTTTAGTTTATGACGTCTTTTGTTAAAAAGTACTACGGCAACATGTCAATTGTCAACTAACTTTAAATTGGTTATTTTTAATTATACAATTAAAAAATATAGAATAAGTATTTAATAGCAAAGTAATGGAGTTTAAATTGTATTTTGTAAAACCGTCTTTTGAAAAGAAAAAAATATAAACATTTATTTTGATAAAAGCACCTTTTATAAAACGATACTTAATATCGTAAAAAAAAAAAACGATACTTAATAGAAATGACTTTAAAAAGATAGTCGAGAAAAAAAATTTGGTATGAGCTAATGCAGTTGAACATTTACACCTATCGAGAGATAACTTTACTTTCGATAATCTTACTGAAATACGACTCCCAATAATACAAACAAATCTTATCGAAAGATATTTTTTAATAGTATAAATTTTATCGGAAGTTATATCCATGTATGTTTTTTTTTTCTTTTCAGTGTGAACAATTGGGGGAGGGGGGGTAGCAACTTTCAAAAGAGATAGAACAATATTCTCAAGCCCAATCCATTCAATTTTAAAAGGCCCATAATCGACTAAGCAGCTCCATCAAAACATCCAAACGCTGCCGTTTTGGAATTCGTCTCAAAAATTAGAAACAACAAGTTCTGAGTCTCAACTGATCGGAAAACGCAGCCGGAATTGTTCGCCGGTCACCAGAAACAGTCACAAAGTCTTCACAGTTTTCATTCTTCTTTCCCGTAGCGGCCACGAAAAGTAGAAGCATTGATGTCACTAATGGATCATCGATTCGTGTTTGGTGAAAGGTAAATTTTTATCACTTTAAAGTGACACTAATGATATTTTACAACGGTTTCCGACGTAATTTGAACTAAATACATTTAGATTATATGGTTAAGCTCTTATTCTTGAACTAGCATGTCAAGTATATATATATTAGGATAAATGAAAAAGTCTTAAATATCATTTTAGTCCCTGTATGTACGCGAAATTTCGTTTTTAGTCCCTATCTTTAAGCTAAACTGCCAACGCTATTGAGCTTTGTTGCATGGATATAAATGGTGGGTGGCCCGATAGCAGAAACTTGATAGCAAGTGGCCCAATGGATCGTAGAAAGACTCTTTTATGATATTAGAATTTGGGTTGAGACTAACTCAACCCTACAAAACCGGCTTCTAAGATGAGGAGTGTTCACGCTTATAAACATATTTTCAAGCCATCTCTCATCTAATGTGGGAGTCTTAACAGTTTTTTTCCTTAATCCAGTTAACATTTTTTTTTCAAGATGAGGATTGAAGATACCCATAAATGGAAAGCTATGCATGTGATAGTTGGTCCACCTCTTTGGATCCCTCCCTGCAATATGCTGAGGGAACTATCTTACTAAAAGTGGGGTCCTCTCTTAACTCAAAGCATAAAAATAAAAAGGTAGCTTAAATAAACTCCAGAATATTTTGAAAGCTAAGTAGTAATAGCCTAATAGTGCAGTAGTGCTCCTTCAGAAAGAACATATACATGCCTTTTGACTTGACATCAACATTCCAAAATTGATATTAAGTCAATGAATAAATATAATGAAGCTCTTTTGCATGATTTGAAATTTAGAATTAAGATGCCATTCATGTCATCGTGTGTCGCAACTAGTTAAATAGTGAAAACAATTTTATCGGGTTTATTTGGAATCGACCTGTAGCATCTCCTCTGTTATAGTGCATTAGGTTCTAATATATATAATAATAATAATCTATTGTGCTCAAAGATTATATGCTTAACAATTATGCTGGATTTTGAAGTAAACAGCCTACTTAGGTCCTTTGAATATGAACTTATTTTGATTTCCCATGACACGTGTCTTAATGCTCTGCCTAATCTATGAAGTAAGCAAAACTACTAGATAAAATATATGTTCCCCACCGGCACACAACCGCTTTCTTCTTGCCCCCTTTGTGTGTGTATCTGTGTGATGAACATAAAGGCAAGTATTTTTGTGCATTAGGGAAAACTAACAAGGTAAATTTTGGCAAGCGTTAACATAATTCAAAAGCTTAATTATCTCAGTAACAAAAACAGAAAATATACGTGGATTTCAGAACCTTCTTGTTAAACAGTACATTTAGCAAGAAACAATAACTGCCGGATATCTTTCCCAATGACAAATCATTGCTATGATTCTATTCTAACAGAGGCCATTGATCCATAATTTATCTAGAGCTTTACATAGGGAAAACAAAATAGGATGTAGTTTAGAGGAGAGGGATGTTGAGGGAAAGAAGTGATATCACAAGTCTTCTGCTATTCTTTCACTTTCAATCTGCACCACCTGAAACAAGCAATAGTAATAAATTTATTGGAACAGATGATATATAACATTTTCAAAAGAACACCTTGACAATAGTTAAAAAAAGACAGATGAAACGTCCATAGACAATATTTAAACTTTTTCTCACCATAATTCCTTGGCATTTTGCATTTAAAGCACTCTGTCCTGCTAGCATAATTATGCATTCCACAGCCAATTCTGTTACATTATAAAAAAAGTAAATTAAACAAAGATACTCAAATTAGGGAAGATTTTCATACAAGTTTTTGTATCATATTTCTTCTTGCGTGTAATAAAATCAACTGTACTTGCTTATTTTGACCACTATCTGTATTATTATTAATTATTTTTTTTGTAAAAAACTACCACCATCTGTCTTGTAATTATCAATATGGTCTTTATCCTATATTTTAACTATTTTGTTGCTTTTCCTGCAAAAGTAATGCACCCTTTGTTCTTATCATTGCTATACGTTACTGTGCAAGGGCCAGTTATAATTATATCCTTCTCTGGGAAGAAGAAAAAGAGATTGCACCTTCAATGCATGGAAATGCAGCTTTTGTGAGTATATAAATTACTTGTTACTAAATTACATTGTTTAACTTTTATGACAATGAACATCTAGGTAATATATAGTTGGTCTTTCAAGTTGCAATTGAACATGCAAGCTCTTTATTGAAAAAATGCAGTTGAGGAAAACATTTTTAAAGGGTAGAGATTGTGATAAAGTCCATGCACATGGATAACTAGCAATGAAGTTGTTAAAAATTTCAATTATTGTTTTTTCTATGAATAATTATAACTCTTTTTTTTAATCCTCTAAAGTGCACTCCTACCTTACCAAAAGCCAATTTTTAAGAATAGATGCTATTTCAGTACTCAAACTATATGAAGATAATGTGAACTAACCTAGGGCAAATCCAGTCTCCACTTTTCCATCCTGGGGGAGAACTGCAATCAGACCCATATCCTCCAGAATTCGTCATGTTTCCCCCATATCCAGACGAATAATCATGTTTAAATGCACCACATCTATAGCAGTTTGGTCGGCTTGCATAGTTGTGAGCTCCACAGTTCATAGCGGTGCAAAACCAATCCCCTGCCAACGTTTCAGTTCTGCTATACCTATAGGTTGACGGGTCAGGGCCTCCATACTTGGGGTAGCCACAATTTTGACATGCTTCCCTCTTCTTGAAATTTATGTGTTCGCAAGCACCACACATCCAATCTCCTCCAGACCAGCTCATTTTCCTATAGGTACATGTGAAGTGTCAAGTGATAAATATTAAGAAATTTAGATTTCATCAATTCTCAATGCAGCTCTAGTTAAGAATTCTAAGACTCAACTGAATGTAGCTTAGAATTGACATGACAATGAAAAACATTATCAATTCTTCTGTTATGAGTTATGACCCTAGCTTATTATTTTTTTGCGAGCAAATATTAGTATGTTAGTAGTTTTCAGATTTTGAAACATGGATCTGCTACTTAAAATTCCTTCAATGTTCTGTAGCTCATCAATTCTTCTTTTATAAGTAATGAGTTATGAATATGATCCCAACTTATAATAAAAGGCATGCAAAGTGATTCATTAAGTTATTTACATAAGGAAATATAGTTTTATCATGTGACAACTCTATCAAGAAAGCATAGTAATGTTATAAACTTTTCTACAATTATAGGAGTTTTGAGTATCCTAGTTTCTAGATGAATGAGCCATGAGAAACCAAAGAAAATTACACAAAATCCACACAGAAGAAAATACTTCAGACGTGAATGACAAACATACAAGCAAGAAAGTTACCTTTCAAGAAGAATTATAGAGCAACACAGGAATGGTTTGATATTGCTATACTAGTTTAAGAATGGCTTGTAAATCGAGATGATGAGTTTGATACTTGAGTTGCTAGGCTATATATACTAGCAGAAAGACCTATTATGGGGGACATTAATGTCTCTTTCCTTTCCCTAGTAATATCTGAATGGTTTTCACTTCTTATTCTACAACTAGACATTGTTTGAAAGTTGTGGATAAAATTTTCTCACTACTGTTTCTCTTGATATTCTTAGAAATGGTGAGAAAATAGGGTAAATAGTGCACATTTACACGTTTTTGTTCTATCTAGTCTTTTTTCCATCTTTAAGTGATTCCTATGCATTATTGAGAGGAACATATCCAGGGGAAACAAGGCTATATGAGGGGTAGTTGTTATGTGGTAGACTGCAAATTTCCAATAGAATCCACACTTCAACCCCACCTATGGTTTAACAACAACACAAACTCAAATAAACCTCATTACTTTGTAGTAGGCTTATATGCAGTGCTTGATTATGTCTTTACATTAAAACAGAAAGTACTGTGATTAAAATAGTTATGGAGAATTGATTCTAACTTCATGCACATCCATTACCAAGTTCTTTTTTAAAACTTTGTTTCAATTGCTTTATGACAATAATTGAAATGCCATTCGAAGATTCATATCCAATATCAATACTTTGTTTTTCTTTTCTTTTCTACCGACGAGTATATCCAATCCAATATCACCAATTTAGCCTTTTAAACTAGGGGGCTGCTAACTTCTAACTTCTTGGAGGAAGTTAGCAAGTCTCCTCTCACATGTTTTACTCGCACATCTCCATGTATAATGAGGGGCGCGCGAAAAATGGGGGTGAGTAGGGGCGTTTGCTAACTTCCTATCACATGAGAGGAAGTTAGCAAACCCCATATACTATATGCATCTAAATAATTGTGGTTCATGAAGTTAATGGAATTTTACAATGGTATTTAAAATTAACAATGCTCAATTACATTAATATGATTAGAGATTTTAGTTTCAATTTTTTAATAAATTTTTTAGAGAATAAATAATTAGATCTTTAATCTTAGTTCAACTGACAGAAAATATTTAAAAAATCATTGTTATTGTATTCAAAAAGAGATAATTTTTACTTGTTATTTAGAAAGTTGAGTATTTATTTAGTTTGTTTGTTTTATTACATCATTATTAATTTTTATTGCAAAAGGCATTTGCTAAGATTTTTTTTATGACAGTTGTCAAAAGAAAGAATAATTTTTTGTATGATAAGAAAAGTTATGCGGCGGAGCGATGGTGGGCAGAATGGAAAGTTGAAACCGAGTAATGTAGGTCTCAAAAAAGTGATACAGTAGAATCAATTAATCTTCAAAATTATAGTTTTTTTTTTTGTTGAAACATATAGAATTTATTTATTTATATGCATGCAAGTGGTAGAAAGTAGAAACGGATCTTGCGACACAAACTAGCTACTCCATCTTTATGGTCTGTTTTACACATTTTATTATTCTTCATAAATATCTGATGAAAAGGTATTATAGTAACCAACAATAATTTTTTTTTATCCGCTGGTTTATAGGGGAAATAACCTTAATAATCCAGAGTTCGGGATGAGTTCTGGTATCAAACCGTCATTGCAGAAGATTGAACCGTGATCCTCCTACTAAGTTTTGGACCAACTAACGTTTGATAATCAGCAATAAATTTATTTATTGAAGATTTGATCTATTAAATAAATAGTCAAAAACAATAATTTTTTTGTAATTATAACATGCTAACAAAAAAATTAGTTCATTAGTTGATAAGATATAATTAACTAGGAATAGTAAATAAAAGGCCAAATACGATTATTTAACATTTACATTTGTAACAGATAAATCCTATAAATTTTTCTATAACAAATAAGTCTTTTAAAATTTTTAGATATAGTCCTTTTAATTTAGAAGTGTAATGTAAAATCAATAAATGAAAGAGAAAATATAAAAAATTGACAGCATAAAAATATACCATTAATTATTGTCACACTCACTCACATATTCAAGTATGCAATGTAATGTAGCAAAGCTTACCTGGTGAAGAGAAACACCAAGGTTAGAGACACCCCTTTACTTTCTGTTATCCAATTTAATTCAGTGTAATTACCTCTATCCTCTAACTCCAGAAATATTTGTATCACATAAATACTCTATCTTAGTCTTGTAATTTGATCTACTCGTGGTCTTATATTATAGGCAAAAATAACCATAAAAGACAATGGTCAAATAATTTTGTCTTATGCAAAGCCATGTCACATAATTAATGCCTTTGTTTTGTGTTACTGCATTGTGCTTTTTTCCTACTCATGGTTTGTTACTTGCCTTATTACTTACTACAACTTTTGACTTTCTTTCTCAGCTTAATTAGTTGGTTTTGATTTTATTCTCAATTGGCTCCTTATTAGTTATTACATCCCATGTTCATGCTCTTTACTTGCTTTGTCCTGTATTATATTGTATGCAGCATGCCTCAATAATATGTGTCCTTATTCACCTTATTGTGTTTTTTTTATAGTAAATGTTTTTCTTTTTGTCACTTTATTTTTTTTAATATAATTATAAAAAAATGATGTTCACAAAGTTCTTCTGCCCATGGATTGGATGCATAGATGGTAAGGAAAGAATCGTAATCCTAATCACTAAATTTTCACCAGACAATATGAATATTCCACATATATAATTAATTGAATTTATATGAAATAAAACTTGTACTGACAGTTTTTATACTGCCACTCTTTTTATTCTGAACTCGTGAAACTTTTTATCAAAAAATAAAAATGGAAGGCTATTCAATAATAGTAGTTGGAGAATCCTCATTCTAATGACAGCCTCCAAAATATAGCCGTTCCTTTTACATTTTCAAAACCACCACCAGTCCACTCAGCTTGCATTATTCCATCCTCACAAGTAGGAATTTCAATAAAGATGTGGTTAACTAGTTCACCAGGTTCTTCAAAGCCACACCATGTCACCATTGTTCTGAAATTATGTCTTAGTTTCACGATGGAATAGAATAAAATTCTCATTTCATTGTTTAAAAAATAGCGGATAGTTGATGAATTAGTTTATAGCGGATGAATTTATAACGAATAGTTTATAAATAAATTTATAGCGGACAAACTAGTTGATTAAATTTGTAATGTTTGATAAAAGTAACGGTCGAACTGATTTATAAATATGAAATGATATAAAAAAATGTTTAATTAATATTTAATTTTTTCAAGCAAATGTTTGCTTCAACTTTCCTCTTTGTGTTTTTCACTTTTCTTTTGTATTCCTTATCTTGTACTTTATTTCTCTATTTTTAGCACTTCATTTGTTGGATGGAATAATTTCTTTAATAAAATTTAACTCATTAAAAAATCAGTTGTTCTAAATTCTCTCTATGAGCCTTCGTGTGATTCGTAATCGCAACTCGCAAGTATCCCGTGTGAAGTACTCATTTATTGACTCTCCTTCTTTTCATGTCAAAGAACCTCAAATTCCTGACGCAGGGCTTGCAATTGTGCTCGGTTACCTTTCATATAGAACCTTGATACTTCTGGTGCATAGAATCCCATATGTCTTTTGCTGTGACACACACAAGAATCGTCTTTATGATAGGATCTATCAATCGATTGAAAAAGATAGTTTATTGTCTTATGTTGCTCAGGGGTTGCCTCTGAAGGAGCTACAATGACGCCATTTGCAATCAAACTCCAATAGAGTGGAGTAAAATCTCCATTAAGAATCGTCTCCATGATAGACCTATCACTTGATTGAAAAGGATAGTTTACTGTCTTCTATCAATTTATGTTGTTTAGAGGTTGCCCATATTCGAGCTACAATGACGCCATTGTCAATCAAGCTCCAATAGAGCAGAGTAAATTATACATTAACATTGTCCCAAATCTTACTTTAGGTTCTACATCCCAAATTTTTCGTAAAAACCCCCCAATTCATATCCAAGGGAAAAATAGTAGTTAGGGGAGGAAAGAGAATATAGGGTAGATGAGAAATTTTCCTAAAAATGTTACTAGTACTATTTAGTAATGTTTTTGAAGAGAAAATATAACTGAAAATTCAAAAAACCCATTTTAAAAAGCCCATTACCGGTTAATGGGCTTTTTTTCTCACTGTCTTATATACAAAGTAAAAAAAACACTATAACATTGCTTCACCGTCTCTGCCTCCTTCAGCTTCTCTCCTCACCGTGCGCGCCATCTTTCCGGCTCCGCTCTCATCTCCGCCGTGCGCGGCCTCCATCTCCACCTTGGTCTCCGTCTCCTAAGGAAGAGAAAGAAACCTAAACTGAACAAGTGAAACTACACAGAGTGAAAACCACCGTTGGAAATGGCCAGCAAAAGTGGAATGACTCCGACGACATACTCACCGTCTCCGACTACCAGTAAAAAGAAATCATCACTATTCAAGGAAGATTTTACCCGACCCGATGGTCGCGGTTTTCACCAGTGTAGACCCGCTTGTAAGCTCCATCAATCTTTCAAACTAAACAATTACTTTGTTTCCTTCGTGTCAGTTCTGACATTAAGTGGTTCCGGTCCCCTTACAAACGCAGTTGCGGGGGATAATTACTCATTTTATTCATTATAGTATTAGTATGTGATTTTTAGATGTATAAAAGTCTTTAGTTATTTCTGACACAGTAACAAAAACAACAATGTTTCTATTATTATGATGATTAATGATTATACTGACTTATGAATGTAAGTTTCTAGTATTAGTCTATGATTTTGTGATTTGCAGTTTTCAGGACTGGTGCTGTGAATGCTGCATCAGGATCGGCATATGCTGAGTTTGGAAATACCAAGGTCATTGTATCAGTGTGAGTGCTTTCATTTATATCTCAAATGGATCATTTGAACATTTCATACTTCAATCCGCATGATGATGATGATGCATGTTTTTTTCGATTTTTGATTGTTATGATCTCTGTCTGATGCGTGTTTTATTTTTTATGATATAGATTTGGGCCAAGAGAGAGTAAGAAGGCAATGATGTATAGTGATACGGGGCGTTTGAATTGCAATGTCAGCTATACAACATTTGCAACCCCGGTTCGTGGACAGGTATATAAAATGTTGTAATTTTTGTTTTCCTTGACTCTTTTCCATATCTTGGATTTTTAAAGTAGCATTTAATATGTTGTATCTTACAAAGTTAGGGTTCAGACCACAAAGAGTACAGTTCGATGCTTCATAAAGCTTTGGAGGGTGCAATAATATTGGAATCTTTCCCTAAGACCACTGTGGATGTTTTTGCATTGGTGCTGCAATCTAGTGGCGGTAAGCTTACAATTTCATGTTGATTTTCTATTTATTTGTAGTGATATTGTTTTTGATAGGCTAGGTTAGAAATTATAAGGATAAAAATGTAATCAATATCAATTAACAAAACACAATAGAAATGGGGTGGCTTCTAGGGTGAGGGCTCCAACAGGTCCCTCACCAGTGGACCAGTCAAATGTGCTTTGATAGCAGGTTTACTTGCTGCTTATTTTTTTAAAAAGTAAAAAAAAAACTGGCGAGAAATGTGAAAGTTTGCTATTTAGTCCCAAATTTGTGCCTCTTATATGTATAATAGTTTTTCTTTGATATGATTTGGGGTTTTGTTGCCGCTGCTGGTCGGTGCTCCCTTACTACTTAGAACTGTTTTCCTTGAATTAAATCTAGTTTTAGAGGGAACACTAGAACACAAATTGTCCATCTCTGAAGCTCCCTCAACATTCTAGAGTTCACGGATATTCAACTTCAATCCTCTTATTTTCAAGAGTTTCTTTTAGGTTTCCACCATAATGACTTAGCTCAAAATATTTTGTAGGGGTTGACCCAAAACCAAAAAACCCCAATGATATTTTATGCCCTTGAATTCAGTATCAGTGGCCAATTACTTACTACAGAGGTAAATGCAGTCATAGGATATAACTTTACTATAAAACGGAACAAAATAACCTAGTTAGGTATATGCCAACAACGACAAGGTAGAAGACATAAAATAAACTAGTATAATGTTTAACTTTTTGCCGTTTTGGTCATTTTTCCTTTAAATGTTTGCAATCCTCTTGGTCAGTTGCTCATCGACGTGGTTGGTGTGCATTCTGTGCAATCAGCGAAGGAGACCCATTTCAAATTAGAGTTCCATATTATTTATTCTTCACTAACAAAGTACATAGGGGATATGTTATTATTGGTAAAAGCTGTTGTCCATATTTGCGTGCCCATAAGGTTTATACAGATTTTTGTAGTTTTCTTATGGAGACTTTTACCATATACGTACATTAAAGTAGGGATATAATCATCTGTGGCATAGTTGTTAATCTCGGATAGCATAGCGGCCGACCCCAAAAGTGAGATGGCGGGTAGCGGGATGACCACTATTTGATAGTTTTTTTTATATGAATAATATATATTATAAACATATATATATTTAATGTAAAATTAAACAAATAACTCAAAATTTATGAAACATTCATAAATTATAACAAGTCTTAATCAAAGCACACAAACAAAAAGCAATGGTGAATGATCCTATTTAATATCATAGGAGCAGTTAGAGTTGCAATTTAATTGAAATCTATAAGCAAAATCTGTTCTATTTGATTTTCTGTTAAGTTACTAACAGTAATATTATTGAACTGGTGGTAGGTGATCTTCCTGTTGTCATATCGTGTGCTAGTCTTGCCTTGGCAGATGCTGGGATACTGATGTATGATCTTGTTGCCTCGGTTTCTGTGGTATGAATTTTACTCACGATTGCAATTTTCTGTAATTTGTGCTTGTTTTGTAGGGTGCTTGAACTGCCTCCCATTTTCTTAACTTGAAATTTCTGTTTACTCTAATATCATTTTCTACTTTCCTTTTTTCTTCCAATTTCTGACTTTGCACCAGCACCGTCTTAGAATTACTTCTTCATATATACATTTTGTGTCCTGTAGCCTTAAAAGACAAGTTAAACTATTATTTATTTGGTGGGTGCCATACTCTATGACATAATTGCATGATTGGCATTGCCATTTTTATTGGTTGGTCTTTCTGGGTTTGTTTAATGCTAGGCTCATCTTCACAAAATCATCATGACAAAAAGAAATCAACAAAAGGAAGGCCATTGAGCTTTTACTTGTTATGACCCTGCCATGAACTATTCCTTTGTGACATGCTTATTTTGTTGTTAAGAGTCTAATTTAATTAATTTTTATCATATAAAATGTTTGTTTATGATTCCAGTCATGTCTCGGTAAGAATCTCGTCATTGATCCTATTTCGGAGGAGGAAAACTGCCAAGATGGAAGCTTAATGATTACTTGTATGCCTTCTCGCTATGAAATCACCCAACTCACAGTTACTGGGGAATGGTCCACCCCAAAGATTAACGAGGTCTGTCTGTTTTAAAGTTTTTAAATATTGTTTATACTTGCCGATGCCTATTTGAAGTTGTGAATTTACATAAAGATACTCTCCCATTTTACTGATTTAGTGGATCATGAGGTTTTTTGGTGAGGATTGCATTGCTAATTTACTCTGAAATGTCTTTTCAGTCGTAAGATTGTCTAAATATTTTTTATCTCATTTTTGCTTGAAAGGGAAGTACAGTATCTAGCAAGGTTTTCAATCACGGTTGTGGTTGCATCGTGATCCTTAATATTGCAGAGAACCGTGGTCAACGCGAACTCAATCGCGGTTTTGGTAGCATCAAATTAATGATGTTGTTGTTGCATTGATGAGAGTCACAATTTTTTTTATTAAAACCTTGGTATCTCGATATCTATAATGCCAACATCTTAGTAAACATCAATAAAATAACTTAAATCGAGTCAATGCTGTCGAATATATATCAAGGTGCAAGTGTGATATATTGTCATACTTTTTTATCTCAATGAGTTATATGTTAACAATAGTAATACGACAAATAGATATGAGGCGACATCTCATTGACATTTACATTCCTGTATGCAGGGGATGCAGTTATGCTTGGATGCTTGTGCAAAGCTTGCAAAGATTATGAGGTCATGTTTGAAAGAATCTGCTTCTGATGCACAGGGATTGGATACTGAGAGCTCTTAGCAACACATAGATCACAAGATGTGCTTTTAAATTTTATCATATTTATTTTTCCTCTTTTACCTCAACATTAGGAGATAGTTGTGTTGGGGGGGTAGAGATAGGCAAATATGCCTTATATGTCCTGCAAATTTTGCGCTTTTGAACGTACAAGCTTGTTAAAGATGATGCAAGAATTTAGGTTTTTCTATAACTTGAGATTTAGGATTTTAAATCTATTTTAATTTATTGAATGTGAGCCCCCAATTCTCCTCATGCCACGGTAGCTTTTTTCCATCCACGTTTACAAACAAATGCCACGGCATAAAAAATCTGACGTGTTTAGCTTCTTATTGCAGCTCCCTCCCCTCATCTTGCGATTTCTGCCATTTGTTCACTCACTTCCAAACCCTTCATGCATTTCTTCTAAACCCTATGTCCCCATTTTCCGAATCCACCCCAGTATGTAACATCTTCACATCCCTTGGCTTTGCCTTAATCATTCCATTAAAATGGGTGTGATTTTTGCTGACAACCTTCAAAAAAATTGTCTCAATTTTTGTTGTTTTGTTTCCATCATTGAGCTCTTTACTCATAATTCCTTGACATTACTACTTTCTCTGGTATTTTCTATTTGGCGATGAAAACTAATTTATCTTATTTTCAGTTGCAAGATTCCATTTCAGTTGTTGTGTCGGTACTTTCTTCTAATTCAAACGTGAATTTTGTTTGTTTATGCCAAATTGCCAATAACTTATACCAGAATTACGATCATCCACCATAGTTTTGAGGAATTGTGATTCTATGTTTTATTTTAAATATCAAATATATTCTGAAATATGGATAATGGACTTGGTCTCCCAAATTTATAAAGTCGTTATTAACTAACTAACCGATGCAAAACAAAATTCAATTACGATGATGTTGTTACTGTCAAATTCACCTTCACCTTCCATTTTACACTTTCTTCCAGGTTCCGATCCTCCCTACAAGATCCTAGAACAACACCCTTATCTTAATCTCCTCACAAAATGCAACAACATCAACACCTTCAAACAAATCCACTCACTAATCATCAAAACCGGTCTCCACAACACCGTTTTCGTTCAAAGCAAACTCATTCACTTCTGCGCCGTTTCACCTTCCGGCGACCTCTCTTACGCTCTTTCCCTCTTCTCAGAGAATCAACACCAACACAAACACAACCGTTTCATTTGGAACTCTCTCATTCGTGGCCATTCTTTGAGTTCTTCTCCTATTTCTTCTTTATACCTTTTTTCTCGCATGCTTTATTATGGTCTTCAACCAAATTCTCACACTTTTCCTTTCCTCTTTAAGTCTTGCGCGAAAGCGAAAGCTACCCGTGAAGGTAAACAGCTCCATGCTCATGCTTTGAAGTTGGGGCTTCATTTTCATCCCCATGTTCATACTTCGCTTATTTATATGTACTCTTCTGTTGGTGAATTGGACCTTGCACGGTTGGTGTTTGATAAAAGCTCTATGAGAGATGCTGTTTCTTTTACGGCTCTTATTACTGGGTATGTTTCGCAGGGTTATGTTGATGATGCTAGACGACTTTTTGATGAAATTGTGGCTAAAGATTTGGTGTCTTGGAATGCTATGATTTCTGGGTATGTTCAAAGTGACCGTTTTGATGAAGCTATTGAATGCTTTTATGAAATGCGGGAGGCGAAGATTTTACCCAATAAGAGTACAATGGTGACGTTGCTTTCTGCTTGTGGTCACACGGGGTCGCGTGAATTGGGTAATTGGATTGGTTCTTGGGTTAGAGATAATGGGTTTGGTTCGAATCTTCAGCTCACTAATGCGCTTATTGATATGTATTCTAAGTGGGGTGAAATTGATGTTGCGCGTGAGTTGTTTGATGGGATAGAGGAAAAAGATGTGATTTCATGGAATACTATGATTGGTGGTTATTCTTACTTGAGTTTATATGAAGAAGCACTAGCATTGTTTGAGGTCATGCTTAGATCGAATGTAAAGCCTAATGATGTTACATTTTTGAGTATTCTTCATGCTTGTGCTTGCCTTGGTGCTCTTGAACTTGGTAAGTGGGTTCATGCGTACATAGATAAGAACTTGAAGAACAGTAACAATGCTTCTCTTTGGACAAGTCTCATTGACATGTATGCAAAATGTGGTTGCATTGAGGCGGCGGAACGGGTTTTTAGAAGTATGCATTCTAGAAATTTGGCTTCTTGGAATGCCATGTTAACAGGATTTGCCATGCATGGACATGCAGAGAGGGCTCTTGCCCTTTTCTCAGAAATGGTTAACAAAGGGTTTCGGCCCGATGACATCACATTTGTTGGGGTATTATCTGCTTGTACACAAGCTGGTTTGGTAGATCTTGGACAGCACTATTTCAGGTCAATGAGACAAGATTATGGAATTTGTCCGAAATTGGAACACTACGGTTGCATGATTGATCTCTTGGCTAGAGCAGGAAAGTTCGAAGAAGCGGAGATTCTTATGAAAGATATGGAAATGGAGCCTGATGGAGCTATTTGGGGTTCTCTTCTTAGTGCTTGTAAGACTCATGGACGTGTTGAGTTCGGTGAATATGTGGCAGAACGACTCTTTCACTTAGAGCCAGAAAATGCAGGGGCATTCGTGCTTTTGTCGAATATATATGCAGGAGCTGGTAGATGGGATGATGTAGCAAGGATAAGAACAAGGTTAAATGACAAAGGGATGAAGAAAGTTCCTGGTTGCACCTCTATAGAGATTGATGGTGTTGTTCATGAGTTCCTTGTTGGCGATAAGTTCCACCCGGAATGCAAAAGCGTTTATAGAATGTTGGATGAGGTAGATAAGCTTTTGGAGGAAAATGGTTTTGTGCCTGATACTTCTGAGGTACTCTATGATATGGATGAAGAGTGGAAGGAAGGAGCTTTGAGTCAACACAGTGAAAAGTTGGCTATTGCTTTCGGCTTGATAAGCACAAAGCCTGGAACTACAATCAGGATCGTGAAGAATCTCCGTGTTTGTGGAAACTGTCATTCGGCTACGAAGCTAATATCTAAGATTTTCAACAGGGAAATAATTGCAAGAGATAGAAACCGTTTTCACCATTTTAAAGATGGGGTTTGCTCATGTAATGATTGCTGGTGAAACTTAAATCTATTTATTCAATGGAATATATCATTTGCACTTGTGAAGAAAGAGAAATAATTGATTTGCATTCATATAATTAATGATAATTGATTGGTACATATACGCTCTCTCACTATTGAGACGCAAATCATTATTTATAAGTACATATGTTATGAGTACATGAAACTGGCTTAATGTTAATAAAGATTAGCCGAATGCAGTGCAGCCGAATCCACGATCCAAGTTATGCATTTGGAATTTATGCATTGGAGGGTCGGTTGAATGAGTTCTTTCTTGCAGTTGCCAATACAGTCTTGTCAGCTACTATGAAATATGCAGCTCCAGCAACTACATACAGAATACGAGGGTCAGTTAACTGTATGATCAAACAATGATTGTGAGTAAAATAGTTTATCAGTGTTGTGGAAATATTAAGGATAAGCAAGCTAACCTGTGGAAATTATGAGAGCTTGAGCAGTGTGATTTAGGTTTGCTCTTGCCCAAGGTAGCATCCTAACACTAGCCAGCTGCATATAAAGCATATGTAATTCCAGTTAGCTTTATACCAAAATCTCTTTCTTAGAACATTTAAAACTGTTTCTTTTAAATGTAAACTAATACTTAGATCTTTGTTAACAATAATGGAGGGATGAAGCAATGAAAATTGAATAGGTTGGAGAAGTACTTACAGTTGGAATGGCAGTGGCAATAGTAGCAACTACAGCTGCCTTAGCTCCAGCCATCACACCCTCTATATTTTCACAAGAAATGGAAAAAGAATAAATACAATAATAAAAACAAGAAAACCAAAAATTATATTATACATTGATAGTAAAGTATGCATTACCATGAGAACAACGTTTGGCCATGGCCAACCTCTGATCCAGATAAGCTAAGCTAGTTCTTTCAAGAGGAGAGTTAGCAGCAACATTTCTCTTGGCCATCTTCAAAGATTGAATTTGAGTTGAACAAAAGCTAACAATGGAAAAAGTGTTCGTAAACAGGTGAATAGATAGATAATTGGTGTAACTTTGAATGAAGAATGGATGAAGTTGGTTCCATATTTATAAGGTGAGTTCGTGTAAAAGTAGGTTGATTCACACAAGTATTTTGAATCCATGAAAGAGAGAAGAGTGGCACTATGGCAGGTGGAGTTTGATGGTTTCAGATGAAATCCACCTTCTCAGACACTTGTTTTCACTTTGATTTCTTCTGTTTTCAGGTGGGTTGATTCTTTTGTTGTTTCCAAAATAATAGTAGTAAAATACTCAAAACTTATTTATTCAAGGTTTTGTTTATTTAGGTAAACCATAAACATCACATGTTATATGAGGATTACAAATACTAAGTACTAACCTTATCCACAACAGTGTCTTAAAAGTGATAGAAAAATCCATAAACAAAAAATGCACATGTTATTTTCCCCTGATCCTGTATCTCATTGTTTATTAATTTGATAAACTTTAGATAAAGAAAAGTTCCTTTAGCAATTTAAATATGACAATGAGTGTAGAAGGTAGTGGTTTACTGGTTTAGTCTTAAAGTTGGCAAAAAAACCATGGGTTTTGGTTACGGACACATACTGAGCATCCCAATCACCAAATATTCCTCAAGCAAAATGGAAAAGAAAGGGAGCATGAAACGTGGGAGTCATTATAATAAAATCATGAGACTGTATAGGGAATATTATAGTTTGATCTCCGTAATTATACTTGAAAAAGGTTGAAACTATTTGATGTTAGAACTGGTAGTCCAATGAACTGGATATTGATGGTGGAAAAAAAACATGGGACTAGGTGAACATTATTCTCAATATAAGGTGCATAGGATGTGTCCTAGATTAACATAACATAACCTTGGTTTGATTGCAACACGTACGCAAAATGTTCAACATTTGCAATAGTGCACTCCTAGAATCAGTGACTGACACAGTAATGTATTTGGTGGAATTTTGTGGTAAAGGGAGGCCATGGTTTTGGCCCAAAAGTGGGTGGTGGGCACGTCCACATCTCATCCAACCATCCAAAGATAAATTGACACCTTGAGTTGTAAATTTTACAATGATTTTTATTTGCGTGAGTCTTGATATCCTCTTAATATTTTTCATATTGTATGGATTAAAGATCAAATTTATAACTTTTTTTTTACTAAAAATAAAAGATATTCATTCATTCAAATTGACAGAGTACAGCGATGTAATATAAATTAAATTCAAAATAATCAAAAACAAAAAGGATAAAATTGAGAATAAACTCAGAACTTCCATTTAATTGTGAGGACGAGAAAACCTAAGTTGTATTTGGGCTTCCGTAGTTGGCTCTCCCAAAAATATGATCCATTGTCAGTTGGACTCGTAAACACTAGAGAGACATATCTTCCACACTGCTATGTTTGTACTTTTTGGGTTCATTATTTGCACCCCGTTGTTTCTTATACACCCTCATAATATTATCCCACATTTTTTGGTTGAAACCGGGGTATCCACTGTTGAACATAGTGACTATTCTCTCGCTAGATTGGAGGCACCTCGATGGGTGGGATAACTAGTCCAAGAATTTAAAACTGCTCCATATTCAATGTGATGATTGAACCATCGACCCTTAGTTAAGAGAGGATGGACCCCGACCGCTCAACCATACCCCTTGTTTCCCACATTTTGCTTTCACATGAATAATAAACTAGTATTTTCAAAAACAATTTCATTTGTGACACTTATTATTATTCTTAATTCAATTCAATAAAATGTAGCATCTGATGACATTTATATATTCTGGTGTTATCAACAACCAACCATCAACATTTTACAAACATAAAGTATATTCTACCTCGACCATGTTATCACCGAAAGACATTAATCCTCGATCACTACTCACACATCACCACAAAACTTTAATCTCTGAATGAAAACAAAAGCAAAGAAAAGAAAATGAAAATAAAAAAAGTTATCTGAGTACTTGACTATTTTGTCACATATCTTACGGATCATATTTTTAAAGAAATGTATAGGACATGATTAAAGCTGAAATACACTTTGCACATTAAACTAATGCTGTACTCCATTAGTATTATTATGCAAACAAATCTAAATGGTGACTTATGCTGTTTTCCTTTTAGAGATATATGACAAAAGTTACCCCTTAAGTGGCAAATAAAGACATGTGGTGAAATTAATTAACTATGGAACTTCTTCTTTGTGGAGGAGAAAGGCACACTACCATGTCTCCTTATATTTAAATTATTTAACAGTTCCAATTGATCATCATGTTTCTGTATATGATGATGATTTTTACTCCCAATTTATTCTCATTTTTTTTTTATCTTTTACTAATGAATAGAGAAAAAGGAATGTGCTCACCCAATTAAGACGACTATGTATTCCGTCACATCACCTCATTTTTTTGATATAACATGTAAGATTGACGGTTTCTTATTAGATGACCGTGTAAAACTATTTTACATTGTCAGTGCATCAGCATTAAATTCATTTTAATAATTACACATGAATAAAATATAGACCGGCAACAAGTTCGTGGCTAAATTTTTATTTGAAAATATAATTGTCCTCGTGTAATGGTGGGTGTGTCAGAATCACGGTGATCCACCGTGATTTTGCAAAAGCTATAACTTTAACTTGTACTTTTATAAAATTACGGTGGATCTCTATAATTCTAACGCATCTACTGTAATATCAAACATACACTTAATTTGTGTAACAATTTTCATTTTAAAACAAAATATTACTATATGTTTTGTTGTGACTTGTGATGACCATGTGAAGGGAAAAGGTTTGTTGGAAAAAGAAAAATGGCCTCTTTGTTTTGACTAGCAGGCAAGCACAAGGAGATAAAGGATCCCATGACATGAAGCCTAATGAATGTTCATTGTTATTTGAGCTGCTAAGGAAGAGAGCTTTGGGCTGTCATGCATCCATATGCACTGATTCATAGTAGTAATACTTTAGGTAAGAAAATGATTCCTCTTGAGAACTTTGATTGGTTTCCTTTTGTTTACTAGAGGTTAAGATTCCAATTATTGCACCCATTTTTTTCACTGCATATTCAAAATGGTCCACACACTCTACACTCCTTTTCTTCCCACTCTCACATCATCATTACTATTTGCAACATATTGCTAAATCTAATCTCCTCCATTTTATAATAATTCCACACATTCATTCATTACCTTGATTTGGAAAAGAGCAACTATTACTTTAGATTAAGAAATTGGAGAATTGAGAATTCAATTACTACTATCAATTGAAGAAATTTGAATTGAGTCTCTTAAAGTTGCATTGTCAAATTTTTAGTTAAGTCGATGAGAACATCGTATATAATATGTAGGGATTGAAGTTTAAACCTGATAAATTTACTTATTTAGTTGAATTCTAACCACAAAATTACCTACTAAAAATGACCGTCAATAACTTATATGACACTTCAATAACTTCGGAGAAAATTCATTCAAACATCGATCGGATATTGAGACAGAAGACTATAAAACTAATCTCTATTTGAATGCTTAAGTGATAGCTTATATTTCTTAGAAGTATATTATGTGCATGTTTAAAAATTACGGTTTAGTTTTCAAAATTATAATGAATCATAATTGATGATTCTTTGAAGTTTGCTGCAAATTCAAATATGTACTAGCTCATTATATTGTTGCTTTAGATGAGCCACATTCTTTAGAAAACAATGTTTTCAACTTTTATACTTTACTAACTGTACTTTGATCTAATATTAGTATTTAAAAACAAAACTCAATCTTTTGTTTAATATTTTTAAAGCATTTATATAATGGTTAATAATCACCTTAATTTAGAATTCATGGAAAGAGCCCACAGAAGACAGTTCTTTTTTCTTTCTTTTCTTCATTCGGTGAAAAGGACATGTGAATGCGCAGATAAAAAGAACCATACGAGAAAAGTATACAATGTTATAAAGTGTATTCATAAAATAAACATCAATTTCCCTTTCATTTTTTTCTCATCAATATTGAGAAATGTAATTATTGTCATCACATGACTTCATAACCTTTCATGAGAATCACATTAGGACAATTATGTGATCCTACTTTTTTTATACCTAAAAATCTTCAACTACCGATAATTATCATATAGTAAGATTAATTGATCTTATAATAATGAACAATTAAATGAGTTCAATGCATAGTACCTTGGCCATCATACAACAATTTTTAATTCTCTATCTCATCATACAAAAAATAAAATAAAACACAAATCACAAAGCAAGGACATAAAGAAACCTTACTTTCTATAGAAAACACAACTTGTTTTCACTAATCTATTGTAATTACATTCTACAATTAGAATAAAATTATAATGTATTCAGTGAAATTACAACTGATATCGTGATTTTATTGAAATTAACGTATAATTTTTGTTAAAATTACGGTGATACTGATACACCGTAATTCTATCAAATTTACAGTAAATTCAAACAAACATGCACTTAGAAATAATCAAATTGACGATTAAGCTGAAATGGTTGATCTCTTTCTTTCTTGCTTAACTTAGGCACCAAAACCCTATTCCTAATCTTATTCTTATCACTAGGAACCTCAGGGGGTCTAACAGATCTAATCAAAGCCCAATTAACACCTTTGAAAAACTCATGTCTTTTAATCTCAACAGAACCCAAACAACTTCCAATTCTCTTATTAGGATTCTTAACCAACAATTTACTTATAAGATCTTGAACTTTAACCATCTCATCAAACTCATTACTACTACTAACACCAATCCTAGGAAAAGTCAAAGGTTGTTTCAAAATGTTGACCAATGTTTTCTCATTGTTTTCACCTTTAAATGGTGTTCTTCCATATAACATCTCATATAAAAAAACACCAAATGTCCACCAATCAACAGCACTTCCATGTCCTTGTCCTAAAATAACTTCTGGTGCTAAATATTCATGTGTTCCTACAAATGATTTTGATCTTGCATCAATAGGTTCAGCTACAAAATCAGGATCAACATCATCAACTTCATATTCTTCTTGAACATTTTCTCTTATGATTGTTTCAAGTGTTGTCTTTTTTTTCTTGGTTGATGATGATAAAAAACAGGACAAAACTGGTTGCATGGGGGAAATACAAGAATGTGTTGAAGATTTCTTTGTAGTGGTTTTGATGCTTCTTTCTAATCTTGTTTTGGTTCTTAAGAGCTTTGGAACAACATCACATTTTAGTGAAAGATCAAAATCTGATAGCATTATGTGTCCATCTTCTCTTACTAAAACATTTTCTGGCTTTAAATCTCTGTATACTATTCCCATCATGTGGAGATATTCTAGTGCTAATAGTGTCTCAGCTGCATAAAACCTGTTCTTAATTGGTTAATACCTTTACATAATTATAATATTCAAAATTAAACTAATTAAAAGTTTACAACTATGTGAAAAAAAATGGCATTTATAACTATATGATTTTTTTAGCATACTACGAATTTTTAATCTAAGAGAATTTAAATGAATTTTTTTATCACAATTTCAAATTCAGCTATAAGAAATGCAACAATATAAATATCTAAACAAAAGCTTGTTGCCAATTGTGGCGTTATCCCATTCAAGAGATTAATCACCACTCCTATGTAGTAATCATGTTAACTAAGTTGGGACCATACAAGAGGCAAAACTTTCCAAAAAATTGATTTTTTTTACTCGCAATACTCTAGTGGATACTTTTTTTTTTATATCGAAAATATAAATTGCTCTCGCCAATACTAGTTTGTTAGAATTATTTGAATTTATCTACTAATATCACTGAAACTCGTTAAGAGAAATTATATATAAATACAACATATAATATATTCATAAACTGTTTTCAACTAATTTTCATAAAATCTTCATAATATTAATAACTTATCAAAACCGTTTATAGTTTATACGAAAAAAATAAACTTATTTCACTTTTTATTCTAAAATAGCTTATTAGAAGTTATACATAAACACTTAATTATAAGTACTTAATTAACCTATATCTAATTAAACATATATAACATCAATATACTAAACTCTTAATTAATATGAAGAATGAGCATGCAAGAACTAATTAACAACCTTAAGAAAAGAAGAAGAAAAAAAATGAGGTGCTTAGTGCTTACTTAGCAGATGATAATGAAAAGCGCTTCCCAGGCTGACGTTGACGAGAAGCATACAAATCACCACCAGGACAAAACTCCATAACCAAACAAGAATAATGAGAAGCATCAAACTCAGTATACAAAGTTGGCAAAAATGGATGATCAAGCATACCCAATATCTCCTTCTCCATTTCAGCTCTTTGAAGCTTCTTCCTTATAGCAAGTGCTTCTCTATCAACAACTTTCATAGCATACAAACACTGAGGTAAACCCACTATAGGGTTTCTTATCTGACAAAGATACACATTCCCTATGTCACCACTTCCGAGTCTTTTTAAGAGCCGGAAGTGGTCTAGTCCGACTCGACCTTTGTCGAGTCGGAGTCTGGTCATGGCTTCCCATGCAACTTGGTTTGCTTTGTGAGGTTTTGTGTTGGAGCCTAGAATGGAAGAGGTGTATGTGGTGGTGGAAGAAACGGAGACGGAGCTACGGCGACGGCGGCTTCCGAAGCTGAGGTTTGTCATCCAGCTTCGGGTTGATTCCGGCACGGTGATGGAGGAGGAGCTGCTGTCGTAGTCTGGTTCATCTCTGGAAGGTGTGGTGGTGGTGGTGATCATGGTGATGAGTGCTATGTGATTAACATGTACGTGTGAGTGAGTTTATTTGTGTGTGAGAGAGATTTTTGTGAGTGTTTATGGGCTTCACATTGTGTTTGTGTAGTGTGGTTTTATATGCTGGTTTTGATGGCTATGGTAGCTAGCACATGTGTGACGTGTATTATAAGGATAACAATTCATTTTTTTAAGAAGTGACATAAATATTCACTACAATGTTTTTTTATTTAATATAATAATATCCACTCTAAAATTGTCCCATTTTAGAAATGTGATGGGATTATGGATAATAAATTAGTTTAAGCGATAAAGATTCTGGACCTTTTAAGCAGGCGGTTAAGAGTTTCGGCCATATTTTATTTTTGTTTATGAAAAAAATTCAATTGAGAGAGGAGAACTTACTTTGTGTGCCTCAAAAATTAGTGGTCATTAATGACGCTTAATACTTTTTACTTATATCATGGTGATAAAAAATGACGTGCTTTAGTATTAGAGTGAATGTTACGTATATTACTATACTATCTTTTCTTTTACAAATGAATTTTTTGTTATGTGTTTGATTGGATGACCCAAGATTTGTACATCCAAATTCCTTTAATTTGTTGAAGGGAGTAGGAATGTAATTTGTTGGCTAGCAGCATTGATTAAACAATATAACGATCTTCTTCTTAATACTCATTTAACATTTCTTAGCTTCAAAACAATTATAAAATGTTACAAGTTGGGCTACTCTAAAAAAATCTAAATTGTTATTTGTTGGGTTATAATCTAAATGTTATCTGTCAAAAAAAATCTAAATGTTACATGATTAATGTGTCTAACTTCCTTACAATTTGTATCATCTATTGTTGGTTACTTTTTTTAATTTAGTTCAATGAGTATATATATTACTATATTGCTTAAACAGTAATGAAACAGTTGAAGCCCATATTTCAGCGATAAAAGCAACGTTTTGATCAATTTCATAATATTCATCTACACCTTTGATTTGGCCATTCTTGTTGGTTTCCTTATAACATTCACGGAAAATTTAGCATAACATATATACTAATATATAATGTACATGATAAATTAATAAATTAAGAGAAGGAATCTTTTACTGAATGAGAGGCTATAAGGTGTAACATGTTCATCCAATCTATCCTAGCTAGAAAGAGAAAAAAAAAATGTCAAAAGCAGAATAGTTAAGATTCTTGAAAAATTGATGATATTTTATATGGTAGGGAACGATTAGGATTGAATTAGTGAATTTTATAGATTTAATTTGAGTCATCCAAATTTGAAATTGGATTTAAATGTTTAGATAAATAGTGGTTGGAAGAAGGTATCGGGGCATATTTTGGAATAGGGCTCACGTTAGATTGTATAAAATGTGACGACAAAAAGGTGTATAGTAACTAAAAAGCATTTTTGGTGTTTGTTTGTTCTTTTAATTGAGGCATGCTATATAACTCACTCTCTCAGGGCTATCTACTGACGAATCCACTACGTTTTGTTCTCTCTAAAGTTTTATTTCCGAAAGGAATAATGCCCATAAACTCTACTATTTTAATTTCTTCTTTTTTCTACAATTTCTAATTTTTTTTCATTTAATAATAATAATAATGTTATGTTAATTGTTATGTGCGCGCGCAATAATATCAGTATGTGTGTCTCATGAGTTTAGTTCAATTAGTTAAACATTTGTACGTAATGTGCAAGGTTCAGAGTTCGAACTCTGATACACTTACTTAATCACTTTTATGGATGAATTTCTAACTACTTGATAAAAAAGTATGAAAAATACAATTATGAGCAAATTAATGAAATATATCTCATAATAGGATTTAGATCCTCTATAATCACTACATAGTGTAGCGGGCGGTAGAATTATTTGATTTATGGAGAAAAAAATTTCTTTCAAAATCTGACATAGTGAGCAGTAATCAGTTAGAGTTATTAAAAATATACTGACAAACAAAAAGTTATTAGAAATATTATTTGACTTCTTAAAAACAAAGGACCCAAGAGACCTGTGTACCTAAATCCAAATTTTGATTTGTTTTGTATGTGCACTTGAAGGCCTAAATCAAAATTGACACATCTAAAGTGCACCTTGAAGTACACACAAAGATGTTAAAGTTCCATTGTAATTTTTGTGGAGTTCACTATTGAACAAATAATATACTAAAAGAAAATTTTGTTTGCTACTTAAGAATTTATGTTTTGATGTTCTTCTTGCTTTGATTGGATAGTGGAAGGAAAGAAAATAATCCAAATGAGGTTTATTAGTTGAAATGAGTATATGGATCCATATATGGTAGAAAAGTTGTAGAGATCAAATACATGAAGATATATTTCATCATGTGGTACATATTTTTTACGTCTCTAAAAAGGTGTTACCCTATAATTGTTAAGAATCATATGCTTAGATATCACCCAAAAACATTTAGTAACTATTTTAAGATTTATTTTTATGAAATTCATTGTCAAAAAAAAAAAACTGATAGAAATTCATCTAATATGCACAAACATTTCAAGTGGTGCATAAATCATTATAAAAATTTGGCTTCGCCCGGACTCGAACCGGAGACCTTCAGTGTGTTAGACTGACATGATAACCAACTACACCACGAAACCATGTTTGTTCACTCTTGAAAAACAAGAACAGTAAATTAAAGAGATTTAACAAGCTGTGAGATATAATAAAGCTTCAATGTTATATATCAAGAGTTTTGAGAGGAGGGGCTTCGGAGTTCGGATATTTGTTTTTCTTCCTAAGACAAAATATCTTTAAATTATAGAGAGTTTGGATAAAATCTTCAAATTCAATCTATATTTTTTTAAAGTAAGTTACATTTTTATAATACTCAATGTTAAAAGTATATTCTGTCAAAAAAAAATGAGCATATTTTTATAATACTCAAATTTTTTTTGACGTATATAATACTCAATGTTAAAAGTATATTTTTATAATTCAATCTAAATTTATTTTTATAAATCTTCGTCGCCTACCAATAAATATTGCGCCAAAATAAATGAGCATACATATTTTCGGAAAACAAGTGTCCTAGACTAGACAAAAATATTTCTACACTAAACAAAAATTTATATCTTTTTGGAAAATATATATTTAGATGGCAAACAAACAATATCTTTATGATAAAAATACTTTTAAAATATCGTGGATTAATAAAAAAATAAGCTCCAAAAATAATTAAGACATAGCCCAGTATGTAATATATAAAAAGAGCCCAAAAAAAGTAGATGGTCAAAAGCAACCATTATTTTATGGTAAAGCTTGCTAAACGCACATGAAGAAAGCATAAGCAGCATGCAAACAACATTGTAAACTCTGCCATGGATGATTATTCTTTTGGAATAGTAGTATATTATTTTATTATTAATAATGATAGCTATTTCAATTCTCATCCAATTTTTCAGCTGAATTAAGAAATCACAAAGCAATAAATGGCTACCAATAACACATTTACTCCGTGAAAATAAATTATACGAGGACAGAGGAGGAATGAGGATACACGAAGAACCCGTGCCTCAAATTAAATTCACACCGCATATATATGATTGTTTGTACTATGTAATTATTATTAGACATATATACAGTACAATATTCATATATAGTCTTCCTATAATTTATGGTATTCTTGTCATGCATGTGAATGTGATGAATCATTTTTCAATTTTCCCTTAGGGGACCTGAGTTTGGTAGTGCTTCATTTGGTCCATACCCTCCCCCACTTCATAAATACGGAAATATCTTTGATGTTTTCCCTAATTCTATAGTAAATCTCATGTTGATATGTAATTTATAGGATCTATATATATACTTATTGAAAGTTTTTGGTGAAGATATAATGTTCAATCTATAATCTATACACGTAAATGTTTTTAGTTCAATATACTTTAAATTGTATAGAAAAAAAAACTAACCGATTTACCCTATATATGTAAAGACATATTGATGTTAATTTTTGATCGTGTGAATAATGCAAGTTAATTAACCTTAGTGAAACTTTAGTATACTTATCCATCTTATTAAGCTTAATTTTTTGCATTACATTTTTGCATTACATTATCTCTTCGTAAGTTACAAAATTTGCAAAGGCATGAAGGCATCATTTACCCTACTTTCCAAAGGAGTAACTTTATACATCAGTCAACAAAGACATCCCCATTCCCCACATTGTCCATAGGGTAGACTGCCTGTCACGTATCCCATTTCATCATGTTGATCTTGTGGGCCCATAAGCCGACTCCTTTTCTTTCCTTTTTTTTTTTTTTTTACAAAGACGAAATAACAAATTATTAGCAATACACTCATATAGAGGGGATAAATTAAAGTTTGAACTTCAATTATAGACATCTGACTTAACTTCAATATTTTCTATCAGCTAAGTTAAAATTTATGGATGAGTCATTGTCATTATTAATTATGGATAAAAAAGTTAACAACAACAAGAGGAAATTAAATTCATTCATGCAAAAAATGTGAAGATCAATCTTTGGTTGATTTGAATTGAATTGGATGAGTTAATGTATCATGTATGTTGGGATATATATTTCAAATTACCATATCTTGTTTCCCCCATTTGATGGCATTTGTGATTCTACTCAATAATGTTTGAATTCTTGTTTTCTATTATTCACACAAGGCAATAATAATTCTAATCATTATATAAATTATTTATGTATGAGAATTTAAATGAACTAAAATATCTTATTTTTGTTTTTTCCATTTCTTAACATTTATCCTCAAGATCTTGTCGTGTACACTTTTGGTTACAATTTGTGGTAGCAGACCCGGCATAAATTGCACCAATGCAGAGTAGCAAATGTATAGAAAGACTCAAAGTTCCATCACTTACCCCATAACATTCTTCTCCCCCAAACCCTAAAAAGTGCCATCAACTAGACCATCCAATGACCAACCTTTATCATCACTATTTGTTTGCATGCTAGCTAAAAGGAAAAGAACCCTTAAAAATATTGGAAAAACTTTATTAAAAGTAGAATAATAAACAAAAAAAAATGGGAGGCCTTGGCGCACAAGGTAAGGTTGATGCCCATTGCCCAATTATCTCAATGTGATTATTTCAAATCCTAAAATTTATTTGTTCTTTTAAAAGACTAAGTCTATGTTTAGTATCACAGTTGGAATGTCAGAATCCTAATATTATACTCCCTCCGTCTCAAAATATATGAGAAAATTGGTCAACAAAAGTTGATGTATCTGGTTAAAAATTTGGTTCAAATACATCAACTTTTGTTGACCACTTTTCTCTTACATTTTGGGACGGAGGGAGTATTATTTTTTTTTTTTTTGTGAGTGAGACTAAATGTAATTTCTTTGATCATGTGATCATCTAAATATATCTCGTAGATGAGTGTCAAATAGATGTATGTAAATTATGGGGTGTCCATGTATAAAGACTCAAAAGGAAATTAAAATGTCACTATAGATAACTTTTTTGTTCTTTCCTTTTTAAGAGATTTTAAAGAAGTCCCCATTAATTAATTAATACTCTAATATTTGAATTTTGAAGCACTGAATTTTAAAATCTACCAATGTCAGCAATATTGATAAGGTATATGCAGAATGTGTGGTTAATTTGAAGACACAAAAAAAGAGGATAAGAGCAAACAAAGAGGACACAAAAACTTCCAATTACTTTAACATCTTTGACAGAGAACAGAGAGAGTAACAGAACAGAGTTCCACTCCTTCTTCAATAATTCCCAGCATATACACTGAATAAAGCATGCCAACTTGTCAACACTGCAACAATATATTGTATCAAATCAAATATCAGAATATAAAGAACAAGCATAAGATATTATGAATTATTTGATTTGAAGCTAACAAAAAAATAATTGAAAAAATTGTATGTAGTGAATAGAATATTGGGGAGACATAAATATGAGTGAAAAGTGGAGGAAATGTAGAAGGACACGTACGGATGCATATACCGGGAAAACAGAAGTGGTACTCTAATGCGATCTTCATTTGTTGTTGCCTTGGACATAGTATCATGGGCATAACAGCTTCTGTATTCATGGGCTCCATACACAACTACTTGTGTTTTCTTGTTTTCATGTTTATGTATTAGTTACTCCCTCCGTACCAAAATATATGTCGTTTTGAAAAAAAATTTGTACCACAATATATGTCGTTTTACATTACCAATGAAGCATTTAATGTTCTTTTTCCTCTTATACCTTAATTAATTATTTCTCTTTCTTCTTTCAATTCTATAATTTATCTCTAACATATCATTAATGAAGGATAATCTTGTAAACTAACTCATAATTTATCTTTTTCATACAACAATGATTACATTTCTTAATTTGTGTGATTTGGTCAAAACGACATATATTTTGGTACGGAGGTAGTATTAAATTTGTTTAAATTTCATATATCTTTTGTCAAATAACCGATTATCCCAGAAATTTAAGCTGTTAAGAAAAATAATTGTTTTCTACTTGCGTACATATCAACAACATCAAATGAATATACATATTTGATATTTGCAATTAGTGAAATAGTAGGAAATTTAAAAGATACTTAGGCATGCACAAGAATATGATGCTAGCATGAAAATTTCAGATTGGGTTTCTAGGCAATATTAAGCTGGAAATTGCATTGGTAAGAAAAAGATAAATAAGAGAATTATTACAAGTGAAAAATAATATGAGAAGAGTGAAAGATAAAAAAATGTACATTTGTTCCCTCCAACAGAAGTTGGGGGTGGCCGTTGTACAAGGAGATGGGCCGGGCGGTAATGCTTAAATTCATCCCCCCTCTACTCCGGTTGCCATCCTTAATTTGAACACTTTCTCTTTCACAACTCTTATTTAACAACTCATTTTATCTTTATGTATTTATTATTTTCAAATCATCCTATCAAGTATATACACACCTATTACCTACCTATATAGGGTGGTGTCCATCAAACACTTTCTGTTTCTGTTATCATTAGATTGAGAGTGATGAAACTAGTACTGCAATTAGAGAGAACAATTATTGAGAGAAATATGATAATACAAGTTGAATCGATATTTTATTGAGACAAAATATTTTTACAAATGAATAAATTACTATGAAAGAATAATTTATTTTTACAAATTATCCAAAGTTTCTAAACAAAGGATTTATTTTTGGTTACTAACTTAATTTAATTTTTAATAGAAATTAATTAATCATATAAATAAATAAAGGATTTATTTTTGGTCGAAAATTAAATAAAGGATGCATGTCTTTTTTTAGTCAAAAGATGCAGCCTTGATGGGCAAAGAAAAGACCCAACCCAATGGACCAAAACAGAAGGACTAAAGATCCAAAAGTGCAGTATGAGAAAGATAGTGGTAGATCAGCCCATTTAAGGGTTATTATTTTGAAGGTTGTTATTTGTCGCCCTACATTGCTGATACTGAAAAAATATACTATTAGAAAATATCTTCCGATAAGATTTGCATTGCGGGAAGATATTTTCCAGTAAAACTTGCACTGTCGGGAGTTATGTTCTGGTAAATTTGTACTGAAGTTATCTTCCGGTAGGTGGGAGGAAACTATGGAAGGATTCTAATCAATTTAAGAGGGGCGAAGAACAAACGTCTATTCTCTTTTCCCTTGTATATACACATCCGTCGAAACAAGCCAATAAGGGGTCCTTTTGAGCAAGCCAATACTTCAAAAAATGACTGAGAAATGGTTGTTGGTGCGTTCATAGTGGAAATCATTTTCTCTTTGGGTATAATGTATGAATTGGAATCATTTATTTCTTCAAAAAATGAAGGATTCTAGTTTTTTTTAACAAATGGAGAGAATCTCAATCCTTAAAAATGAACAGGTCTAGATGTGATTTATGTCAATGCATTGGGTGTTTCATATTGAATGTGATATGATGAATAATAGATTCTATAAGTAGGAAGCATTTCCCAACTTATAAGCGATTTTGAATAGTTTGAGGAACATCAGCAACAACATTTCATTCACTAAACACTGGACAAGCCAAATAATAAAGGTTGACATGTTCCATCATGAATTTAGACTAGTAAGCCAAAATGCACAATGACAGAAGCTTAGTTCTTACTCCATTATCATAGGAACATAATAATAATAATAATAATTCAATCCAAATAAAGTATTAACAATCTTGTGCAAGCTATTACACGGAAAGTAACAAAATTAAGAAACACGAATTTACAATTTAGTCATAGCCTTTTCCCAAACAATTCAAACAACGTTGTACCCTGCAACAAAACCATCATCAATTACATTACAATTACATCACAACCCCAGCAATAATCAAATGAGAGAATGAAAAAAACAAAAAAAAAAACATAAACTAACCTGTTTCCATCGCAAGTAGGACAAACACAAGGATTAATAGCAATAGGATCATACATCGGAGACCAAGCTATAGTTGCATTTCCACCGCACAGTTTGCATATATAAAACCCTTTCCCTCTACAACTCATACACGGTAAAGCTATTTTTCTCTACAAAATTTCCAAAAAAAAACCATCAATCATACGATAAAACAGTGCATTTTTGTTAGTACTACAAATCTATGCAGTAGAGACACTGACACATACACCAAACACGACACTGACACGTCGAGTGTGGATGTCGTATCAGACATGTGTTGGTGTCGGACGCAACATGTATCCAACACCGGGACACGCCTAATCTAAGGAGCGCCGAAGCTTCGTAACTACAAAATTGAAATCCTTACCCGTTTATTCTCAGAAGCAAATTGAAGCGCTTTGAGAGTCAGTGTAGAAGCCACGTTCAGTGTTGCTATTCCACCTAATATAACTGCTGCACCCTTAATCCATGATCGAAATGGCCTTGGAATTGGATTCATTTCTTGCAATATCTACAATTTTTCTCACAGACAATTTATCAAACACCTCCACTGCACTTCAAACCCCAAAACTGAATATCTTAAGATACGTTTGGTCACAAACACTACCCTTTGTTTTCGCACTTTAAATACTTTATATCCTGTTCGTATAAAACGACACGTGTCTTACTCTCATCTACGCACCAACGACACCGTTTCGTTAGTTTAGCATTTCGTCATCATCGTTCTGAATTTCGTTTCGTTACATTTGCATCACAGAACTGAAGAAGAACATTGAAGAACGATTCTTCAATGAAATGAACTTCGTTATTGCTAAAAATCCTATTAATCTTTTCAATTCTCATTCATCGTGTTTACTTCATCGTTCTCGTTTACCTTCGTTTCTTCTTCACAGTTCAATCACAAAATGGACACGTGGCACGAAAACTCTGAGATTAAGAGCTTCGTCTTCATCTACCTCAACTATCTATGGAGGTTGGGATGAACTTTCTAGCTCAGAAGCTTCCGGTGAGTATGATTCGTTGCGCAATTTTCTTGTTTCAGTTGGAATCGATGATAGAAAGAATGCTTTGGTTTTCCTTATGGGGATTGTTTGTGCGATGGCGATTTCTAGGGTTAAGGTTTCATCTGTGCTAATTCTTCCAGCTTCGGCTTTTGTTTTCGCCGTTGGTTACGGTGTAGGGTTTTTTCGAAATGGAAATTTGTTATTCGGTGAAGAAGCGAGAGTGAGTGGAAATAGTAATAAGAAGAAGGAAAAAGATGAGAAATTGAGGAGTTTAGGTGAATTTTTTGATGAGGTTGATGTTGTGGTTAATAAATTGAAATGTGATTTAGAAAATTCTATTAAGAATAAAAAGATTAAAATGGATGATTTATATGGTTATGTTGAAGTTATGGATAAGATAAAATTGTCGAATTTGAATGGTAGGAATGTTGTTAAGGGTTTGATTGATAATGAGGAAAAGTTTAATGGTGTTTTTGTTGAGAATCATAAAACTGGTAGAAGAAAGAAACAAGTTGGGGAAGCTGGGTATCAAGTGCTGCAATCTATTGGGAGTTTATTTCAGGAAAGTTTGCGTAGTAGCTTGAATAACACGAAAGTCAAAGAAAATGTGGAGAAACCGTTGGATCAAACTCGAGGAAATGGTGCTTTGCCTGCAGTGGAAGACAGGCCTTTGAATTTGGTTGATGATAGTAATAAAGTAAATGGCAAGTTGGATTCTTCTCAAGATTCATTTACGAACTCTGGTTTGGATACGGACATAAATGGAACGAGAATAAGTACTAATTCTGAGAAAGAAATTTTTGGCTTAGGGGACAATCGCCAAAGCGCTGACAAATTCCGTGACAGAAAAGAGTATGGTTACCAGAACAGAGAATTGAGGTTCACAAATAACCGCAGCTTCTCTTTGAAGATGGACTCCCGCAGTGTGACAGACACGTGGGAATCCCGAGACAATCGACTTAATTCTGAAAGCTTTAAGGTCAGAATGAAACGCGTGGAGAGTGAGACTTCCTTTTTGCGTGAGCAATTGCTCAATCAAGACAATGAAACTTTCAGGTCTTCTCTTGACAAGAGGGATAGTGGGTCTGATAATAGGTCTCAATATAAAGAAGATAGAGATAGGGTGAATTATGATGTCAATGATCATCTTGCTGATGACTTGTCTGAGAGTGAGAATCAAGTCAATGCCCCTTCGTCTACAAAATTTTCAGATGATATGATGTTTGATAGGTATCTTGGTGAAGCAATGGATCTTCTAAAACAAGCAAAAGAGTTTGTAAAGGGTATTTATGATGTCGAACAAGCTGAAATATTGTTATATAGGTCTGCAAACTTACTCTCGAAAGCCGTGGACTTGAAGCCTATGAGTTTGTTGGCTGTAGGACAGCTTGGAAACACTTATCTTCTTCACGGAGAATTAAAGTTGAAGATTAGCCGTGATCTAAGAACTCTTCTTTCAGGAAACATCCAACCATCATCTGCAAAACATAGCAGAATGTTGAAGGAACTGCGAAATAAAATTACCAGTAAAGAAGAAGCTATGCAATTGCTTATTGATGTATGTGAAGAGTGTGAAGAGCTACTGGTGAATGCAGGAAGAAAGTATAGACTGGCATTGTCAATTGATTCAAATGATGTAAGAGCCCTATACAATTGGGGTCTTGCACTCTCTTTCCGTGGTCAATTGATATCAGATATCGGCCCGGTACGCAATATATTGACATTATTAATTTACCTGTTTCAGTTGTTCAATAAATTTTTTAGGGTGTTGTCCTTCCAGTAGATGGCATGTTATTACATTGCTTTCTTTTATTTATGTGTAGCCACACTGACCTGTTTACATTTTAATGAGCAGCTAAAAGGATTCTAGAAATTGGTTAGAAATTTGTGTAATTTGATGTAAAAGCTATAAGTGACTTTGTTGTTTGCTTGACTCAAATTACTTTCCTATTTACCATGCTGACTTTAGCTTACATTCTGTTTCTATGTTAAAGTGTATATCTTTATCTATCACAGGGTGCATCTTTTGAGGCTGAAAGAGTATTCTTAGCTGCAATCGACAAGTTTGATGCAATGCTGTTGAAAGGCAATGTTTATGCACCAGATGGTATTACACTGTTGTGTTTTGTTCCTGAATTTGTCATTTATAATCTTTTCACATACAAGCGCAACTAGTAATATTATGCTGATCGATTCTCTGTAACATACTTGACCGAACATGGTTGTGTAAAAGATGTCTATTAATGAAAAACTGCATTCAGAATAGACTGATCAATTCTGCTTGAAAAGTATCATCTTATCTACTGTATTAACTTAGATTTTACCATGTTGAATTGCAGCGTTGTTCAGATGGGGTGTGGCTTTACAGCAGAGATCTCGGTTAAGGCCAGGAAGTAGTAAGGAGAAGTTGAAGTTACTTCAGCAGGCTAAAAGGCTATATGAAGATGCTCTTGATATGGACTCCAATAACATGCAAGTGAAGGATGCATTATCGGTGTGTGTCTCTGAGCTTAACTATAGACAATTTTAGTCAACTCACTGAAAGGGTTATCCAGAAGAATCGGTTACACTATTATATCTTCCTTGGATCCAGCAGCCAGCAGGTATATCTGCATAAGAGGCCTTTAAATGAGTTATGATTCCTAGTTTCCTCTTCTTCCTATCGATTTTTCATAGAATTATACAAAGACAGCACATATAATAAGTTAATAACAGTGGATAATAAAAGGTTAAATAAAACCATTTTTCCTTTATATTTTTCGATTCTAACATTCATGTCCAATGCAGTTATCATGAATTTTTGTTATGTCGGTATAAAATAATATCTTTGATACTCATTGTGGCACAAACTTGAGAGATTTTTCCGTCTTGTTTTGTTTCGTGGTAAAATATAGGTTAGTTTCTTCTCCACTGCAGATGCTCCAATTACTTCATCACTATATATGTATTCTATTTTTTTCTGCATACTAACAAATTTCAATTTTAGTCTCATTCATATAGTATATCAATCTAGGACCTTTTCTATTTCCAATGGAATGACAATTTGGTACTGCAATGTAATTTATGCATCTTCTATCTATAAAAAGAATGGCTTGTGTAGAATATTACTACTGGGTACTGCAATACAATTTATAATACTGCAATCCAAATTACTACTCTTTTTATAATACTGTCTTAATTAATACTGATTTTTTTATAAGCTGTCAAGCAGTTTATGAACTTTTCTTGTCAGACAGTTTATAAAAATCATTTTCATTGATTTTAGTTTATTCATTTGCAAAATCAAATTATCAAGGTGAGTAATAGGTTATTTCTTGAACAATTATGGGTAATATATCCAATGATCAACGAGAACTAATCAAATAAATAAATTTATAAGTGTTACTTATAAATTAATTTTTGCTCAATTTACAAATTTATTTATGTGATTAATTTTTATTGATTGTTGAATAAATTATTTATAATTCTTTAAGGTAAATATAGAAAAATCAATTAGTATAAACTTTGCAAAGGAGTTCACAGCTTATTTATCACGTTGAATGTTGTCAAATAGTGAACTGATATCCAGCTTAGTTGTGAAACCAAAATTCATAGAACCTTGGGAATCACATTCAATATCAATTTGCATGAATCCCTAGCAAAATTATTTTCAAACCCATCCTCAATTACCTGAATCCCCATAACAATCGTATCTCATTTCAATTTTCAACAATACTCCACATATCATCTGACCATTTAATTAAGAATACATAGATAAAATTGAGAGAAAAAAAAAATAATAAACTATAGATTAGTACTTGATAAAAAACACAAGAAACTAAAAACAAAGTTATAAATTTGTGAGGAGAAATTATTACCAAACAAATCTATTTTAATCTTGTCACACAAACAAATAGTACATAATTTATCCACTATAAACCCCAACTTTTATCTCGTCAAATCAATCTTTAATTTCGCTTACACTTTAGTCGAAAGATTGATCAAATGGAGCAACAACAATCATTCTTGTACTTTATTTAACGTTGATTCTTAGGTTTCATGAAAGAGTCATCTAACATCTTTCATGCTTAGCTATATGCAATTTACCAAAAATATGAACATTGAAGAACCTGTCTGCTACTCCAATTCTTTACATTGCAAAAACATCATCAATAATCTCAATGTCAATTATCATGTTCATGAGGTCTTATTCAAGATATTAAGAATGTGTTACTTAGTTAATGTCAAAATCATCATGTGTTACTTAGTTAATGTCAAAATCATCATTTGTCGCACTCTAAGATAAAGGAATCAATATACTAATTTTTTAGCAAAACTAGAGACTTTATCCGGTATATTGATGTCACAATTAATGTTTCATCTCCAACATAGTACATTAGTAAATTTTTCAAGAGTGATTTGGCCAAAACTTTATGAAGGGTCTGTTTGACAAAAAATAGCGGATAATTTATAAGCTAGCTTATAGCGGATGAGCTTATAGCTGATAGCTAATAAGTCAGCTGATAGCTTGATAAGCTACCTGGTTGAATTTGTAAAATCTATTTGACAAGCACTAATTGTCTGTTTGACCCGGCTTATTTTCTATTTTTTTATTTAGCTTAAACGAAATAGAGAAGTATAAAATTGAATTTAGCCATATTTCTCTTTAAAAGTATTAAAGAAATAAAGTAAAGAAGTAAAAAATAAAAAGAAGTAGAGTCAAACACAATTTTTTCCTACTTTACTATTTTTAAGGAGAAGAAAAAAAATAGAAAATAAGCCGGGCCAAACGAGCACTAAGTGCTCGTTTGACCGGGCTTATTTTCTACTTTTCTATTTAGCTTAAACGAAATAGAGAAATATAAAATTGAATTTAGTCATATTTCTCTTTAAAAGTATTAGAGAAATAAACTAAAGAAGTAAAAAATAAAAAGAAGTAGAGTCAAACACATTTTTTTCCTACTTTACTATTTTTAAGGAGAAGAAAATAAGGAGAAAATAAGCCGGGCCAAACGGGCACTAAATTTGAGTTTATAATTTATAGCTTTTAGCTTATAAGTTCATTTGTTAAAAAAAAGTTTTGTTTGGCAATTTTTTTTTTTTCCTTTACCTTTGTAACCAAACAACAGGAAACGGATAGGAAAGTAGAGAAACAACAACAAAGCGTAAGCTGCATGTGAGGTGAGGATAGCGTGAATACACGCTCCAAGGCAAAAGAGCGGTAAAGAGAGTGAAATTGCTTTGGAAACAAACCAAAAACGGCGCCGACCCCAAAACCAATAATAATTTCCTTAAAATTATTATGAAATTTCCGAATTCTTCTCTTCCATGTCACCATTCACTCACGCTCCCTGTCTACACTCTGTCTCAATTTCTTAAATCATTTTCCTATTTTTTATTATTTAATGCACATTCTTAAATCATTTATCCTAATACACGTAAAAAAAAAACATTTTTCCTAATACAAAAAATACTTAAATTAACTAAATTTTAGTTAATTCAATGGTATTTAACATTGAACTTGATAGAGACGATTAGAATTCAATTCCCGCAATTATGTTTGAAAGAAAATTGAAATTACTTGATGTCGGAATTCGTCTTAAATTCTCGATTACTTGGGTTGCTTCCTTTTAAAAATCAGAGGGCGAAAGCCAATTTTTTTTCCTAAATTTATCTACTGGTTGAGCGGTTGGGATCATTTTCCCTTAATCATTAAGTATGGAAAAAAATTAAAATTTTAGGTCAGCACTCCTACTACTACTTCCGTCCTTAAATATAAGATCATGTTTGATTACTGCACATACGTCAATACAAAATTTTGATCACTAATATATTTAATTATTAGTAAAAATTATAAAACAAAATACGATCAAAATATGATAAATAATACAATTTAGTAGAAAATAATCTTACAATTAAAGACGAATGTAGTATTTGAGATATCTCCATTTTAACGAAAAACTAAACACTGCGTTCGAATTCGAATGTGATAAAAAAAATAGTTTAAATTATTGTTACCATATTCTTAAATTACTCATTATTGTTATCGTATAGTAATACGTATATATATGATGATAGCACACCATAACATACGTTTTCTTCTCGTCTCGCTCTCATTTTATTCTCTCTCCTCTCCTTCTCTCTCTAGCTGAAGGAGCAGCCAGCGGCGGCGGCGGCACCTCCCTATCTGCTATGCCACCACACACCGGGAGGAGCTGAATCGCATCAACCAACTCTGATCTTCTCTCTTCCCAAATTTTTCCTTTCAATTTCGGTAACCAATCAAATCCCTAATTTTTCTCACCTTTTCGATTGCTTCTTCTCTCGTTCACCACCAAGCCCTAATCTTTTATCAACTTTTTCATCTGGGTATGGATCGGATTTGCTTCATGTTCTGTGATATTCTTTGTTATTTGAGATGACTTCAATTTTTTGTTCTGCTTCAAAATGGTTTTTTTTTGTGCTTTTGGGTTTTGTACCTGATTTTGTTGTTTTGAGTTTCTTTGTTGTTATGTTTTTGTTTAAGCTTAGATAGATATACTTGAAGTTAAAGTGAAGTTTTTTTTGCTGTTTATTGTGTTGATGAAGTGTTTATGAATTGAATTGTTCTGCTTCTGGTGCTGTTATGTTAAGGTTCATGTGAGAGATCAAGTTTCATGTTTTATGTGTACTAGTTTTGTTTTGGGTGAATTTGTTTTGTTAAGGTTATTTCGTGATTTGTTTTGTTTTGGGTTAATTTCGAAGTTAATATCCCTTTGATAATTTGTAATTCAATTTGTAATTCAATTATTCAATTTGTATGATGGATCAGTAATTTGCGATTCAGGCTGTTTACTTTAGAGTATTAGTTGCTAACACTTTGAACAAGTACTGATATATCACAACATTGTTGTGCAACATCTCCACTTTACATGTTAGATAGTGGGGATGGATTTTATTAACGAATGGAATGAGTTATTCGTCAACAAACTTCTGCGATTAAACCTTGCTGGAAAATGGAACGAAAGCATTCATTATCCTTCAAAATAAAATTTTAAGCTTTTGTTCGTAATATTTCGTGTGTATGTCTTATTGTCTTGAAGGTATTGGGTTCCCAGCCAAATATAATGTCAGACACAATTGTTTTAGGCATATTTCTAAGAAATAATGCCTCACGGAGTTATCTTAATGATGATTGATTGTTCCTACTTAAATGATTTAGATTGAGTTTTCAGAATTAAATTTGTTTAATGATTATTTATGTTGAGTGATCATGGCTAATGTAAAGCTTTGTTGAATCTTCATGGCATGTCAATTGTTTAATGATCTGTACTTGTATGACTTATTACAGGTTTTTTTTTTTGCATTGATGTGTGAAACATCAGTTTTTAAAGAAAAAATCTTGATCCCAAATTCAGTTTTGTTCAATATCTGATGTTGATGCTACCTATATGCAGCTTCTTGTATACTCAATTCACAGTTTAGAACATTTAAAATGCCTAAGGAGAGAAAAGATAGGTCTTTGTCACGTGATAGTAGCAGAACATCACCTTATCCAAGTAGCTCTAGTCGTGTCAGAAGATCTAAGTCTAAAACTCCTTTAGAGTCTGAAGAAAATATAAAAGAATGGGAAGAAGCTAGGTGTCCGGTCTGCATGGAGCACCCTCACAATGCAGTTCTCCTCATATGTTCATCCCATGAAAAGGGATGCCGCCCATACATGTGCAACACTAGCTATCGCCACTCGAACTGTCTGGATCAGTTCTGTAAGTCATTTGCAGAACCCTCGCCACCAACCATTCCTCAGGCGGAAGGTGAAATTTCAAACTCTGACTCACCTCAAGACCAAAGCACTGAAGCAAATATCGTTGATGTGCAAGAAGAAACCATCGTTGATGTGCAAGAAGAAACTATCGTCGATCTGCAAGAAGAAACTAGTGAGGGATTTGTTACAATGCAATCCTTGTCCTGTGAAGACGAGGCAAAATCAAAGCTGGTGTGCCCTCTGTGTAGAGGACACATAAAAGAGTGGAAGGTAGTGGATGGGGCTCGTCATTTCATGAATGAAAAATCCAGGAGCTGTTCTTGTGAGAGTTGCAACTTCACTGGTACATATACAGATCTCAGAAAGCATGCAAGAGTTGAACATCCTCGTGAGCGCCCATCTGCAGTAGACCCAGAGCGTCAGCGTAACTGGAGGAGGTTGGAGCGGCAGAGGGATCTTGGTGATCTGCTTAGCACACTTCAAAATTCTTTTGGGGAAAATAGGGTTGATGATGGCCTTGGGCTCGCTCCCATAGATGATGGTGGTTTGCTAGCTGTATTCTTCCTCATTCTTCAACCTTCATCTGTATCTAGAGGTACCACAGGAACTAGACTCCAAATGAGGATTAGGAGACCCTCTAGACTCTGGGGGGAAACCTATGAGGCAGAATCTGGATCTGCTGCTAGAGATGACACAACAAATGAGTCTTCAGATGGAGGCTCTGATAATAGAAGGCGCCGTGTTAGAAGACGTGTTCAAACACCTGACAGACAGCCATAAATTGGAAACCAATATATGTCAATTTGGGTTGCTCATGATGTTCCAAAGTGGGTATTTTATCTAATCCAATCACTTTGCTGCCATTTCAGATTTTGAAGAATGGATATTTGTCATTAATTATTCATTTATTTTATTATAACAGGTAACAGGTGGAACAACAAGAGAAAGAGGAGAGTTTGTGGCTCGGATCTTCGATCCGCTCTACCAAGTGTGAATCCGTTATTGCTGATTGTCAAAGAATGAGAATGATCTTATTCGTTAAGCATCCCATAATCTGTTTATTTATCATTTTTAGCCTTCTTGCATCTTTGGTGCAATTTCTCCAGAATTCTGAACAGTTGAGTTTGAAATAAATTTACTGTTTGTTTCTTTTCTTCTCTACAATCTTATATGCAAGGCAACAAAGAAACCAGTGTGATGTGAAATATATATTTGCCTGCTTGTTTATAGTCCTTAGAAATAATTTTATAGTAGCTTTAAGGGTTTTTCTCAGACTACTTTTTAGCTTTATGAGTTAAAAGAGAATGTACATAAAAGAAAGTTGAATTATTTTTTAGAATAATTGACATGATTTTTAAAATAGACCTTGTTATATATAAACTAACAGACAATCACTAATCTCAGTTGGATAATTTGTTTGACGCGTAAAGTCGGATTTCTTCTTAATTGAATTTTCTCTATGCGCACGACTAGAGAGATGTTGAAGTATTTGGAAAGATTGTCATTGCTTGATTTGCAACAAAAAAATGAACATTTTTTCTAGTAGCCGTTGAACATGTGAAATTAAAATAAATTGTTAAATGTTTATATATAATATTATTGTGAGCATAATTGATATTTCAGTTGATAAGAATGTTATACTAATATGCAAATATTAGAATTTGAATCAAGGTTTTCTGTTTGTCCAACACCTAACACATTAGTGTATCAACAATTAACAAAAAATATTCCAATTAATTGCGCCAAAAAAAATACCAATTAACATGCCTATTACTACTACAGTAACAGTACTACTACATATAGAATTTTTGTTCGAGATCACATAATATTTTCTCCTTAGATTGAAAACATTTTAAAAGGTGGTATAATTGTCTTAAAAATTTAAAATTACTCTATATCTAGAGTGAAAATGAACATTCGATATTTAGTTAAAGAAGAATAAATCTATGTTCAACTATATTTATTGAGTTGTACTACACATTATAGGAAGAAAAAGATGACAAAAAGATAAAACTATAATTTCAAAAAAGAAAAGAAAAAGTGAAAGCAATAAAATTAAAAAAAAAAAGTGTAATGTTTAAAGACAATATTACTCTATTTGATTCTAAAACAAAACATTTTTCACCTTTGTTTAGATGAAATAAAGAAACACAAGACACATAGAAAATAAGAATAATTTTGTCATCATCTTAACCTTGATCCAAACAAATTAAAATAATAAAACCTTTTTTTTTTTTTTTTAGGTAGTCTAGTGGCTAAAAATTCACCCAGATTTCTGCACTTTCGTGCAATATGTTCAATCAATTGAGCTAAACTCATGTCCTTGTAGGATAGTTCAAGTGGTAAAAACTAAGGACATATTAGTTTGGTAAAGGGTGGTTCATGGTTCGATCATTATATTGCTGTATCATTTCACCGTAGGATTTTTTTGTATTTTGTAATTTTTTTTATAGGCACTATAGAAACTACTAAATGCATTTAATAATGAAAAATCACTGTTTCACAATATTTTCAACTCAATAATGACTTACCAAAAAAATCCTCAATAATGAAAAATCCTTGTTTTCCCAAACAAGAAGAAAAAAACTGTTGAGACTTGAGAGTCAAATCTCAGCACCTAAACTCAGCTGAAGATCCGAAACAGAAAACAAACCTCGCCGCAACAACAAAGTGTTCTGTTTTGACTTCAAACTACTCCTAGTCCTAACTAAGCAACAACCTCAAATTCTAAGGTACTCACTTACATGTCTCTGTCTACAACTGTTTATGACACCAACGTAAATATCAAATGGATCTGTTATAGATTCTTCTTTCGGTGTGCGTTTATGTCTTTTCGTTATTTTTTATTTTACATCTTTCAATTATTTTATTTATAAAATTGCTCTGTTTGTTACTTTCTTATAGTATAATTTAAAGAGATATTTCATTGGTGGAAGAAAAAAATATGGGAGTGGAGAGTGCTTCTTCTAGTTCAAATTCATGGTCACAATACGATGAAGATGATAACAGTACCAAAAATAACAACAATGTTGTGGTTTTGAATGTTTATGATCTTACTCCTATCAATAATTACATGTATTGGTTTGGATTTGGGATTTTTCACTCTGGCATTGAAGGTATTTTACTTCCACCGTGTTTTCCTTCTTGCTTTATTTGCTTTAAATTGTTGATCTGATCTATGTCGAGTGTCGAAAGTTGAAAGTCGGTTGTAAGATGGCCTGGACATATGTTTATAAAGTGGAGACAATCTTCACCTTATAAGCCGGTTTTGTAAGGTTGAGTTAGGTCCAAATGTCTGATACTCAATTCTAAGAGTTATTATGGGAGTTTTTATATCACTGATGGGGTTTTTATGTATGTTGGTACGCGGAAGTTATGTGTGATAATATATTTCTATAAGGAGAGATATATTTTATATGGAAAATTCTCTCGTATCTTGTTTTTTGTTGTTGTTGTTGTTTCGGTTTATATATATATATATATTATTTTTTCCTGCTTTTGAGAATGATTGTAGTTCAAAATTTGATCTTTACTGAAGCTTGAAAATTTGTTCAGGAGTACTAACTTAGTCCTTAGCCTTATGTTATGAGTGTGTGTTGTATCACATTGTTATTGATGATATTAAGTGTTGGACTGTTGGTTGCAAAATAGAAGTTATAATGGCGCTATAGGTTATAGCACAATACCAGTTTCACAATTTGAACTAATTGCTATTGTTTTGCGATACAATATTTAGTACAAACTACACAGTGTTGTCAAATAGCGGCTATTGCAGCCTTGTAGCATTGTGGAATTTGAACAAACCACAATTTTCTGCAATCCACTATTGACAACACTGATAATATTACCTTCCTATAGTGAGATGGGAAGTTTTATTTTTAGGAGGACTCCCTTACAACTCAATACTTTGAGGCAGAGAATAAACGCATTGGAATATTCTAGAATTCTCTCCACTCACTAATGACGCCATATATGGATAAATAACAAACTAAAAGTAAAAGCTGTTGATAGAGCACATTAAGAACCTGTGACTAACAAAACAAGTAGGTAAATGAAACTGTAACTGTAAGATAATGTTAGCAAATGATTTTTGATGCTGATACATTCTCTATTGTTGTTACTGTTGTCCTAAACTTCTAATCCTTGCTATTATTCCTAATCTAGGGAAGCTTTTATAGTCTTTGTTTTTTTTATACTGAAATAGTGTATGGTAAGGAATATGGATTTGGGGCCCATGACTTCTCAGCTAGCGGTGTTTTTGAAGTGGAGCCAAAGACTTGCCCTGGATTCATATATAGATGTTCCATCAATTTGGGCAAAATACATATGACTCCTTCAGAGTTCCGGACATTTATTGAAAACATGGCTTCAGAGTATCACGGCGATACCTATCACCTTATAACTAAGAACTGCAATCATTTTACGGATGATGTTTTACATAGATTGATTGGAAGACAAATACCTGGTTGGGTGAATCGGCTCGCTAAACTAGGTAAGACTTGAAAAAAAATTCTCGTATAAGCATATTTTTCACACCTCTATGTATCTGTATTCTCCATATTTAATCTTCTTAATTCTTTTTATGAATTGGATTATAGTTGCTTCATCTTTATAGAGAGTTCACACATCTAGCATCAATCTTCTGTTAACCTAACTTGTCGGTCTATAAAGTTTAAGGTATATGAAAATATGACACAATTTTTTTTGGAAAACATACCTAAAATAGACAAGGAAAGAAAAATATTTATCTAAAAATAAAAAGTTATAGGCTCTATAATGCACCACAAAATACAAGTTCTGTAGTGTGTAATTACTTACTGGGTCATGTTATCCCTATTCTTGCAGACTACTCATGCATGATTGTTATGAAAAAACAAAGAAAATAATACGAAGTTCAACCTTTTGGTCAAAATTTCAGGTGTTTTATGCAGCTGTCTACTTCCTGAATGTCTTCAAGTAACAAGTGTTAAACAGCTACCAGAATACCACGAATGCTCGGGTGTGTATATTTCTTGTTCTGTGTTTTTTTTGCTATGAACTTATATCAAGATGCATATATGTAACCTTCTGTGCCACCTCTCTGGTGACTGTTTGCAGAAGATGAATCTGCCGACTCTCTCTCAACTGCCACACCCCACGGATCACCAGAAATAATGAATGAGCAAGAAAGACATCTTCTGTCACCATCAGCTCGTGCCGAGGATGTTACTTTCGTTAAAGAAGCCCATTCACAGTGAATGTGGTTTGTTCAAGGTGAGAACCCTTGAATCATTGCAGGCTGTCGTCATCTGAATATTTGTCTGTGCATTTGATTTGGAGTTATTCTCTTTGGAAAAAAAATCATTCTTTCATGGTTTTCTGGATTGTATTTTGTTCATTCATTGTATTTGCAAGTTGTAACTTAAGAATCCAAACTATATCTGGTGCTGTGTTTTATAATTTATTGAAGTTTTTCAACGTAAAATTGTAAATGGCATCCTTGTAAGCTGTCTGCACTCTGTCATTTGTAAGTTATGAGAGATTCTTAGTGGATACTCCAGTTTGTTTGGGAGATTTGTGTGAGAAGAAGATAAAGATCTTCAAGTTCTAATACTTGTGTTTACAATTGTTTCGATGATGCTGCTATCTTTCTGTACAGTAGTAAAAGAAAGTGCTGACCTTTGCAAGCATGCTTTGAATATCAGAAAAACTTCTATTCTTTGTCGGAATTTCTGTTCCAAGAATGGTGAATGGCAATGACTTTTGATACCAACTTTGGATAGAAATTGTTTGCCCTTGCTGATTTTCTGGTGAAAGTTGGTCTCAATATGTTAAATGGTATGCCATATTTCTTTATGATATTTATGTATTGCTTGTGGATGTGAGATATCTTGTATTTAGGAAACATTCTTGTACTAAAATTTAATTTCATTTGTGACCATTGTTTTGATTAAACCTTAAACATAACCTTAATTTCTTGCATTTTTTTTTATCAATAGGTGTTTTTCGAAACATGCTACTCTCTGCTGGATTATTTTTCTGATCATTACTGTATTAAGTTCATTTTTTGTTGGATTTTCTTTCAACAACATGAGCTGTGGCGATTTTAGGCGAATTTTAGGGCGATTTTTTTACTGTTCCTAAGCAAACCCACTACCTTAGATTTCTTATCCTATTTCACTATCTCCTCTACCAAATACCCACTCCACCATGTCACACCCTATCACCACCGCCAAAACCCCTTTTAATATTCCATGGCCTTGCCTCCAATTTCAACCTTCCATACCATCTTCACCCTCTAAATCCTCGTCACCTACCCAACATTCTAAACCATCTTCATCCTCTAAACCTTCTCCACTTACCCAACATAAGACTTTTGCTCAAGCTTTGAGCAATGTTTGTGATATTCCTTTAAGTCAGCTTCCTAAACCTTGTATCAAGGGTGATAGTATTGCAATAACAATTCCTGAAGATGAATACTTGGCTGGGGTTGAAGCATGCAAGCATAACCTTCATGGTAGGATTATTTGGCCAAAAGGAGCGACACCGCTTACTATTGAGAACGTGAAATCCAAACTAGCTGTCTTGTGGAAAGCTATTGGCAAATGGGGAGTTATTTCTCTTGGTAAGGGATTTTATGAATTCTCATTTTCATCTTTGGAGGATATGAGAAGTGTTCGCTCTATTGCTTCTTGGAATTTATCTCCGGGTTTGCTGAAACTCTTTGCTTGGACGACTGATTTTAATCCTAGTATGCAACAACAATCATCATCACAGGTTTGGATTCGTATCTTTGGCTTATCTCAAGAATACTGGAGACCTAATATTTTATTTACTATTGCAAATAGTGTTGGTACTCCTATTTGTACTGATTCTTTCACTAACAAACCCATGTTGGATAGATCCTTTGGCCACTTTGTAAGAGTTTTAGTTGATGTGAACCTGACTCAAGATTTGAGATATAGAGTGTTAGTCGAAAGAAAAGGTTTTGCCTTCTTTGTGGATATTGAATATGAAAATCTGCCTGATTTCTGTAATCACTGCAAAGTAATTGGTCATAATTTGGACAATTGTAGGAGAAGAAAAGATTTACTTCACAAAGGTGATCCTAAGAAGCTAGTGCCTGAATCCTCAAAGCACTTTGTGCCCGTTTTACAAAAAGAGAAAGTTACCGAGGTTGTTAATTTGGAAGGTTCCGCAATTCAATCTTACTCTGATGTAAGACATGATCAACAAAGGTTAGAAGCAGACAAGCAACTAGAACAAGAGATTAATGATGAAGTTGTTAAGGAGGGTGGTAATATTTCAAATCTACTTCTGCATCATAATTCTGTTACTGATACTAGTTCTGCAGGATCAGATTTTGTAGATACAACTCAATTACATGAAGAAACTGAAGCTGAGACACGTAATGCAAAAATTCCTATGTTGGTTCAAAACGACATTAATATTCTTAAAGATTCATGGCCAAATTTAGCTGAGCAAGAGGATGCTTTTGTTCATCCTTCTTCTGTTCCTATACTTGAAAGTTCTCCAAGAATTACTTCTAACATGGATGTGGTTAATAAGCAACCAGATAGTGCTTCACCAAGCATCGTGGACAATGAGGGATTTAAGCTTGTTACATCTAGATCATCCAAAAGAGTTGAAAAACATAAAGCTTCTTTGTCTAAGAATAGTTATAGCACCAAGTCAAAGGTTGGTTCTCCAAAACCTTTCAAATGAAGTGTTTTTTTTGGAATGTAAGGGGTTTAGCTAATTCTCCTACAAAATTAGCTCTTAAAAATTTACTTTTAGATTCTAAGCCGGATTTTTGTTTTATCGCCGAACCCTGGATGAATGTGTCTAACCTTTCTCTTAGATGGTTGAATAGAGTTGGAATGAAGCTTTTCGCTGTAAATAATAGACCTAATCTTTTACCTAACCTCTGGTGCCTGTGCTCCCTTACTCTTAATCCTATTTTGTTAGCAGCTGATGATCAACACATATCTATTTCAGTTGATTTAGGAGGGAAAACTTTTGGTATTTCTGCTGTGTATGCTTCCACTTGTTACATCAAGAGAAGGAATCTTTGGAGCTCCTTATCTCAAATCCAGAGTCAATACTTGTTACCTTCAGCTGTATTGGAGATTTCAACACCATTCTTGGTTCACATGAATACAGAGGCAACTTCTCTCCTGCTAGAATTCCAATGGAAGATTTTCAAAATTGGAGTGATTCCAATAATCTCATTCACCTTCAAACTCATGGAGCTTACTATACCTGGTCTAATGGTAGAAGAGGTAAGCAACACACTCAAAAGAGGTTGGATAGAGTGATTTGTAACCATGATTGGATCAATTGTTGCAGTTCAGTCAATGTTTCCACCCTCACTAAACACAAATCTGACCATTTTCCTATTCTCCTTGATTTCAATATCCAAGACAATCAGTTTTCTTCCAGTTTCAAATTCATGAAGATGTGGATTGCACATCCTGATTGTGTGAACATTGTTAAACAAAGCTGGAGTACTCCTATTGTTGGTTGTCCTATGTTTGTTTTGAGTCAAAAATTGAAGTCTTTAAAGTCCACCCTCAAGCTTTGGAACAAATCCACTTTTGGTAACACTCACTCTAATGTTAAGCTTGCTCTTAAGAAAGTTGATGAGATTCAGACCTTAATTGATTCCACCGGTCCTTCTGATGTTCTTCTGGACCAAGAGAAAGTTGCACAAATATCTTTAGAGCAAGTCCTTCATAGAGAAGAATTGTTTTGGCATGAGAAATCAAAAGTTAAATGGCATTGTGATGGAGATAGAAACACTGCTTACTTTCATAAAATTGCCAAGATCAGAAACACTACTAGCCTTATCACATCCCTTAGGAATGGTGATGTCACTCTAAATGACCCTGAAGCAGTCACAACTCATATTGTTGATCACTTTTCTAATCTTTTCAACTCTTTAGCTCCTAGTCTTGATAATGGAATGGTTAATGATGTTATTCCCTCTCTTATCACTGATAGGATTAATAACATGTTAACCATGCTTCCTTCTCCTGATGAAATTAAAAATGCCGTTTTTGCCTTAAATAAAGATAGTGCTCCCGGTCCTGATGGATTTGGAGCAATTTTTTTTCAATCTTTTTGGGATATAATCAAACATGATGTGATCAAAGCTGTCATGCAATTTTTCACATCTGGTTGGTTGTTGCCTAATTTCAATTCAAACTTACTTGTTTTAATTCCTAAAATTGACCATGCAGATACTGTTCATCATTTTAGGCCAATTGCAATTGCTAATTTCAAGTTCAAGTTAATTTCCAAGATTCTCGCAGATCGACTCTCTTCAATTATGCCAGCCATCACTTCTGTTCAACAGAGAGGATTTATTAAAGGTAGGAGCATTAAGGATTGCATTTGTCTAACCTCTGAAGCCATTAATGTCTTACATAAAAAGAGTTCTGGAGGAAACTTAGCTATTAAAGTGGACATTGCTAAGGCTTTCGATACCCTTGATTGGTCTTTCTTGCTCAATGTCTTGCAAGCTTTTGGTTTTTGTCAAAAATTTTGCAATTGGATACACTCTATTCTTAAGTCTGCAAAAATATCTATATCCGTGAATGGCAAACACCATGGCTATTTCTCTTGTTCTAGGGGAGTTAGGCAAGGAGATCCTCTTTCTCCTATTCTTTTTTGCCTTGCCGAAGAAGTTATCAGTAGAAGTATTACTAAAATAGTTAGAGATGGAAATTTGGATCTAATTCAAGGTTCCAGACACATGGCAGTCCCTTCTCATGTGTTATATGCAGATGACATAATGTTATTTTGCAAAGCTTCTTATTCCAATATTCAGGCTCTTTCCAATCTATTCATATGTTATGCAGAAACTTCAGGTCAACATGTCAATCCTAGTAAATCTTTCATTTATGCAGGGACCATATCTCGTCATAGACTTCAACACATTGCTGGTATTTTGGGTTTCACAATTGGTACTTTACCCTTCACCTATCTAGGGGTTCCTATTTTCAAAGGCAAGCCAAAGAAGATTCATTTGCAACCTATTGTGGATAAAGTAAAATCCAAACTCTCAACTTGGAAAGCATCTCATTTATCAATGGCTGGTAGAGTGCAACTCATTAAAAGTGTAATTCATGGAATGTTGATTCATACCATTTCTATTTATTCTTGGCCAGTTAGTTTGATCAAGGATTTGGAGAGATGGATGAGGAATTTTATATGGAGTGGTGACGTGAATCAGAGAAAGCTAGTCACTGTAGCTTGGAAAAAGGTTTGTTCTTCTTTCAAGGAGGGAGGCCTCGGTGTCAGATCTTTATCTGCTTTGAATCAAGCAGCTAATCTGAAGTTATATTGGGAGTTAGTTCAATCCAATATGCAATGGGCTCAGTTTTTGAGGTGTAGAGTTCTTAAAAGTTCAAAACCAATTTCTTATCACATTTTCTCTTCTATCTGGAGTAGCATCAAGCACAATTTTCAAGAGGTAACATCTCATTCTTCTTGGCAATTAGGTAATGGTGAAAATATTAATTTCTGGCTTGATTCTTGGTGTGGTGAACCTCTAGTGTTTTCCTTAGATATCCCTCAGCACTTGCATCAAAGGCTTCAGTCCAATGTCAAAAGTTTTATTACTAATTCTAATTGGGATATTCCTCTTTGCCTCTTGTCTGCATATCCAACTTTGCAAGCTTTAGTTGCAAAAGTTACCATTCCACTAGTGGAAAAAGATGACAAGCTCTTATGGACTCATTCCCATGATGGGGACCTCTCTCTTAAAGATGCTTACTCTTTCCAGCTTCCTATTGCTCAACATATAGCTTGGGCCAAACTTATTTGGCATACTTCGATCCCTCCTTCAAAATCTATGCTTATGTGGAGATGCTTACAAGGAAAGTTACCTACCGATGACCTTCTTGCCCTTAGGGGGGTTCATTTGCCATCTATGTGCAGTCTTTGCAGTACCACTTTAGAATCTTATAAGCATTTGTTTTTAGATTGTACTTATGCTCGCAATATTTGGAATTGGTTGGGTTATATTTTGAAAGTTAATTGCCAATTTCTTGAAATTTCTGATGTTTTCAAACTTTGTTGTTCCACATGGTCTCCCCTTTGCAAGTTGGTAGTTTCTGCGGCAATTATCAATTGTTTCAACTTGATTTGGTTTGCTAGGAATCAATGTAGATTTGCATCTAAAACTCTTCATTTTAGATCAGCTATTAACCTCATCATTGCTGCTGTTTCTCTGACTGGTAACAACTCTGGTTTACATGCTAATTCAACAATTAATGAGTTTGTCATCTTGAAATCTTTTCATGTTCAAATGAAACATGCTAATGCTCCCGTCATCAAAGAGATTATTTGGCAACCTCCTATCCTCCACTGGATTAAATGTAACTGTGATGGTGCTTCTCTTGGAAATCCAGGCCCTTCTTCTTGTGGTGGAATTTTTAGGAATTCTCAGGGCTTATATCTTGGTGCTTTTGCTTCTAACTTAGGCATAAATTCTTCTCTGGTGGCTGAACTTACTGGTGCTATGTTTGCAATTGAAATAGCTAATCAAAAGGGTTGGAGTCACTTGTGGTTGGAAACTGACTCTATGCTTGTGGTTTTGGCTTTTACATCTGTCAAAGTTGTTCCTTGGTTTCTTAGAAATCGTTGGGATAATTGTATATATCTTTTGTCATCTATGGTTTTCTTTGTTTCTCATATATACAGAGAAGGAAATCATTGTGCAGACAAGCTTGCAAATCTCGGTCTTTCCTTGTCGCAATATACTTGGTGGAATCAAATACCTCCTCAACTTGGAATAGATTTTGGTAGAAATAGGCTTGGTTTACCTTATTTTAGGTTTTGTTAAGTGTTGTTGAGGGTTAGGCTTTATGTCCCCCCTTTTTCTTTGTATCTTTTCTTTTTTATCAATATATTTTGAGTCTTGCTTCTTTAGCAAGTCTCTTCGTTTAAAAAAAAAAAAGTTCATTTTTTGTATTGGTTGTTTGTTTTTAGTATTATGACACTCTATAATCTTTATGAAAAAAATTGTTCCTATTTATCTGTCGTTTTTAAGGTTTGCATTATTTGGTGCGAAACCATGCGAATTATTGTAATCGTAATGTGTCCTGGCGATTGCTTAAACAAGTTGACTCGTGTGATCAATGAATTCATACAACTGGTAGAACAAGCATTGGATCTTTGTCAATATTTGTTCTTCATTGAGATAGATTTTGTTCTATGAGCATAAATGTAGTGTTTGATAGCTGAGTTTTCCACCAACACCAATACTAGATTTCTCCGCCCTTAAAAACCATTTTTGTTATGTTTTTCTTTTTCCATAGCAAATAATTAATCCTTGGGAAAAAGTCCAATACGTTGTTAAATTGGTAAGTTGGGAAACACATTGACAATGACAGTCAAAAAAATTAATTCAAACAAGTACACAAAATACTACTAATATCATTAGCATTTGTCTTTTCACAAACGAGTCAACTTTTAACAAATTCTCTATTCAATCAATATATTATACATTTTTCCATCAAAGAAATAGTATTATTAAACTTTTCTCTACAATTAATTTGTTTTTTCATTTTTAATTATGTAGTCTGTAGTCGATGTTCTAGAACACTGGTCAAAGTTTGCAGATTTTAATTTACTTTCAAATTTCAATATAAAACTATTTTGTATTAGGCTTAAATGATATTTTCGTTGTACGCGTATTTTTTATTTTAGTTCATGTATCTTTTTTTCTTAAGAATTCATCTTTGTATGTTAAAATTATTTTAATTTTAGTCCAAAAAGCTTATCCACATGAAAATTCAAAGAAAAAACCTGTGGATTTTCTTACAAATTTGAACTTTAGGGTCTAAAAAGAAAATCATGGAGATTGACAAAATTTTATAATTCGTAATCTATAATTTTTCTTAATATGACACTACATTTGTCATGTTTGCATTGCATGAGTGTATTGTTGAATCCATGTCATTATATATTTTTTTGAAAGAGATAAAGAGTATAATTGCTATGCACCATCAATCCCTAAATAGTGTATGTGAAAAAGCATCACCTTCTCTTCTCAATCCCACGACACCATCACAGCAATAAGCAGTGGTCGGCGACACGAAATTCAAGTCTCTCAGATTTAGTCCGTAATGGAAGTGGCCAAGTTGAGTAAATCGGCCTTGGACATCTTGGATTCTCCGAGTTTTTTGAGTGATGAGATTATTAAGTTTTATTTCACCTATTTGACCTCCATAACAGATTCCGATGATGTCCTCTTCATTGACCCCTCAGTTTCAGATTTGCTTATTAATGTTGATCTTGACGACGTTGATCTTCTCAAAGCCAGTGTCATTGGACTTGGAGTTTGCTCGTTTACGACAGAAAGTTAAACATGTTTCTGCATCATGATAGCAACGAAGGTTCCAACGATATGCAAGCCAGGAAGTTGTTCCAGACATTGAAGGATTGTCTTGTTCCTTCTGCCAATGGAAAAGAAAACATAAAACCTAAGAAGAAGAAGAAACCTTGTGTTACTAGTAGCAAGTTATCGGTGCCTTGTGTTCCAAGATTCGAGGAATGCACAACACCTCAACAGACGAATGGCTATGACTGTGGACTCTTTGTGTTGGCCATTGCAAGAGCAATATGTGAGTGGCACTGCAGTAAGAAGAAACCAAATGCCAAGTACTGGTTTCAAGATAAACAAGTTAACCCTTCTATTGTCGAGAGTTCAATGCGATCCCACCTCCTCAAATTAGCCACTCACTCCTAATGGAATCAATTAAGCCTCTAAACTAACGCATCGACCAAAACAGCCCTTCTATTGTCGAGAGTTCAATGCGATTTTCGTGTTTATGTTTGGATCAACATACTAAATGGTATGTCATGTTTCTATATGGCATTTATGTATTGCTTGTGGATATGATTAAATGTGAAATATCTAGGAAACCATTCTTGTACTAAAATTCAATATTCATTTGTGACCAATTTTTAGTTTAAACCTTAAACATAACATTTCTTGCAGTTTTTTTATCTATAGGAGTTTTACGAAATATGCTACTCTTTGTTGGATTGTTTTTCTGATCATTAATAAGTACATTATTGTTCTTATTTATATGTCTATTTCAAATTTTAAGGTTGCATTATTTGGTGTGCAACCATGCACGTAATCGTAATCGATTTGTTATTCATTGGTAGTTCTTCATTGACAAAAATATTGACATAGATTTTGTTCTGTGAGCATAAATTTAGTGTTTGATAGCTGAATTTTCCACCAATACCAGACTTCTCCAACCTGAAAAATCATTTTTGTTATGTTTTTCTTTTTCCATAGCAAATAATTCATCCTTGGGGTCTAATACAGTACCTTGTTAAATAGGTAAGTTGGGAAGCACATTGACAATGACAGACAAAAAAATTAATTCAAACTACTAATATGTCTTTTCAATGACAGGTCAACTTTTAAAAAATGCTTTATTCAATGTATTAATGATATTAAACCTTTTTCCATCAAAGAAATGGTGTTATTAAACTTTTTTCTACAACTAATTTGTTTTCATTTTTAATTCTGTAGTCCATGTTCTAGAACACTGGTCAAAGTTTGCAGGTTTTAATTTACTTTGAATATAAAATTATTTTGCATTATAGTCAAATCATATACTGTTACATCAAATGAATATCAAATTTTGTCAAGTCAATTAAGAGATGAATGAAGTTGGAGTATAAATTATTCTTACAAGATATTAATAATGATAGACTAATTCTATTCATCTTGTATTATCTTTATTAATTCTATCAATTTCACTTGTATTATAAATATTTACAAGAAAAGACTTATTTGGTGAAAAAGTTACGACAGGGTCAGCAAAAGTTGTAGTCAAATGGATCCCAAAAATCTTTTACAGAATAATAATGCCTTGGCTAACAGATGAGTTACGTTATGAACATGGCATTACATAGTTGCAGTAGACGACTGAGGGGAAAAAAAATCCACAAACATGTAGAGATCAACTCTCTATATACATTTTGTCAAAAAAAAAAACTCTCTATATACATGATAATTTTCTCATTAAAAGTTATCTAGTAGGAAAATGCTATGTATAGCGGAAAAAATTGATCACGATAAGTGTAATTTGGCTACATTAACACCGCTACCTACACGTATTCTGCAAAAATTGGGATTAAAGTATGAACTGTTTTGCATCTGATTCGTGTCAACACATGTTCCGTGAGATTTCGTGAACTATCCATTCACTGGATATAGCACTATACAGAAATGCTAGTGTTTACGAAGAAAGCTATTAACCAAACACATGAATAAAAATCCTAGCCGACAATTTCAAGTCGTGACCAACATGTTTTCCGCCAAATGCAGAATTTTACTGGTTTCAATCTGTAAAACAGTCACGCATAAAGCATTCGCGTAATTCGTATGTCATGTCTATCGTAATAATAACTAGCATTGCTCAAAGTTATAAAACTAAGAATTAATTTATACAATTAAAGAAGCTAATTAATTAAATAGTAAATACCTTCTCAAACAGAATCAACTACATTTTTAGGACACAAAGTGTTATCTACCAGAAAAAATAGTGGCGGTGGATCCTAAAGAGTAAGTAGAAGTACAATCAACATGACTAGAAACAGGAGTCAATAACCTAGCTAAATTACGATTATCTGTAGGATCTTCATCATCAGCTAACAAATCAACAAGAATCATTCTAGTACCTGGTGGCTCTTCCACAATCATACGTCCTTCAAGCATATCAACAACTTCAACCATACTAGGCCTTAATCTTGGTTTCTCTTGTATACACCACAAAGCAATAAACACCAATCTTTTCACTTCATTCTCATCAAAATTCCCACTTTCTACTACCCTTTGATCCACAATTTCCATCAATTTCCCTTCTCTTAGTTTCTCATTCACGATTTTAGGAAAAAATTCCCACTTTTTCTTACTTTTATCTCTAGGATCTTCCACTTGTGAAACATTTCTTCTCCCTCCAATCATCTCCAACAAAACCATACCATAACTATAAATATCAGTTTTCTCAGAAATTCCACGTTCCAACATCCATTCTGGTGCTAAATAGCCTCTAGTTCCTCTTATTGTTGTCATAACTAGACTCTCATCTTTTCCTACAAGCCTCGAAAGACCGAAATCAGTAACAAGAGCTTTGTAATTTTCATCGAGCAATATATTCTCCGGTTTAACATCAAGATGCAAAATTCTTGATCTACAATCATGATGAAGATAACTCAATGCTTTAGCAACATCAATAGCAACATTATACCTTAAACCCCAAGGTAAACAACCACACCTACGCGTTATTGTTTCCTTCTTCGGAAAAATCCAACAATCTAACGAACCATTTGGAATGAATTCATAAACAAGATATCTAGGTGGTGTAGGTGAATTACAATAACCAAAAAGTCTAACAAGATTAACATGTTGAACACTAGCAATAGCTGAAACTTCTGATCTAAATTCTCTTTCACCTCTTTCTTCACCATGGAGTCTTTTAACTGCAACTGAAGTTCCATCGTTTAAAATGCCTTTGAAAACTGAAGCTGATGACCCTTTACCGATTACAGCTTGAAAACCATCGGTTGCTTCTTCGAGCTCTTTGTAACGAAATTTTGTTGGAACACCAGCAATTTTTCTTAAGAAACTGTACTCTATTCGAAGCTCGCGACTATCTGATTGTAACTGTGATTCTAAAACATTTCTTCTCTTGTTGTAGCGTTGTCTTATGAGTAAAAATGAAAAGACAGCGAGAATTATTGCAATTGATGCGCCACAGATTAAGAAGAAAGCTCTTGAGAGTTTTAAGGAAGCACGACAAATGATTATCACGATTATTAAGGAGATTACTGATATAACAGCAATCGTGTGAACTTTTCTGTCTTCCATTAAAACATCATTCTTCTTTGTTCTTTGTGTTTTTGTTTTGTGTTGTTTTATGAATCTATCTATGGTGAAGGAGAAAGACACTATTAGTCTTTTTGTGGTTCGAAGGTTGTAATCGTAATATGACAGTACAGAGTGGGTGAGATAATTGAAAAATGTTTATGGTTGGAGAAAATTAAAAACAATGTGCAGCTTGATTTTAAATATTCATTTATGACTATAAAAGCTAAAAAGCTGAGAATTTGAATATATTTTATATGTATTTATTATTTGTTGTTGATTATTGTAGAAATTACCAAGAAATTGACAAAAAGAAAGAAAAAAATTGGTCCGTTTTACTTACCTCGCATCCTAATTTTGAACTATCAGGATCCTTCCACTAAGACAATGATATACTACCGTAAAAAAAATTGTTTTTTCTTTGAACGGCAAATATATCATTAATAATATAATCTATACAAGATGAACAGAGATCGGTAAAAAAAGAGTTAAAAAAAACAAATTAGTAGCAAGAAATTAATACAATGATGACCGTTACAGAAGAAAATGGTTGAAGTGGGACATGTTTGTGTATTTTTGAGAGCAAAGAATAGTTCTACTGAAACGTGGCTTCGATTTGGTCAAGAATTGAGTTCCATATTATTGAGGAAATAGGAATAGAGGTATTGTTGACTTTGTTTGATTAGTCAAATGATTGAATTCCACTTTATAATGATGAAGGTGAAGGGAAGCCTCCATACATGATATACCGCACGTGAGATTATGGGAGTTATTAACTAATAATAACCACAATTGTTAAATGACAAAGAGGATCAGCTTCAAAAAATAATACTACTAGTAGTAGTAGTACTAAATGATTTTTTAGCAAATACTGTTTTTCAAGTTTATGTTTGCAGTTCATAAAAAGAAAGAATGAAGTTAGACTTGATATACCAATGAATTAAGGAGCTTAAAGTTCCGAGTTTAAAAAAAGGAAATGTTAACTTGTGTTTTTGAAGCATTTGTTAATATTACTAATTAAAGAAATTTAGTATCGGAATTTGTGCATTTCACATTTTTAAAAGTCAAAAATTGTTAATTCTAAGACAAAATTACTATAATCTTTAAAACGTGTCCTTATGTCACATGTTAACATGATCCTTTAAAAAAACGAATCAAATTGTATGGTTAACTTAGTTAGTAGGAAAATCGAAACAAATCAAGTTGAGCTAAAACAAATGTCTATATCGAATATAGGTTGAATTTTAAATTGAACAATTTTTATCGTGTCAAGCTTAAACGAAATTTGAATCAACTTGACTCATTTTCGGCTCTAATGGTGTGTAAAACTTATCAACTAGAGTTAAATTTAGCAGGGATGTTAGGCTTATTTAGTGAAATGCATTCAATTTCAAAGAATATACTGAGGAAGTGCATTGAATTGAGTATTGAACAAAGTATTTGAGTCTATTGTTGAATAGAGTTCAGTTTTTGACTAATTGTTTACGATGCATACGTCTCTTATCATTTAAATTAATTTATTGTTTATATAAAGTGTCATCTCTCTATCAAAATAGTACATTTTTTAAAAATGTTGATGAAAATTTAAACGCATACTGTTTGTTCAACGATATATTTATTTTTAAACATAACTTCGATTTTGTGTACTACAATTCAAAGTTAAGAGGAGTTTCACCCTAATGAATTTTATGCTGAAGAATTTCATTTATTTCATATGATAAGTTGACATCAACCAACCTGGTTTGAAAATGAACGATCAGATAATGTCTTTAAAATTTGTACGATAATTTGGTTCTCAACTTCTCAAGGTCTTGTGCAACTACCAAATCTCCATGATGATTGATGAGTCATGAAATAAATGTGGAAGTATACAAAAAAAAGTGATTAAATACTCATGATTAGTTTTCCTGAATGGAAATACATAATTTTGGGATGATATCATAATATAAATTGTTACAAATAAAAAAAAATGTTATCTAATTAACAACATATCGTTAATACTTCTATAAATAGATGTGTACTTATTTAGTTTTCCTTTGACCACTCATCCATATATGTTGCACTTCGAACTATAAATTGGTTCAACTGCCTAACACCACTAATTAGTGCAAAATTTCCAAGTAGAGTCAGTGAAAGAACAATTGATTACTGCAAGTCATTACCAAGTTAGTGATTAGTTGGCTAAACAAGGACTAAAGAATAATATGAATTTTTTTTATTGCTTTTCCTCTTTTTTATTTTTGTACCTCTTGTGACTTGTGAGGGGGTTTTGATCCATCCAATAAGTTCATGCACATGCAATGCCTTTAATTACTCTACAATTAAGCTGCTTTTATGCCAAGCTTCAACTAGTTTATTTGTTGACTTCTAAATTCCATCTCTACTTTAGTCTCTAAATTGTAACCACAGCAAAGCAAACTACAACTAGACAACTCCATCCTAAAACACCAAATTCTGATCCGCTTTCGATTAAGAATTTTATGCATTCACACAGTTAGAATATCAGTAGACATTCAATAAAAATTAGACAGTTCAAATTCAAATTTAGTATTTTAATTTATTTAACAAAAAACAAACATATATATTTCTTAAACCAGTTGATCTTGATCAAACAATTATTAACGTCATAACTGCGTGAAACCGGATCCCAACATATCCCTTTTAAAATACAAACCTTTTAAAAGAGGTACCTTTGAACTAAAACAACACTCCAACTTAATTTATATATACACATGTTACATACTAAATTGTTATATATCTCAAAACGTTCCTCTAACAAAAAATGCATAGATCTAATTCATATAGTACTATTGCAAGAGTATCTGATGAATTATCTGTTGAACTTTCACAAACACTTTTAGAAGCTTCTTCATCTTCTCTCAAAATGGCAACTTCAAATGGATTACCAATACATCGCTCTCTTTCTGATGATGGTTCCAATTCCAAGAAGGAAATCCCTTTTCATGGTAAGTCGTCATCAACAGGACAAAAAGCAATTCATCTCATACCTGTTGTGCTTATCTTTTGTGGTTTAGTTCTTTGGATTTTCTCTCATCCATGAATGTATACTGCATATATAAGACCGGGAAAATAAATGAGAATTTCATTTCTTTGTTTCTGAAGTTTTATCTTTTACTAATAGTTTCTTCAGTTTATATATGTATAATATACAATAGTAAAATCTTTCATTATATTTACTTTTATTTGTATGAATATAATGCACTCTCTTATTTTATTTTTATGTATATAGATCCGCAATAACTACTTAATAGTGCAACAATTATAAGAACCGTTGGATTTAACTTTGTAAAACTAACGATTTTTAGTGTTGTTGCACCATAAATATGGGCACGGAGTTTGTACCAAATTCACAGTTCATTGTTTTTAGATTTGAATTTCACATAATTCGAACTATAAATATATATCTGATTTGCATAATCTCTTCAAATATCACGTATGTAATGAGCTAAAAAATAATAAATAAATTATATATAAAATTGAAATATATCATTTTCTAAACTTTTTCAAGAGAGTACCGCATAGCGTATAACATTTGCTATTAAATCAACCATATTTGATATATGTATAACATTTGATATAATTAATAAACTTTATAAAAGAACAAATTTAAAAGAACGAGTTTAATTGCTTGATAGAAGAATTTTTGGCCAAACTTTATTTATTTACGACCGAATTCTATTCTATACTAGGACTATTTCTTGGGAACAAAGAAAAAAAAAAGGAAAAAAAAACATGTCATAGTGGTACAATATCCTCTTCAGTAACCAGGGGTTCAATTTTTTCTGGTTACAAAAGAGACAAGGGTTCGATGATATCACCATTTACACCCTTCGTACTAAATTGTGAATGTGTCAACCATGGATTATGTTGGGATAGTTATTTTTTTTTACAAAATTAAGTTTTTATTTATATATTGAAGTGTGTTAACAGTGATAATTCCTAGTATTTTTTTTTTGATAAGCGTGATGATTCCTATTTAAATTTTTGTAAAAGCGTGAACAGTTAATTATATGTATTAATGTCAGTCAAAATAAAATTATTTGTATTAATTGATTGGATTCTCAGTATTATGGAACATATCTATTTTTTCTCCTAAATTTTCTATTGTTAAATAAAAAAAATTTCAAAGAAAAAAAGTACTACTGTGATAAATAAAAGAGATCATCTAATCTAATCCAAGGGGTATGGTTGAGCGGTTGGGGCTCATCCTCCCTTAACTAAGAGTTGAGGGTTCGATTCTCACCTTGAGTCAAACAATATTTTTGTTTTGTTTAAGGCAATATTTTTAGTTTTTTTTTTTGACTTATTCAAAAATGATTTTTGAATTATCTATTTTTTTTTATCAAAATCAGTATAATGATTCTTACCAAAAACAAATATCAGTTTAATGATTTTTGTTGGTTACACAATTTTAAAATTTTTATGAAATATAATGTCATTGAACCATACTTTTTTGAATTCTTTAAAAAATGTTAGTGTGATAATCAAACCCAAGCCAATCAATTCCCCATTTTGATCGGCTCAATCGAGTTCGACTCTTTTTTGGTTTAAATCATGCATCCTCTACATGCAATTGCAGAGACTAATTTATTAAGTTAGGTAGGACTACAAAAGGTGGCAAAATTCTCTCTCAAGAAAATTTAACACTTGCATTTTCATGACTTGTTTTGATCTAATAACCTCTACTTAAGTTAGAAGACATTCATTATCATCTCATGCTCTTGGATACTCGAGTTTGACTCTAAAAATACAAATGTTACTTCAGTTTATCTCAATTAACACTTTAATCAATTTAAAAAGTGAATTTGGTTAACTCACATACAAAAAATTTTTTGATGGATAATTTGTAAATTCTTTTGCTATTCAAACTTTAAAACTTTTTTTTGTTAGATAGTTTAATAGATAGAATTTCACTTTATAAATTAAATAAGTTAACATATTAAAATTCAAAATCTGATTCCTATGTAAGTATAATATATCTTATCAAATAAACTAAACTCATGAGACCGAACTTTAAAACTTGTCCCAACCCTATTGTACCCATAACCCAACTTGCCCAACTATCTTTTTTTCTTTCAAAAATTAAAAAAAAAATATGAAAAAGAAGACGGATGACACAAGGAATGAAATGTTTTATTATTATAAGATGAAACAGTTAATTCCCAACCTAACAAGCTATTCTTAGCCAGTTGGCAGCTTAGCAATCATATTTCATTCATAATCTTCTTTATCAAAAAAAACATATTAATACTAAACACACCCTAATTTAAAACACATAATTATCGTATTTATTGTTAATTGTTATTAATTAATTAATCAAAATATAAAAACAAAACAAAAAAAAAGGATTCTGCAACAACCGCAAAATCATCATAATAACAAAGAGAAGAGAGAGTGAAAAAACAAAAAATAATCAACAGAGACGAAAAGATCGTCTTCTCCATCGGAACAGAACAGAACAAAACAGAACAAGGTCACTCATTTTTCTTCTTTCATCTTACTAATTTCACTTTCTCTATTCTTCATTCCACCGCTTAATTATTCCTTAATCATCCTTTTAATCATCTTAATCATTTTTTATTAATGAGCTTTTGAATTTTCAACTTCACCATCATCATAATTTCTTCATCTGCTCAGAAAATTGGTAGAAACAAACAGATTATTGTTAATTTTCTCTTATCAGGTTCTGTTTTTTTCTATATGAAATTTTTTTGTGAGGTGAATTAAGAAAAAACTCAAAAAAGAAACAACATTGAAACTTAGGAAATTAACTGATCGGATTCAGCATTCAAATTTGATGAAATCTGTTCAATCACATTTGTTCTTCTTATGATCAATACCATTTTTTTCATCATCACTGATTGCTTTGTAATTTGTATGTTGCGTTTAATTTGTCGGTTATTTTGAACATTAACTGTGTCTATATCTATATCTGTATCTGTATCTATATCTACCGTTTTTTTGTATAATCAAAGTTTTAAACTTGATAATTGTATTAAAAAAAAAACTAGTTTTTTCTGGTCTTACAAGTCAAGATCTAAATCAATTCAAAGTAAAAGTTTTGGAATTATTTTTTTTATGATTATTGTTACCTATTATATGGAATATGGATTCTAGTTAGTTTATGTGTCTATGATATTTATTGATTGCTATGATCGTTGATTTAAGTGGTTCTAAATGTTGATAGTTAGTGATTAGAGGTGAAATTTTAAAAATTTCCTTTTTTTGTTATTGTTGGATTTTAAGTAGTTGATGGTTATCATTGTAAAAATTAGATTTTTTGTTATGTTTCGTGTTTTGATGTTGATTTTGTTATTGAACAGGTGATTGGGTTGAAATTTTGCAGAAATATATTAGTGATCATGAGATTCAAGAAAGGGACTAAAGTGGAAGTGCTGAGCAAAGCTGAGGTGCCGGCTGGCTCCTGGATATGTGCTGAGATAATCCGTGGCAAGGGCCGCCGTTACACTGTTAGGTATGAGGGATTTCAAGGTGCTATGGATGAGGAAATTGTGGAGCGAGTGTCAAGGAAATCCATAAGGCCATGTCCGCCTCCACTTGAATTCGTGGAGAGTTGGACTCCTGGTGATATTGTAGAAGTGTATCAGAATTTCTCGTGGAAGATGGCAACAGTTTTGAAGGTTTTGGGGGAAAAGTACATTTCTGTTAGGCTACTTGGATCTTCTTTGGAATTTCAAGTGACCAAATTTGACATCCGGATCAGACAGTCATGGCAACATGACAAGTGGTTTGTGGTTGGAAAGGTACCTTTATTTTTTCATCGTAATCTTCTGTTTTTTCATATTTTGTGTCCTTGGCATTACAGATGTGGTTGCAGATCATATTTTGAGTAGATGTACCTTTGTTTTTGTTTCATTTAGCTTTCAAAAGTTTTCTGTGCAAATGTTTCTGGATCATACTATGCTATTTTATGAATTAGTATTTATTTATCGTTCTCCCATTTTCAGGGTTCTGCTAGCTGTGATAATGGAAAACGTTTTAGTGTGCAACTTCAGAAGACAAATCTGTCAGCTTCCACTTACTACCAACCTGAAAAGAAAGAACTGAATAATCTAGAATACCGTCCTGTTTCTTTTAAAACATTGAAACGAGGACGCTATTCACAAGTTGAGGTATATGCTGAACCTCCACCGAAGTTAAGAGCAATTGAGAATGAAGGAAGATGTTACAGAGCAGGAGTTAGAAACCCACCCGCACCACTTAAACATGTACAAAATGTTAGTTTTCCAAGAGATGTGCTAGCTGAAGAATATATGCATGCTTCTGTAAACAACAGGAAAACTGGGATTGTTGATATGGACATGGAGAGGAGGGAACAAACTGCTGCTGTTGGTTGTTCATTTGGACAGAACTTTGAATCGAACTCTGCCGATAGTGTTACAAGCTCTGTTGGTAGTTGTAGTATCACCAGTGGGAATTCCTATAAATTGCAATTTCCTGTATATGCAGGTCCATTTGAAGATGTAGAAAGTCCATACAGCGACAGCGATGCTGAATCTACCTCCGAGAGGGGATACATGGAAGCGACTTTCTCTCCTCCCACTCGACGAGAATTGGCATCAAAAGTTCATAGGTTAGAGTTGCATGCCTATCGTTGTACAATTGAGGCATTGCATGCATCAGGACCTTTAAGTTGGGACCAAGAAGCATTAATGACAAACCTCCGTCTTTCACTCAACATATCAAATGATGAACACTTAATGGAGCTAAGAAACTTGATTTCTTCTGAAACTAGTATTCCTTTCAGATGACAAGAATTTTTCTATCTTCTACTTAATACCTTTTCCTCAGGGATAGAGTTTCATACTAGTTTCTTGGTAGCCTCATTCAACTGTAAGAAGAAAAATAAAATATTTCTGTCCATTTATGTTTTATGATTTAGTAATGTAGATGCTAAACGCTGAATAAATGATCATTTCTGATCTCTTTTTAATCTGTTCATTTATCTTCTTAATTCCTGTTGAGCTTGTTCCGGTAGAGATACTTCACCAGGTTTCTCTTGAACCTGTATAGCATTATAGATTTTGTAGACATGTGGTAGACATGATATGGCTACTGATATTTGAAATTAAGTGGTATGTTTAAATGTTGATTTATCTTTGAGGCTCAATGAGTAATATAGGATGTTTTGCATTTATTTCAAAGCTCTATAATTAGAAAGAAGAGAGTTTTGTTTGCTTTCTGAACTTGTACATGCAAGAAACACCATATGGGAGATCTACCTTGTGTAGTACTTGTCTGTTAGTCCATAATTTGAAAGTGTACACAATGTCATTTAATGATACTAGTAATGCTTCTCCTGCATTTTCCAGGGACAAGTTTGAGGCACATAGATGTTGCTTCAAGATGTCTATAAATGATATCGGTGCTTGCCATGTTTCTCTTGATCTATACAAGGGATGGCATGTATATTATGGCTCTTGATATGCCAAAACTTCCAAAGGATTGTGGAGTTCTCGCAATATTCTTCCATTTCAGGCCTCCTGTGAGCCTCAGATTTCTGTTTTGTGGAAGGATGCATGCTCAGAATCTTGTGGCTACCATGGGGTGACCTTTTATGTGATTGTATATTTTGTGTCCTCAATTATTGTTGATGCATGTCTCACTATCAATGTGTTGCTGATAAACTAATCGCTGCTATTTCCTATGCATACACTCACTCACACACTGAATAATTTTATTGTAACTACTAACTAGAGTAGAAGAACTTTGCAACGGATAAAATGGGTATTTTATGTATTTCTGAACTGATGATGTCACACATACAAATAGTAACATAAATCATTTGTCTCAAGGTGTAAAGAAGAAACACTTTTCAATTAAAAATTAACTAAAAAAAACTCAGGACCAATTGATGATCACTGCAGTCGAAAAGAGTTTAGTTTCTGATGTGGATACACAGCCATGGAAAATCATGAGCAACTTACATGAAATTAGTTTATCCTTTATGCCATGCTTCTTTGAACAATGTTATTCCAGATTTTTTTACTCTTGTGCATTTTTTACTTTATAAATAACATGAACATGTTTTTTTCCCTTGTGGCTGTAAGCTTACACATGAAAGGGGGCATTGGTTTGCTGCTAATGCATTTACTGCTCAGCAATGATCAACTAGCACAAGGCTCAAGTGGCTTTTGAAAGAACAATACAACTACAATAAAGCCGGAATGGCACAAACAAAGGTATGGTTATGTAGGAATACCGTAAGTAAGATTAAAAGGAACATGCGCACGTTAAGCATATATTCCTCAATTCTTAGTAACATGCATATTTAACTGCATATATTTATACTCCATATTGGTGGTATACTTGTGACTGACTATCGCCAAATGCTGTTGAGTGTTGACCATGAGGTTAACTGCCAGTTTCTTCAAACTCTGAAAATGTTGTAACTTGTTCTCTAGCATGAATGTATACATGTTGCATAGAAAATACCAAAAATTCCGCGTAAATGTCCAGTACTTCAGAAAGAGTATTAAAATGATGTTTTATACTTATTCTAAGGGAACAATGTGTTATTTGGTTACACTCACTCACCAAAACCATGTTCCATGGCATACTTTTCAAATTATTAATGTTCTAGGGGATTTCACTCTGAAAATCTGAGTCTATCAGAAGAGAAGAAAGCCAATCATTAACGGGATGCCAAGTCTAGCAAGTTATATTTGAACAAAGCTAAGTGCGGGAAGCCAGGGCATCTTTTTGTGGCCTAGATGGACCTTCTGCGCCGAAAGCCTTCAATCCGACATCGCTGGAATTTTTATTTTAAACAGTCAATGTTAGTATGTTAGTTACTTAAATTTTATGATTACATTCTGTTTCAAAACAAACAGAATTTCTTCTTTAAGTTTTGATATAATAGTATCATATTTGGATTGAGATTGCTTGGATTTAATAATGTTAAATGTTTCATCTGTACTTAAGTTATCCCAAGTTGTTGTACAGAAAAAAAATATTTCCAATACGAAAAGCAAACTCCACCTAGTGATTTAACACATGACTAAACTTCATCATAGTTTCAATGATAAATTCATAATTGAAGCAACATCATTCAACTAAAGATGAGGATAAAGACACTTTGATGAGTATGCAGTGACGTGAAACTGAAGCTGAAGTGATAAAACCAAATTCCAGCTCAAAATTTTCGTGTTCAATAATCTGTCTGTAGCAATTTTGTATACGAAATTTTGTAGTAGTTGTCACAAGAATGAGAAGTTCCTTCATTCAATCCTGTGAAATAAGGTTTTCTTTTTTAATCATGTGAAGTAAGGTTAATGCATTAAGCATGCATTTTTTTTATCCTGATTAAGCATTATTTAAAAACAATTTGACTCATTATAGTTTATTTACGCATAATTTATTTGCAGAGGTCTGCATTTGATTTGTACAGTGAAGTTTACTCCAACTAAATAGTACTGAATTATGTCGCAATTGTATATTTTGTGATCTTTTTTTGTGTTAATTCTTTGATTTTATGGAAATGACTCTAATAATTCAAAGTTCATTAAACACTTGAGTTCAATCATTTAACTTATATTTTTTTGTCAAAAAAATATATATTTTATTTTAGATGATTTTAACTTTTTTGAGTACAAATTTTGGATGATATTTTAATTGTTCTAATTGCACGTGTCTAATATATACACATACCTCACAAAGATGTGCTAAAATTTTATTTTATTTGGTGAACAAAGATGTGCTAATACCTAATATTTTTATCCAGCAAGTTGAAAAAAATTAGTCAAAGAAAAAAGCGAGTTGGAAAGAATAAATCTATAGTTTACCCAAACAAATTGTAAAATAGATTGACTTGTTGGGTCAATTAGTTTAATCCATCATTTTTTAAGAAATCAATAGTATAATAAACCAAATTGTATCGTCCCACCTAATCCACAGTTTATTTTTTGGTAAAGTCTTAATCCACAGTTTATGATAGCTTAGAGACATCGGATATATGTCCGTTTAAGTATGTAGTCAGAGGTTTGATCCTGTTCATTCCTATGTAGAAGATTCGGTTGGAAGGAGAGAATCTACCTTGTGTGTCTCACACAGAGAAACCTGTTATTGATTAAGGCGGTGGAAATTTCGTACCAGTATAATGATATTCTAAAAAAAAAACGGGCATATAATTATTTTTTTTAATAATTAGAGAAAAACATAACCGAATTGGCCTTTTAAGTTAACTTTTTATTTTTATTTTATAAGCTTGTACTTTAATAATTCTAAACCCAATATTACTTTTTATCAGCGTCAAATTCATATTTTACTTTCATATTTATCTTTTCTTCTCATTTATTTTTTTTCATTATTCATTTCCCCCCACTTATTATGTCTTTTTCATTATATAAGTGAGTTTTCCTTCTTCTAATTCTAACCCATTATAAACTGAGATAGATTGCCTTTGCAAGTCCAATTTGAAAATGGGCCACTTCTCCCTCTATGTTTTTCTAACTGGATACGAGAACTTTTGTACTTATCAAATAAATAAATAAAAAGATAATTTTTGTTTACAAATTATTTTTAAAAGTTTTCATCCTTTGTTATAGATTTTACACAAATGAAAATAATATTTTTTAAAAACTGATTTAAATAAGAAGTTGTTCTTTAAAACTTCTCAAAAAATAATTTTATTATAATTAACTTTTCTTAAAATGATTAATTTCATATTAGTAAACAAACACAAAATAACTGCAACTTCTTTTAAAGACATCTAAATTATTTAGCATCAAATTTCTTAATAATCCGTATCAATGGGAATGTGGTTCAAATAAAATTATAAAAATTCGTCATGTAATCAAATAGTTAACATTTTAAAAAACATAATTATTATAAGAAATTCTTCTATATAAATTTTCAAAATTTGTAATATGACCAAAATTTTAAATATAAGTTAAATTGAGAATAAAAAACATATTTTAAAAATAAAGAAACCAAAATTTATTTTTTCTTTTGAAAATAAGAGATAAAAATGCGGTTAAGTGTAAATTAAAATTGAAATTTGATATTTTAGACGGACAAAATTAGGTGGGTAATTGGCTTGTAAATTACACCCTTTATTTAACTAGGGTTATACGGGTATTATTTATCTTAATCTTCATTGTATAAATTGCATTTCTTGTATAACATATGTAAGGTTGGAAGTTCCGTTTTATTTGAAAAAGTGAAGGTTAAACATTTTACAAGTAAAAAAAAATACATAAATTCAATATGTTAAAATGTTGAGTATAAAATAGTAAAAATACTACTCTTTAACTCACTTATATGATTATTTTTGACTCAATATAGATACATGTATGTTTGATATCACAATAGTATGTCAGAATCATAGTAATCCACCGTAATTTTACAGAAACTAGATTGCATTGTAATTTATATAAAATCACAATGAATTATCGTAATCTAACATATTCACCATAATACCAAAGATAAGCTAATCCTCAGAACTCATCTTATGACCCAACAACATTATCCTTCTATGACATGATATTGTTGGTATTTTTTTCTTTTTTGAAAGTTCGGTATCTGGCTTAAGAACTGACTAATTTGAGGGGATCAATCTCACCGCCCACTTACGGAGACCCTATTTAAAGTCATAATTTTTGTTATATATAGACTAGTCTACCGAAATTGACACTAGTACGAATTAAACCTGAAACCTTATAAAAAGCATACTCCAAAGACCCAAACCAATACTATTAAATCAATTCAAGTGGGTTATTGCTGGTATTTATTTTAGTGCTGGAGTTTGGCCAGGGGGCCCTTTTATCAAACAAAAATGAATGGGTTCCACTTTGTTTTTTCTAAGAACTTTACAGAAAGAGTTGAAGGATAGGAAACCTACAAATGAGTTAAGCATTAATGCGGCTCCACTAAATCCTCTACCATTGTCTCATTTGCTTCCTTCATCATTGGTATTCCCATGTGATGCTGCCTCTCTCTCACACATAGAGCAAGAGAATGAAGCCAACAAGTGTTAAGTAACCAATTTAATGTCACTCTCAACCATCACATGAAAATGTTAATTAGTGAATGGGAAATTTAATTATGAGAAATAATATGGGACAGGTCTTTTCAATTAATGGTCCTATTATACACCCCTATTTCAAACATGAGCCACTCAACATTGATCAAGTTTTCAATATATGTACTGTTTTGCCCTTATATATCCCCTTAGCCACTTTTGATGTTTAATTTGTTTGTACCTATACTCAACAAAAACATCTATATGGTATTTGTATTTTGGTTATGTGAAGGCTAACTTTTACTTATTTGCAAAGTAATAATAAAATGACAATAACATTTTTGCAGCTAAGAATTGAGTCGCACTTACAATACAATAAATACATGTTATGAAGCAAATTAAGTACTCCATTATCCAAACACATACCTGTACCTGCGGCTATCTTTCAAATTATCATTCAGGTATAAATAAATGTAGTATGTAGACCTTTTATTTTTGTACATAAATGTAGACCCTTTTTATTTGATAGACCCCCACGTAATGAGTAAATATTTGTTTTTTTGTATATGGATCATATCTTAATTCAGTTAACGTCGGCACGATCACAATTCACAACTGGACCAAAGCATTCACCCTTAGGCCTTAGCTTGGCCTCAATTTTGCTGGAGTTTTATAAATCATACATACAAGATTATAGTAGTATTTACATAATCATGAATGATTGTACATCTTAGAACGTTATATAAGTAGATGAATATCTTCATTGCCGTTAACGTTTCAGAATCAAGTTTAAGTCCTTATGTTATGTTAACCGTCTGATGCAGAGATGTTATCGGGGCAGAGATTGAGTGTACAATACTTTACCACTTCTTGCTCCGCCATTTAAAATGCTCCTCATAACATTATTGTGAGTTTTGTGATAGTAATAAACATCATATATATATAAACAAATGTATGCACATATTGTGTGAGAATATACTTAAAATAATTTATAAAGCATTTAAATATATATTTATAACTGTTATATTATAAAGTTTTGGGGGACAAAGTTTCTGCGGGAAGGATGATAAAATCTCGTCCTCCATCCCCAAACCTCTTTCGGGAGAACTTTCTCCTCCATCCCCATCTCCACGGTAAAAAATTTATCATCTTTGGATCCTCAAACAGGGCAATCTCCATGGAGATCCCCATTTACGGATGAAATTGACATCCATAGTCTGATGGTAAGACAATTATATAGTTAAACAGTTGAATATATAACCTCTCATTGAACTTAATTGAATGAACTTAACTTATTATCAAAGTCCATTCAAGAATTAGAGTCCAACTAAATAATTATGAATTATGAATGCTTAAAATAATAGACCATAATTTATATTAATAATTAATAATTCCCAAACCTGACCAAAAAAAAATTAATAATTCCCAAATAATTAAGTAATGCAACAAATTTTTCAAAAAACAAACTATAGAGTTGGGTAAATTTAAAAAGAGAACTACTTAATCCATGAATACAAAAATGAACTTTGGTTTCAATATTAACCATTTCTTAATAGCATATACCTTGTAGGAATTGGTGATCCATTGCAAAACTACACACTATATATATCGATCCTAAGGCAAGGTTAATTTAATAGAGAGATGTGGCAAGGTCGTGCTAAAAAGGGTCCTTAATTGCTATTTGGTGAACACGACAGAAAGAACAACATGGAAATTTTTTTAAAAACAAATTATGAAGGACATGGTCCAATTAAACAAGGTACACATTAGCCAGCTCAATTGCTTTGGCATAAGTGCTTAATTAGGAGACAACAGTGATTAATTTAGTGAAATTTTTCTTAATATTATTGCAAAATACTGTGCTTGCCGGTCCCCATAGATCTTGAGCATTATACTTGGGATTTTAAAAATATTCTCCAATTTTTTTTTGGTTGAGAATGAGAGGCAAAATAGTTAAGACAGCAGGTTAGGTTTGTTACAAAAACATGAGCTGTCCACTTCAAATAATAATAAATCATAGAATCCAATTATAAGACGCGAAAATCAGTTGAGTCGAGTTAAACTTTACGTAATAGATTTGATGACCCTAACATAAGACAAACACAATTGTAATTAGGATTTGAATCTCGATTTTTACACATTACGTATAATATCACTATATCAACTGAGTTATTTACGAAGATATTTTTCAAATAATGTGTATGCAATCTTATAGGTAATTTTGATTACTCTATATTATTGTATTGCATTGCATGTCACATAATTATTGTTTTAACAAAGTATCCAATTAGGAACATAACTAGTGAATAATTTGGAAAAGATGCATTGATTTAGTAATACAAATTGTGATCCATATAAATAAAGTAGGAATTAATAGTAGTATAAGTTTGCACTTTGCAGAGCTAAAATCTAATTGGAATGTAAGTTTTGTCATATAGCAAAGCATATGGGATGGGAACATTGCTTAGATGTTAACGCGGATGAATGCTGAGACAAAGCACAAATGAACAGAAGCCTCTAGTATTATAAAAATCATCAATAAACTATTTACTTTGCGGATTGCTAGGACTATTATTGAGTGAGATTTCAAATAAATTAAATATTTGATACATGAAACATTATGTTCTTGTTTTATGTGATTGGTATGCTCAATGCATCAACTGCGATTCCCAGCGTACTTGAATTTTATATCATCAACCGCAATGCAGTAATTTCAAGCAGAATGCCATAAAATTACTCATTACTATAAGGACAATGATAAAAAAAAGATTAATAATTTTTTTTACTCATCTGTGTGATTTAATTGGATGCATATATTCTAAAATTGAATCTCTTCTGATTCTTATGAAGTTGAATTAGAGTTCTGGTGTAATTGTTGAGTCATGAAAGAGACTCTCATTATATTGAATCGATATATTAGATTAAGAACAACCACACAAATAAACTTAAATACGATATTTTCACATAAATTACTAAGACATTTGATTTATGAGCATTATTACTTATATATTGTTCAATCTCTACTTTTCCTTTGAACTTACGAGTATACTTTAACTTAAATTTAAGATATGATATATACAACTCAAATTTAGAGTCTCTCTATGTTAGTAATGACACAATTTTCAAGATTAACACGAGAGGAATAAATGGCTCACAATACAATCACTACTACTACTAGGATTTTATCTATCTAAGGGTACAATTTTACAATTGAAAATTAATAATACTAAGGACAATGTACAAGGTAAGGTAAAATATGCAATGGGGCCACATGGTGCATGGCATGCTTTGGCTCCTTTAACAAAAGCTAAAAAGAACACACAAATTAGAAGACAAGAAGATCTCCCCCTAACCACATGCATCTTGGGGACCATCAAAATACACACATACATACTCCCTCTAGTCTCATATATAAGCAACAAATACTTTTTTAGATTCATTCAAAAAGTAATGTATCTAGACTATAATATAGACCAAATACATTACTTTTTCAATGAACCTAAAAAGTCAATTTTGCTTATATATAAGACCGGAGGAGTACTATAAATTAGAGGCTCTCTCCCTTACTTTAGGGAATTGAGATGAGAAGATCCCAAAAAGCAGTACACAAATTAAGGGCTATTACTCTCTATCTTATTTCTTACTAAATTACTACTATCTCAAATGCCGCAAATCCCATAAAGGAGTGTATCAATAAACAATTCATTGCATGCTGGATTATGGTCCCCTTTGCTTCAAATGAACATTTTATGTCTTTAAGGTACTATTTCTTGCTTTAAATCCTTCAGGTAACACAAATCTTACTCCTCTCTCTGCATGGCCCTGCAATACAGGACTATATAATAATTATTAAAATACAAAGAAGCTACCAGGGAAGCAGGCAGCTATTTTCCACTCATAAATAAATAGTAGCTCAACAATGTCAAATATGTCATTTTCCTAATTATTCACCATGTTTCACGCTATTTATTTATTTTTTCTTCTTTCCCTTCTGTTTAAATCTAACTACCACTAATAATTGCATAATAAAAAAATATCATTAATAATCTGGATTATTTTTCAATTTTTTATAATGAATAGTATTTACAAGTCTTTCAATTTTTTTTAAATATTCTATTTACAAGTAAAAAAAAAATATTATTCAATGTTTTTTATGTATTTAATATTGTCACAAATCAAATTGAGGCACAATATAAAAGTAGTTGTTAAGATGATGCACTGTAGGTCCATACTAGCGTATCTTTCGAACACAGTCAATCATCGTGAGATCAATATCACATAGTGATTTGTGAATCACGTTAAGAATCTCTCAAAGACACTAGCGAGAGTTACTCTAACTTAGAACGTAACATAGTCTATATGAAAATGAGTTTATAAATAAAGACAATGATCATCTTATAAGAAGATTTTATAAAAGTATCAGAGCCTATAGACTGAAGTTTGCCATTGCCACCTTAGATCCACTTGCATTTACTTTTCAAATGTGTTTCCTAAAATTATTAACCAACACATCTATTCTATTCATAAAACACATAATTTTCATTATTTACGTTGGTCCCTTCTTCTAGTTAGTACAAACATGTCTCAAATTGTGTTGAATGCGTGGGTGTTGGAAAACGGGGTTTGCACAGATCACAAGTTTAAACTGAATAAACAATGTCACAAAGAAAGAACATAGAAACCCAACAACTATGAGTTTTTAGAATCTCTTACCTGTATACCATTAAAATCACTTAACTCAAGAAAATTTCAAATTTAGTAGTACCATGCAATAAGAAAGAGATATGATAACATGTCTTTCTTGGAAAGTGAAGAACGGTAGAGATCAGTCCTAAACTTTTTTAGTACTCATTAGTTTTATTCTAGAAAGTCGGCAAACACATCTATGGAGATCATAAAAGTACAGAGGACATTGAAAAAGCTAATAATTCTTCATCATGGAAGATGAAATTATGAGATGAAATCTTAACCAATGCTTCTTCCTTTGGGGTCAGCCAAATGGTACTCATTTGCTGAGCTTGCTGTCAGTGGGAGGGTGGTTTACAATTACAACTTCTATTTCCGATATGTTTTTAGCGTGTGTTTAGTTTTGCGGTGTTAAAATTTAATTTTGAATAAATTAAATTTGAAGTTGTAAATCGATTCTAACATTTAGTTAGAATATCAAATTAATTCTATTTGAAAGAATCCAAATGACCTCTTTTGTTTGCCTGTCAAGTGTGCGTTAATAAATCTCACTTTAAATTAAAAAATAAATGTTGAACAATATATAAAAGAAAAAAACATTATATACCTAATGTCTTAAAGTTTAGGAAATTATATACCTAGTCTTCAATTCACTTGTATAATTGCTTTTAAACTCGTGATCATAGAGTGTTGCAAAATACAATGGTTAGATTGACCTTGTGTCAAGTCTTCCTCACAATATGGTGATTAAGTCGTGTGTTCCAGTGTTGACATGTCACGAGCGGTAGAAATATATGTTTTTAAATAGTCTCACATCGAATAGAATTATGGAAATATATAACTATTTAATAACATATAAGTTAAGAGACTCATATAACTAACATCTTAATGTTTTGATATTAAGATGTGTTGTCAAAGTCACTTTGTGTTACTCTTAGTTTAGGGTGATGCCCCACATAGTTTTAGGCACCCCTCAAATCCCAACAATACAAACTAGAGTACCTATAAGGGAGAGTGGTTTTACCGAGCACTCAATCGCTATGGGACATGCACATTTTTAATATTGAAAAAAATTGAAATATAATCAGAGCCGGTCCGAACATTTAGGAGGCCTTGTTCGAATATTTAAAATGGACCCTTTATAAAAAAATATTTTAAAAAATAGAAATAAAATATTTTATATTTAAATTGTAAATGACATTAAAAATACATAAAAAACAATTATCATTGTAAAGAATGTCAAAAAGAAACATATCCTAATAAGGATTAATTTTATTGCAAAAAAGTTAAATTTTATAATGATTTAGTCTACAACTATTTCTTGATTTTACTTTAATTTAAATTAAAACAATTAAAATTATGCTTAAAAAAATGTAAATACTAAGTTATTTTAACCTAAAACCTTGGGTTTCCAACAAATATAATTAACCACTAGTCTATTGATGCAAATGTGATATTATATGAACATTAAAAATATATAACTATTATTATATAAGACTTTATAATTTTGAGGCCTTCAAATTTTATCGGTATTTTGAGGCCTTGTGCCGTCGCACACTTTGCACGCCCATTGGGGCTGGCCCTAAATATAATGATATAGAATTATTGATGTATGATATAAAGTTATTAGCAAGACTCAAACAATAATTTTTTGAGATGTAGAGTTGTTGAGATTGAATGTTAATTATAAATGAGTGTTATATATATATATATATATATATATATATATACATACTTGAGATACATTTAGGTAACCAAATATATATTTATATCCATCGTGATACTCTTATAACCTTGTATGGATTGGTGCGGTAAAAGGCATTGATCCTATTATTGAATCAATTAATGTGGAGAATCTCATAATTCAGAAAGAAATTGTTGATGTGTTAAATTTGAGTTAGAAGTTCTACATTAAATAAAAATATTTACTTTGAACAACATACAAGTGAAGAAATCTACATGCTTAATATCTTAAAATTTAAATAAATATGTAGAATTTAAGTCACTTCTATGATTGATTCAAAAAAAACAACCTCACTTCTATGATTGTTTGTGGCTCAATATGATCATATCTCAATGTTTTAATCTCACAAATGGGTATTGCCACAGTCACCCTGCAGTGGCCTAACAATTTCCATCCATCACATTCATGGAGGAACAAGACAAATGGGTGTCCCCTTTCTTTCAAATCAAGAAGCTCTCAGCAAGATTACAAATTATTTTATTTTTTTTGACTAAAGCAAGATTACAAATTATTACATTTTTGTTTTAATTATTTGCTTATAAAAGTACAAAAGACCTTGATAATTTAAAATTTGGTCCCAAGATAAAGTATAACTAAAAATTAGTTCACTTAAAATTCGAATACGGGTTCTATCTCAAAATGAGATTTTACTTATATTATAAGTTTAGGTATTAAATTATATATACCATAGTTTTTACTACTTTTTTAAGGAGGTTAAATGTTATAGGAGTAGTTATCACCCTAACATAATTGTCCTAATTAATCATCAACCAATGCCGGGAATGATTATTGATAATGTAGAGAAAGCAAGAAATAAAATGGAAAGTTGAAGACAACCAATGGTTACACAATCAAGGGACCAAAAAATGCATTAAAAAAAATTACAAATCTCTTCTAAAGAAAATATACACAATAACATACACAAGTCAAGCACCTAACTAGCAAATTGTTAGCAATCTACTGATTTATTTACTCCTATGATAACAATAAGGCCTAACAATAACCACATTGCAATCGGCAAAAGACACTTTTGCCCAAGTACCAAACCAAACCTCACATGCTAGAGTCAGTATATGTTCTGATGAGGAAAAAAACAAAAAACACATGGGATAAATATCTGCAGACAAAAGAAAAGGGCACCACAGTAATTTTCTCATCACACATCTCCCTCTATATATTTTCTAGTTTTTTTTTTTCTTAACAAAGGAAAAGCCACAACCACGGAATCAAGACCGAGTGCAGTCAGCACTCATAACTGCATGCAGATAGCGAGATCAAGTAGTTTAAATTTTAAAATAATTTTTTTGATATTATCTAAAATTAAAAATTGCATTAAAATTTAAATCAATCGTACGACGACTCCGATTGCTACCTGACTGCACATAATCGACCGCACTCAATCCATTTTCATAACTTAGGATAATTTGGTCACTAAACTCAAGCTTTCTTATATGTACTCTACTACAGTCTACACAAAGTTGCCATAAAATTTCCAAGAACCTATGAGGAGGACTCTTGATTAGGATTATCCTCCATTGTGGACAATTGGTTGAATATGATTGGTGCACCATACTGAGGATAAAGTAGCATCAAGACCGTTGGTGCATGTTGATAACTAGGGGCCAACCTGAAACTAAAACGCTGCAGTATAATTGCAAGGGCCAATTTTGTTTGTAGCACTGCAAGATTTTGTCCTATACATGTGCGTACACCGAGGCCAAAAGGTATGAATGCTACTGGATGTTTTGCAGCTCTTGCTACACCTTCAGAGAAACGGCCAGGATTGAATTCGTTTACATCGTTGCCCCATATTGCTTGATCGTGATGAACGGCTAGGATTGGAATTAGAAGCTCTGTTCCACGTGGGATCTTGTAGTTTCCTAATTCCACGTCTGTTTTTGCCCGTCTGATTGTTGCGATTGTTGGTGGGTACAATCTTAGTGACTCGTTAACTATCATGTTCAGCTGCATCAGATTATAGCATAAAAGATTAGATAAAATTGCATAATAAAAAATTGAAATATGTACTAGTATAGTGGACAAAATTGCCTACTCAAAAAAAAAATGTGGATATTAATTAATCAGTGTCATGCAACAAAATAAAAAGTGAAAAATTATTTTTCAAAAGATATAAGTATTTAGAAATCTATACCAAAAAAAATATAAATATTTAGAAATGTCAATGTTAATTGGTCCAGTGATAATTTACAATATATTTAATAAGGAAGAATATAGTTTGATCCCCCTATATTTGGAAGAGAAATAGAATCATTTGATGTCGCTCTGAATTTTGGACTACTAAAACCACTTCCTTTAGAAATCAGAAAGTGGAAGAAAAAAAACTAAATTTTAATTTTGAAAAATTATTTTTATTGGAACCAATATTTTAAGAAATTATTTGAAGAACCCTGTTTATGTGTAGATAATAAATCATACTTTTTATTAAAACAAAAATTTCTTAAAACTAAATTTTAATTTTGAAAAATTATTTTTATTGGAACCAATATTTTAAGAAATTATTTGAAGAACCCTGTTTATGTGTAGATAATAAATCATACTTTTTATTAAAACAAAATTTTCTTGTGGACCTAAACTACTTTCTGTTAGACATGAACTATTCATTTTTGTTTTTAGTTATGACAAAATCCTTGTTTTGATGATGGTGATGATGAATAAATAATAAGTAAATAAAAAAAAAAGGAATTGCCAGTTGGGGAGGTGTAAATGAGCAGTGTTTGGCTAGATGTTCCCTTCACAAGGGGTAAGAGGAAGCAAAAGGTGGCAAGTTGGTTATTGTGAGGAAACAAACAAACAAACATAAACATAAACAGAAGGACTAGGAGACAAAACATGATTTATATTTTTGGGTCCAAATATTAATCTCATGTAACATAAAAGTGTTGATAAGTGGGGAGGGGCTGCCCTTACCGTCTTAAGCTTTGCAACATGATCTTTAGTGGGAAGGTCACGTGACCCACACATCTTGATAACTTCATCACGTGCCTTTACCTGCCAATGTGGGTGCATTGCTAATAGAATGGTCGTCCACGTCAGCAAATTTGATGTGGTTTGTTTGCCTGCAAAGAAAAAGCTCTTGCACTCTTCCACAATGTCATCCACTGTCACATTGTTTTTGTTGGAAGCAGCTTGTATCATTAGCCCAAGTAAATCTTTTGGCCCTTTTTCATCAATTAATAATAATGAAGAAGAACAATTCTCTTTTCTTCTTTCTATTAGCTTCACCAATGATTTCTTTATTTCTTTGTCCAGTTTCCAAGATTTTATATTCTTCTTTGTTGGAAAGAATCTATAAAATCATAAATTTGTACATACATACTACATGTTAGTTAAAAACATTATCACAAACAATAATTCATAATATAATAAGTACACATAGAAAGGGATATGTTACCACAATTTTTACGTACTACTGTACCACATCATATATAGGATAATGAAATATGATTAGTTAATTAGGATTATACCAATACTAATACTAAAATTAGTGTTCAGAAGTAAATGATAAAAAATACCGAAATTGTTAAGTCGGATATCTATGACCGGAGTTCGGCTTTGTCATTTTATTTATGTACCGTAAAAATTTAGTTAATTGATTGATTATTATTACCTGTAACCGGGAATGAAAACTTTTTGAAAGGCATCAGCAGCTAAGTCCATTTGTTGAGTTTGTAAGCGAAAAATGGCTTTTCCATCTTGATAGCTACTTCCAAACGCGGTCTTAGTGATAACATCTTCGGTTAGGGTTTGAAAGCACTCAGAAACTTCTATTTCCACCTCACCTTTGTCACACATTGCCGACCACTTTTCCAACATCTCAACCACGCTTGTTGCCATCACAGGTATCAACAACTAAAAATATTGGACACAAAATCTTATTAATTATTATTAACATAAATTCATAAATAAATTATTTAATACATGTTTGGTATCACAATGCGGTCAATAGAAAAATCAAAATCACAGTGACTCGTCGAAATTTTATATAAGTTATAATTTGTAGTTTTTATAAAATTATGACATTTCTGCCGTGATAACAAACATAAGCTTAATTAATCAAAATATGTAAATGTAAGTATAATGAATGAATGGAATTACTTTGAGATTTTCCATGTGAAAAGTGGGAGAGATAATTTTACGGTGGTGAGCCCATTTTTCTCCTTTAAGGCTAAGGAGCCCATCACCTTCTAGCTGCTTCACAAGTGGGGGGGCTTCATTTTTCTCATAAAATTCTGACTTGGATGTGAAGATTTCCCTTATAAGGTCTGGATCAGACACTGTAAGACGAACCGTGGGTCCAAACCAAACTAGGAAAGTTCCACCTTTTATCAAATCATAAACATTTCATTAGTGAAAGATCAAATCAAATTAACAATAATGATACTAATTAACATTTAAAAATTAAAATTATATAATAGTAAAAAATAAATTATGTAATTATTATTATTATTATTATGTTTTTTAACATAAAGTTGGAAGGAGCAGAATCCCTCAAGTAGTAAGTGTGAAGTTAACAAAAATAGGAAGGGAGCAGGAAACATGACAGCCATTATTTTTGAGAGGAAGCAATGGATAGTGTGGTGGTGACCCTACAAGCACAGAGACATTGAGCAGGTGGTGGGAAGAAGACAAGTCAATTTTAAAACGGTTACCAAACATATACAACTACATTGTCAAAATTCAATTCTTCTCACACAAAAACAAAACTATACAAGACATGAAAATCAGATCAAAACTAGTTAGTAGTATATGACAACTTCCAATGCCAATAAATTCAAATGCATTCACATTTCACAAATATTATTACTATCACACTCTATATATGTGTGACTCAGCGCCAAACAATTCATCTCAGTGGTCAGTTCAGTAGTAAGAGTTTAATTTTATGATCATGAAAATCATAATTATAAAAATGATTGTTATAAAAAATTAATTTTTTCTTTATAAAAATTATGTGAAAGGAAATTAAAAAATAATATTAGTATTTTTTTTAATAAAAATATGGAAAGGAAATTAAATTAAGAATATGGACAATGTTTGTATTACTGACAGCCTTACAGAGCAGTCAGTAGGAAACAAATGTCTGATTAGTGATTACACATAAAAACTGAACACAAGCCTTGTTGGATTGGATATTTTGTTTGATGCTTAAAAAAAATAAAAAGTTGTGAGATCAAGGAGGAGAAGATAGTGATGATGAATTGAAATAAAAGTAAATAAATAAAAAGAGAAATTCAACTAAGGTCCAAATTAAAATGGAACTTCAACATCATGCTTCAAACAGCTATGAGATAGCTCAGAAAAAAAAAGGCTGAAAAAAGTTGCAAAAAGAAAGAAGCACTCTAACTCCGGAACAAGTTCTTGAAGGCTTTAAAAGTCTTAAATTCAGTAACACAAAACTGGAAAAAGAAAAACATCATAATCATCATCATTCATCACCATCATCATCATGCTAGTGCTTAACTAACACCAACTTTAATGACGATGGTCTCAAGACTATACACTTAAAAAAATATTCTAAAAATAAAATGCATTTAATTTCTTCATATTGAAATTCAGAAAGAAAGTTGGCTCAAAAGATTAGTTTCTGCAACTGCGCAGAAAGAAGAGAGAATACTCGGTTCATATCGAAAAATAGAGAAATAGGAAAAAATAAGTTAGAAAAAAAAAAGTATATATATATGTGCATAATTGAAGTTAAGAGTTGAGTATAAAGTACCATAAATTTTCTTCCAGTGGTGATAGAAAGAAAGGACTCTAGGAAGAATGTTGTGAGAGTAATTTGGCATGGGTTGAGAAGAAGCTTTCAACATCATACCAACAAGTTCTTTAACATTTCCAATGAAGAAACGATAAGGGGGTCCTCTAATTCCTTGTTTAGAGAAATAGTCTTCAATTTTTCTTGGTCTCCACCAAAGTAACACTGTGACTTTGAGAACAAAAAGAAGAAAAATGAAAGAGAAAGAAAGAAGTTTAAGCCAAGACAAGAGTTGAAGCTCCATGATGTTTGAAACAAGAGCTGAATAATAATAATTCAACTATTGTTGGTGTTGTGTTGGTGTTGTTATATAAGATAGAACAAAGAAGAAGAAAATAAAATGTTTTTTATTTTTGCTTGTGGTTATAGTGTGTGGAGAGTGGAGAGGCTTTTGGGTTGGGCTTTTGGCTTTGGTGATCTTATCTGATTTTGTTATGTTGGTTGTTAGTGGCGTGGGGTTTTAATACTAGAGAGATAGCCATAAGGAAGGACATGAAGAGAGAGAGATGAGAAGAGGTGGCTTTGTTTGTAGGACAGATGGAGAGAGAGAGAGAGAAGAGAGATTAAGCAAGGCCAACGGCGTAGGGGCCGCCACTGAAAATTTAAGGGTCAACGAATGAGAGCTATTTTTTATAATCAAATATGATCTCATTTCGTGACAATGTTACCCTTGTCTTTTCTTTTGTATTTAAAGTATAAATTAGTTTTTTGTATCTATTATATTTATAAGTGTTGAATTTTTCAATTCTACTACTAATTCCTATTAAAATAAAATGAATGTTTGTTTTTACTATACATAGACTTATTTTCATCATCATTTGACTTTTGAAGCCTAAGTACACATCAGACTAATTTTCTTTAAATTGAAGATTTTACCATTTAGTATAAGGTAATAAGTGTTGGATTATGAGGGGACAATTCGAGGAGCATCTATATTAATTGGGAGAAAGAAAGAGGAAATTAAAGAAAGAAAAATATGAAAATCAATAAAAAACAAAATTTAGACATTAGATTTATCATTATCATATATATATATATATATATATATATATATATATATATAAAGTGTTCAATATCTATTTTTCTAAGCAACATAAATGAGATTTAACTCATTTTACACTTGTCACAACTATAATATATATGTCTCGGAAACTCTACTCACTCACCAAGTATCTGTGGTGCCATTGTTGTTCTTCACCTAATTAAGTAAGGTTATCTTCTCTTTTAATGTTTTGTGATGACTTCCTTCCACTAATCGTTTTTAGTTACCTTAGTTGATTATGCCATTTCCTTTTGAAGATTCTACCTTATGTTGTCTCATGGATGTACTTAGGAGACCTTAATTATTAGGAAAATTATGTCATAAATATATGTCATCATGGATTAAATTATGTAATAAATTTTGCCATGGATCAAATTATTATATATGTCATACATTCAAGCATTTAAGTAAAAAATATATTGCGTAAAAAAAGAGTCAAAAATATGTTTGTCAAAAAAAGTCAAAGATTTAAATTTTTTTTTTTCTGTTTCACTACTAGTTTTATCTAGTTCGGGCAAATTTTAACATTAAGTGATTTCAATCTCCTTCAAAATGTAGTTGCAAGTGATCGAACTGTAAACAAAATACTGTAATTTTACCTTTTTTATTTTTAATTAATTATATTTTTAAGTGTTATATTATCAACGTATATTATGGACCATAATTTCAACCTTTCAATTTCTTTTATTTTTTTTCTACTAATTTTTTTTTTCTTTTTCTTCTCATCCAATTCAATCACAAGAGTTCTTTCTTTTTCTTTGATCAAATTTCGTCGTTGTCTCCACCATTCAAGTTGTCTCTCTCTCTCTCTAACTTGATTCAACCATTCTACCTATTATTAATATAAGAAAGCAAGATGTTCGTCTAAAGTTCAAACTGTCATTTCTTTTTAAGCTGCAAACTCCTCAAAATTGAAGCTAAAAATCATTTTGTTTAACAAAAGCTATTATAGTACACTTAAAATATGATGATATCTTTTTTGTATTTTTTATGACATGAAAACTTTTTTGTATTGTTTATGACCCAAACAAACTTTTTCTCTTATTCTTTATTTTTTTTCAACTTCTTACCTCTTCGTTCTCTTTCATGGTAATAACTTTTATTTTTTTTGTGGGAGAAAAAATAGGTTGTAATCAAATTGTTCCAAAATTTAATTTATTTAATTCAATTGATATCAAAGAATTTTACAATTTTATTACATGTTTATATGATTCAAATAAATACTGTATATAATAATCTATAAATGAGATATGTAACAAAAAAAATATATAAATAGGACATTTTTTTTAACAAAAAATTTAAACGACTATTATATAAATTTTTAAATTATAAACAAAAATAATTCTTAATTAAATGTATCTGTTTAATATTTATTGTTCAGGAAAACGAGAATTAATTTTTGGTAGTAACAATTATTTTATTATTATTAAATATGTTGACTAAAATATTATTATTGTGCAAAAATAGATTCATGGGGTTATTGTCTATTTTATAGTAGATTTATGGAGAGATTGTTAATTTTATCATTGTTAAATTTTTTAGTAGATTCACGGGGAGAATATCATTTTATTGCTGATTTTTTTAAAAAAATATTGATTAAAAAATTATTTAATGAGTGATTAAAATATCATTATATTGATTAAAATATTTTTAATTATTTGTAAAAAAAAATATATTTTTAACTATAACTATCACGATCAAAAACAACCAACACGACGAATTACGTGGAACACGCGACCCATACAGTGCAAGGATATCTTACTTTACTGGTTGTAATATAAAATTCTACACTAGTATAGTACACTAAAAAGACATTTTAGTATATTAGTAGTGTAGAAATTCAACTTCTGTACATTTGATTTGCAACTTTAGTTTATTAATAGTGCAGAATTTTACATCACGATAGTGCAAAAAAAAAGATATTTTAGATTAAAATGTATTTTCATCATTTTTGTACTAAAATTATGCACTATTGATATACTAAATTTTTTTTAGTGTACTAGTAGTCCAAAATTTTACATCGTAATATAATGATTGAAATTGAAGAGAGACAGAGAGAAAGAGGGAAACCTAGACTACGGAGACAGCAACAAAATTTAATTGAAGAAAGAAAAGAAAAAAAAAGAATTCGGATCAGACGGAAGATAGCTTGTGGAAAGGAAATTAAAAAAAAATATAATAATGGTTGAAATTATGAATTATAATATAAATTTATAAAATAGAACACCCAAAATATAATTAATAAAAGATAAAAAAATTAAATTTATCTTATGATAAAAAAAATAATTTATATTTTTGACTTAAATATTTGATTTCAAAGTGGGGTAGATTAGTTGAAACTTTAATTAATTTATACCTTATATTCTATCTTCTTTAAGTAGTATTTAAATCTCTTGTTCTTAGATTTAGTGTCCATTTGGTCTAGTTTTATTTTAGTTTTACTTCTTTTTTAAATTATAAGTAGAGTCAAACATATATTTTATGAAATTTTTATTAAAAAAAGTGACTTAATACTAATAAAAAAAAATATAGAGATTTGTTTCGATAAAAAAAATAATCAAAATACACTATGTAAAAAAAAGATAACTAAAAAGTATAAACTATATCAAAATATTTTAGTTTAAAATACAAAAAAAAAAAAGATAACTACTTTTAAATATAAAAAAAATTACCAAACAACTTTTACGTTATTTATAAAGCTCTTTTTATTATTTTTAAACTTAAAGCATTTTTTACTCTTAAAAAAATTTGAGTCAAACGAAATCTTAATATTTAATGATGACCGGATCATTCAATCAATGTCATCTAACTCTATCCATTTAGTCAAAAAAAAATCTAACTCCATTACTTTGTTATATGAACCTAGTTGCAACCGCAGTTTCTGAATTCCAACAAAATTTTGCAGCGATCAAAAACTTAAAAATGCTAAAATTCGTGTATTAACAAAACATATTTAAACCTTTTTAAAATCAATTTCTAGTAGTAAATACTTTTTTTTTTAACAATAGTAGTAAATACTTGTACATACAAAACTAGTTTCGGTTTCTCAACAAATTGGAACATTTTTCATGAAATTTATTTCCAAGATGTTTGATACCATTTCGGATAAGATTATGATATGTTTTACCTAACACAACGTTTTAGCCATTGCATGGTCTTGATCCGTGAAAATATTAATTTTGAGGATTCTGGATTTTACGTGTCTTCATAAATTTATTAAACAAAAGTAAACAACAATTGAAATGATTTTGCAGTCTCATCGTGAAGAGCGGGTCCAAAAACTCACCGCTCCCTAAAGTGATTAAATAATGCAAGTATTGTTAAAAATCTAAATGTATATATTAAATAAAGTGTGAATATATCACCAAATTAAGTAATAATCAATGCATTATTACGAAAGAACTTCATTTGAATTAATGGAATTTTTATTATTGTTGAAGATGAGTATGTATGATAAGGATGTGGAGGTCGAAGGCGAAAGAAATTCATAAATGATTTATTATTAGTAAAATATTTAAAAAATATTTAAAGTAATATTAATTAAAAAAATTATTAATATATTGCCTTTTTTTTTTGATAAAATATATTGCCATTTTTATTAGCTTACGTTTTAGGCAATGTTAAGTTAACATTTGAAGGAAAGGATGAACTTATTTTGTCGTGTTATGTAAGAGACAAGCATAACTTTATAAATATAGGAGGCCAACTTAAATTCAAAATAAATGTAAAAAATCAAATAATATGAAACAATTAATTATCATATATATTAGCATTCAGTTTACTAAAATCAGTTTTGAATACATTTTTTTTATTTGTTTTACATTTTATGTTTAAAATTTATAATAAGGACAATAATATGTCTTTGAAAAAAAATTCTACCAGACGTCCAAACTACCTAAAAATAATATCACTTTTTTTTTGGGTACAAAATCTCACTTTCTTTTCTTTTCCTAATATTTTTATTTCAATTTTCTTTCCTAACCAACCAAGGTGTAAAAATTGGGCCTAGAGAAAGCCACAATACAGATTATATAATTCAATATGAAATGTAAAGTATTTTTTTGTTGATCGTTGAAATTGCGCGCAATATAACATCAAAAGAGGGGATTTTCGTTATGGTAATTCCTACTCCTATGCATTTTGCGTCAAAATAAAATAAAAAACTCTTATGCATGGGTTTTCTTTTCTCAATCAAATAAAAACTAGAATTAAAAATAATCAAATAATATATATTTATTAGTACATAATTGTATAAAACATTAGTTTTGAATCTCCTTCTCAATTTGTTCCGGTGTTCAGCTCAACTTCTTAGTATACATCTTAAAAATGAATAATTTTTTTTTTTTTTTTTTTTTTGATATTCGAATAATTTTTGTTTTGTTTGGACTTTAGATCATGTATTCTCTGCGCACAACATACAAAGATTAATCATTCGAATTAAATAGGATCATAAAGAGAATGATAAAGCTCTCATTCAAAAAAATTTAAGGTAAGAGAAATAATATCTTGACATTAAAATTTACAAGATCCAAAAACAAGAGTGAAATAATATCTTGACATTAAAATTTACAAGATCCAAAGATAATATCTAAGACATTACAACTATATTGTAATGTGGAATAGACTTATGAGAGGTTAATTATATCAAATTTTTTAAAAATACAAGACTCATGCCTACAAATTATAAGGCTATGATAGATGATAAATCATGTCATATTTAAGTCTCGTAAAACATGTAGTTCGATATAACCTATTTCTATCCATAAATATAGAGATAAATTTTACGAAATCAATTTTAACATTCAAATAACACAACTTCTAAAACTTGCTTAGCTTTTTATACCTTGAGAGTTTTTTCTTGCAAAACATGCATGATTTCAAAATGAAATCTAAACAAATTGTTGATAACTTAGCGAAAAGATAAATGTCTTTGAATTTGATGATATATAGTATGATTTTAGATGTCTTTTGATACATATATATCAAAAAGAAACTCTCATGTCAGATTAAGAGAGAAATCAATGAAATTCTCATGCTCTTTTAAGAATAATGATCACATCGATCTCTGGCTATCTAATTTATCTTATCAATATTCTAACATATATTCAGTCGGTCATTATGAGTAAAATGTCATAAACATTTTTTGTTAACAAAATTTTATAATCAACACAACTTCTATTTAAACACCTTATGTGAGCTGTGATTTACTTTGTCTAATCAAAATGACTTATCAAGACCAAGTATGATTATACAGCAAATCGGCACGGGACTGTAGGCACGTGATTTAATGATCAACAACATTGCTGACTCAACTGATCAATGGATTCCATTAAAAATGACAATTTTGTTTGCACTGGTAAGCAACTATTTCACATATTAGTAGCAGTCTATTTCATTAATGAGTCTTGCTAGTATTTGTCTTTAAAGTACATGTATGTTAAAGAATATAAAAATAATAAACTTATATTAGAAAATTTAATATTTTAACATTATAAAATTGATTGCGCACTATTTTAAAATAAATACTTCTATATTTAGTTTTATAACATGTGTCCTTAAAATACAAGTTAACATTTTTGTTAATTAATTTACTCTCATACAAGAATCATCAAAACATGCTGGATTACAACTATATTATGCATGTGATTCTTATCTAATGAAATAATGAATTGGAGAGTTATGAGGATGATTTTGTGGCTGAAGTGAATGAGATAAGAAGTAAAATGATAAGAAGATCAGAACTTCATTTTACATCCACATTGAAAAACATTAACCACTAACATTAATAGTTGTTTAAAAAAAAAGCAATGAATTGAAAACTCTAAATGACAATATGAGCATTTAGACGTATATAGTAACGAATACAAATTATGTTGGTTGAGGTTCCATGTGAAGGGCAAGGATATATAGAAATGTGGAAGATACTTTGTTGGTTAATTAATTTGTTCTTACCTAGTTGAATTCCTTGTTGTCAAAAAGAAAAGATGAGAACTTATTATGTTATGAGAGTTAGAAAAGAAAGAGCACAACACAAAGGAGGTTGTCGTTTTGGAATGTTGCTCTTAAATTTGAGCACATGGGAACAACATTGTCTAGCTTAGGGTATCCTTGTGTACATTAGGTGGGGAAATATGCTCTAGTTGACCCAACAGTGGGGTACCCACGCAAAGGTGTCATTCCCTAATCTTGTCTTAATACACCCAAAACATATTGGGACCATGTGCTCCTAATGGGTCCTACTAATTTATAACAGAAAGATCAACGCCTTAGAGTTAGAGAATTGGATTGGATACTCTTATTTGTTTGTCATCTATCATCATCAAATCAATCAATTTATGTTTAATTCAGATTGCACAAAATAGGAAAGCCCTCCCTTCATGTTAACCTCTATGTAATTTTGCTTCAATATGCCAATTGATGTGATTTCACCATAAACTTGATTAATTAAAGTTAAGTTTGCTGTCCAATTGCATAATGATTGTAAATTTATTTTTTTCAAATGTTAGTTGATTAAGTTGTAAATGACATTAAATTTGATAAGAAATATCACGGTTCGATCTTGACAACTATACTTAGGAGGAGGTTAGAACCACTTAATATCATAACTCGTCCCGAATTATAAATTATATTAGTGATGAAAACAAAACAAAAAAAATCTTTAAAATGAAAAAAATGAAGAAATAATTATAGTCTTACATTCAAATTTTATATTAATAAACTCATTAACATATGACTTTATGACATGAATTAAAATTTGTATTAAGAAGTTGCTTAAGTATAAAAGCTTTTATTTTTTAGTGACAATATTGTCTTATTTAGATTTTGATTGTTGTAAACTGAAATTTTATTTTATTTTGATTTTATTATATTTAACAGGTAATTGAAGTAAATTTTCACTTTAGAAAAATTGAAATCCAAATGAGATAATCTTGCCATTTAAAAAGTTTTTGTACTAGAGAAATTTCTCTTTACGCAAAAGTTTTAATTTTACTTTAAAATCAAATTATCTATAGTATACACTTCAAAACACTACTTGCATATTTTATACTCATTCTCTATTCCAAAATATAAGATAAAATTTGTCAAAAAAAATTGATGTATCTAATTAAAAATTTAAATCAAATACATCAATGTTTTTTGATCAATTTTTTCTTATATTTTAAAACAGAGTAAGTTATTAACGTTTTAATTGGGTTTGAAGACTGACTTTGAACATCCCCACACATATACTATGATGAGAAATTTAGCAACACCAAAGTAACCAAGTTAAAGGTCATTTAAACCAATTCTCTTTTCATACTAGCTAGTTGTTAATTAGTGATCAGTAATCACATCCCTACGGTTCAATTACAACTGTTTTCCAAGCCTCACGAGCACCTTCGAAATGTAGTGTTTCTTAGTGGTTTCTTGAAACAAGTCTAAGAGCCAACTTCATATATATATAAGCACCTATGGAAAATTTTACCCGAATTAAAAAAAAAAAATTGAAAATATAATTAATGTGTCTATTTCATATATGGATGTGCCTAAGACACCATATATGACTTTATGTATTAGAAAACACCTAGTGATATTAATTATGAATTTATTTAAAAATAATAATAATAATTGCATCTATAATGATTAAAAAAAGGGGCTTATATTTGATATTTTTATTTAGGGACAAAAATAAAACGAACGGACAAAATTTGAGAGAACTAAAATTGTTTGGATCCCACAATATTTTCTATCTTTGCCATTTTGATCATGTTTCAAAAAGGAGATATTTTCTCCAATCCTGCTCGGATTCTTTCTTTTGGATTTTTATAACATAATATAAGAATGAAGTTTATATTAGTGTCGTTAGTGTTGACTAATCTGTTAGAGAACTTGTGAGATACATAAGACGAACTTTTTTCTTACAACTAAATTTTTTTCATACACAAAAATTAGGAAACGATTCCCTTGGCACCTACTTGAAAAGTCTGAAATTCTTACCATTTAAATTAATTTACCGTTGATTATTTGAATTTATGTAATACCAAACTAAGTATATAAATGAACATTTAATATTCGAGAAACTAATAAAGATAATATCCTCGGAGGATTGAGATTAATTATTCATGAATTCAATTACTTAATTTAATTAGTTTTTTTTGATACATTGAAAAATAAATTACTTAATTTTGTAATTTTCGTTTAGTGCGACGATTCAATATGATTAGTGGTGTAAATACATCTTAACTAATATTAGCTATAGAAATGCTTTTCAAAAAAAATATATTAACTATAGAAATATTTAATGTTTGAAGTCTGAGGTACGTTTGAACCCACAATTTCTAGTCTACTTAACATACACGCGAAAATAATCAACATGATCATTCTTCACCTTGATGGACATACATGAATAAATTCATATTAACATAATTGAAGGAAAATATTTGAAGTTCTACTTTAATTTATTAAACTAGTTGAGATTGACATGCGCGTTCGCGCGGGTGGTAATGTAAGGCTACGATTTTTTATCAGTTAGAATTTGTTATATATACTTGATGAAATTCATATTTACATAATTAAAGGAAAATATTTGATGTTCTACTTCAATTTATTAAATTAAATATAACAAAAATCAAGTAATGTAAAATAAATAAAAAAAAAGAGGGAAATGCCAAGGAGCAAAGAAAATTGAATTTGATAGAGTAAGATTTTACTTTCTTGTAAGATTTTACTTTCTTGTAAAGGGAATGTTAGAAAACTAAAGGTGTCATCATAACTAAACAATCAAATCAATTAATGTTGATATATTCCTCTATATTTCAACCCACTCCTTTTTCTCTTTTTTCAATATTTTCTGTTACTTTAAAATTCCAATGGTAGCATTGTCAAGAATTTCAAAGTTGCTATAACTAGCTATGGTATTGTGCAGGAGCATCTAAGAGATATAAATAAGGACAATGAGGAATATACAACCAAAATGATTATTAATAGACCACTAAAAAGCACGCATCTATTTTTTGATTAAAAAAAACAAATAGAGAGTACATTGAAAAGAAGTTTTGGAATTATTGGACAAACCAAATAAATTTTAATTCAATTATTCAATTATTGTATACTAGAAACGAAAGCTATATGAACATAATGACAACAATTGGCGCCAATATAAGATTTATATTTTTTTATCGCCTAAATTCTTTTCATTGCACAAATAGAAAAACTTCAAAAGCTATGAAAAAGATTTAAGTAGTTGGTAGGAGACTAATTAAAAGAACCTATAATTAAAGAGCAAATGAAGTGATATACATATAATTAGGTAGCAAATCTTTACCCATCATATTTCAAATCTCATATTTGTGATTATAGTTAACGTTTGATATATACTTCCATCAACTTCATGATATTTTTTATGTTTATTAGTGGCCACGCTTAGGAATATGACCATTTGTGTTTTTAAATATATTTGGCTTTCTCCACATTCAATTACTTTTATACTAGTATAACACTTTGACCTTTGTGAAATAAAAGGGCAAAGGATTGAAATTTGGTTCCTACTCGATTCCATATCATTAAGGGAAGCAATTTGTCTTTATATTAATGAAAGAATTTCATTAACTTTGCTAATTAACCAATGGCAACGTATAATAGGTATGCATTCTTGATTGAACAAGTTGACCAATTAAGAAAATGCGCACTTACAACTTTACAAGAAGGGTCAGTTAACTATCAAATCTAGTTGCGGTTGAGCGTGCCTAGCAAACAGCAATTACATATGAGATTTTTTTTTTATAGGAAGTGATAAACATCACTGAAACTAACAAACATTATTATGATGTTCTAGTTAATTAGAACTTGTGGACGACTACACAAATAAATGAGTTAAATATGTTACTTTTGTTGGTTAATCTGTTTTTTTGACAGAACCGGTTTAAAATTTTAAGACTTCGTGTTCGTAAATTTTAATTCAATTGAAAATATATAAATTGTTAAGTTGAAATGTTCATCCGAGTTCGAATCCAAGATCTCCGTTTTTAGATTAACTCAAGTTTGACTAATAAAAATTTGTATGTATGACAATTATCATTTGTCACGTATACATTTTAAATTTAACATTGATAAAAATAAAAATTTGTGTGACAATTTTCTTTGAATTTGCATAATTGATGACTTAATCATTGGTTGAATATATATATGACATTTTAAACCCAAATATGCATCTCCGGTGAATGAAGAAAAAAGATTAGTTAAAGAGAAGTTGAAGTTTGTCTATATTAATGTTTGTTTGATAACACAAATAAACTAATCTTATATATAGCAATAACTCGTTCAATCAAGAATACCATACCTATTATACGTTGTTTGATAAAATACCCTACCTATTATACTAACAAGGTTATTGCTACTTTCTTATATAATTAGCGTAAAACCTTGTTTGATAAAATAATTTGGTTTGGTAAAATGTTTTTTTAGTGGCTTATTGCTACTTTTGAGATGATAATTTATTTATTGTTTGAACTTATTATAGTTTATAGAAGATTTTAGAATTTTTAACCTTATTAACTTTTTTGTAAAATAATTGTTTTCCCAACAAACTAATAACTTGTACACGTTGAGAAGAAAAAACTCTACGTACTAACATGTTTTAATAACCGGAATTGCAAGAGGTGTCTTGTACTCTTGTTGCGTTTATTTAGTGAAAATGAAAACTTGATACATTTTTCTAGGAAAAAAATTCACAATAAGCATTGTACAGTTTCTCACAATAATTAATATCCTGAGTTTTGTACAAAGTGGTAGAAAATCTATTGATTCAATCATTTAATTTAGAAGTGGAATTTGTCCTTTTGTGGCATCGATCCATCCAGCAGGCCTACCCTAGTTTCATTGGTGATAACTTGTGTTTCTGTGTCTCCAGGTTTGTCGTGGGGACCTTTTCCTTTTTATTAAGTTTCGTAACGTGGTGGGTGGCTAGAGTAGAACGGCCTTCTTCCTCCACACCCCGTCACAATTATAACTTAAATTTACTATTAATTTTTTGGTTACAACTTAAATTTACTACTCTTCAGTTCCACCTTCAAGGTGTCTCAATGAGTATGAATGTTGCATATAAATTATTATTTGTTTCGATTCTCACATCTCGTTGGGTTGAGGAGTATAAATGTTGTATACAAATTATCGTTTGTCTCAATTTTTATGCAACATGGCTAAAAGGTTAGAGGTATGTAGCGTATGCGTCATCCTTAGAATTCTAGCGCCAATGTTCTGTTCCACACTCAAGTATGTCACACAATGTTCTGAGATATTATCTGCTTTGAGCCGCGTGTGAGCTCTCACAACTTTGTTAATTGCAAATGACGTTTCGTCGGATTGAAGAGTATGAATATTGTATATAAACTTTGATTCTCAAACAATGTGAGACTTTTTAATTTCCCTAACAACTAGTACTAAATTATTTTTTGATTTAATTTTTTAAAAGGTATAAAAGTGGTAAAGTGGCTTTTTCTTTAAGATATATACTCCCTCCAGTCCTAAATATAAGAAACTTTTTACTTTTTAGGTTCATGGAATAATTGATGTATCTAGGGTATATTATGAACCAAATACATCAATCATTTCATGAACCGAAAAAGCAAATGTTCTCTTATATTTAGGACCGGAGGTAGTATTACTCCTTCCGTTTCAAAATGAGTGTCGCTTTTGGTGTTTTCACACGTATTAAGAAATGCAATCATTATGTTAAAAGTAATAGTACATTTGCTAAATTAAGTATACTTTTTCCTTTATTTTCTTGGAAATAGTGTATAAAGTAGTAAATAGATGATATAAATGGAAAAAGTTGCATTGTGAATTGAAAAACGACATTTATTTTGAAACAAATTTTTTGAGCTAAAACGACACTCATTTTGAAATGGAGAGAGTAATATACAAAGCTATCTTTTTTTTTTTCGTTAGATTATGTTGAGAAAATATCTACCTAAAAACAAAAAGGAAAACAAGAAAATGTTAAAGTTTGGAAAAAGGCACTAATAAAATGAAGATCACAATTCTCGAGTCACATGGTTCCAAAATGTTTATATTCTTGTATAGCAACAAGTTGCAACTACATCGAGGGAGGCAGAGAGAGAGAGAGAGAGCAGAACAGAACAGCACGGCACGGCAGAGTGAGGTTTGTTTTTGAGTGCACAAAGATAACAACCTCTGCCAGTAGAAGTGATATATGACAATCAAAGACATAGCATAAATCCGTACTTTTTTGGGTTCTATTATCATGTTCTGTTATGTATATGCACTATGCACTATGCACAATACACAGATAATATAGACAAAATATTATTACAACTATTAATGTTTACTGTTAACAAAGTGAGTTCTACAGTAGACTATTAGTTGTCCATCATAGATTAATGCTTGAAAATTTTAAGTGAAATACTATTTAGAAGTTTTATGACCGTTATCGTTATCACCTTCACAACTATGTCTATATTTGGTATTACGATGAATATAATAGAGTCACGGTAATTTATTGTAATTTTATAGAAACTACATAGTTTGTAGTTTATGCAAAATTACAGTAGGTCATCATAATTATAGCGCACCTAGCGTTATACCAAACATGCGCTAAGAGAGTGCTTTAATTGATATTGGTTCAATGTGAGCTATATTGGTCAACTCTTAGTTGAAATTTTGAATATTTTTTAGGTTTGAACTAGAATTTGCCAACAAAATTTACAACTATTGATACTTATTATTTATGTGAGTTCTAAGGCGCTCAACTTTCATAAATAATCTATATGTAAATTATTATTTAAACATTAATATTATGGATTCAATATAAATGATCTCCGAACTACCCCTTCATGTCTCAACAAATTACATGTTTTTTCTTTTACTTTTATCGAATCAATATCTATTAATTCACTATCTCAATCGTGTAAATTAATAAAAAATAAACTTGTCTATAGTACTTTAATTAACAATTAAATTTGTCTATAGTACTTAATTTGTTAGCCCTCGTGAATTGAGGGGCATTGTTTGCACTTTATCAGTTAAAAACAGTTATCGATGGTGACCAAGTTTACTTTTTCTCCACCATCCCCAAGATTTGTTCACAACTATACAGTAATTTAATCAATGTGATTATTGTTCATATGCATGTCTGCTTTTATGTTATGTACAAATGAAGAAGGCAAACACAAGGTGCTTCATTTTATGCTGAGTGTTTTGTCCCATTAAAACCATCCTTGTCCAATTATGTCTCTTTCTCCAATGGCCCCTTAATATAAAATTCAGTTTTACTTTCACCTAACTTTGGTCTCTTTTTGTTTTATGGGTCTTGTTAACATGTGCTCTAAGGGCAGATGTTAAGGAATCCAAAAATAGAAGTTTTACATTGAAAAACATAATATTTTGACTTTAAAAAGTTGAATGCACGGCTTTTGAGACGGATATTTCTACTTTTAATTCTTTAACATGTGCCTTTGGGGCACATTTTAACATTTGCCTTGTTTTATTTGCCTTCCAATCTTTGTTTTCAACCAAACAGTAAAACTACGACAATCAAACCGTAACACTTTGTTTGGTTTGTGAAAGAAAGTGAGAGTAAAGATAAAAAAAGTAAATTAAAACATCAATATAATAATTATCTTTCGATGTATAAAAAAAAACACATACAATTGTATTAATTTGCATAAAAAAAAATAATTGTATTAATTTGAGCGGAAAAATATTCCACCTTTTCCATAAGACTAAATTAGGCTCCGATACTATTTGTTGTTCGAGATGAGAACTTAAAACATGAGGAGAATTTACATTGAGCTAAAAGGAGCAATGCAAGTAGTTTATAGAAGTGTTTCAATATTAAGGTTGAATATAGTGTAAAGGTTGAACATAACCAAATTGAATATTAGGTAGTAATATGATATGTTTGTAAAATATTATTTGATCATACAATTTTCTCCAGATTGATGGTTTTCAATTAACACATTCATAATCGCGTAAAAAAAAAAGTCAAAAAAAAAATTAACACGTTCATAATCAAATATAATTGAGGTGAGAGTTGGTGATGTCGCCGGAGTTGTTTTGTTTATTAGTAACAATTTTTAGCTAATTTGGTAGGGATCGTAGCTTGACATTGGCCTATTTGAAGGTCACAAAATGATGCTATTTTCTTTGACAATGTTTCTATGTTTTCATATGATGGATTAAATATAATTCTTCTTTCCTTTAAAAGTGGTTTTTGGGTCAGACCGGCGTCTTAAATCCTCTTGTACTTAGTCAAAAAATATACAAACTCAAACACAATTCAATTTAGGTGTACTTGTTTGGTTGATATTGAAAATAGAGTTAAGTATTTATAGAATCACAATTATTCTTCACTTCATAACATATGTATTCTTTATAAAAATAAGTTTCAAATTAATTAGTACTGTAGTTTCCAATTGCATTAATTTGTTCTTTTATTGACTTTTTCAATTGCATTCTTATAACAACTTGTCATACTCCAAATTTTACCCTCCACTTATGATACATATATTTTTAACTTCACCCTAATATCAGAAAAGTGAGTATAGCTGAGTTGGCAAGGGTGGGGGGCGCGCGTGAGTTTGTTTGGGTGCAAGGTCAGGGGTTCGACCCCTACCTTAGACAGTTTTTATTTAGTTTTTATTTTTTGCTGAAAAGCCCTTTATTTTTGGTTCTCCCACGTTTTTATTTTTCTGTTGTATATTTTTGTCCAAAAAAATAAATATAAATTATTTTGTATTTTTATTTTGTGACCAAAATATATAAAAAAGGAAAATAAACATATTTTTGAAGAGAATCACACGTGCAGAGAAGGAAAAGCCCATCACAAACATATTTTCAAACACCATATTTGATCTTGGCCAGCAAGCAAGTAGAATTAACACTGTAAACTTAAAATTGCACCAAATCAATTACAAAAACTCAGGAAATCTCCTAAACTAATTACAAAACAAATCTCTCACAGATTTCTTACAATTTTCTAAACCTAAATTCTAAACCTATAAATAGGGTACCAATTCACAGTACAAGAGAACAAAAAATTCCAACACACAATTACAGAGCAAAAAAGCCAGAAAAATAACACTGCCTGAACTGAAAACTCACGCAGCCACCCCAAAATCCCTAAGTTAATTTTTCTACATATTGTAGAAAAATTAATACTGATTTAGCCATCAGACTCCAGCAGCGTCAACCTCGCACAGAAACAGAACAGTCAGAATCGAATCGGAACGGTGTCGGGAACATAACGAAAAGCAAAACAGAAACGGGAAGGGACACTTACGCAGCAGCGGGAGTTCACGGCACGCCAGGTAGGTTTAATCGATCCTTTAACCATGTAGAACATTGTTTGCTTCATGTTTGTATATACTTGCTATATCACCATGCTTTTGCCTTGCTGCTGTTATCGTGTTTGCACTGTCAGTTTGAGATAAATATCTTTTGGCCAAAAAAAAAACAGAATATAAAATCCTAAAAGAAAACAGATCGGAGTTTTTTGGTTTAAAATTTTCGAAGGTTTAGGTTCGGTTTGGGGGTTTGTTTGTGTTTGGAAATTTAAAGTTTGGGGCTGAGAAGGAATAAACACAAAACCGAAAAATCAAAAAAAAACAGAAACCTTCTTAGATCTAAAAATTCGGACGAGATTTTTGTTAAGTTTTGAGGTTTGATTTGTGTTTGAGGACAGTTTAATTTGTGTTTAAAAGGTTAAAAAACGAATTTTGGGTTAATTTTTGGTTCTGGAAAAATATGGGTTTTGGGATGAAGGTATGAATTTTCCGGTTGAAGCTCAACCGGAAAATTCGTCGAAAACTGCAAAACGCGGCGGTGGGGGTGGCGGCGCACGGTTGTGCTGCCGCCGGAATCTGGGGACGGGGGCGGTCCGGTTGAACCTCAACCGGAAGTTCTTCAAAACGAAGAACAATGAAGAACAAAGGGGAGAGAAGAGAGAGAGCGGAATTGAGAGAAAGAAAGAAGAGAGAGAAAAATTTTCACAAAATGAGAAATTTCTGAAAAAAAAACAATATATAGTCCCTCTTCCGGATCCGGTGCACGCGCGCCCATGGCAGCGATCGTGCACCCCCATTGACCAAAGTCAGACGGCCCACTCATGGGGCGCGCGTTTGGGCTTAGGCCCATTCGCTTCCTCTTTTGTTTTTTTTCTCAGAATGCTGTTCACACCCCCCTGGACTGCTATTTACACCTTTGCTGTAATTTTGTTTTGATGTACGTAACCTATTTAATTAATTTGTTTCTGATTATTTAGGTTAGATTTAAACATTATAAATAAAATATAATTAAGAAATATTGTGGATTAAAAGGGGGGCGGATGCAATTCCGTTTTTCTTAAATCATTGGTGGTTTTGTGTACACTTAATTTACCAATAATTTATCTTCCACCTAAACCCATAAAAAGACACCAAAAAACACAAATCAATCAAAGCTTAATTCTTTTTTACACCTTCGGGTCAATATAAAAAACACCTTAAGAGGTAAAACAAAGTTCTTTCTTAAAAGACACAGACCAACACTATGACCCAGAACTACGTAGCTTTGATTTCCTCATCGCACCGGAGGATACGTAGGAGCAAGAGTCATCTTGTCAAGCATAATAATAAAAAACCTAATCTTTTCCCTTTTTGTAAATATATTTAATGGTAAATAAAAATCTAATAAATAAAAAACATGTAAATAAACTCTAAAAAATGCTTAATACCCTAGAATTAATTAGGAGGTTCCCGTTGAGTACAACGGATGTGAGGGGTGCTAATACCTTCCCCTTGCATAATCAACTCCCGAACTTGGAAATGGTTGCGATGACCATCCTTCCATTATTTTTAGGTTTTATCAATATTTTCCTATTAAAATAAAATTTGGTGGCGACTCTGTGTCATTCCGAGTGTCCTAAACGCTCGGGCGATTTTCGCGGCGCGACACAACTAACTTCCAGCCCCTAATTTTTCAGGGTGGAATCATATTAATGCTTATAAGACTTGTCAATTTAGTTTAAAAAATTTGTTTAAAAGTACAAATTCAATGATCCCTTAATCATTTACATATTTTTAAGAAAGAACAAATAACTAAAAACTGATCTGACAAATCAAGGAAGGCCTGCCTATATATAGTTGTACAAATGAGATGTGAACAACTCTTAAGCCCTAACACATTTCAGATCAAAAGCGGTACATTATATTATTCGACACCAACATAAGTGATTATATTCAATTAATTAATATTCTCAAGTTATTACTACTGTCAATATGTCAGTGTCGTGTACGGTGTTGAGTGATTGTTTCAATGTGTCATAGGTAAACAGTAAAGACCAAGGCCAAATAGTTTTGAAAATGTGCAAATGCCAAATAATCCCAGATTCCCAACCAAACTGAGAGAGAATGAGAGTGAGTGTGAGAGGTAAAAGTGAAATAGAATAAATTTACCAGTCCTATTGCCAATAAATTCATGTTTCCCATACTCTCAAATTCCCATCACCACTAAGACACATATGGCATAGACAATGACAGTTGCTAGCTATCATCTTATTGATGCCCCTACCATTTATGTATAAGCACATGCTTCTTTTCCACAACATATGTTCTATTTCAAATTTACATGAAAACTAGCTATAATAAGTTTTATTTCTCACTTTACCATTCTCTCTACCCTACCATGAAATGAAGGGGCTCCCCATATACATTATTTGTTGTAATGTAAATATAGATTTTTTTTTTTAAATAACCCTCTTTCCATAAAAAAACACCAAAATACCCCTTTTTTTCAGATTTTTTCTGAAATGCCCCACTGCCATGGCGCAGTGACTGAACTCCTGTCAGCCTGGTCAGAACGCGCGCCCTGAACCCGCGCGTTCTGCATCGTGTCACCAAATCGAATCAACGCCCGCCCTGCACCCGCGCGTTCTGAACTGTGTTCTGACGCGTTCTGAACGCCCGCCCTGCACCCGCGCGTTCTGACGCGTTCTGACGCGTTCTGTCTCCTCTTACAGCGCGTTCTGCACACGCGCGTTCTGAGTTCATTTTTTTTTTCTTTTTCTGTGGGAATGAAATTAGTTAGTTAAGTGGTAATTTATTATTTTCAAAGGTTTTAATTGAAATTATAAAGATTTAGAATTTTAAAATGTTAACAAAATTGTCAAAATAAAATAAAAAGGATTGACAATAAATATTATCAAACGTACCATTTATATCATTTTGTTATACTTACAAACATAAACTCGGTACATTTAAAATAAAACATAACATAATATAAATTACACAATTATAATATTAGGTTGATGATCCCCGGAATTTGGACAAGCGTTGCGTGTATGACCAGGTGTTCTAAATCTTTATAATTTCAATTAAAACCTTTGAAAATAATAAATTACCACTTAACTAACTAATTTCATTCCCACAGAAAAAGAAAAAAAAAATGAACTCAGAACGCGCGTGTGCAGAACGCGTTGTAAGAGGAGACAGAACGCGTCAGAACGCGTCAGAACGCGCGGGTGCAGGGCGGGCGTTCAGAACGCGTCAGAACGCGCGGGTGCAGGGCGGGCGTTCAGAACGCGTCAGAACACAGTTCAGAACGCGCGGGTGCAGGGCGGGCGTTGATTCGATTTGGTGACACGATGCAGAACGCGCGGGTTCAGGGCGCGCGTTCTGACCAGGCTGACAGGAGTTCAGTCACTGCGCCATGGCAGTGGGGTATTTCAGAAAAAATCTGAAAAAAAGGGGTATTTTGGTGTTTTTTTATGGAAAGAGGGTTATTTAAAAAAAAAAATCGTAAATATATGTATCTTCATTTCATTTCATTGATATGCCATATCATGACAAGTCACATTTTTTCCATTACCATTCACTTTCACTTATTATTATTAACTTTTTCATGATGCTGGGAGTTGGGGTTAATGTGGGTCTGAGCTTGTAAACATGATCATTATTAATAGGAAAATTTATAACATCTTAGATAGGTTCTTATGTCTAACCATAAAATTCTATGTTTTTTAAAGCAACTATGAATTGTTCAATTCATGCTACATTGATTTCAATTAATGTACATTGATCAGAACTCAGAATTATATATACACACACCGCCACAGCGCCACCTACTAGTGCATGATATATGGAATCTATCTATAATTTTTAGTTTAGATAGCTACTATATACTACAAGATATTAATTAGAATACATTGAATTATAAAATGACTACACATAAGTCACATACATGAGCCCTGCATTATTTTCTGGGTTTTGATCACATTAATTGCATGACATATTGACATGTATCTACATCCATATTGATGACTTCTAATTAATTCATATACATTGATTTGAGGAATACATTGATACTAAAAAAAGACAAAAAACAATAAAAGAAAAAAAGACACAAAGCTAGCTGTAACCATCTATAATACAATATGATGGCAATGTTACAGAACAAAATTATGAGACACACAGAACAAGTGTATATGGGCACTATTTAATTTAACATCTTAGGAAAGAAAAAAGAAGAAGCAAAAGACAGCATGGGCCACATAGCAAAATAAGCCCATTAAACAGGCCCTAGCCCACTGAACCGACATTGAAAAAGGTTAATTTTACATTGTTGTGTTCTTATATGGGAATGTGACATAGGATAGGAGTGAGTAATAAGTTGTTAAGAGGTAGCCACTAACCAGCTCCTGAAGAATTGGAAAATGTACTGTTGTAGTGGGTATTTGTCAAAATTCTATATTATGAGCCCACATTTCATAAACATGCTTCTGGCAATGGTTAATAACAGCTTTCATGAGGCCCACTTCTGGGCCTTGGTGGGTTCCTACCATATTGTTTAGTGGGCATGTTGAGTATTGTAGTAATTGCAAAATGGGACTGTAGGTGTGGATTTGAACCGACACAGATAGGGACAAGTCATTTGCCAAAGCAAATGGAGCTCAACAAGGTGAACTTCAGAAGGGATCCATCAACATCTTTGGTCCATTAAGTCACGCCTATTCTACACCATGTAAGGTAATAAGTTTTTGAGACATGACCATTTGAAAGTGAGTGTGTGTATTCATATATAGCCTACGACTACGTAGCAGATTGAAGGTATGTTCGGTGTCCAACATGTCTCGATGCATGTGCTATGTACTCCTAATTATATTCAATTATTTCATTTTTTTCAGTATTACTAATATTATTGACGTGTCAGTGTCGTGTCTAGCACCATACAAGTACTGCTATGCAGTAATCATATAGTGACTTGTATGGTGCCTATGTTATGACATCAGTAATGTAGTAATTGGTATTCAGTTATTCACATGGCAATGATAAGTCACAAGTTTTATAGATCATATGCTGGTAACAGTGATGATGGATGGGTTTGCTACTTCAGCCCTGATTTGCATCAAACACCAAAAGGCCTAAAGTTTGTTAAACTCATAAGGGAAAGTTTTCTGGCCTAATAGGTCACAATATTTAAGAGCCCAATGTTAAGAAATGAGGCTTTTCGTCCTCATGTGTATATGGACCAGGCCAACTGTCCATAACCTAAACCTGTGCCTTAAAATTAACTTCCATGACAAAGATTGAGTTCTGCAACTTTGGACCTCAACTAAGGATAGGTCACCATTCATCACCAAACACCAATACATTGCATCAGAATCTAAGAATAGTTTAGAATTTATTGGCCTATAAAACAAAGTGTGAGTTTCTTACAATTTTGATGAGATAAAATCACTGCATGGTATTTAAATATTAAATTATCATCAGAGTCTGGTACTTAACATATACTAATAACTCTAAAGAAGTGAACATGGATATTCTAATTGACCAATTTCATGCAGACATGTTCAAAAAATTGTGAATAGAAATAAGCTCTGAATCTTATCACTGTCAAAGGTATAGTTGATGACCGAAGAAGTCAACTATTTACCATTACATATGGTATAATTGCAGGAATAAAACTATGAAAAAATTGTTAAACTGACCCTTGCCTACACTAGCTAAAACTGCTAACTTAATTTCTAATAAGTTCTTTGTGATGAAATACAATTCATCACAAACAGAACAAAAAAATATCCCTCAAGTTTACTCAAATGCATCATCATCGTCGTCAGGAAGAGGCTGAGAAAGGATCACATTTATCTCATGTTCATTCCTGAAAAGCATATAGATTAATACACAGAAGACTCTTTACCATTGTTGTGCAGCTATATCAATGGCTACTTCAGGAGGAGCAAGAGCAGGCATCTCCACGAAGTGGAGGTTAATATCAATGCAAATTTGATTCACACACAACGCCAATCAATCAATAACTTTCTACCATTACTCATCATTCATAGGATAGGCATATATATAAAAAAATAAAATAAAGTACTATAATCCATTATAAATTAGTTACGTGCCCTGCAAGTTTCTTGGCTATGTATGAGAAAGGTTTCTCAAATTGATAGTTACTCTTTGCAGATATCTCAAAGTAATGTAGTTTCTTCTTCCAGTGAAATGTCACTTGCCTTGTTTTAATCGGTCTATTCTTCACATCAACCTTGTTACCACATATAACAGTGGGTATGTTTTCAAACACTATGCGGTGATTACTGATTAACATATAACAAAGATTCAGTCACAAATCACTGTATAAATGTTGTGTGCGAGCCCTCAGTTTTTTTTTTTGAAAGCTCGGTATTAGGCCTAAGGACCGACTAATCTGAGAGGATCAATCCCACCGTCCACTTGCGAGGACCCCATTTAAAGACAGAGTTTTTTGCTTTGTATGGACTCCCCCACTGAAATTGGCACCAGTGGGAATCGAACTTGAGACCTCACAGTTTTATCTTTTATAAGTAGTGTATGACTCACAAAAGATTTTAACAAGATTTAGATCTCGTGCAGTCGAAGAGACGTGATTGCACTGTAGTCGATCATATTTAGACCATTTGATTAAGATCAAAATCTCCATATTTATATTTAAAAAAATTTAAAATCTAGTGTTAAAATATGTACCATCCAATATTAATTTTTTTTATTTTAAGGTACCATCCAATATTGATAGAACAATCCAATTCCATTTTAACCAGCTATTTTAAAATTAGAGTTGTAGGCTTGTAGCCCCTTACTTCCAACTGAATTTGAATTTTGACACACTATTTTAAATTTCAGAATCTTTCACCCTCCTATATTTTGTATTAAAATTGTAAACACATTTTTAACGTCTCTTTTGTTAGTAATTTCATGGATTAAATTAATTAGTGAAAAACATATTTTAGGACCAAATTGGCCATCTAAAAACAAATTTGAGAACAAAAAAAATATTATTTGATGATGTATTTGTAATTTTTTTATAGATAAATGTGACAGCAAACTATATTTTCAAAGAGTAAAATGGTGGTTAATTCATAAAATAAAGGTTTAAGTATCATTTTCGTTTTTGTATGTACGTAGAATTTTAATTTTAGTCTCTGTATCAATTTTTGTTCTAAATAAGTCTTTGAATCAACTAAATTTTTTACTTTTGATCCCTAAAACAAAAATACACAGAAAAGTTCATAGAAAAATCTATAAGAAACTTGCGAATTTTCCTATAAATTTTAATTTTAAGAATTAAAATAAAAAATTTAGTTGATTCAAAAAATTATTTAAAATAAAAATTGATAAAGAAACTAAAATTAAAATTCTGCAAATTTCACATACATACAAAGGGAAAAATGATATTTAAACTTAAAATAAAATGTAGATTTGGGAAATACTCCCTCTCAAAATATAAAAAATAATTGGTAAAGTATTTTGATATATTTAGTCAGAGAAAAAAAGTTATCACAGTGATATTCATTGTATCAGGAAAACCGCTGCTGGTAATTGGTATCATATCAAGAAGGCTCTCGATCTCAATCAATTCCGCCATGGCGCCGCCGCCATCTTATGATCCTTTCAACCAGTAATATTTTATTTTCACATTCATAATACATAAATCATTCAATTTTTTCATTCATGTTCTTCTTAATTCAATTTTCTCTTTATTATTAACTGCTATGCTACAGAGAACCCGTTGTAAGAAAGAAGAATAATGGACCTCCTTTCAAGTTCCTTGTTCCTCTCGTATATGCACCTGTTCTACCTCTAAGTAACTTTGTTCTTTTCCTCTTTCACTTCATTTTTATTTTTCTCACCTTTCGTTCAATTAATTAATTTGTGGATTGTTTCAAATTTTTTTAATTTCAGTTCGGTTGTCGTTGCGGCATAAACCTGTTTTGAGAGATCGTTTGTTTACAGCTGTGTTGGTTGGTGCTTTTGGTCATGGTTTCTATTTGATGTATCCTTTTCTTCAACTTTTCTATGTGCTTGTATGTGAATTGTCATGTTCATGCAATACAATACAATGGTTTGATTGTATATTAATATAGTAGTATATACTTTAGTGTTTTATCCATTTCCATGTCGTAGAGATTCGACTAAGTTTTATGTTGGATGACTTAATTAAGCGCTTGTAATATAGGAGTAAGTGTTTATCTATAGTTATTTGCATAACAGAAAATAAATGATGAAAAAAAGAGAAGATAAATCAAGTCAAATTGTTTTTATATAAGCTATAAACTATTTTCATTAGTTATCTTGGAGAGTTTCTGGAAATAAGCTAAAAACTGCTTATGAACATATGAACTTTTTTCATAAGTTCTCTGAGTAGTCTTACAAATAGCACTTATGTCATTAGATAAGCTAAAATAACACAATCCAAATAGGCCTCACCCTAATCTTTTGCATATTGGGATTTTGTGTGGCTAATTTTTGTTTATTAACTAAAGTTTAAATTGCTTCTCTGAGGCTACTGGAGATTGGACATGAAATACTTGTTAGCTTTTGCTTTGTTGGTTTGTGTAACATGACAGGGAAAAGGGACATAACATGATAGGGTTCTGACTTCACCTTATTTGGTCATAGTGTCAATGCTAGGCACCAAAAGTAAGAGACCCTTCCCGCAATTTTCTTGAGACAACAAAGAACCGTTTGGCCCGAGATAATAACCTATATTTTGATTTTCTTTAACATAATGACTTGTCTGTTTGTCATACTAAACTTTGAAAATAGAAAACAGAGTGAAAACAAAGCAGTAGTTTTGTAATTGAAAATGAAAACAAGAAATGAAATAAAATAATTAAGTGCAAACTGAACAGGTCCTAAACTTTTGGTGTGGTGAGGATTTTTTCTGATGTTAAGGGGGCTCAGAATCACAGCTTAGGTATCTTTCCTTGAATTCCTTCACAAAATAATTTTGATGTGGTTAATAGATATCAATAACAATGACTGATATTTATTGATTTTCAAGACTGTTGTTTCCAATTGCAATTAATCTTCATTCATTTTGGTTTTAATTTTATGATTAGATTTTAGAGAAAGTAGTAGAAATAGAATGTTTAAGATCAGTTTGGGTGTTGATGGTTTTGATACAGGGATTTAAGATCAGTAGTAGAAGGTTTAAGATCAGTTAGGGCTGCTAACTAGTCGATTAGAATTGTTGAAACTTGAAAGGCAGTGTTCTAATGAAGGACAAATAAGATGCTAGTTTGGCATTCTTACTTTTATGCATTACTCATACATTGTCATTCCTTGAAGTTCAAAATCAGTTTATGAATTTTCACAAAACAAAAGGGTTAGTTTATGACTGTTGAAATTTTCATTGCAACAAACTAACCTTGATTGAGTTATGACAGTAAATAGGGCATATGAAAGCCATAGTGATACTAAAAGATGCTCGTTCTTTGTTAATTTTAGATTTTGAAAGGTATCAAACTGTAGAATACAGTAACAAGTAAATACAGAGAAATACAGATGTAAAGCATTTTATGCTCCTCTTACATGTTGTCTAGTCTTATCAAATTCCTATACTGTGTTTCCTTTCTGAATTGTATAACTAGAATTAAATTACATTAATTGGATGGTAGAATAAATTGTAAGGTGCTAAATCAGAATTTTCACCTTGTAATTGGCCAAATTCAACAGTCCATCTAGAATTATTTTTTAGTTAATCTATATTTTCTTATCATGTTTTTCCCTAATGACAATATCCAGATCAGATTTGTATGATGCTGAGAGCAAATGATTATGCAAAGCATGTATCAGGTGTTATATCAGTATTGTTTACATCTCAACCTCAGGTACTCAATAAAATATTTGACTTCTGTTCGCTGTTCAAGCTCAACATCCTGGTAACACCTTAAATAGATAAAGTTTTATCATGTATGAATATATATATTTTTCCAGTTTTTTTTGGAAGATTATTTTGCCCTGTACTATTTGAGAATTGCATTTTGTATTGCGGATTTAGCTTTTAGTTGAATAATTGTGGAATTTGGATTCTGTTGGTGAGCTCCTCCAAGTTATAACTTAGCAAAGCGATCCTATTTTTGTCATCTTATATTTGTTATTTGCTGAGGTGAGTCATATCAGTTTGATGATGAGTTGTGTATAATTATATCATATGGTCTAAGTAGATTTAGAGCATTGATATGCATTTCCTTTATAACAACTCATCCTTATTTTATTCATGAATGGATGTGGAGAAAAGGGTATACAAATGAATTATCAGTTAGAACTGATTTATAGTTTAAATAAACCATTAATGTGAAAAACAAAGCTGTGATGCTAGATTAGGTGTTATATGTCTCCATATAATCATATTTCATAGTAAAAGGGATGAGTTGTTATGCTATCTATAAACAAGCTTGGTTGGCATTTGGATTTCAGATTTTCAGTTACTAACTAGTTTTGACATTTGGTTTGGGTTTCATTAATGTGAAGTTACCTTTAGTCTTTAGCAGTTCAGTGCCCATTTCCCAAATCACTGTTGTAAACTAGAGTGATTTTTCAAAGTTGATGACTTGCCAAAAGGACACTGAGATCTCTTTCTTTTTCTACATAGGAAAGAGTCAAAGATCGAAACGGTGATCATTTACTCGATGTCGAGGGGTCTATGTCCTTTACCACTAGAACAAATTAATTGTTTGTCAATTTTATTTGTTTTAATAACACAACAACAATGCGAAAACTTAAAACAAAAAACTAGGGATGGCCGATGGCAAAACGGACCAACCCACCTCCTTATTAAGCTTTAGGGTAAATTAGTTAATAAAGTTGACCAATTTTGCTATATCCTTGTATTTTTTTTTTTGAAATTCCCATGTAATGTTAAATTATTTGCAATGCCCCTTTGATTCAGTTAAAAGTAGTGGTAGGGCCGGTCTGATAAATTTAGAGACCTAAAGTCAATTTTATAGTGAGATTTTAAAAAAAAATACTAAGCCCAAAAAGAATAAATTAAATTTTGTTGACTATGAGATTCAAACTCAAGTCTTAATCTTTTAGAAAATGAGTGCTTGAGGCATTCGTCTTGACCAAATGTGCTAAATAAACATCTATCGATTTTTTATTCACTTCAATCTTTAAAAAAATGACGTTTTTGTAGTTATAAGTTATGTCTACATTAAATTTAATGAATGCTTTATGCCCCCTCAAAAACAAAACATAATATAGATTTTCTTCAATACTGGTGAGGCTTGAATACGTCAAATACATATTCGCTAATCTATTTTCTCCTTACAAAAAATTCTTCAACAGATTCAGAAACTACTTAACACAAGATTTATTTAAATTCCACACATTATAATGACGCATTATTGGATAGAGACACCCAAAGCCTAAGCATATTCTCTGGTAGGATACTTGAGGCAGAATATTATGTTTTAAAATTCTCTAAGATCTCATTTCGTATAAGATACCATCAAATCCAATTGTTACTCTTGCGTCAACTTTAACAATAATATACCATCACATGAAGTTTCTTCACGCCAATGTTGTCAGCTAAGTGGACACATTGATTTGGCAAGATCTTATCCAAAGTTTTCAAAACTTAACATAAAAGATATTTTTGCAATGTCCGTTATTTTTTGTTTGCATTCATAGTATTAAATCATAATAAAATATATTTTTTATAAATTAATCCTTAAAATATTTCGACAAATATAGTATATATACACTCTATACTACTTTTTAAAATAATCACAAATCAATCGATCGATTTTTTTTTTTGACTAAAAATCGATCAATATTAAATGTTAAATAATCCCGGATATGGATTCACCGAAATTGAAAATGCTCGCAGTTTTGAATCTCGACCATCTATTCATGATTGAACGGCTCAGGTTAAATACTAGAAAATAAGTAACCCCTAAATCATATTCTGATGGGACGGATCAAGTGCATTTCTGCGTCACGTAGCAAACTACATCAAATCCAAATCCAATAATCCCATATTGGAGTTAAGTTGAAACAACTAACATATTCACCAATTACACTTAAATACTTGTATTAAAAATAATTATTCTATATACACAATGATTGAATCAGTTGAAGTTAAGCATTATCTAAAACGCTAAACCATTTTGCATATCAAATCCCTAAAATATGGATCTTATCTTATAATAGAAAGCCCTTAAAATATGGATACATTCTACTAACAATCCAAACAAATGCAAGAAAAACAAATAGAACACATGCTACGTTACGTGAATCCGTTATCAGACTTCGACGTCACCGGCGCCGGAGAGTTTACTCATCGGAGCGAGCCTTGAAATCTGAGGCGAGTCGAGAAGCGATTGCAGAGTGATACATAGTATCATGAAATGTCTCAGTACCAACAGTCATCATCCTCAGCTGCTTCGCTTTCTCCTCCGTCAGACCACCGGCGAAACGCAGTCTCGACGGCTTCGACGCCGGATCTGATTCCGGTTGCGACTTCGGTGCTTTGTTGTCGGAATCAATATAGTCAGGCTCTGATGACCAACCGAACAGCGGAGTCCACCAGTTGGAAGGGGCGGTGTTTCTCCGGCGATCGGGATCTGGTATGCGGTTGCCGGATCTGACACATGCTTGAATCGGAATCATAGTGGAAGCCATTTTCAGATAAATTCTTTCTGATAACAATTAACAACGGTTTGATTAATAGTTAGGGTTTGTAATTGATCTAAAGCATGGTGTTTTTATAGTGTTTTGAATGAGGAAAAGGATAAGAACGTACACGTGGCGTTTCCGTTGATCTCTCTTTACGCGCTTTTTTAATTGTTTTTTTTTTAACGATTATGACGTTGCGTGTGACTGACGTGGAAAATACGGTCTATTTTGGGCTTGGGCTTTTAATGACAAGTGACACACAAAGACAGATACGAATCACTGTCAATACAATTTTGTAATGTGAATTGTTGAGTTTGTTTTAGAAAAGGAGGATGGCAAATTTGAACGGTTAGAATGATGAATATGGGCATGGTTGAGTTCAATGCAACGTGCTCATCTCTCGACTTGGGATTTTTTGAGTTGGTGAAGTAGTTTTGGATTGAGACTTTGGAGTGTGTTTACTCTCGATGTCTCTGATTTAATTCTCTTTTGTGTTAATTTCAATGTACTAGTTTATACATAAATTTTATTTTGACTTTAAATGGACTCCTACAGATGAATGGCGGAACTGTAATCGATTCTTGATCCACATATAGAATAGTAATAAATAAATAGATTGATATTGAAGAAACAATTGTTTATGAAATTCAAAAATTGTTTTGCATTTTTTTAACCATTGAATATATTTTTAGGTTGAAATGCGGACTAAGTCGATCACTTTAAAATGTTTCGTGAAATCGTCCAAAATAATGTGCAAGACATAATATCAACTACGACATCCTTTAAAATAAAATAAAACAACTCATATCACCATTTCAGTTTATGACTGCACTGTAGACAAATTATCAAACTCAGAGGATGTGGTTGAGCGGTTGGGGTTCATCTTCCTTTAACCAAGGGTCGAGCGTTCGATCATCGACTTAGGTACATAACTATTTTAAATCTCTGGCCAGCTACCCAACCCTTTGAGGTGCCTCTAATCTAACGAGAAGAATAATCACTGCAATTGGCGGTGGTTACATTGGTCTTGAAAAAAAAATTATTATAAAGGTTTGTCAAAGTATTGTTCTAGAAATTAAAGGTTCCAAAATACTACTAGTAATTAAACGTTTTTGTAACGGAAACGAAGTTGAATGTCACTGACGGCAATGTGGAAAACACGGTCCATTGGGTTTGGTGGGCTTTTAACGGGAAATGAATATAGGACATGAATCACTTTCAATGCCAATTCTTGAGTTTGTCATGTTTTGCAAAGGAGAATGGCAAATTTGAACGGTTGAATAATGAATATGGAAATGGCTGAGACTAATGCAACGTGCTCATTCTCGACTTGGAATGTTGCTAGTTGAACATTCATGGAGAGTATTATTCCATCCTACCTAAGGATTATTCCTTCATACTATTACCTAAAGTCCTAAGAGTATGACTTTTATTTTGAAACAATATTTACTTTTGTAATTACTAGTAGTTCAAACTTGTTCAATGGAATACACTTCCATTTTATTTATTTAAATGTTTTTCAAAGGGCTATTATTATCGGTCAACAATGATATATATATACACACCTCTTAATTTTCTACACTCATTTAATACCTAGTTTCGTCTATATCTTTCTCTTCTTGTCGCATCAACAATTATTATTTTTTTGAACAAATCAACAATTTATTAATTATAGCTTATAAAAAAAAACAATTTATTAATTATATCTATCACATATTTTTTCTACTCTTTATTTCTTCAAAGTTTACACACCCTTGTGGGATGTACCCAAAATATTTTCCTGTTATTGGGAGTGTTTGTATTTAAAAACACAATAATATGGTTTATCACCTTGTTGGTATTGAATTTTTTTTGTTCAAACACTCTCAAGCCAGGGTAAGATTGAGTTTTTTTTTGGACAAAAAAGTAAGAATGAGCTGAAAACCTAGTTTAAGTGTAAGATTTGAAATGTGTGAATATACTCTAGGGGTTTATCCCCTATTTTTAGAGCAATGCTAATATGCTATTATTGGGGTTTCAAGGTTTTGAGTATCAATTTGGAGAATTTGCACATTTAGGGTTTGTTTGAAACAATTTTGGTTTTTAGTTTTTAAAATATGTTTTATAAATATGTTTTAGAAAACTGTTTTTAAGAAGATAAAAGCAAAACTCCTTAAACCTGTTTTACTTTTTGAATTTTAAAAACTGATATATAGAAAACAATTTTTGAAAACAGTTTTGTAAAATTAGATTACAAATCATGATTTTTAGTTTTTAATTTTTAAAAACTAAAAAACTGTTTTTAAGATGTCATTCAAACAAGTGTTGTATGTCTCGAATATGATTACCTTATTTTTGGTTGAAGTAGAAGAAATTTGTGGAGTTTGTATAATCAGCCCATTTACAAGTTGGACTTCATTTTTTGTCAAAAAAAAAAGTTGGATTTCATTTGAATTCAACCCAACAAGCCTTGCAGATTTTAGGCTTGGCATAAGGTCCAGATTTGATTTGTGCGTCCATCCCAAACTATTCTTTTTTCTTTTTTCTTCGAAAAATTCCCAAACTATTCTTTGATTAAACTACATTTTCACATAAGAGGAGTGCTAATAAACACTCCCAACATTATTACCAATCATATACTAACTTAGTCATTTTTGGCTACAACAATATGCAACGATATATTATTGGAGTACATCTTTTCCTTTCAATCTTTGTAACTCTATATATTATTTGGATCAATTTCAATATAACCTTTTTTACAGGACTAAAATACAACAACAACAATGGTTAAAATAAATTCTATACAGATTACTAGTACCAACAAAAATAAATATTATACACATGAGGACCAATTCTTACATGAGCAAATTAATTTGTAGAGAGTAAAACAAAAACCACAAGGATGAAAAGCAAAATGGAAAATATTTAGAAGGTTTAAAAACAATAAAATTATTTTTATGTTCACTTTACATGTTTTTTATCAATAATATTGCGAATCAGATTAAGTGTAGTCGTGACTGCATGCAGTCAGCAAATGTGAACCGTTTGATCAAGATCAAAATTGTATAGTCTAAATCTAATGACTGCATGATTGTACCAACTGTTGAATTTATTGATTTCAGGTCCATAATATTGACTTGTGGTAACCTAGTTGAAATGATTGATATTTTCTAATGATGCTTATTACTTTTCAATTGCCTAATTAAACATCTAATTTGAGTGTTTGGTTTCATAAAGAGAGAAAATAATTCTGGCTCCAATTCCATGGCAATACGTGAAGATGCCATTATAGATCAGCACGGAACACTTTTTTTGGTTGCCTTTGCATCTAAGTTTGGCAGTTTGCTCTATCACCCATCCATGCTAATTAAGCTTTTAAAAATTCTATTGGGTACCAAATTTGGTTGGAGCTGTGATATCAAAAGAGAATTTGATGCTATATATAATTTGTATGTTGCGGTCAAGTAAGTTATATATCTAATAATAGGGCGTCTTTTGACCCACCCTAGCTTGTTTGTCGTTGGTGAAAATAATTCACAATTTCAACTTCAAACGGGACCGTTATTTAATTTTTGTTGTTTGATAAGAAAATGGGGACCAATATTTTGAGGGAAGCAAATCAAGTTGCGGTTGCGATAAAATTTGTAACATTGCTTTATAGATTGAGTTACATCTATATAAAAAATCTTATAGCTTCTACCAAAAAAAAAAAAAAAATCGTATAACACCCACCATAGTGTTTTTTTGTTAGAATGCTAATCAAAAAATAAAATAAAAAGAGAAAATAATAAATTATTTTTTAGAGAAAAAAGTTTCAGCCGGCCCGCTAAAACTTTTATAATTGAGAAATATTTAAATGCGTATAACATCTATTTTGGTTAGGTAAATTAAGTGTTAGAATTCTACATTTTTAAAGGTTAATAATGGATTTGCTAAGATTTAAACTTCACATTATATGTAATATTTCTATCAACTAAACTAAATTTACGAAAACGTAATATTGATGTTTAACATGACGCATTTTTTCAATATTTACAACGACAAAAATACAACGTCACGCATACCCACTTGACACTTCCATGCAAAACTAGTTAGAGGGCCTACTCCTACAGGCTATAAGGCAACATCACATTTCCTCCTCACAGTTGCAATTGGTTTGTTGGTCAATTAGTATATAGTTGGCCCCTCACAAGAATCTTGTGTGCAAATAATATCAAGGTGGACTAAGAATAATATTTGGATCAGCGGTGCAAAAATATATAACAAAAAATAAATCATTAATTAATCTCTGATCTAATCATATGGCACTTTTAAATAAGTTTTAAGATTATGAATATTTCTTAAAAAATTTATTTTATTAATATGTTAAATTGGCCCCTCAACATAATATTTATTACTGTATCAATTTGAAAGAATCAATTATCTGTTTAAAAGCGTCCAAGAAAGTTTGAAAAAAATTAGTGCAATTTTGCCTATAATTATTCTGGTTTGTCCACCATGCATGTATGTGCGTGTAAAAATGTTCATAAAGACGTACATATCTTTTCTCTTGTGTTCAAGAATAGAGGTTCAAAATTCCCTCTCAAGTGTACATGATGTTCACACAACTTCTCACATTATTCAAATTGCTACTCAATTAAGACTATAAACATTTATATAGGACTCCCAAGACACAAAACAGAGTATATATGTACATATACTACCAATAAACATTAGGCTTTCCCATTTTGATTTTCTCTAATCAGATGCATGTATCATGAGACAATAGGTTGTCCATTTACCAAATGTTACCGTCCCTTTACTAGATCTCATTATCTCAACACGTAAGGAAAACACATACAAAACAAATGATGAGAGGGTAGTTAAAAAAGGCTCTAATCATACGAAAATGAGACATATTCTTTTTTCACACTTGATGCATGCATATAAATTTTGCGTTATTCATTTTTGGTACATCAGAAAAATAAATGCTCCCGTCAGAATTTGAATCTTGAACTTCTCCCTACCCAACTCATGTCATCCAGTTTTAATCACTTAAGCTATCTTACTGAGACAAATTTTGCGTTATTCAAATGTTGATATTATATATTTTATATTGTCAACAAAAATAAACTAATATTTTTATTGAAAGTAACTCGTATTTGTAAAATTAACTTGTAAAGTAAAAATTATCCGCAACTTTAACAAATTCAGACATCTAGAGCGTGGTTCAATAGCAAGGGGCGGAGCCACTCATAGGCAGTGTAGGGCCATGGCCCGTCCCTTGTCTCGATTTTTTTTATTTTTTATATGCATATATACATATTTTTATTAATGCGTATATAATATATATTAGCATTTGTAGAATTTGTACAAAAAGTTGTCTTGATTCCAGTGGTTGTCAATGCTACACTCTTGGTCAATAGCGGCGGTGACTCGATAACAAATGATCCATAATATGTAGTTCTTAAGTTGACTATTATTGTTGCGTCAAAAAAAAAAAAGTTGACTATTATTGAAAAAAATTAATTATAAGATCATCCCTAATGTAGATCCATACTGAATTTCATAGTCTTATGGTAAGGCTTCATAGTCTTATATATAAAAGAGTAAAATGAATACGCACGATATATTTTTAGATTGTCGATCAATAATAATATATTCTACCACATCACTTCATTCCATCCACTTTTTTAATATGACATGAACATTTGAATGATTTATATTATTTGTTAATATAAAATTAATACTCTCTCCAGTCCTAAATATAAGAAACTTTTTACTTTTTAGGTTCATGGAATCTTTGATGTATTTGGTCTATATTATGAACCAAATACATCAATCATTCTATGAATCTAAAAAGTAAAAAAAAATTATATTTAAGACTGGAAGTAGTATATACTAAAAGTGCCTGCATATCCTTTAAACTTATAAAATAATTATTTGACATTTTTTTCTCCAATTTTTGTATACCATGTGATTAGATTAAAATAAAACTCACGAGTAAGTCTGAGGATTATTAAGCTGAAATACGAAGTAGATGGTATGTTTAAACCTCCTTCCGTGCATGCTCACTGCTCGGCTGGTGGGGATCAATTGGGGAAATGCATTTGACAATTATAATTAGGTATGTCTTTACCTAACACAAGCCATATCTTATGTTTTATTTTGTCTTTTCTGTACGATACAACAAGCAGGACCTAGCTAGCAATAGCACCTCACATGATTTTGTTACTCGAGTTAATTACTCTCTTCGTTCCAAAATAAGTATCAATAGTTGATCAGTTCACGTTTGTCAACGTACAAATTTGATTGTTAATATCTTTAATTATCTATTTTTAAAAATTATATACTTTAAAAATACTGATCGAGACAAATCAAACAACATCTTAAATGCTAATATTTACATTTATTTATTAATAAAAATATACTTAAAATAGATTATGTAAATAATATAAATTAATCAACTGTGACATTTATTTTAAAGGATCATGTTAACGTTGTTAACATTTTTCTATTTTAAAACGGAAGAAGTAATTAACATCAGTATAGTTTCTCAAGTATAACTCAATTGATAATTGCAATGCATTGTTAACAGCAAAAAATTGATTTTAAAATTTTTCATTCTTTTACACTTAAAGTATGTGGGTCTAATCAATCAGACTAATTGACAAAAGAGAAAATAAAATATAGGCATGTGGGTTTTACCAAAATGATTGCACTTGTGATGGATAATTTCCATAGGCCATAGCTAGGTTTTCTCTTTATGCTCCAAAATTACGGTTCATGATGATTTGCTTAAAGTGCTTAGTCCACTTCACCTGCACCTCTCATGTTAAAGCGTTCTTCATTAATGCATTTCACGTGGTCTTGTTAGTCACTTACACACTTATAATTTGTAAGAAAGTAGAAGTTGTTTGTACAAATGATTCCACCGGTTATTATGTTAAAAGCTTTTCAAATTGTGTATTAAATTCAACTAATATGCTAATCTATTACTAGTTTAACCTTTCCTTGGTGCTAAAGCGTAGTTAGTTTTGTTTTCTTGTTTAAATTCAGGGTTCTTCTTACAATATTATGTACCGTCCGTGAAAAGGGTTCGTATAAGTATAAAGGGATGGTATTAATTAAATAATTAGCCTTAACCTAAGTTAAAAATGCTAGTTATATATCCTATATATAGGCCAAAGTTGTAGGGTTTTATTATCAAAAAATAACAAAGTTGTAGGATTTTAGAGTACTCTTTCTACATCACTCGCTTTATTTTTATCTTCTAATGTTACATAGTTGTTCAATTTTTTTATATTATAAATTTTTAAAATTTTTCATAATAGATAATTCTTCTTAAAAATATTAGTAGTCAAAATTGTGCATTAACATACATAAAATAGTCAACAACGAAACTTAAAAATGAACGGAACAATCTATTTTTTAGGTCTTAGCTGTTCGATTTATAATCATGAGAAGAAGCTCTGATAATTTGATGTTATATAGTTCGTTGATATATAATGTATTTATTTTAGATTTTCTTAAACATTTTAGATATATTGTCTTAAACATTTTACAAATTCTTTGTATGAGCTCAATTTACAATTTAGAGGTTCCTATTTAACATGTGGTGCTTGTATTTTTTTGTTTGAAGAACCGATGAATTAGTTGATGGAACTAATTAATTACTTATATCTTAACTCACTAATCACTAGTTTAATATGCCTCTAGGAACAAACCTTTTATTTGTGCAACATGGCATGCTAATAGCAGATCGTTCAATTATACTAGCGACAAACAAACGCAAACGCAACCATCGATCTCTCTTTGTAAAGGCCTAAAGGGGTCACAAATGTCACGTCCCTTTAACATAATCAAAGGTTCATTGTTTATATTTTTATTTGAATATTCTTATACATAATAATACATTAGGGAGTTCTTAATTCTTATATTTAAATTTCCATCCCACATCAATTGGCTCAAAGATATTTCACCTACGGCCTTAGTTTAATGCTAAAATAAGAATTGATTTAATAATTTAAAAAGAGAAAATGGAAAGAAGAAAAGTATTGTACTCTAGTAAAATGAAAGAACGAGAAGCAACCAAGTGCAATTAAAATGTAAAACAAGCTTTTATAAATTAGATGTCAAATCTGTCTCATTACAAAGGAAGATTCATGAATTGGTTGGTAGCAACTCAATATTTGGGACCTTTGTCAAATTAGTCAAAAAAATAAATTCCTTCAATTGAGACACTTTTTGACCTTCAAAGAAGGACAACTCCTTTCAAACAATTTATTTTCCCATGGACCCACAAAATCAAGTCATATCCTTTAAATGGCAACTTCTCAGTCCTTGACCTTCTCATTATCTCACTCGGATTCATCAGGTAATTTAGTGTAAAATTAATTTTGACATATTTAATTTAGGCTTAAAAATCAATTAGGTCCCTGTATGTACACCAAATTTCGGTTTTAGTCCCTGTATCAAAAAATTTGACAAAATAGTCCTTGTATCGCACTTTTTTTTTTGGCGTTAGTCCCTCTTAGTGTTTTCCGTCCAATTTGGTCCAAGTGGCAAACGGTTTGCCACTTGGACCATGCCACGTGTGCAAAAAACAGAGGCTGACTGGATAAATGAATAATAGGGACCTAAAACGAAATTTTTGGTTGATTGCAAATGTTAACCCTAAATCATCAAAATTAGGAAATCTCATGTTTTCTTCTTCTTTTCTCTCTTCTCTGTTCTCTTCTCTTCTTCTCTGTTTTCTTCTATTCTTCTTCTTCTTCTTCTTTCGTTTTAGACCACTTCTCTTCTTCGTGGTAGAGTGTACCATTTGTAGATGATCAACAATTTTCAAAAAGTTTTTATGTCCAACGAAAGAAGCAACTTTTGCATTTGCATTCGTGGTAGAGTCATAGTTCAACTCCTATCGCTTAGACTACCGTAACTAAAGAAGCAAGTTTTGCATTTGCAATAACCAATTTCAGGTATTATTTCAAGCAACTTTACATGAAATTTAACCCAGATAATGATGACTTAAAATTAAATGCAGTTCATACTAATATATGGATGGGGAGTATGAGCAAAAACAGTGGGCAAGAGATAGCTCGCTCCTTATGATTTAATTCATGAAAGCATTAATTGGAAAATATGAATGCTACTTGACTTAAAAACAATCTTCAATTCAATCCATAGAAGTGACTTGTGTTAACAACTAAAATTATTTTAGATATATAAGAAGCAATTTCAACCAATAAATAAACCAACGAAATTTTCTTAAACCAAAAAGACAATTGCAGTATTGCTGTGTTAATGTCTGTAGTATATGCATCTCTGTTTTTCATAAATTTTGGGGTGAAGGTGCTTTTTTTTCAAAAATTCACCGAATAAAATATTCATTAGAAGTTGTTTCAAATACAAAATAAGCTAATCAAACACATTTAGTTAATAAGATCATGGTGATGAGAATGCTCCTTATAAAGTATAACTATTGTTCATGTTACAGAAATCAAATACAAAATCACATTACCTGATTTTCAACATTCACAGGCTCTGGAGGACAGAGAAGAGAGAAAAGAAGAAGAAAACACGATTTTCTAATTTTGATGATTTAGGGTTAACACTCGTAATCAACCAAAAATTTCGTTTTAGGTCCCTATTATTCATTTATTCAGTCAGCCTCTGTTTTTTGCACACGTGGCATGGTCCAAGTGGCAAACCGTTTGCCACTTGGACCAAATTGGACGGAAAATACTAAGAGGGACTAACGCCAAAAAAAAAAGTGCGATACAGGGACTATTTTGTCAAATTTTTTGATACAAGGACTAAAACCGAAATCTGGTGTACACACAGGGACCTAATTGATGTTTAAGCCTTTAATTTATTCTCCTTTCAAAATTAATTCTGTTTGAAATATATTATTTAACTTATTTCTAGTTAAATGTATTTAAATATAAATCAATTTTATTAAACTCAATTCTACTAAAGTCAATTCTATTAAAATCAACGGACTTAAATGATTTTTTGATTCGTATATGTTCGTAGACTTTTCGTTTTAGTCTCTGTATTTTACTTTGTTGCAAATAAGTCCTTAAATATACAAAATTTATTGATTTTAGTTTCTAAAGTCAAAATCTACAGTTGTAGATTTTTCTTTATATTTTCTTGCGAATTTTAACATTAAGAAAAAAAAAAGACAAACTACACCCTAATTAAAAAAGATAATTACCTTGAAGACTGCAAGAAGATAAGTTGAAAGAGGAGTGGAACACTGATTTTTAAGGATCGAGTTATCATAGAAACTTGCTCTATATTTTGCTAACTAATCTTCACATCTATTGTCTTTCTAATGAATGATGAAAAGACAAAAGTCTAGGATAATCAATAAACTTCTTTATAAGATCGTTAACATGTGCATAAGAGTGAGTTGTAGGGATCCTTCCTTAATCAATTGTAATACTGATTGATAGTCAAATTCACATTTGACTTGTAGATATTCTTAACTCTAAGTCTTTTCAAGATTTTGGAAAATAGCTTGCAGCTCTGTATTAATATTGATAATACTACAACTGTCTGAGAAACTCAATAACTAAATGTCATTAGTGTCATGAATTAAACACTAAAAAACCAGAACGTCCTAGATTATCAAAAAACTACCGTCATTATGTAATTTAACTGCCCGTACCTAAGGGAGAGGTTTCCCTTATTTAAATAGAGTACTCTTATATATGCAACATGGACTCATTTAAATAGAAGCATGGAACCGAAACAAAAGAGAGGCGACTCTGTGAAGTATATGCTGCGGATGCATGATGGAGCCATTGACCTGTGAGATGTTAGTTGGCAGCTGAAGCTCCCATCCTCCTTTGTTAATTATTTTACTTCCTCTATAAATATGAAGTACTTTAATAAAAAATGGTATTTAATAGATGAAACAGTTGATCAAAAATTTAAAGTTTCTTCATATTTAAAGTGAGAATTAAAATAAAAAAAAAGATGAAATTTCAGCCGCTCATTCATATTCTTTATGGTTAAATATATTCTTTATGAATTACTAATATTATTCTTTTTGGACATTATTATAAATAAATTTAATTTTTTTAGTATATTGACTGAATATCTGATTTATATTACAGAACAAATGTATGCTTTTTTTTTTATTTAAAAAAAATCAAATATTTTAATAATAGTAATTAGAAAAAAATTCAATTTGTCCAAAAATATAAAAAGTTAATATTAATGCACAACAAAGTAATTTATAAATTTATTGCTCCAATTAATTTTTTTTAAATAACCCTGTTTTTTTGGGGGTGAATCACTGAATTGTACCAAAGGATAAGAGATAACATTGGACATTTTCATCTACTTTATTGAAATGAACCTTTTTATTCATCGTTTTTTTTTTTTTTTTATAAAAATAACATTGAACCACTATCATAAAACTTTTTTCAGACGATTTCATATTTGAAATAAATGTAAATATTAGTTCATCACAAAAAAATGTTTCCGCCATCCAAAAACAATTGACCTTGCTTGATTATGTGTACTATATATTTATATATGAGTTGTTTTGGTATTATTTTCCTATTCATATATAAATAAATGTAAATATTAGTATGTAAGAATTGTAATTTGATTTTGTCTCGATGAGATTTTTTTTTTGACTAAATATGTGTCAAAAGAAAATGTTACGTTATATTATTTGATTAGCTATAATATGGAGTATTTGACGTATGCACAATAACTTTATCTTTAAAGGTATCAGTGTTAATTTTAATTGTTTAGTCGAGTACATTTATTATTGTTTTTGGTTTATTGGTCATATAAGATGTCTTGTAAATGTGACTTTCTCAGACCAATGTGACTTTCTAAAAAAACTTTTCTCGAATTATAGGTTGAGTGTTCTTTATATTCTTTATAATTCAATTTTATTTATAAAAAAAATGGATTAACTGCGTAACGTATATTTTCTATTTTTGCTTTCCATTTAACACAAACGTGAATTTTCATCAATGAAATTTGAGGGAAGTGTTAAATATCATCTGAAATGATGAGGACTTTGACATTGATAAATAATTCGGTGTCAATAAAGACACTTGCCTTTACGCAAGTTGTTACGGCATGGTCTTATGCTCTCTTCTCTTCCCATACAAAATTACGAGTACTTTATTTGTCAATGTTATAAATAAATTTTACTTTTAATATAATTGATCTAAAATTATTCTTTTAAATTGTTTTTTTTTCTTTTTATTTAAATAAGTAATTTTAACATATATTTTACTTTTTTTATTTGTGATTTCGTTGTCAAAGTATAATGTCGTGTTGTTTGTTGTCTCAGTTCAACGTTGTGATGCTTTCTTGTTTTTGTGTGATATTTGTTCGATACAGGTTGACATATTAAATTTGATCAATTACATATTTAATCAATGATTTTAATGTCTTCAATGTTATAAATTTAGAGGTATAAATATTATGACCACTAGTGGCATAATATTATGACCACTAGTGATATTTGTGTGGCATGTTCAATTTCATCAAATATGTAAGCTTTGTCACATTTATGAACCACTATATATTATTAACCTGAATATTATAAATTTGTTCACAAGTTTATTTATTTACAAGCACAATTATATTATTAATTTTTATAGGTTACTTTTCTTAATCTTTAAACCAAAATTATAAATCAAACACTTCTTCTACTTTTTGACAAAAATCAAACTCTTGTCTTTGTATTTGATGATGAAGTGTCATGAATATAGGGTCAAATAATATAATAGGCTCAAGGTCTATTATATTATTTAACCCTATATTCATGACATGAAGCTTATTAATCACTTGAGTTAAACAATTCAACTATAAAAAATGAGAAGAGATTCGTTGACTCTAGAAATAAATTTGAGATGAATTATTTCATTTGATATCTTACTATTTATGATGAATTTCACTAATTCAACCGTTGATTATTATCATTATATATCAAATATCAAGTGTATATATTTTAATATTAATGTGAAATACACAGTTATGTAATCTAAACATTGACATTTATTTGTATTTTTAAAAAGTTTATTATACATTTGTTTGAAATTATTTAATGATTTACGAAGTAATTTAAAATTTTCGTAAAAACTTGATAAAATTCATCATAAATAATGATATATTAATCAGAATAACTTAGAGTTTACTCTTAGGGGTCAACGAACTACTCCTCATAAAAAATTATTATACTTTACAAAAATTGATTGCATAATTTCTAGAACAATATTTCTATATTTAATTAATTAATACTACTTAATAATATAGTACGAGTATGAGTAATTCTTTACTTACAGTAAACTCTCTATAAATTAATAGAGTCAGGACTGGAGAAATTTATTAATTTAGAGAGTTATTAATTTATCGATAAATTAATAATTATTAATTTAAAGAGTTTTTAATGACTTGTAAATCAATAATGACTTTAGTAATATGCATTGAAAATCAATAATGACTTTAGTAATATGCATTGGAAATTAATAATGACTTTTGATGTAAACAAGAGGAACAAATAGGTTCAATGTATTCTTATATCCGTTCTATGTAATATATTTTTTTTAGTTTCTATTAATTATTAATTTATGATTTTCTTGGGATCGAAAATTATAAAGAGATCTCTCGAAAAATTATTATCTTATTATTTTATCGAATTTTTTAATTTTTTACACTGACCCAAGTCTGGACCGGATAACTTTATTATTTTAGAGAGTTTATTAATTTATCGAGTATTAATTTAAAGAGATTTGACTGTAATTGATATTGTGATGTTTTTTCGAGATGTCAAAATCCTCCAAGATTCCACTAATTGTCAAATTTATCGCGTATATATATAGAGTACACGGGAAACTTGGTTTCTTACATATCTCATCATTCATCACATAACCAACATAAATATAGTTTCAGAACCGCCTCAACATGCTGACCAAAACCGCGTACTAACACATAACACAATACTACAAATTTTATTCATCCAAAAATGGTGATTCCTATGACTATGTGTGGCCAAGAAGAACTTGAATTATCAAGAGATGGCAGCCAGTACAGTCTCTCCACCGGAATATTACCTTCTCTCGGAGCCAGAAGTAACCGGAGAGTTAAACTCCGACCTCTCATTATATCTCCTTATGACCGCCGATACAGGTAATTCTGTAAATTTTTCTCAGTTTATTCGATCTTTAATGTCATTTAATCATTTTGACCATATGACAATAAATATAATGTGGCACCATGATTTTTTGTTTAAACTTCAAAGTCCAACTTTTGCATAAAAAGTTGTGGAAATTCATCGTGATTTTGCAACTTCACTGTAAATCTATGCACATAAAACTTTTTTTATATTTTAGTTTTTTTTTTTTTGTTTTGAGAGAGAGTTGAGAGACATATTTTCTATTGCTTTGTTTCTGACGGAAAAATTGTTGGCTGTTAATGTTTCATGTTTCACTCACTTCTTTCATTTTCTGTTTGCATTTGATGTTATTATTTTACTTGATTTCTTTGTTTCTGATTCATTCTTTTATTCTACTTTTTGAAACCATTGAAGAATTTCCTTCCTCGTTGAATTCTCATATGGAAGGTTGTGATATAAATAAATAAAAATAACTTTTTTCCTTTTTTTATTATTTATTCTTATTTGTATCTTTTTGTACACTTCCAAAATTATTTTTGACTAAATGTTAATATTCTCTTGTTTTACTATTAAAACCAACAATATCTCTTCTTAATGATCACCGCCGTTTACTAAAACAGAAATTTTGTTACTTTCCGTTTTCTTTGATATTTTATACTTTTTTAAATTTTAATAAATAATTTTGTCACTAAAAATTTCTCGAAATGTTCTATTTTTGAGATCTATCTAGACCAAATAAAAAAGTTTGGATTATTTTGCTGTGTTTAATTAGAGTTTTGTATAAGCACACACGTGTCCATGGTCATCTTATAAAGTTTGACTTTTGTTTCCTTTGATGAGAAAGAACCAAGAAATTGGTGGTGCGGTAATGATGGCTATAATGAAAGATATTTGAAACCGGTTTCTCAACTGAAATTCCAAATACCCGTTTTGATTTTGGTGTTAACTGTTAAAGTTATTGTCTATCTTTGATTTTCCTATGTTCTTTTCCCACCTAATTGAAATTTGAACATAAATAACTGTTGCATTTGAAATTTAAGATTTTCTATGAGGATTGAGTAAAATTGTACAAACACTTATATTTGTATGAGTGTTTCGGTTTAGATGATTGGTTCAATATTATGACCCAAATCAAGTCTGTTCGTAATCTGAATTTATTCAAATTCTCGTCTAAATGTTTAAATCTGAAGTGACTTAGTTGAGGTAACAAGTCTATAATTATAAATCTGTGAACCCCATTAAAAAATCATTTTATACAAACTTTTTTTTAATATAGTTTGACTTTTATATGTTAAATTGAAATTGTTTTAATTTAATTTAAGTGTTAAGATTTTAAATTATAGAAATTAATCTAAATATTAGGGTGCGTTTGATCTGTAAAATGAAAGTACTGGACAGAACAGTACAAGACAGTACAAGTCAGAACACAAATATTTATGGTATTGAATAAATTTTGTCGTGTATGATACTTGATGGAGAAAATGTTATTTTGCTGATTTAGACAAGTTGTGCTGATGACAAAAAGTTGTTCCATGGTTCTGTGGGGACAAGAATATCTAATTTTGTCCAGTCCCTTGACTCCCAGTTTGTCCAGTCGTTTTAAAATCAAACACAGTACAACAGAAGTTGTCCTGTTCAGTCCCTTATTTTTTAGCAGATCAAACACTTAAATTTTTTAAGGAAAATAATGTTATTTAATCATTTAATTTTTTGAATTTTTTCTTACCAAAATAGTATAATTTTTTGAATTTTTAAAAATAATTTCTATTGACTTGATCAATGACTACCGGACCCAAACCAATACGCTCATCACGGGTTAGTTTGGTTCAAGTTTGATGTAAGAATATGTGTTTTTAACTCAATTCAATTCAATGAAACTTGATTGGATCGGGTAATGCACTCGGCTAAAACCGACCAACCCGACTGGTAAATTCCCTGGACATTTGGACACAGTTTCTATTTTTTTTGGTACAATGGACACAGTTTCTATATGGTATATCAAATCCCATTTTTTAGTATCACTAAATGACGAATTTCGGGAGAATCCGAGTTCGAACAATTTTTTATCAGACTTTACTTATTTTGTGGCTGAACTCTAGACTACGGGGGAGGCGGGGACAATCAAAATGTGTTCAGAATTCGGTAGTGTGAGAAGTTAACTTCAGAAGTCTAAAACAATATTTCAAATTAAGTAATTATAATTAAATTTTTTGCATTTTTGCAGGATATGGGAAACTTTCCTTGTTATACTGGTCGTGTATACTGCTTGGGTATCTCCATTTGAATTTGGATTCCTCAAGAAACCACAAAAACCACTTTCTATTTCAGATAACATTGTCAATGGATTCTTTGCTATAGATATAGTTCTCACATTCTTTGTGGCTTTTATAGACAAAACTACCTATTTGTTCGTAGATAACCCAAAACAGATTGCTTGGAAATATACAAGAACTTGGTTGGTATTTGATCTTGTCTCCATCATTCCTTCAGAGCTTGTTACACAGCTATCTTATGGCCTATTCAACATGCTTCGACTTTGGCGTCTTCGAAGAGTTAGTTCTTTGTTTTCTCGGTAAGATTAAGACTTGATAGCTTTACTCTCGTGAAACTATGCATATATTTTGTTTCTTTGTTGCATAGCTTATGATGGTAAATGTTGTGTATTTGTGACTAGGCTTGAGAAGGATCGAAACTTTAACTATTTTTGGGTTCGGTGCGCAAAGCTTATTTGTGTAAGCTTTCGAATAAATTCTATTTGTAACGTTCGAAGAAAGAAGATAAATTTGATGTGAATGGTTTGAACTAATAATCTGAGTGATTTTTATAGGTTACCCTTTTCGCTGTGCATTGCGCTGGATGCTTTTATTATCTTCTTGCCGCGCGTTATCATGATCCTCAAAAGACGTGGATTGGCCAAACAATGTCCGATTTCCTTCATCAGACGTTATGGACAAGATATGTGACAACTATTTACTGGTCGATCACTACTTTGACAACGGTTGGTTATGGAGATTTACATCCGGTGAATGAAAGGGAGATGATCTTTGTCATCTTTTATATGCTCTTTAATCTAGGATTAACAGCTTATCTCATTGGTAACATGACTAACTTAGTTGTCCACGGCACGAGTCGCACTAGAAAATTTGTAAGTATCAGATCAAACCTTTTTTTAGTTAGTGATTTCGTGTTTAGAAAACCGTAATTAAAACTCGTTTATGATTATTCTCAGAGGGATACCATACAAGCTGCATCAAGTTTTGCTCATAGGAACCAATTACCCCCTCGTTTACAAGATCAAATGCTTGCTCACTTGTGTTTGAAGTTTAGAACTGACTCCGAGGGGTTGCAGCAACAAGAGACGCTCGATTCGCTTCCTAAAGCCATCAGATCAAGCATTTCACATTATCTTTTCTATTCTTTGATGGATAAAGTTTACTTATTCAAAGGGGTTTCAAATGATTTGCTCTTTCAATTGGTAATTGCATATTCTAACTTGTAATTGTTAGTTACATATTTATTTTCATTTTCATTTTCAAATTGGATTAATGGTTTGTATTTTGCTTGATTCAACTACAAAAGGTATCAGAGATGAAGCCAGAGTATTTTCCGCCAAAAGAAGATGTTATCTTACAAAATGAAGCTCCAACTGATTTTTACATTCTAGTCACTGGCGCTGTGGTAAATATCAAAATTATTGATTCGATGGTAACATAAACTGGAAATTTTCTTTATGTGGTTTCTAATACGTTAATTTATTCGACAGGATTTACTAGTTCTCAAAGGCGGTGTTGAACAGGTAATTTAATTTATTTATTGATGCATGATAAGAAAGTGTTTTGAAATATATGATATGATTATGAACAAATCTAAACATTGATATCGATTGCAGGTTGTTGGGGAGGCGAAAACAGGAGACCTTTGTGGCGAGATTGGTGTACTTTGCTACAAGCCGCAACATTTTACAGTTAGAACCAAGCGATTAAGTCAACTGTTGAGGCTGAACCGTACCACGTTCTTGAATATTGTTCAGGCTAATGTTGGGGACGGAACCATAATTATGAATAATCTTCTTCAGGTTTGCATAATATCATAACAATTTATTGCATGTTGACAATAAACAAATATACTTATTTATGATTTATTATATATGCAGCATTTGAAAGAGCTTAATGATCCAATTATGGAGGGAGTTTTGGTAGAGACGGAGAACATGTTAGCTCGCGGTAGAATGGACCTACCGGTTAGTCTATGTTTTGCAGCAGCAAGAGGAGATGATTTATTGTTACAACAATTGTTGAAAAGGGGTTTGGATCCAAATGAATCTGATAACAATGGAAGAACAGCTTTGGTGAGTGTTTAATTTAGTTTTTTTTATTTTCTTTTGTGTATTACTATCTAATTTCTTAATCTATTATGCTAATTTGTTGTACTTACAAAAATCAGCATATAGCAGCATCTAAAGGAAAAGAAAACTGTGTTTTACTTCTGTTAGATTATGGGGCGAATCCGAATATCAGAGGTAAATTTTTCTAGTCTCTAAACTATGTTTTAGTAAAATCACTCAATTAATTATTTTTTACTTCTTCAACTTATTTTGATTATAGCATTATAAGTTCTAGATTAAAAGTTAAGAAAGTACTATACATGGACTAATCAGGATTTTAGAAGAATAAAAATGTGAAAGACGAAAACTATTGTACATGTCAATTATTGTCAAGTCATGATTTTGAAATTATTTGAGGTTTTGAATTCTTGTCTATTATATACTGTATTATATATTATAAACATCTACTAGTACTTATTTAATAAATAAACATCTACTAGTTATTTGACTCTATCCTTTTCCCTTACAATAAGCTTATATGTCTCCTATTTATTTTGTTATCCAACTTATCTTTCCCTATTAGGAAGTCAACTAGTTATCTTAATACTTAATTAGCAATGTTGTACTCAATTAGGAGATAAGTGTGAGAGTCTCGCTCATCTACTAATGTCATGTTTGTTTATGCGGTAAAATACACAAAAAAACGCTTGTTTAGTAGAAGCTACTATATTTGACTTCTTTTATTCTACTCTAGGAAACTCTAGGGACATGAAAGCAAGAGAGTAGACGCACAACCAAACACTTACTAAGTTTAAATTTGACTATAAGAGTGTACTTAAAATCTCGTCCCTCGTAAACAAATACAAAGATTCATAGAATCCTACTACCAATTGAGCTATAAACAGAGTGGAGGAGTAAAATAACGTTATTGTCAAAAAAAAAATTGTGTTATAGTAAGGGTCTAAAATATTTTTGAAAAGAAAGAATGTACATGTGTACAGTCATGTGCTTTTGGGATTGTTTTTAAAAAAACATCCAAATAAATCAACTCATAACATGGATTGCATATACTTCATCATGTAGTATTAATGAACTTATAAATTATTAGTCCTTGGATTGACTTTCCTCATTATTTTGTTTATCTATACCACCGGCCTTTTATTGGCTTTCCTCATATAATTTTGTTTAATGAGAAATAAAAAATTATTGTAGGATAATATTACAAAATGATAGTATTTTTTTTCTCTCAATAATAGAACATAGTTTGTATATATTATGCAAAGTCTATTCCCTCCCATCATAATAATTATAGGTCTCCCTTTCAAAAAATAATTAACTAATTATAGGTCTCTCATAGTCAACACTCAATAGCCTACTAGATGTAAATAAAATGTTTTAATAAGATATGGCCATAAAGTTACCTAATCCAAACATATCCATGCCTCATTTTGCCTATAAAATTCTTACTTAAAATCTTAGTTTTTTTTTTTATGTATGGTTTTAATAATTTCACAAAATATATTATATATTGTAGACTTAACATTCATTACCAATCTCATCCAAATTGCATAGTCCATTCCACACCATTGTTGACTTTGAAAAAACTATTGATCTATTAAAAAACTATAATATCATTTCTCATCATGAAGCCCCCATACATATCTTAAATTACAAATATCACCTTTAATATCTGATAAAAAAACATAATTTGATATTATGTTAATTTACAGATTCGGATGGAAATGTAGCATTGTGGGAAGCTATACTTGGTGAACATGAATCAGTGATCAAACTTTTGGTAGAAAATGGTGCTACATTGCAAAGTGGTGATGTTGGTCAATATGCATGCAATGCAGCTGAACAAAACAATCTAAATTTGTTGCAAGCAATTGTGCGTTACGGAGGAGATATCACACTTCCAAATAATAGCGTTGGAACGACGGCTTTACACGTGGCAGTATCCGAAGACAATGCGGAAATTGTCAAATTCCTCTTAGATCATGGTGCTAACATTGATAAACCAGACAAATATGGTTGGACTCCAAGAGCTTTAGCTGATCAACAAGGACAGGTAGAAATCAAAACCATTTTCGAAACCAAAGGAGAACAACCTAAGACTCAATCTTTTGTTACTATGCCCATTCCTGAGAGGCAGGGTACTACTAAGGTGAGGTACCTTGGTAGATTTACAAGTGAGCCAACAATGCCTATAGCTCAAGATGGATCATTTAATGGAAATGACAATGGTTCGTGGATGCAATTGGAACATCGTCCACGGCGTAGAATTAATAACTTTCATAATTCGCTATTCGGGATAATGTCGGCTGCGCACAAAGGAGAAAACGATCAGTTTTTCCCGGTTAACACGAAAAACAATGCAAGGAATGGTATGAAGAGTATTGCACGTCCAACTCGAGTAATCATCAGTTGTCCGGAAAAAGGTGAGGTTGCTGGGAAGCTTGTATTGCTACCTGAAAGTTTTAAAGAGTTATTTGAGATTGGAGCTAAGAAATTTGGTATAGTTGTTACTAAGGTTGTTTGCAAAGATGGAGCTGAAATTGAAGATATTGAGGTTATTAGAGATGGTGATCATCTTGTTTTTGTTGGTGCTAGTGAGGAGCTAGATTCCAATTGTCCAACACACTCTAATGGTGTCACTCCATAGTGTGAATCTAATGTCCTTATTATTGTTAGTACCCCCAATTGTACCATCATAATCAATTTATTTATTTGACTATTTCACACAAATGTATAAATGAATGATGAATGCTAACAATTAGTTTTAGGGTGTGAGTGACAAAAAATATAGTAATTTTTAGATAAAAAGTTTTTTTTTTTGACAGCTTTAGATAAAAAGTTGTGTATTGATGTATTCATAAATATTAAGTGATAGATTTTGAATTAAGAGTTACAGTACACATTTAATATTATTGAGGATAATTTGAAAAATAAATAAATAAATGTCACCTTGAAAATTGGAAGTATAAATTATTTTGAGACAACCTTTAGGCAACACTTATAAATTCAAACAAGTATCCTTAACTCTCATCCTGTGGTAAGACTTGTACATACGAGCTAAATTAAAGAACATAAGTGCAAAAAAACGCTGTATTGCATATCAGAAGCAAAAGAGATTAATTCCAGAATCCATCATAAGACACGACTAGAACCTATCTCTGAGATAATCTAGAAGCTGTGCTCTAAAGTGCAATTTTTTTTTTTTTGAAAGTCTAAACTCAGCATTCAAAATTAAATACTGTCTTAATTTATTTTCTAAAACGTTCCCTTTCTCATATCACAACTTTTTTTTGGAAGTAAAGTATTAACAATCATGAATATATTTTTTTTATTTCTTTTTATTTTCTATACATTAAAACAAGAAAATGAAGGGAAAAAATAACAACTTTTTTCCACTGTAGTATTTTTTTTGTTACCAAACTAAAAGGGCATTTTTCAACTCTTTATTCTTTCACATTTCGGACACCATTGAATTGGTGGTGATCCATTTCCAATTCTTGTCAGCTGATAATACAAGCCTAGGGAGTTTATCATATGAATTGGCCATCCCTATATAATATACCACATGACAATGAATAAATAAAGGTAAGTTCATTGCATTGGTTATATTTTCCTCTTTTTTTTTTCTTTCCAACAGTCAGATTTGGAGTATACAGAATCTGGTAAGCTCCCAGATTTATAAGAAAAACAAAGATATAAACCATTTCCAAGCTCTAGCAAACAAGGTTGCCAAGCATACGAGATTTTAACAGTCAAATAAAGCAACAAATTGATGCATAAATAATTTAAAAACGCATTTTTACAGATTTGTTCTGTGAATCACAAAAGCTTAAGCATTTTAAGGCGACTTTCATGTTCAGGCTCTAACTTGGGTGGGAAATAACAGCCCTGTAGATCCTCTACTATGTATTCCTGTAAAATATTTATAACAAATGAAGTACAATCATTGAGCATCAGATTCAAATGGAGTATAAAATGATACGGGAAAAACAAAAATATTTCAGTTGATAGAGATTTCATTTAGCAGGGATATAACAAGGATATTCAACTAAGCATTAAGATATTACCTTTGTGAGCTCCCTCTTGGTGAGGATATGGTAATGCCTCTGCCAAATTCTTTGAATTCCCATGGTGGCTGCAAGAAAACCATATGCTACACCAAGAATTGCAAAGATGACAACAAAAACAACCACAAGGGCAAAGCATGCCTCCATTGAGGCAGGAAAGCAATCCAAGATGCCCCATCCGTAACAACAGTTTTGACAACCAGCCATTCTGGGATCGTTGCTATTGAGGGAGGAGCAATGCAGTATGAGGCCAAAAAATCCAATAAGTACAAAGAAGGCCACCACTCCTGGAACATGTATATAAACTGTATGAGAGAGAGGCGTACAGGGAGGGAAACACTATAGCTTTTCAAACAACTATCACAAGTAGAACACAGATAGTTAACTCAAGTACATAACACGAAAATAGATCCAATGCATGAAATATGATATGGATAACTTTCTCATACTATAACTTTCTGTTCTAACACAAAATATGCCTTTAGTGTTTTCTAACTCAAGTACACAAAACTATGCCTCTAGTTGTCCATAACTTCTACTGCTGTTTGGTTTTATTCAAATCAAATTGAGGTGTCTGTTTATGCCTCTTTTCTCTCCAAAGTGACTATATATGGACAACGTCCTCTTTGTAATATTGTTTGGGATTCACATAAAACATGAAGGGCAGGTAAATATCAAAGAAGATTACAAGTATCTCAGACGAAATACGGTCCCTTGCTTTCAGAAAATTTCATGGCAATAAACAAAGAACACATGCAGAGGAGTTTCAGAGCCATTGGCTAAAGCAAACAACTCCGGTAGATGTACGCTAGCTTACCAATACAATAATAAAATGGTATAGGATGCTTTGACAATATCCTATCCCACCCATCATCAAATGAGTTCCTGAAGTTCCCATCTTTGTCCATAATGTATGCAAAGCCACCAATAGCAGCAATCACCTGGAAAATTAGTAAATAATAATGAATGAGACACTTCCTGTGTAACCTACTAACCACCCTCTAACATTGGACAATATGACAACATATGTCCAAACAACCAGACAGATCAACCCAGAATCAACTTCTATAAAAAACAAAATTAAAAGTACCATAAAAAGAACTCCTTTAGGGTCTATTTGGGAGTTTAAAATGAATGAGCAAAGGGAAATGGAAGAAAAGATAGTCCCCCAACTTGAATGGGGGGGTTTATTTTTCTTCATAATACAAAATCCACCAAAACAGGAGAACTCAAAAATTGTATTGGAGGAGGATTTTGGAGGGCTTAGATAAATTATTCAAACACAGTCTATGTTGTTATAATACTCTCGAAATTAAAAATATATTTTATCTTAAGCATTCATTTATCATTCTCTACAAAAGCACTCCCTCAAATAAGGTGTAAGATTTCTCTCTATTTTCCTCCCCTCCCCTGCAAACTCCCAAATAGAGTCTTAAGGGGCTAAAATTACCAACACTGTGGCAAGCAATTGGGCATCTTGTTTAATGTTCCCTAATAAAACTGAAATTCTTCATCTAATGTCCATTGGTGTTTCCTTACCATGCCGATACCAGAATAATCACAACTTCTATATCTAACTCCTCCTAGGTTCATGGCATATAAACTTTCTGTTTATACTAAGTTACCCGAATATTAATTGACATGGAAGTTCATTTTAGCCATCGCACAAGATAAGCCCTATCTGCTATCTGAAAAAGAGCTCTTATAACAAGTACCATTTTACCATGATAATCGACGTAAGGTTGAAAGAAGTGATTCTATATCACATGTAGGATTTAATTGCAAAAACAACCCCTTTGGGATGGCCTAAAAAGTGATTGAATTGTCATTCAATATGAAAGGATGTAAGGTTAAGAATACTCACAGTTTGTACAGCCAGAAAAACAAGGAAAACATCCCTTGCCACAAAAAGCCTGAACTTTATTTTACGCCAAGAGTTGTCCTCAAACGTTTCAACTCTAAGATGAAATTGTGCTTTGCAGGTGGTGCAGTGTGAAAAGGCAAATCCTTCCTATGAAGCACAAAATAAACAGTTAATGTAATTGTCATCTGATCCCAACCAGTAAAGACCAGCAGTTAAAATTATGCATCAACAAAACATATACCTTTACTGAGCGCCAGTGATCAAGACATGAACGATGGACAAACTGTTGGGTTCCTTTGCACATGCATGGAGATATCAACTCATCTTCTGTAAAATCAAACAAAAAATAGGTTTAGAGTAACAAGTGTTACCCATGTAATACCAGCCAAATTGTTTTTTTGCTAATATCATGCAACATTTATCCAACACTGCCAATTGCAGATCACAGAACAAATAGTGATTTGTTAAAATTCCCATGTAAAAGGATATGCTGGTCTCAATGAGAAAATGTCAAAAAAGCTTAATCATCAATCTACATTTACCATTCTTATAAATAACACGTAAGATAATTTGTGTAACGCTTAAAACAAGAAGTTTCAGAAAAGGAAATGCTGTCTTTCTTTGAAAACATTTGGCACGTGAAAATGGAAGATAAATGCACGCATTCAACAGAAAACCTTAAAAGTTAAATGAAAACATTCTAAAGCATTACACTATCAAACACAACATTAACATACAATAGCCAAGTTATCCAATTTCAGTTTCCATTGTTAGCTAAGTCGAGTAACAAACAGTATCAAAAAGCACAAACTTTCCAAAAGCCGATAAAAACAACACCGATCAATTCAAATGCTAAAACTACAGTAACTGATCAAAATGTCACCAATATTGATGTGAATCCACTCACAAAAATCAACTCCTTAATTTGATCCTAATCCAAACAAAATCCTTAATTTAATTATTCAAATCACACACAGGTTAAGAACTATCACAACCCACAAACTAAAAATCACACCCATAATCCACACAAGTAAAAAATCCCAAAAATTCGGCACAAAATCGAAAACAAAAATTCACCAGGATCGGAATCAGTTTCGAGACAAATTCGACAACAAGGGAGTAACCCAGCTTCAACATCTTCCTGATCCCTAATCTCAGTAGAATTTCTTCCATGACCCTCATCTTCAACCTCATCATCTTGATGATCAAGTAAAGGATCGGAATCACTAGGGTTTTGCTGAATAGGTGGAGGTTGAAGCTGTACTTCTCCTAACATAATTCTTCACCGTTCGATTTCAAATCAATGAAAAAGCTTCAAAATTGAAAACCCTAAAATTTCAATTCAAACATTAAAGTCAAATTTCGACCCTTCAGAGAAGGAATTAGATAGTGATAAATAGAAAGAGTCAATGAAATTAAAATTTAACGCGGTACCTTAATAGTATTAATTAATTAAAATTAGAGGGAAATTCGATGAGAGTGGTTTTGGGTTGTGTTGATTCTTGAGGATTGAATAATGAATGTAACAATGTAGGGTAAGGTGTATGTATTATCCTATTATTTTAAGGTGTGTCCTATGATAAATGGGAAAGGTGACAAAACAGTGTTTTGGATTTTGGTTTTGCTTAGTTCTTTGATTTTATTTGGTTAATGGAAACATGATGATGGTAAGAACTTACCTACTCTTTGACATCTAACTTATCCAAACGGGTGTAAATGCAATGATTTGGCATTTTCCTAATAAATAAATACTACTAGCATATATTTAATATATATCTTAATTTTATTCTTTTGGTAAGTACCGCTCCATACCATAATATATGTCGTTTTGGAAAAAACAATTGTACCACAATATATATATCGTTTTACAATATCAATGTAACATTAATTTTAATCTTCTTAAATTACCCTTGTATTTATACTCTTTTTACTAAAAAAAGTAACTATTCTCTCTCCAACTTTATTATTTTTCCATATACCAACAAAGAGAGAGAAAGGGTAAAAGAAGAAAAATATGTATAATTTTGACAAGATTCATAGAAGTTACAAATTTCTTAATATGCGTAAAAATGTCGGAACGACATATATTTTGGTACGGAGGAAGTAGTGGTTAGAAATTCTTGAATAAATGGGGTGTACCAAGTTTAGAATATGATTCATACATATAAATGTGATTTCTTGTCAATTGAATTGAATTAAATTTACGAGAATTTTTTGATGTACTAAAAAAGAATTAAATAAGTAATAAAAAAAAAATTAAATTTACGAGGACTTTTAATTCTTATTCTTAAATACTATAAAAAAATAACATCTTGAAAAAAACAAACTCTGTTTTTTCTACCCTCTAGTTTTTATGAAAAATGATCTTAATAATATAAAGTTTGAGGCGAGTTTTGACTCGAATAAATTTAGTTTCATACCAAATATAGTTGTGGAGATCAAATTGTATTCTTTCATACTGAGTTGAACATCAATCACCATTGAACCAACTAATGTTTGGTAAAACAAAATTGTGACATCTCCAACAATATCTTTAGAATATATTGATACAATTCCATTAAATTTTGGGTTGTTAAATTATGTTTTTTCCACCTTCTGGTTTTTATGGAAAATGGCCTTAATAATTTAGAATTGGGAGCGAGTTTTGACATCAAGTAAATTCAGTCCCCTATTAAATGCAGTTGTGGGTGGTCCTTCATACTAAATTTAATGTCAATCGCCATTGAATCAACTAACGTTTGGTAAAACAAATTGTGACATCTCCAATAATATCTTTAGAATATACTAATCGTGGTGAGAAGGCTATGGAGTAGCAGAGCACGCAAGTTTATGTTCAAGTTTCAACTTGTGTTTATGTACTAAGTTATTTTGGACTTGTTGTATTAAGTTAACCAACTTATCTATGTATTTTGGACTTGTTTGCTACTTCATTTGGTTATGTAAGGCTTTTAAGCCGAGACAATATTTATAATATTTAATATATCATGTGCGACTTATGATAACTCTATATCGTATTCTAGATTCTCAAAATGAGGTGTTATAACTGGTATTCCATTAAATTATGGGTTGTTATTCTCTAATTGATTAGATTATTTTCAAATTAGTGTAGGATACACACATAACTATTACTTATGTTCCAAAATAATGGACCTAATTTATAAATGTAAACATATAGCTGTTTGATTTGACTCGATTAGTACTTTCAAGATTGATAGATAATTAAAGATATTAATGATTAAAATTGTGCATTGATAAACATGAACGGATCAACTGCGTCGAGGGACGACCCCGACACGTGTGCCGGTAGGCGATGACACAAGGCCACTAAATTTCGGTATGGATAGATAGTGATTTTTTTTGAGATATGCGATTTTGTTGTATGATTTATTTTTTCTTTATTGAGAGATATGTCCTCATAATCCATTTGTTTAAAACTATCAGTTACATCTCTAATAACCATATTCCCATGGCCAGCTAATGATAAATGATTAATGGATGAGTTATATTTGATATGCTACATTTCAAACTTTGCACTTGTAAAACTTTTCATTATAACAAACTAAACGTATTTTAGGGAGATAGATTTTTCTGTTAGGCTAGTAAGTTTGCTGTCTACATCGGAGGAAGAGTTGAGAAGAATTTGCAATTTTTAGCGTTTATCTATTTACTTACCCGGGGGAGCTGTGGAAAATCTTTCAGGCTGCTTTTCTTTCTTTAATAGTGTAACATCTAAAGCTTCTTCTGCAGTAAATTAAAACAATATAATCTATTTAGAAACTTGCAGCACAAGTTACTTCAGGTGAGTGCTTTACGCTCAGGGACAAATTTTTGAGAAGTGGTAGGGAAAATTAATGAGCCAGATTTTGGAATTTTCATAATCTATATAGTCACTCTGTTTATTTTACTACTAGAAAAATCTTAAATACCGACGGCCAAAATTTGTCTCTAAAAGGTTAATATTCCGTCACTAAGCACGTTAGAGACAGAATTAGAGACGAATTTGATTTGGTCGAGAATTTCCTCGTCTCTAAGCCATTAGAGACGGATTTTATATTTCGTCTCTGATTAGAGACAAAATTTATCCGTCTCTGATTCAGAGACAAATTTTATATATCTGTCTCTAAATGTTGAATTCAAAATACAATAAATCCGTCTCTATTGGAGACAGATTTATCCGTCCTGAATTCAAATAATTCTGTCTCTAAAATTTCGTCTCCAAATAAAAATTCCGTCTCTGTTGGAGATAAAATTATCCGTCTCTGAATTCAAATAATTCTGTCTCTAAAGTTTCGTCTTTAAGCATAAAAGTCTGTCTCTATCTGAGACAGAATCATCCGTCTCTGAATTCAAATAATTCTGTCTCTAAAATTCTGTCTCTAAGCATAAAATTTCGTCTCTATTGGAGACAAAATTATCCGTCTCTGAATTCAAATAATTTTGTCTTCAATCATAAAATTTCGTCTCATAGAACACGTTTTCTATCTCTTATTAGTCATTATTTTTGTCTATTTAGCAATTAAATTCTTATACAGTTTTCAAATAATAATTTTTATTTACTAAATGTAATTCATATAATTCTACATAATGTGAAAAAATCAAATTTCGATTAACACTAAATTTGAAACATTAATATAAATATGTATGTCATATTTACAAAGTATCAATATCAAACTTATAGTTGTCCAACACATAAATAAATTTAAACAATTTAACAAAAATACATAAAAGAAAGCAACAAAAGCTAAGCTTCCAAAAAAACATACAATTAAAGTTCAAGTTCATCCTTCTCATCATTTTCATTGTCACCTTCTCTTTCAAGTTCAACCGGAGAATTTTGATTAATATTAGACGTTGGAAAACAAATACAGAATTTGCAAAAACAAGTTTTGTTAAAAACAGTAATTGAAAAAAAATTGCCAACCGAAAATTCGTAGCTGAGTCGCGGACTAGGTCGCTTTCTTTAAGACGTTTCGTGGTACTGCCAATTGTGCAAGCAGTTCTTAGATTACCGCGACGCCTCCAGGATAAAACAGCTTCGATCAAATGTTCACCGAATTTCTACTGCACTTGTAGAATTCGGACAAGAATTACACCCTCTTATGATTAGTAGACTAATCACTCAATATTGGTAATGAATTACCAATTCTGTTAACAACTCAAGCAAAACCGATTGAAGAATGATTTTGCAATATTTTTTCTGATACTGTGTTGTGTATTGTTTTTCTGTGCGTAAAAGGAAGAGAGGAGACTAGCAATATATTATGATTGCTGAATCATGAGCAATGAAAGGCAATGAAATGCTATCAATTTCGAAAACCAAAACTGAAGACAAGGGAATAAAGTGGAATTGAAACAATGGATCAGAAAACGGATTTGTAATAAACCGTTTTTATGACTTGGTCTTTTCTTAATTCTGTGCTCTTTTTTTTAGGTTAAGAAAACGCAAGGCTTACTTAAATTTTTGGTCACCAAAAAATTTAATACATCACACAAGCAAGCCCAAAGCCCAGATCCGATCCGGCCGGACGGCGGCGGCGGCGCGCGCGTGATGGTCAAGGTTGATTGCGTTCTCACCCATCGCACAAAATTCTATACCCCTAAGGGCACACCCTTGTAATGGGAGAGTAGTATATAAATACTCATAAAGTCTCAAGTCCCACCAATGTGGGACTTAACAACTTTTCAAAATTCACAACATGAAGAAAGTTGTGTTCTTATAAAACCAAGTTCTTGTGTACATCATTTCCATTCAATTTCCAACATTAGACACAAACCTTCCAAAAAAACATACAATTAAAGTTCTATCAAGATTACACACTAGAAAAAACATACAATGAACTAAAACAAACAAAACTCATAAAAAGTCTAAGAACTCTTAGACTCTCACAATTTTTTTGGGTGAGTATTGTTATTGGACTTGAGTCTCTATTTATAGTGAAATAGACTATCAGATAATATTCAAGTCTTCCATAAAGGATAAGCTTCAATTTGATAAAGTATGTTTTTTTTTTGACAAATTTTGTTAGCACCAAATTTTTCATTAAATCTTTTCTAAGGATTTTATTTTTCAAACAAGACAAAGCTCTTCCAAAAACAGTTTGTGCTTCCAAAAGAAAATTCAAAGGAATATATTTGTTTGGAATATTTAAAATAAAATTCAAAAAATTACTTGTTTGAAATATTTTTAAATATATATCTTCAAACAAAAATATTCAACAAAAATATATTTAATCCAATTCAAACAAATAAAATTTGAATAGATAACTTCTTCATGAATCAAGTAAATGAATTCCTTAATTTCATAACAAACTTTCAAAGCGCACTTAAAAAAACATTCACAAAGCACGCCTAGTGTAGAGACTAGGTTTGTAAGACATCATATTTAACATTTTATTTTTACAAAAAATAAAAATTGACAATCAAAAGTATATAAAGTTTTTTTTTCGTAATGAAAAAAGTATATTAAGTATTTAATATTATTTAGTAGTAGGGTTAGTGAAAAAAAAAATTATTTAGTAGGGACTAAAACAATTGTTACGAAAATATTTCCCTAACATTTATAAAGTATATTAAGTATGTTATTATTGAATACTATTTCCCATAATTTGTTTCTTTCCATATATTTAATTGAAAAATCTCCCATATATTTCCTTTATTGTTGAATATTTCAAACAAGTAATAGAAAAAATTAAATATTTTCCTTTATAAAAAGATATTTTTTCTTATTAGAAAAGAAACAATATTCACCAAAATTATAATGCATCATAGGAGAAAATCCAACTACCTTTCAAAAAATTTAACAAATTAAAATTTTCTAAATATAATAAATAATTAAAGAAAAATAGGTAATTTTTTTGTTTTAGGTGAATTTTTTATAAAATTAAATATTCAATAAAAAATGGTAGGGAAAATATATTCAATAAATATAATATACTTTACTTGTCTGACAATCAAAAATATATAGGAACAAAAAATATATTTAACTCTACAATTTTTTGCGCACAATAAAAAATTGGGCGGAAAATTTTTTGGCGGGATGAATCTTCGATGTTATTTTGTTTAGAGATGGATTTCTGAGACAGATTATTTCAGAGACAAATAAATTCCGTCTCTAATAGATGTTTGACTACTATAATAACAAGTTGAGTGATTAGAGACGGATACAGAGACGAAAATTATTAGACACAATAAAAATTCGTCTCTAACTTCTGTCTCCAATTACTTTTTATTTATAAATTAAAAAACTAATTAAGTAGAGACAGATTTAGGGACGAAATATTTTAGAGACAAATCTTTCTGTCGCTAAAATCCGTCACTAGTACATATATTTTAATTTTTGTCTCTAAACACTTTTTTCTGTCTCTAATTCCGTCTCTAATAGAGATGAAATAAATTTCGTCTCTAAATTCCGTCGGTATTTAAACTTTTTCTAGTAGTGTTTTCCCATGGTTTATTGTAAAAGATCATGAATCCAACCAAGGTTCTTAAGGATCGGTATCCTATTATACTGATTACTGTTTATGATTTAGCTGATTTGGTTGATGGGGATGTCATTAACTGCTTTCTAGTTTCCACAATGTAACAAAAGAGCTGTACGTGCTGCCACAGGCCACAGCCAGGCTATTATTCTATCCACTTTTTATAGTTTGTCTTCATGATCCCAATTGGTTGTAAACACAAAGTGTGAATGGTGTTTCTGATATTTCTACTAGGATTTACCAATGCATACCTCACCAATATTACACCAATTTCGACAGTATCCTATCTATAGCAGGAAATTAGAAATGGTGTCGAAGAAAGGAGGCTTTTCATCTGAAAATGAAAAAAAGAATGTATTCTATCCTTTTCTATTTTATTTACTAAACTCAACATGATACTTCACTATTTTATTTGACAATCTCTATAAAATTTCTCAACTGACATATATGAGTGTGGATTGTCATTATTTTCCACTGAATCATCTTAGTCCTATACATCAACCTCTAATATTGCTGAAACATTAAAAAAACAAATATGCAATATACAACGATATATGCTAGATAGTAGATAGCATGCTTTTATTATTCCTTGTTGACGAGAGTAACCAAATCCATTGTATCACCATATGTTCTAATAAGCGACTCATCATCAATCAAACCAATGTGTTCATCAGTAAACTTTGTCACCCTTGCTATAATAACAGGAATGGGAGATTGTTGAGATCCTGGCATCCCATTAGTGCCAATAACTGTCAACCTGTTTTCATGATCTATGTCCATGTTAACATAGATTTTGGGAACTCCTTTTGATGCTTCGGGTATTTCAGTTATTTTGAAATATCCCAAAAGGTGATTCTCTTCAGCCTTCAATGACTCACCTTCGTAGACAGCGGTCAGTGCCGCAGTTTGCTTATCATGAATAGTTGTGAAAACCACACGCCTCATTATTGGCAGTGGCACAAATGTATTCCTCGGAATTACAGGTACAAAGTTGTTTCCGTTAGCTTTAATTCCGATGGCAAGAGGTGTGAAAGGAAAATCCAACAGCTCCAAGTTCCCAAATGGATTATCAAATCCTAAAGCAATAGCTCCTGCCATTGCTGCACCATGAAGTGCAGCATCCAAAGATTTAACACCTTCACAAAATTCCTTTCTTTTGCATATTTCAGTAACAAGATACTTCACCTTTGGTATATCACAGCATCCACCTACAATTATCACATCCTTTATATTCTCAACTTTTAGGTCTGCATCTTCCAAGCATTGCATGATTATCCTTTCACACTTCTTAAACACCTCTTTGTTTACTTCCTCAAACTCCTCCCGTGTTACAACCTTGCATATCTTCAAACCATATCCCAAATCAAAATTAACCTCAAAACTTGTCGCAGACGAAAGCTGAGTAATCACATCCTCGATTGATGATCGAAAAAGATCCATAGCTGCAATTTCTCCGTACTCATGCACATGTTTCTTGAATATATTTTCAGAATCAGGTAATAGATGACGCATCAAATTTCCAATCAAGTCTTCTCCCCCAATAGCACTACCTGTCAAGGCTTTTATTTGGCACTTTCCATTTGCTGTAGGAGCAATAACAGCAACATCACAATAACCAGCATCCAAATTGAAAATGAGAGCATTTTTCTTGCTTTCATTGTCCGTATCCTCATCTGAAGAAGCAGAAGCAGAAACCTGCAGTTGTTGCTGTGCATACCACAACGCCACTGCTGTTGGTTGAGGCATCAGTCGGATAACTTTTAGACCAGCCATTGCACAAGCGCGGTGTATCCACTTTAGCTGCAATCGACTGAGTGAAACTGGAACTGTAACAACTACATTTCTTATATGTCTTTTCATCTGGGTTTCAACCATTTCTTTTAATTCCAGCAGAACACTTCCAAGGAGTTCTACTGCAGTGGTGGATCTTCGCATTCTGTTCACAAATGCAGCGATAAAAGGACGAACCTTAATGTCCAAGTTGTCCATCAGAAATGGGAAATTTGTACTTGCATGGTCTGCAAGATCACTGTCAACCACCTCAATCAAGCGTTTCGTTTTGAAAATTGAAGCTCCGTGCTCATTCGAAACTGTGACTTCACTACTAACTCCAATAGAAGAGCCATCATCTTTGAATGTTTCACATGATCTCTTAATCATCTCATCTATTGAGTATTTCAAAATCTCCACTTGTGAACCATTCCACACAGAAACACTACATGGTGATGTGCCAATATCGATTCCAATTGCTGTCTCAAGAAAAGGCGGCGGCGACTTTTCCTCCTTAGTGGTTCCACTGCAAGATGCCACAGTAGATGCAGGTTCTGTCATCCTGGATATAAAAGACAAGATTGTTGAGAGTTTTCTACCAAAACAATGTGAACTACATAAAAGATCAACACTTAAAACTGATAGCCTAGATAATTATGTTACAGCATCTTAGTTTCTTATTTGAAAAATTAATTTATGTTGATACTAATTAAACACTCCTCTATAGTCCTAAAATCACATATTCATTGTATAATAAAGGTAAAGGTTAAGAACACAATAAGGAATAACTTGATAAATCAAGCACTCATGCATAGTCTTAAAATCACACAAAAAACTTATTTACATATATCTTTTGATCTTGTAACAGACGGTTAGAATAGAAATCTCTATCTAAATAAAAGTTTCTTGAATTCCATACTCATGTGTGCATGTGTAACATTAAACATGCTCAAGATTGTATTTCTTGCATAACAATTAAAAACAAGAACAATGAGAAGAAGAAGAAGAAGAAGAAGAAGAAGAAAAATTAATTTATGCTTATACTAATTAAACACTCCTCTATAGTCTATAGTATTAAAATCACACATTCATTGTATAATAAAGGTAAAGGTTAAGAACACATAGAACAATAAGGAATAACTTGAGAAATCAAGCACTCATGCATAGTCCTAAAATCACACAAAAAAACTTATTTGCATATATCTTTTGATATTGTACACAGATGGTGAAAACTCTATCTAAATCAATCTTTCTTGAATCCCATACTCAAGTGTGCATGTGTCAATGTGTGTGACACATTAAACATGATCAAGATTGTATTTCTTGCATCACAATTAAAAACAAGAACAATGAGAAAAAGAAGAATAAACAAGGAAGAGATAATGAAGGTAAAGATGACATACCTGATGAGTGGTGAAGCAGTGATTAGCAGAATGTGGATGAAAGGTTTTTGTGACTGAGAGTACAAGACTTGAAGGAACGTATCAACTTCTATCAGGTAAGAAAAAAGGAAATGGAAAAGAATACCAGAAAACTAAGAAAATTATACTCTATATAACGATGTAATTCCTAATATATATATATATATATATATATATATAATACGAAGTATGGTTTATTTATCAGCTATTTCTTTTATTTTCATGGAACCAAAAAAAAGAAGAAATAAGTTTCAAATATTATTATTTGATTAAGAAAATTAATTATATTTTACTAATTTTTTTATAAAGTTCCATGTTAATTACTTTTGTCTATAATCTAGTTCAAACTTTATATTTAATTGTAAAATAACATCATTAAAAATTTATATTGAATATATTTAATTATTAATTTAAAGGAATTAAAAGCCAAAACTCTTCTTTAAATTTAGCTCAGCTGGTAGCTGTAAGAACATTTATATGTACGAATTTAAAGGAATTTATACGTCAAGTCTAACAATTTTGGTATTTTCTGTCAGTTAAGACTACTAGACGGACTCACGATATGTGTGTGAGTATAGTTATTATACTACTTGACAATGAATTAAAAAGCTTTTTTACAATATCGAAATCCAAAGTTAAAAAGCTTTTTTTTCTTTGTTCTTTTTATTCAAAACCAAAAATATCTTTCCTCAAAACAATTTCTTTTCACCTCAAAAAATTATTTGATTTTAATCACTACAAAACTTGAAGTTAAAAAGAAAATGGATTTTGTCTGTTAAGCATAGACATAGAAAATGAATTATTCAGTTTTATATGAATGAAGGTGTACGAGGTTGCATACATCAATTCATAACAAATTTCTGTTAATTGTAACTGACTTTAACTAACTAAGAAGTAAGAACTCTAAGCTCTAATATAACCTGAGTATAAATTTAATTGAGACATGAAAAAAGTCTAAACTAGTACTAAAAGTCGCATAATATAATATGGTTAGCTTTTCTGTGTACGTTATTCATTTATTGATTTCTTACTAATATAGGAGACACTTCAAAAATTGAATAGATATTATTCGTTCAAACCATCATTGATTGATCCATTTTGAAATAAAATACTGAAAATTAAATAAAAAAATTCCAAGTAGAAAGAACCAAAAACATGTAATTTGGGGTACAAACCAACACTACTTTTCCATAACCTTTTTCTTTATGCATTTTTATCCTCAAAGACTCTCAAGTCTCATTTGACATTTCAAGGAAAATACATTTATCTAATGATAACTAAAAAATTGTGAATTTGTTTACTACATATAGACATTTCTTACAAACACATTGAAGATTTCATTACATCAACACCAAAAAAAGTATGCTATTTTGAATTCAAGTCAACAAATAAAACAAAAGGCAAATTTTTGGTATACTATTTTAAAGCATGATACAAGTGCTCTTTTATCAATAGCATGTACATATAACTATTTCCATATTCAAGTAATTAACTACTAGCTACATCTCCTCCTGCATTGACCATTGCCTTTGTACAATACCAGTAAAAAGAAGGAAAACATATTCATACAAAAGAAAGCAAAAAGATAGAGAAAAAACACATCATGGTCAAGAAAGAAGAAAGAGCTCAACAAGCTTTGCTCAAATGCTTCATCATTTATCCCAATGACAATCGTTACAAGTAAATATTCTTCCATTTCTCTTAGTATATATTTATTGGAATATATTCAAATTTACCTATTTGTTGTATGAATTAATAATCATTTTTTATTTAAACTCATCTTAACTTAAACTATTAACTAATTAAGTACTTTTTTCCATTCAGGATATGGAAAAAATTTCTTGTGACTTTGGCCTTCTACACAACTATTGTATCTTCCTTTGTGTTTGTTTTCCTTGAGAAACCACATGCAAGAGTTTTCAATGTTCTAGATTACTTTGTCAATTCACTTTTTTGTTTTGACATTGCTTTGAAATTCTTTGTGGCCTATTACAACAAACACACTTTTGTGATTGTAGACAATCCAAAACAAATTGCACTACATTATTTAAGAACTTGGTTTGTTGTTGATTTTATGTGTAACATTCTCCCAATGTTTGCTAGAATGTTATTACATGCTCCACATGCTATATTCCTTATGCTTGAAGTTTTGTGGAGACGTGAAAAAGTTGACTTTTTTTAATCGGTAAGACTATGACCTTTTTTCCATTAGAAAAACATGATTTTTTTGTTGTTTTTGTTGGATAATTTATGCTACTGAATATTATGTATTATTGTGCAGGCTTGAGATTGATATAAGGTTTAGTTTTGTTCAAGTTAGGATTGCTAAGCTTATTTGGGTAAGTTTTTGACAATAATCCCTTTATAATATTTTATTAAATATAGATATTGTGCAAGTAGGTTCTAATAATTAATCATTTGAATAATTTTTGCAGATTCTCTTGTTCAATTTTCATTTTGGAGGGTGTATAATTTACTATACTGCTACTCATGATCCAAAAAGCATATGGATGAGAAAAGCAATAGATCAAAACTTGTGGGAAAGTTATTTGAATTCCATGTGCCTATTTCAGTCTACTACTTTTAGATTTTCTCTAGGAAATTTGGAAACTAATCTAGTGGATAAGATGTTTATCATCTTGTTCAATTTAGTTAATATGGTATCTATAGCATATGTGATTGCTAGTGCAATGAACTTGTCGTCTTATAGGGAGGTTTAATTAGCATGATAAAAATATGTAAGCATTGAATTATTAATGTCTTTTCCAAATTGATCATGTGATCTGCATATTTAGGATGATTGTAATATTATTTTCCTTTTGGATTCACTTTTGCTAAAGTTGTAGGACATCTTATTTATGATTATGCTACTGTTATGCAGCTTAAAATTGTGCATAGATGCTGATACAAATAACTGCTACTATTACTAACTAAGAATTTAGCTTAATCATTAACAAGCTAAAGAAACGGAATTGAAATGTTCAATTCCGATTTCGTTGGAGAAATCACAAATCACAGTTAAGATCTGGAATTGCATTTTACCATCAAAATCCATAGACTAATTAATAAATACGTTCCCGAGAAAATACACCTCAAAGCAAAACAATCACAAGTTAAAGCAAGCACCACCCCGCCGCAAAGTTGAATTCAACAAAAACTGCCCCTAAACTAGACCTACAACTTGTACACCAGAAAGCAGAATAAAATTCACAAAAGCTCGGTAAGAGAATTTCATCAATCCAACAGCTACCACCTAATGTTGATACACAACTACATACAAAGTTACAATCATGTTATTTAGATGGAAGATACCTTAGGAATATCAACAGGAAACTGGTAAATCTCATCGATCCAAGGATTTTTCTCCTTGGCAGGGTGGATTGTCCTGAGAGCCTTCCACACTGCACTGTTGCACTTGAATCCAGAACCAAATGCTATTTGCCATGTTCTATCTCCCTTCTTGATCCTTCCTTTGGCTTCTGTGTAAGCAAGTTCATACCAAAGTGAACTGCTAGACGTGTTTCCAAAACGATAAAGTGTCATCCTTGACGGCTCCATATGCCAAGGAGATAGCTGCAAGTTTTTCTCCAGTTCATCCAAAACAGCTCGGCCTCCGGCATGGATGCAAAATTTTTCAAAAGCTAGCTTAAAATCTGGAATATAAGGTTTGATCTTCATCTTGAAAAGTTTCTTCCCAACCAATGTGGTGAAGAATAGCAGCTGCTCGGATGTCGGAAGTACAAGAGGCCCTAGTGTAGTGATATTGGTTTTTAAAGCATCGCCGGCAACTGCCATAAGATCTTTTGACAAAGTAACACCGATTTTGCCGTTGGCATCTTCTTCTTGGGTGACACAGCTAAAGCACTTGTCATTGGAAGCCTTGTTAGTGCGAACTGTAGTGATTAATTGGTATTTCGATCTTCTTCTGTCTGAGCTTTTGTTGGAAAGCAGAATTGCAGCTCCTCCCATACGAAATAAACAATTAGAGACAAGTTTTGACCGATCATTTCCAAAATACCAATTCAATGTGATATTCTCCATGCTAACGACCAATGCATACGAGTTAGGGTAGACCTGGAGAAGATCTTGAGCAAGATCAATTGAGATCAGCCCCGCACTGCAACCCATCCCACCTAGGTTGTAGCTCTTTATATTCCCTCGAAGCTTGTAATGATTGACAATCATTGCCGAGAGCGATGGAGTTGGGTTGAACAGACTACAGTTTACAATCAGAATTCCTATATCTTTAGGCTTTACTGAGGTCTTACTGAATAGCTCATCAATGGCACCAAACATCACAATCTCAGCTTCTTTTCTAGCTTCACTCATTGTAGGGTTAGGAGGAAAGTTGAGGACAGCCTCTGGAAGGTAAGTGGATTCCCCGAGTCCCGATCTCTCAAGTATCTTTCGTTGGAAATCGAGATTCTCATCCGCAAAAATACCAATCCTCCGAGACTGATCCATAAATCTCCTTTTCGTGCATTTCCGCGGCTCTTCAGGCTTGTAACAGGAGAAATCGACTAGGTACACCAGTTTCGGACGAGTGAGATAGTAAAGTGTAGATAGAAAAACAAGAAGAGTTGAGCAAAATATCACAAATATCAAATTGTACTGTAAATGCTCCCATAGATCATAAAAGTCTTGGATTGAAAAAGTGGATAATTGAACAGTAATCAACATCACAAGTGGGGTAAGGAAAAGGTACATTCCATGAGTGATTAGATAGTGATAACCAAGTTTAACATACTTCAATTTCACAGATTTCTTGAAATCAGGGAGGTTCCTGGATGAATGTGGTGGCATCAAGGATGAATCTGGTCTTGCATCTGTCATTTTTGCCCTGTTCAAAAGTTGAATCATTCTACTTTGGTTAGATAATTTCTTTTAATGGAAAAATAATGACAAAAAAAGGGCATTTAATCACACACAAAAAATATCTTTAATGCATCATAGTTCAGTCTTGTTTGAATCATAGTAAATTCCTTCCAAAAAAACTTTTTTTAGTAAGAATTTCTACTAATCTATGAAGCACAAACAGTGACACAGACACCGGACACGACACAGACACCACCGAGACATCGACACAAATAATTTTTTTGAATAATTCAAATGTAATTGTAAGTGTCAGTGTCGGACAAGCTTCATAGCTACTAGTACACATTAAAATTTATAATCAACAAAAATGTTTGCTTTCTCTAATTACATGCAGTGAGTAATCACTACTTAACTTAACACACAGCTCTCTTTTTTGTTCATTAACATATCCTTGTGTATAAATCTACAATGCTTACTCTTTCTACAAAGATTTTGACATCACATGCATTAATTTAGGAAAAGATTGTAGATGCATACAAGTGAAACAAAGTAGAAAAAACAATAGAAAATATAGAAGCATGAAGTGAGTAGAGAAAATTTGAAAACATGGAAAGAGGTTAATGTCAATTTGAAACAAAACCCAGTTCACAAAATTGTACCTTGAAGACCAAAACCACCAAAGATCCTAGTAATGTTGTCCCAGAGAGAGAGAGATGGTAAACAGAACACAATGAGTATGAGATTCTTTTTAGATTTGTTTGTTTTTCTCTTACAAGATTTTAAAAAAATTCCTTTGAAAAACAGTTTTATTTAAAATTACTTAACATATTAAACATTTTATTTATTGAAAAAAATCTATATTACTAAATATTTTTATAGACATATTTTATGGATCAAGGAATTATAAAGACAAATTTTAAAGTGACATACGTTTAAAAGTCTTAACTCAATAATCAAAAAACTTAAAATTATTAGGTGAGATCGGGATTAAACTCCACTCCTTCTACTTTGGGTCTGCTTGACAATGCACAAAAATGAGTTTATAAGTTCATTATGAAAAATAAAATCTATAAATAGTCTGTTTGGCAAAAAATAGCGGATAGCTTATAGCGGATGAACTTATAGCTGATAGCTGATAGCTGATAAACTAGCTGGTTGAATTTGTAGTGTTTGGTAAAATTAACGGTTGAAGTGACTTATTGATATGAAAAGACATAAAAAATATATATAAAATTAATATTTAATTATTTTTATGTAAGATGATAGGGGTAAAGTTGGAAGAAAAAGTAATAAGCTAGAAGCTAATTGAATTAGCTTATCAAAATAAGCTAAAAGCTGGTCAAAATAAGCTATAAGCTCATGTAAAGAAAAGGTTGCCAAACAGGGCTTATTTTTCATAATGAGCTTATAAGTTATAAGCTATAAGCTATAAGCTAATTTTCATGCTTTGCCAAACAGATCCAAAGTCAACTAGTTAGCTTATCAGCTATTAACTATAAGTTCATCCGTTATAAGCTAGCTTATGGGTTATGCTAACTAGTGCACCCCATGCAAAAAAAGTAAGTTTTACATTGAAAACAACATTTTTTAACTTTTGTAAACATTGATTACACAAGTTTTAATACAATAATACTATATTAAAGTTTCTTAACTAGTGCACTAGTTAGCTTTTTCCAAAAAATAAAATGACATACAAAAATTAATAAACAAAAAATTAAAATGAACCCGGCAGAGCAGACTCATTAGTCCATGTGGGCTGGACCGGACCGGATTGATCAATGTGTAGTGTAGTAGTCCATATATGAACCGAACCGGATCGGTTTAGCTCATTTTACAATTGACAGCTCTATCATTCATTGATTGAGATACATATATGGTGATTCTTCTGAGCGGTAATAATGAATTGAGGACAAAGTAAGAAGACCAAATTATTGTCCTCTTTCTTTCCCTCTTCATTTTTCTCTACTCATTCATTCTCCTCCCAATTCACATCTCTAAACTCACATTACAAATCTCTCTACTCATATCTCAAATCTCAATGACTCAATCCATTTAACTTCCATCTCTCTCCTCCACCTATTCTATTCAGTGTCGGTGATCTACTTCACATTTTCAAACCTTATTCATAATATTCCACAATTTCCATTTCAACAATGTCATCATCAACAACAATCAAGCAACAATACTACGCAACAACCGGTTTAGTAATCGGTTACGCACTCTGTTCAAGCTTATTAGCTATCATCAACAAATACGCCATCACTCAATTCAACTACCCAGGTCTCTTAGTTTCACTCCAATACCTAACTTCATCACTCGGTGTTTACATTCTAGGAAAATTAGGGTTTCTTCATCACGATCCTTTCACTATTCCAATCGCCAAAAAATTCTTCCCTGCAGCACTCGTTTTCTTTCTCGCTATCTTCACAAACACCAATCTTCTCCGTCATGCTAATGTTGACACTTTCATTGTTTTCAGATCTTTAACACCGCTTCTTGTCGCTCTCGCTGATACCGCTTTTCGAGGTCAACCGTCTCCTTCTAATTTTACCTTTTTGTCCTTGGTTGTTATTCTTGGTGGTGCGGTTGGTTACGTTGCAACTGATTCTGGTTTTAGTTTAACCGCTTATTCTTGGGCTTTTGCTTATTTGGTTACGATTACTACTGAGATGGTTTATATTAAGCATATGGTTATGAATCTTGGATTGAATACTTGGGGTTTTGTTCTTTATAATAATCTTTTATCGTTGATGATTGCTCCGGTTTTTTGGTTTCTTACCGGTGAGAATTTCGAGGTTTTTACTGCGATTAGATCCGGTTCCGGTGGTGCTGGGGGTTTATTTGAGTTGAACGCGTTTCTTGCGGTTTCGTTATCTTGTGTGTTTGGTTTGTTGATTAGTTTCTTTGGATTTGCTGCGAGAAAAGCTGTTTCTGCTACGGCTTTTACTGTTACTGGTGTTGTGAATAAGTTTCTTACGGTGGCGATTAATGTGACTATTTGGGATAAGCATGCTAGTCCTGCTGGTTTGGTTTGTTTGCTTTTTACTATTGTTGGAGGAGTTCTTTATCAGCAATCGGTTACTGTCAATGCTTCGCAACAGCGTGGTGATGCTGTCGTCCTGACTAAGCAGAATGATATTGAAAAGAATCTTGTTGGTGATGGTGATTCGGAAGATGAAAGTGAAGGAAAGGGTAAACATGCTTCTTTACGATGAGTATTTTGTATTATTTATTATTATTTGTTTCTAGTTAGTAATTGATTTGTTGTTTAAACTGTAATGTATTATGATTATGATTGTTGTCTTATCTCAACAACATTAGGAAAACTTTATTGAACTCGAGGGTATTATTTTCAGATTCATATGAAATTTACTGTCTTGAATCATGAAATGGCAGGTTTAAGAAAATATTTGTGTGTTGTATTTGAGTAGGGAACAGGCTCTATGTTTGTATATAGGCAAGGATAAGGGTGATACTTGTTTACTTTTAGCTAAAGCAATCCATGAGGGAAGTGTGAGTATGAGTATGACCTGATTCCGAGATGTGTGGTGTTATTAGAAATCCAATTGACACAACTACTCGGAAGACACGTTTCAAATAGCTTATAGGAAAGATATATTTGTTTTGGAGGGTAACATTAACAATAACATAGCTTTTCTAAAAGAAAGAGATAGTAAAAACTAAAAAATCAATGTTAGTGTTTTGAAAATTTGGAACTATTGCATTTCTAAGCTATTTTCACTCATTATGTAATTATAGCAATATTTTAGCTACAGTCTTATCATGAAACTTCTATTCACTATTAGCTTGCTTGTTATTGCTCCTTTTGCTAAAATAATTTTCCTTATCTTCGTTACAGTTTTGATGCATATAATACTTCATCCAGAATGTAATGATGCTTCTTTGTTTTTGCAATGTGGCTGCTTTTAGCAATTTCCTTTCTCTTTATTATAAGTTTTAGCATTCCTTTGAGTACTTTGTTGGAAGAATGACCCTGTTTTCATTTCATGATCAGTTTGATTTAGATAAATTAATTAGTTCAATTAGAAATATGTTATTCAACTTGTAGTTCGCCTAGCAGAATTACATCAATTTTCCATATTCAGTTTGTTGTCATTCCATTGAATATTTTTGTTGGCAAAATGTTTTTTTTTTTGTGTTCAATTACAATCAACCCACTATAATCTTATGAATGATATACCTTTATAAAGTTACTTCAATACTTCATTATTATGTTGGTTCAATTCTCAACTATTTTGTTTTGGAGGGTAAACAATAACATAGCATTTCTAAAAGAATGAAGAGATAGTAAAAAACCAATTGGTGTTTTGAAAATGTTGGAACAATTTCATTTCTAAGCTATTCTCACTCATTATATACTTATCACAATAGTTTAGCTACCTTTCTTATCTTGTAACATCTCAATTGGTGTTTTGGAGGGTGCTTGCAGTTGCTCCTTATACTAAAAATGTCTAAAATGTGTTTACTTATCTTCGTTACAGTTTGATGCATAACAACATGCTTTGTTTACAGCAAACCAGAATATGATGCTTCTTTGTTTGTGTAATGTGGCTATATTTAGCAATTTCCTTTCTCTTTATTCTAAATTTTGACATTCCTTGTAGTACTTTTTTTTTTGAAGAGTGGCCTTGTTTTCATGATCAATTTGATTTAGACAAATAAATTAGTTCAAAATTCAAATTGTAGTTCACTTAGCAGACTTGCATCAAGTACATACTCAGTTGTTTTCATTCAATTGAATATTTTTATGGACAAAATGTTGTTTTTGCAAGTTCAATCACAAGCACTGTAAATATTCATATGATTGTCATACCTTTATAAAGTTATCTTCATTGTTGTGTTGGTTCAATTATCAACTAGTTTGTTTTTCCTTTTCCTTCTCAATTAGAATCAATGAGATTATTCAATGTTTTGAGTATTGTCATCTGACTAAGAATTTTATGTTAAGATCTTGCTATCTGCCTGCAAATTTTTATACCTAGTTGGAATTGTTTTATGTTTTGAGTATGTTACCCGAAGTCATTTATGGTATACTTTACAGCCGTGCTGCATTATTTGATTTTTAACTTGCCGAAGAGACCTAGGTTGTGTTGCTTTTGTGCTTTTTATCGCATCTGTAGTCTTCAACAGCTGAGTAACTATGAATTTGGTGGTTTTAGATTGTCCTGATGTAGCACAGATAGCTGCAGCCTGCAGCTGTACTGTTAATTTATTGCTGTGAGGAAAGCTCTCTTGATATATATATATAGTCTTGGTGTTTGGTAGAACCTTAGAGCATAATAATGTCTTAATTGACCAAATAAACTGTGTTAATCAGTTGCATGTGGGTCGTGCATCTGCTGTTATTATACCTTGTAGATTTTAAAAACAATATTATTATATACTCATATATCATGTTCTTTTAATTTTTATTTAAATTATCAAATTTATATATTAAAATATAGACTTCCTCCAAAACCTTTCCAGAAGCAAATTCAAAGGATGAGGGTGTGGAAGCACAATTATGTATTCAACAGCCTGAGAACATCAACAATGTATGACTCCAATGCACAACAGCATCACGAAGGCGGCCACGTTTGAGCACAATATCAATGTTTGCAGTGAAACTTAACCTCAATGGCAATTTAGAATCATATTCTTGAATTTTCATCTCAAGTTTTTACTGCTTTAAAAAAATATGCATCGTTCTGTTATGGCTCAAGTCAGATACTGATATATCTACGACTACAAAGGAAGTGATTAGCTTTAGCATCACAATCCAACTTTTATGTACAAAATCAAATCAGTACTAACTTGTTACGATATTGTGTATAGGCTGGTGAGTGGCTACCTATGCATCTTTGTGAGAAACAGAGAAAACTGGAAAACAGTAGATAGATACAATAGATATCAAAGGAAAAGATTGGTTAGAATCTTTTTGCCTATATTTTACTACCTTGTTTGGCCTAATGGTCAATCCTAATTTTGAGCAGTAAATAATCCATCTTTTTGCTTTGTGTAACAACTTTTTCAAATTTTTACATGGCATAGGCAACAACATAAGTCTGCGTTGATTGATGCTAACCTTCATTGGAATCTCAAAATATGAGATACAATAATTAAATAGTCTGGTTTCCTAGTTGGAAAATTGGTCTATCATATGGAGCTAGAGTGTCACCAACTATGAAACCCACATATGCAGATACAGATACGATGATACATAAAAAATTTAAAATTTAAAATATGATACATTTATGATATTTGAATAAAAATTTAAATATATAAATGCAAAATATATAAACATAACTAAAATTGATAATAAAAATACATTCACATTATTAAATTTTTTAAAATAAGTTAATTACATATCTTAAAAATGAATCATATGCATCTCCATTAATATGTCCTATAATCTTGTCATTAATTTCCTATAGTCATATTTCTTTGACAATAGTTGAAAATTTGTATGCATATAAATCAAATCTTTAACTCATTTTAGATTCATTTTATTTATTTTTCAAAGAACAGATAAAATGTTAACACTTGATACTTCTCTCATACATATCTGAAAGTATCAAATAAATATCGTAAAAGTGTCCGCATTTTTTATTTAATCATTGGTTACTGCAGAGACAACTAGAATTGATAATTGAAAGAAAAAAAATCACGGGTCTAAAACAAAGGCGTGTTTGTTTCCACAGTAGACGGTGCAACTCTCAACTCTACTAGTTGTAGTAGCTTCTCTCCCAATTCCCACCGTGGGTTTCTACCGTGAGTTTTAACTTTAGAAAAGCAATCGTTGCAGGGAGAACCAAATTAAGAGGAAATATCTGATGAAAAAAATTAAGAGGAATCATATTTATTCTCCCCACAAACCCATTATAAATCAAAACCACACTTCTCCTTCCAAATAATAGTGCTTACTCTTTGTAGTACTCCAATTTTGTCCCGGCCATTTTTATGATCGTAATCCAATTTGCGTTAATTTTAATTTTAGAGTAGTAAAAATTTTATTTTTAATTTCATATACTTTTAACTAGTTTTTATGCATTTTATCAATTTTTGTTAATCTTTGAGAAAAATCAAAAATATACATTTATTTTCAAAATATATCAAATTATTTAAATTTTGATTGTTTGTAACTTTGATTATAAAAATCATAAAAAATCTATTTAAATTTTGTCTAGTCAGCTAGTCTGTCTTAAACTTATCTTACTCTTTTTTTACTATTAGTTAATATTATTAATTAATGTTTTTAAAATAAGAAAAAAATCAAACAAACAATAGGAAAACTCAAGGGGTGTGGTTGAGCAGTTGGGGTTCATTCTCCCGGATCGAAGGTTAGTTGGGGCTCATCCTCCCTTAACCAAGGGTCGAAGGTTCGATCCTCAGCAGATTTAATTCTTGGGTCAGTTATTCCACCCATCAAGGTTGGCACATGTGTGCCACTCTCTCCCTCCCTTCATTTTCCTCTTTTATTTACTTATTTATTATTACTTATTATATTATTATGTTATTAAAAACAAAAAAAAGATAGAAACAAAATCTGAACAATAGCAACACAGTGTTCAATTTATCCCAAATTAAGCCAAGTCTTCACCAAGAATGCAAGTAACCAAAAAGTGTAAATCACTTCAATACCAAATTTTCTTCCATAACATACTTTAATCAATACATAAATTGTCCATTAGTATCAACACTTCACCATTTTGCTCTATAAAATAAACACAAAATCAGATTGAAATGAACAACAACAATAACAAAGCTGCAGCGCCCCTTTCCATTCTTTTATGTCCAACTTTTTTCTCAAATTAAGCAAAAGTTTTGTCTAAATTCACACTCCAACAAAAGCACAAATCACTACATTCTTCTTTTACCTTGGCAATACCAATTTCTTTGCTAAAACAACAGCAAATCCAATTCATCCTTTTACACAATAAACATCAAAATGGATCAATGCTCTCTATAAATTGAGAGAGAAAGATAAGGTTAGAAATATAGAGAAAAAACCAAGAGAAAGGTATAACAAAACAGCAAAGAAATACCAGTAGCAAAAATGTAGACATAGAACATCATCACCATCTTCAACCTCCTTTACAAACCCAAAATCATCACTTCCACCACCACCACCACATTCAATAATTCATAACCAAAAATACAAAAACAGTAGAAACAAAAACAATAACAACAAAAAAATCAGAGAAGGAAAAAAGAGGAAGAAGAAGCTATCCGACAACCACCGCCGGTATCACACTTCTACTGCCACCGTCGGCGATTACTCTCCCGCCGCCGCTGCACTCTCTCACTCTCGGTGAATCTCCTCCCTCTCTGCCTTTCTCTCTCGTTTTTTTTATGTTCTGTTCCTGTTGTTTCTGTTATTTTTTATGAAGATACTGTGTTTGTTTTGTTTTGTTATGGTTTCAAATCTATTTCAATATTTACACTCCATAAATCTACTTTTAAGAAACAACAAAAAAAATAAACAAGTAAAAACAAGTATTTTATAGGGTTTTTATTTTAATAGAAAAAATATTCATAAACACTTGAAAATAAATATTAAGGGTTTAAATGTACCAAAAAAAATATATTAAGGGTTTAATCGATCGAAAAAGAGAAAAATTGTATAGACAACCGACGCTTCCTTCGAATGTTGAATGTGAGATCCCCATCTCGATCACGTTCTAAGCACTCATCTTTCGATTAAATTTTTAACAAAAAAGTAAAATATTAAAACAACAATTTTTCTCGCGGGTGAAAAAAGAAAACTTGGGTAATTTTCTGAATGTCTTTCTCATTGTTCCTTATGAGTTGGTTGCGATGTTTTTCCACCCTTCAAGCATAGCTCATCGATTAACTATCGCGTTTACACTTTTCGTGTTTTCCATGCTACAAAAATTAAAGATTGGTTTTCTAAGTAAGTTAAATAGTTTTTAACTAAAAATTATGCATATTCTATTTTCTTGTTGTGAGTTATGATGATAAATATTATGTTTTTGAATGTAAGCTTGAAGAGAATGAAAATTTGAACTTCATGAAAGTTCGCATTGCAAAGATGATGGGTAATTTTTTTTAATTTGAATTATTTACCGACTTCGAGGTCAATGACCGGCTGGGCTAATATATCATTGTAAATATATTAATGAATTTTTTATTTTTATAGATAAGTATTTAATACGTTTTATACTAAAAATCTTTTTTTTGGTATGGTATATATACTAAAAATCTGTTAATATTATATTTTTATAATTTGGTGGAGATTATATATATTTTTATGTTTTCTGTTTATCTCAAGTAAGAGTATGGGATATGTACAAAAAAACAGAAGTAGGAAGGAATTGGTCCGAACCATTATAACTGACCATTAGAATAATAAGCAAGTATGTAACCTCTAAAAAATGACCGGAAAACAAAAACACCTTGATTTGAAATAATATAGCCTTATTTTGGTGGGTAGAAACTTAAGATGTGACCTTCAATAATTTGACTATGGTGCATTGGACTTATAATTTAAGTGTTTTACAGGTTTTCTATTTTGTTTATCATTATGGTGGCTCCTCCTATTACTATATGGCTACATTTCAGAACGATCCTTAGTTTGAACAAGCCGACAAATTTTTTTTAAAGCTGGGAGTAATATAAAAATACTTAGATTCTATACATTGGGTTGTGACTCTTCAGGCGTACAATTGGACCAGGTAATTTGCATTCTATAGCAACGTGGGAGAAGATGTTTTCTTTTTTCAACTTCATTAATTTTTTTAAACGATTTTCTACTTCATTAATAACATTGGAGTAACAGCATATGTGGGCACAAGTATCAGTCAAGTAGTTGCTCCGGATATTGGTCCAATTGGAAAATACATAGGCATCATTTTTTTTAAGTTAACTTATCATTGCATCATATTTGGGAAATAAATATGCATATGTGATTATTAATTTTCAGAGAAGACGTCGACGGCGTGTGTTGGGCCTTTGTGAACGGAATGATATATCAACCGAGCTTCTAAATGAGGTGTCTGCTCACATAAAATTAGAGCATCTATTACATTTAGAATCATCAGAGGAGCATGGAATTCTTGAGTTGATTCCCACACCAATGAAAGGAAATTTTTTGAAGTTTTTGTACACTAAAGGGACAGATAATCTTTTTGCAAATGTTTCAAATCTCGTTCGGTTGCAATTGGTAAATACTCTTTTATATTTTACATTATTTTCTTAGTATTTCATTTGCAATGAAAACTTATATAGATATTTTTTATTATACAAAACTCTCTACAAGATTCTAGAGATGAAGCGTGTTCTATAACCGGCCAGCCAATACAACAGTGATTCTACAGTATGAGGCCTCAAACTTTCTTTATTTTGTTATCCGTGGTTCTGTGGTAAGCATTTATGCTCCTTAAAGAGTACCACGGATAACAAAATAAAGAAATTTTGGGGCCTCATATTGTAGAATCACTGTTGTATTGGCCGGTTATAGAACACACTTCATCTCTATAATCTTTTAGAGAGTTTTGTATAATAATATATATAAGTTCTCATTGCAAATGAAATACTAAAAAAATGATTTAAAAGATAAAAGAGTATTTACCAATTGCAACCGAACAGGATTTGAAACATTTGCAAAAAGATTATCTGTCACTTTAGTGTACAAAAACTTCAAAAAAATTCCTTTCACTGGTGTGGGTATCAACTCAAGAATTCCATTCTCCTCCGATGATTCTAAATGTAATAGATGCTCTAATTTTATGTGAGCAGACACCTCATTTAGAAGCTCGTAGATATATCATTCCGTTCACAAAGGCCCAACACACGCCGTCGACATCTTCTCTGAAAATTAATAATCACACATACATATTTATTTCCCAAATATGATGAAATTATAAGTTAACTTAAAAAATGATGTTTACGTATTTTCCAATTGGACCAATATCTGGAGCAACTATTTGACTGGTACTTGTGGCAACATATGCTGTTACTCCAATGTTATTAATGAAGTAGAAAATCGTTTCAAAAAAAATTAATGAAGTAGAAAAAAGAAAACATCTTCTCCCACGTTGCTATAGGATGCAAATTATCTGGTCCAATTGTACGCCTGAAGGAGGTCACATTCCAATATATAGAATCTAAGTATTTTTGTATTACTCCCAGCTTTAAAAAGGCCCCTCATTTATGTGTACTTTATTTTATCTTGGAGAATCTTATATATATAAAGAGAAGCTCTATTAGCTCCTAGGCAAGCATTGTGATGATGTGGCATAATATAGAAAAAGCTTTCAATCACTATAAAAAACATAGTGAAATGATATAACTTTTTACAATTCAATTCTATTAAAACATTGAAACATTGTGAAATGATATATCTTCTTACAATTAATTCACACCTTTATGCTAATAATATTAACATAGAACACTTCTTAAAAAAAATATTAACCTAGGACAATTTTTAAGTCACAAAACTTATTATCATATCTATTTTAATTTTTTCTAAATAAATAGTCATAAAATTATATTAATGTTTGCTTATAATAAACAAAAAATATATGATTTAAAAGTACTCTTATATATAATAAAAAAGAGAGTATTGCATTCTTTTATTTATATGCAATAAGAGTATTATATTCTAATAAGTGCTACTAAGCTAAATTTAAAACAAGAATAAATTGTTAAATTAAAAAAAAAAAAAAAAGACAATGTGAGAGAACAAATACCTCAAAATAAAATAAAAAGGTTCCAAGAGAGAGAATAAGAATTAAGCATAGAAAAAAGAAGATAAAAATATTAAGACCAATAAAATATGGGATATAATTCTACAAGCGATTGTTTGAGAAGAAATTTTAAAAGAAATCAATGAAATATTAGTGCATAATTTTATGAGAATAAGATGAAAGGATGAAAAGACAAAATCATCAATTGCAGAATTTGTTGATGCGCTTACTTCAAAATAAATTTTGGAAATTGTTGAAACTTTAGATATTAAAACATATTTACATATATTTTATACACATTTACACGCAATTAAAATTCGCTAAAAATTCGAAAATTATTAATTTGATTTAAAATAATGTTTAAGTTCAACTTAAAATAAAATAGTTAGATATTTGTAAAAACAAGATGTCATTTTTTTAAGCAGATAGTAAGATGATATGTTAAATGTTACTACATCCGTCCATAAATATAAGACCCCATTTAACTACTGTGCGTACGCTAATATACAATTTTGATCATTAATATCTTTAATTATCTATTAATAAAAATTATAAAAATTATTGATATTTTAAAAATACTAGAAAAAAGAAAAGAAAAACAAACAAAAAATATTAGGGACAAACCTCACCAAGATAAAGAAAAACAAACAAAAAATAAAAGATCAAGCAAAAAAAAATGTAAACCAAACAATATAGATTAAAAAACCGGGACTCTTAATCGGGATAAATTCCACTAAGTGAATGTGTGAGAAGAAACTTCAAAAGAATGAGAGGGGAGAAAGTAGATAAGCTATTTTGTACTTTAAGGGAGTAAGCAGTTATACTTTTTCAAACGTAATTTTTTTAAATGAGATTTCATGAAAAAAGAAGTCAAAAGACACCATATTTGAATCATATTCTATTATCAAAGCTTATTTCAACATATTCTAAAATCAAAGTTTATTTCATCATTTTTGGTACGCAAATATTAATAGCAAGTATACCTCCAATTCTTATTGAAATAAATAAAAATAAGCTGGGGATACATGTAAACTATATTAAAATAAAATATATGAGGTATCCCTTCAAACTTATACAATATTATAAGAAATCTATCACATTAAAATATGAATCAAACTACAATATGAATCAATAAAAAATCTCAAATTTATAAACAACTTTTTAATTTATTTTTATACATATATTAATATTAAATATAATCATATTTTAAAATAATATTTATCATTTAGCAATGTAATTATACTTATCACAGTTATTATTTTTTATTTATAAAATTATTTTAATTACAATGTTTATTTATAAAGAGAAGCTACTCAAGCTCCTAAACAAGTATTATGCTTATTGGCACTCTAAAAATATTTCTAATCTCTAATAAAACATTTTCATATGTCTTCTCTGCAAAATTAAAAAACTAAGATAAATAAAATTAATATACAAAAGATTTATTACAATGAAAACAAATAATTATGTTTGACCTTAAGGATTCTTTTTATTTTATTTTATTAAACCTTAGGGACTCCTATGATGCAACTATAACTGCAAAATTATCATTATGCATATTTACTTATTAACATATATTAATAAAAAATGAAGTAAAAAAAAATATTTATAAAATATATTAAAACTTATTCGTTACATATTAAACTATATTTTTGTCAAATTTAAATAAATTGAATATATTATATTCTTTAATTCAAGAACAAAAAACATAAATAAATCGAATACTACATACTTTACATATTTTAAAATTTTCTCCCATTTTTAAGATAGCAAATATCTAACATATTTTGGTAAAAATAAAATATCAAATATTGTTAATAATCAAAATTTAAAAGGAATCAATAAAAATATTTTTTATTTAACAATGTTTTTTGATAAGGATTTTATTTAACAATGTAATTATATTTATCATAATTATTAATTTTCATTTATATAAATATTTTAATTTATAATTTAATCGAACCGCGCAACGCGCGGGTTTATTTCTAGTGCTTAATAATTTGGCACGGTCTACTAGTGAGCTTATGGTTTGCTCTTCAGAGACGTTATAAGTTGTTTGATAATGAAGGACAAACAACTTTGATGAGTGAACTCTTTTGCCTATTTATAATATATATTTTCTTCTAAATTTTATTATTAATTAATTGTTCTCAAAAAATCAGCACATAGAAGAGATCTTGCAATGCTCAATCGTCTACTTGATATTGGGTCAGATCATGATAGGAAGGGTACGTACATATTTATTGTTATGTGTGATTTTATATTATTTTATTTGTCAAATTCATTACAATTACTCTATTAATAGTAGTAATTTATAAATTTAGAAATAAAATATACATATATAGACTAACTAATTTGATATATTTGAGTGTAGATGTTAATGGAAAAGTAGCACTCAGCGAAGAGGATCTAGGAATGTTGGTCAGTTTGCAATTGAATTAACTTCTTTGAGTTTAAGAGATGTATACTCATTTTGAGATCTGTTCACTTCATATGTATTGGTTTAACTGTATGTTTTTCTTAACAAGAAAGAAGTGTAGTTGCCTTTTGTATTTTGAAGTTGTCTATATTTTGGAGATGTTAACCATCATCTTGCTTATGATGTCGTTTTGAAACTATATACTCCCTCCGGTCCTTAATATAAGATAGTTTTTATTTTTTAGATTTATTGAGAATCTAATATATCTAGTCCATATTATTGACTAAATATATTAAATTAGGTGCGGTTTGATTAGGAGTATCTTTTCAAGTTTCAGTATAAGTTATGTATTGTGAGAAACACGAAAGCAATGTTAGATTATGATATTTATAGTTTTGATCTAATTGTCAAATACCCTCAGTTAAAAAGAATTAAACTAAGTAAACTTTTATTGTTGTTAGAACCACTACTATGTTTATGTATGTAGCATTGTTTTATTATGATATTTATCAGTAAACTACTATCTATGTATCGCCCTTTGTTTGTAGAACTTAAAATGTCTTTAAGGTATTTGGTTTTCTTTTTTGCTGCCACCTTTTCCAATGCCCTCATTAAAAGTCTTTCTGCAATGCCCGTTTTTTTCATATTAAAAAGGAAACAAATAAGACAATTTAATGATAAAAAGTAGAGGTATGAGATGATGAAACCGTGTGTATATATGAACTACAGAGTCTATATGATTCAAAATTAGATGTTATGGCTAGATTATAGAAAAATTGGAAATTAAGGGTGTACATAAGTTGGGTTGGGTGGAGTTTGACGGAATCTTTTAATATATTTTTTTAACACAATTAAAAATAAATTATATTAACAATAACTGAAAATTCCAACCACTACAAGGTGTGTTAGAAAACATCCATCTCATGAAAATTAGTCAATATTGACATGAAAAAATTTTGGTACATCGGAAAATTTGACATATGATTCCATCCCGTAATATAAATTTAAGTTAAAAGTGAATTTTTTTCCATTATAACTTGGGACGAAATCATATAAATTATCTATGCTAAATTTAAAATAAAAAAAATTATTTAATATGTTATTGAGATTCATCAAAATTAACGTCATCAATATTACGTTATCGGAAGCAGAAGCTGCTATGGAAAGGGAGTTCTCGGTGCAGTCAGCTTACTTATTTCTCTTAGATAATGTGTCGATTGGTGAGGTGGATGTGACTATGCGGAAGGCTCTGAAACAATTGTGGCGGAATAATGTACCGTCCAAAATTAGCCTTTTTGGTTGGAGACTATTATTAGCTCGCTTACCCACGAAGGAAGCTCTTCATCGGCGTGGTATATCTTTTATTGATCATGTGTCGGGGTGTATTTTTTGTCATGATGACGTTGAGGATTTGAATCATGTTTTTTTCTCTTGTCCTGTTATACACCAACTGTGGGTCAAGGTTTTTCATTGGATGGGATTGGAGGCAGGTTCGTTTATTGGTGTAGCTCAACATTTTATTTCGTTTGGGGTTCATGTGCAGGGCAAGCAGGGAAAGCGATGGCGTCATATTGTTTGGTTGGCGACAACTTGGTGCATCTGGTGCATGAGGAATAATTTTATTTTTAGGGGTAATGAGATTAATGTGGTGTCTTTGTTCGACCATGTTAAGTACTTTTCATGGTTTTGGTTTGTCGGTAGGATTTGAGTTAATCCAGTTTTTTTTTTCTCTGATTGGTGTGGTAACCTTCTTTCTTGTATCCACTGTATGAAGTAATGTTTCGGCCAGATTATAAGGGTTGAGTACCTCTTGTACTCTTTTTAATACCATTTTTTGCTTATAAAAAAAAACGTCATCAATATATTTTTTGAAATGTCATGGAAGACAGTTTATTTTCTACCACTTGAATCAATTCATCGTTGGTATTGGTAGGTCTCTATTTTTTTAATTTTGAATAAAAATATTAAACTGGTTGAGCCGTTAATTTGCCACTAGATTAAGTGTGTCCCAGAGTCAAAGTTATGTAGTGTCCGACACAACACTTACAATTACATTAAACTATATCATTTTTTTTATGTTTCATAGTTCACAAGTTTAAATAATTTTTAGGTCAGTTGTCCTACTCTTTGAGATGCCTCTAATTCAACGGGAAATTAATCACTGCCTTCGACGATGGATATTCCGGTCTCGACCAAATTTTTTTCTTCACAAATTTATATCATATAAGTAATAAATTTAAAATTTATAAATTTTTAGTGTGAGTACTCTTAATTTTATGGTAATTACAATAATTGTTGAAGGGATAGGTAACTCAACTGATTAAAGAGAAAAAACTGACAATTTACTAATAATACACTAAGAACTAACATTTATCTATTAAAAAAAAATTGTTATTTTTATCACCAAGTTTATTTTATATTGTTCTTAATTACCAAATTACCAATTGAGACTAGTTTATGAGTTTAATTGCTATATATTGACGATTGTAATTTTTTTTTACACATGCATCTAATTTAATTCCACTATAATGTCACTCTCTCTTTTTGTTTTCATATCATCAATTTAATTTAGTTCGGAAATCAGTTTTAACATTAAGTTATTCTATTTCACTATTGAACGCAGTCCTAGGGATCGAACCGTAGTATAGTATAACGTCACTCTTATGAATAAATTCATAAAATATTTTCATAAATATTCATAACCAAAACCAGTCTATTGTTTCGAAACAATCATTGTTTGTTGGAGATATTTTGTGAACATGAATTTTTCAAGTGACATTTAAAATTATGATTCCAACAAAACAAAACCATGATACTTTGTTATAGTCGTTTATTCAACAAAAACAATTCAACTCGTGCTCTTTCAACTTACACACTCATTCGTCACTACACATTTTCTCATGAAAATTTCTCATTCCACTCCCTAATATTCTCTTTCTCCCCCTAAAATGGTTTCTGTATGAGAGTAAACTTCTTTTTGTATGAGAGTATATTGGGGGGAAAGAGAAATGTGGGGGTAGAAAGAGAATTTTTCTTTTCTCATTCTCAATTTGATAGATACAAAACCCCTTGTTCCTTAGAAGATGCCAATAACCTTCATTTACAAATCTACAAAACCGGTTAAATCAATGATGTTTTCATTTGCAATACCCTTATATATATATATATATATATATATTGGCAACTTAGTTTCAGCACAGAAACTGTTCGATGAAATGCCGCAAAAGAATCTTGTTTCATGGTCTCAACATGTTGCTTTTTTTTTTCTTCATAAATATAGTGAATATGTTATATGTTATTCTGTTAGAAAAATATGGTTCAAATTCCATATTTTTCGGAATATATATCACTCCATGGTTATCTAAATGTTTATACTACTTACGTTTAATTTAAAATAAATGGTGAAATATTTAACTGAAAAGGTAGTCAAATTGTATATATATTGACAAATGAAATACAATTTATTTGTTTTCCAGTTGAGGGAGAAATTGGAGTGAAACAATATGGCAAATGTTCTCACAAATCTAGTTTTCTTCCTTCTTGCTTTGATATTCAAAAGTAATAATGCAATCACCCCAACTATGTTGAGAGACTCAAATGTACATTATTGCAGATCAATTTTAACTTACATGACGGCGGAGTGTCTACCATATTTTAACAACAACGATTATAATAATCCGCAACCAGATTATTCATGTTGTTGTGCATTTCGAACTATTGCGGTAGACAAAAACAACACCAATTGCATTTGTGATTATATGGATTGGGAGACGATGAACCTCGCTACTATTTGTGGCGTATCATCACTCCTCCCTTGTGTGCACAGTAAGTCATTAATATTAAGGTTGAATATGATTTTATAAAATAGTCTTTATTTTGAAAACTGTTTATAAAAATTAATATTCTTAATTAGTCCTTAAAATAGTCTTTATAAAATGCAAATAGATCATACGTGAATTTTTCTAGACTAAATACAAAATATCATGATTTTTTGTAGGAATTAAAAATATATTTCACCATTAATTTTATCTATCCTTTTCTATGTTCTCATCGGTAATTATGATTGTGAACTTAAATTATACTAATGCATTCAATTTCATTTAGTTATTACGATGATATTATGTGTTTGTTGTGTGACATTGCAGATAATGCTCCAAACCAAGGACCGAGTCATGCTCCAACCATAGAAGACGATTCATCAACTGAAGCTATTCTTCTCCTGATCATTTTTCTGGTGTTCATTTTAGCTTCTAGCTACTGCTGTTGATTTTAGGTTCTATAAGTTATTGCACTATTTGAATAAAAAATTTATTCAGTGTCAAGTGTTTGTGTCCATCCTTTGAAGCGTTTCGTTTAGTCGAAATTCTATCCGAAATATGGGGAATTGTCCTACTAAAAGTAAAAAAAATAAAAACAGTTTAGAAAAATAAAATTTATGTGAAGTCATTTATACCAAAAACCCATACCAAAAAAATTTATACCAAATTAAAAAATTTGTTATTGAAAAAAAAATTAGAATAAATGTGAAAGCTACAAAATATTGGGAATTGATAATTTAATTTTAAACTTAATATGAAATTATGAGTTTTTTATTTATAAATATAAGTGTTATGAGTATTAATTAAATAAGATATCTATACCAAAAAAAATTAAATAAAATATAAAAGAGCAAATAATATATTAAGTTAGTTTCGCTGATTTAAAAATTTTGGTTGGTGCTCGCAGACGTTCACTTGATAATAGTTTGTAAGGATCGATTAAGTTTGTTTCGTTGATTTATAATATGCATTTATGTTGTTTTACAAGGTTAGGTTATATGTCTTCCATTCTTTATTTCTTTTGTACTTTTTATTTTTATTTATATATTATCATTTGTTTTAATTTTCTGATGTAAAAAAATATACTATCATTTGTTTTAAAAAAAAAATTAACAGAAAATGTCGAAATTGTTAGGTCGAACGCACTTACAGTTCATACCCAAATGTCTCCACTTTATATGTGTGACTTTCTAATGACTTATGATTTCATTTTTTTTTGTCGAGACCGGGATATCCACCGCCGAAAATAGTGACTAATCTCTCGTTAGATTGGAGCCACTTCGAAGGATGGGATAACTGGCCCAATGATTTAAAGTTGCTCCATACCCAAGGTGAGAATCAAATCATCGACCCTTGGTTAAAGGAGGATAAACTTCGACCACTCAATCACACCCTGGTTTACTTATGATTTCATTAATGTGTATAAAAAATCAATTTAGAATATTAAATAATTCACCTTAAATTGATTTTTTTTTTCATTCTCATGAATTACATTCTCCCTCCATCCCAAAACTTTTGTCCTTTTAGAGTTATGCACGTGAATTGAGAAAGAGAAAATATATTTAATTAATGTTTTTAACTTTGTAAAGGTACAAACGGTAAACTAACATTAATTTAAATTGGGGGGTGTGGGTAACTCAATTGGTTAAGCTGACCAGTTGAGCTAACGGTTAATGAGTTAGTGGAGGTTCAAGGTTCGAATCCTAGCAAAGGAGAAAAAAAAAACTGACAATATACTAACAATACACTAACAAGTAACATTTGTCTATAAAAAAATTATTTTAAATGGATTTCCGAAAAAAAAGATAGTTGTGGGACAACTAAAAAACAAGAAGAACATTAGTTTTGGGACAGAGGTAGGGTTGGGAATAGGCCAGACCAGCCTACAGATGGCTGCAACCTAGCCTACATAGACTCAGGTCATACCGACCTTTTATTAAAAAGTTCAGGCTTAGACTTTAAAAATAGTCTATTTATTTAAATAGGTAAAGTTTATGCTTTAAAAAAGCAGACAAAACCTAATAAACCTGTCTATATATACATAAACTATTTTTTTTTACGTATAAAGATATATATAGCTATTAAAATTTACTATTACATATGTACCAAAAAAAATACTATTATATTCTATAATTATAATTTATAAAGATAAAATTAAAAATAATTTACGACATATAAAATTGATTGTAAATGTGTTTTACTTACTTAAAGTAGTATATTGTAGTATTGTTTCATAATTAAAGTAACATACTGAAAGATAACTTTATGATTGAAATTTTAGTCACTATATTGAGTGCCAACCACATATTTATATTATTCGATTTCTTTATTTGCTTGAAAAAATATAGACTATATAAAAAATATTTATGTAATGTAAATTTTTAAATAGGCAAACTATTTTAAAAAAAATAGACAAAATTTAATATAAAAAAATAAAAAATAGACTATATTGAAATTTGTATGTGATGTAGACAAGCTAGTAGATCAAGCCAAAATTTTAAATAAAACAGTCCAAAAAAATTAACATTTAATAGGCCATAGGCCACATTTAAGCTCAAAATTTTTTCATGTTACCACGACCTTCCGATTATTGTTGTTGGAGATATTCTGTTCTGTGAACATGAATTTTGCAAGTGACAGTTAAATTACGATGCCAAAACCATGATACTTTGTTATAGTCGTTTATTCAACAAACACAGTTCAACTCGTGCTCTTTCAACTTACACACTCATTCGTCACTACACATTTTCTCATTCTCAATTTGATTTTGATAGATACAAAACCTCTTGTTCCTTAGAAGATGCCAATAACCTTCATTTACAAATCTACAAAACCGGTTACACCAATGATGTTTTCATTTGCAATACCCTTATTAACATATATGTTAGAATTGGCAACTTGGTTTCAGCACAGAAACTGTTCGACGAAATGCCGCAAAAGAATCTTGTTTCGTGGTCTTGTTTAATTTCAGGATACACGCAGAATGGTATGCCGGATGAGGCGTGTTCTTTATTCAAAGGGATTTTTTCTACTGGTTTATTACCTAATCATTATGCCATTGGTAGTGCTCTTCGAGCTTGTCAACAATGTGGTCCCACTAGGCTTAAACTTGGGATGCAGATTCATGGATTCATTTGCAAATCTCCGCATGTTTCGGATATGGTTTTGTCTAATGTGATTATGTCCATGTATTCTGTTTGTTCTGGTTCTATCGATGATGCTCGTCGTGTTTTTGATGAAATAAAATTTAGAAATTCTGTGACGTGGAATTCTATCATTTCAGTTTATTGTCGAAGTGGGGATGCGGTTTCTGCTTTTAAGCTATTTTCTGATATGCAAATGGAAGGTGTAGAGCTTAATTTAAGGCCTAATGAATATACTTTGTGTAGTTTAGTAACTGCTGCATGTTCTCTGGCTGACTGTGGACTGGTTTTGCTTGAGCAGATGCTGGCTAGAATTGAGAAATCCGGATTCTTACATGATTTATATGTTGGTAGTGCTTTGGTCAATGGGTTTGCAAGGTATGGTTTAATGAATTGCGCTAAAATGATTTTCGAGCAGATATATGATCGCAATGCTGTGACTATGAATGGGTTAATGGTTGGACTGGCAAGGCAGCACCAGGGTGAAGAAGCGGCTCAAGTGTTTAAGGAAATGAAAGATTTAGTGGAAATAAACTCGGAATCTTATGTGGTTCTTTTAAGTGCTTTTACTGAATTTTCAAATTTAAAGGAAGGGAAGAGAAAAGGTCAGGAGGTTCATGCTTACCTGATTCGCAGTGGTTTGATTGATGCTCGGATTTTGATTGGAAATGCACTTGTCAATATGTATGCTAAATGCGATGCCATTGACAATGCTTGCTCAATTTTTCAACTCATGCCTAGTAAAGATACTGTCTCGTGGAACTCTATGATCTCTGGCCTTGACCACAATGAGCGGTTTGAGGAAGCAGTTGCCTGTTTCCATACAATGAGGAGAAGTGGAATGGTCCCCTCAAAATTTTCAATTATTAGTACTTTGAGTTCATGTTCAAGCCTGGGTTGGTTAACGTTTGGACGACAGATACATAGTGAAGGGATCAAATGGGGACTTGATTTGGATGTTTCAGTTTCAAATTCCCTCTTAACATTATATGCCGAAACTGATTCTATCAACGAATGTCAGAAAGTTTTCTTTCTAATGCCAGAGTTCGACCAAGTTTCTTGGAATTCTTTTATTGGTGCACTAGCAAATTATGAGGCATCAGTTTTACAGGCTGTGAAATATTTCCTGGAGATGATGCAAGGTGGATGGAGACTTAATAGAGTGACGTTTATAAATATTTTAGCAGCAGTTTCTTCTCTTTCAGTTTTAGGCCTGGGCCGTCAAATCCATGCTTTAATCTTAAAATATTCTGTTGCTGATGACATTGCTATTGAGAATGCACTTCTAGCTTTCTATGGAAAGTGTGAGCAGATGGAGGACTGTGAGATCATCTTTTCAAGAATGTCTGAGCGAAGAGATGAAGTCAGTTGGAATTCCATGATTTCTGGATACATACACAATGGCGTCCTGCACAAGGCCATGGATTTGGTGTTGCTTATGATGCAAAGAGGACAGAAATTGGATGGTTTCACATTTGCCACCGTTCTCAGTGCTTGTGCTTCAGTTGCAACATTAGAACGCGGTTTGGAAGTTCACGCATGTGCTGTAAGAGCTTGTTTAGAATCTGATGTTGTTGTTGGAAGTGCGCTAGTTGACATGTACGCAAAATGCGGAAAGATAGATTATGCCTCGAGGTTTTTTGAATTGATGCCAGTCAGGAACATATATTCTTGGAATTCAATGATTTCAGGTTATGCACGCCATGGACATGGACAAAAAGCTCTAAAGCTTTTTGCACGAATGAAACAACATGATCAATCACCAGATCATGTCACCTTTGTCGGGGTTCTATCAGCTTGTAGTCATGTAGGGTTAGTTGATGAAGGATTTAAGCATTTCAAGTCAATGGTTGAAGTTTATGGACTGCCTCCCCGAATAGAACACTTTTCTTGTATGGTAGACCTCCTTGGGAGGGCAGGTGATGTTAATAAGATAGAGAACTTTATCAAAACAATGCCAATGGATCCTAATATCCTTATTTGGAGAACAGTTTTAGGAGCATGCTGCCGAGCCAACGGCCGTAATACAGAGCTAGGACGGAGGGCTGCAAAGATGCTTATCGAGTTAGAGCCGCAGAATGCTGCAAATTATGTGCTTCTTTCTAACATGCATGCTGCTGGTGGGAAGTGGGAAGATGTGGCAGAGGCTAGGTTGGCAATGAGGAAAGCAGCAGTGAAGAAAGAAGCTGGATGTAGTTGGGTCAACATGAAGGATGGAGTTCATTTGTTTGTGGCTGGAGATCAAACACACCCTGAAAAAGAAAAAATCTATGAAAAGCTCAAGGAGCTAATGAACAAAATGAGGGATGCTGGATATGTCCCTGAAACCAAATATGCACTCTATGATCTTGAGGATGAGAACAAAGAAGAACTCCTTAGCTATCATAGTGAAAAACTAGCAATTGCTTTCGTTCTCACTCGCAAATCTGAGCTGCCAATTAGGATAATGAAGAACCTTCGGGTTTGTGGTGATTGTCACACTGCTTTCAAATACATATCAAAGATTGTTGGTCGACAGATAATTTTACGAGATTCAAATAGATTTCACCATTTTGATGGTGGCATGTGTTCTTGTGGGGATTATTGGTGACCAATGCTAAACAATTATGTAGTATCTTTGGATCTATCTACAGCAAAGAAATACTGTCTTCACCACTGTGTCAATTATGTAGTATCTTTGGATCTATCTTCACCACTGTGGCTATGGGGAAAAATGGTTGGCATTTGCAAGTACAATTTATAAATGATGATAATAGCAAAGAAGAGTGACGGAAAATAGTGAGACACATATCAAGATTGATTGACATGTTATATTAGGTGATAGAGATAGAAGAGTGGCAATGTCTGGAAGTTTGATGACAATCCACCGCTAAGCGAAGTATAGGTACAAATTTTAGAACTCTAACTATATGTCTTAGTTTAGTCAGTTATCTGATTCTGAATTATAAATCAGATTTGGATTCAACTAGTACAGCAGAGCACAATTAGAAAGGAAGATATTGGTTTGGTTTGATACCAGGTTGTCATGTTTTTGTGAATTGAATTGTAATCATTTTTTGTACATCTTCTCACTGTAACTTTTCATTGACTCCTAATAAGAAAATGCTTTATGACATTGTGGAGAACAACATTGATCAGAAACTGATTGAGAACTTAAACCCATCTGGTTGTGATTGAGAAGATTATTTTGAAGGTCTTTTTGTTCCTTGTTTAAAGTTACTTATCTCATTTAATCGTTTTTTTTTTTGTGGTTTGTTGGCACTCCAAATAGTGCTATCAAGTATCAATGGTACAGGTTTGAGTATGCTTGGTTGTGCATGTAAAGATGAGCTAGGCATTAGACATGGCCATTGCGCTGAGGCATGGTTCAAGATAAAGGAAACATGTAACCTGATGTATGTTCATTACTAGTTTGTAGATCAATATTCATTTATCTGTGTATTTGAATTATGCCTAAATGCTTGCACTGTTGACCTTGTTCATGATATTCTGTACTTATATTTTGAATTTACAATGCCATAAGGGCTAGTTTGGTCCAACTTATTCCCACCCCTACTCGCAGACCATAGCCCTCAGCGCTGCTTATTTGAGTATTTCAGCATAGAAGCGTGGAAGAAAAAAAGGAAGAAAGAAACGTGGAAGGGGTTTAGACTTTAGAGAACAAAAAATATGTGAGGAGATTTTTAGAGCACTTAATCAAATTTTAAACAATTTTCTCTTTTAGTAATGGTACTTTAAAAACAAAATCCCTCCCTTCCCATCATAACGTTCAAACAATGCTTTAAGCAACCAATAATTTCCACATTAAGAGACATTACCTTCGGTTAATCACTAGAAAGCCTAAGAAACACGACTTAGACTCTAAAAAATTTCCATGCAGAGAATTTTACCATATGAACATGTTGTGTTTAACTTGTACATTTTGAACTAATTTCTCTCCTACAATCTGTTTCTTTTTCCTACATACACTGCTGCATCTCTACTTGGAAGTCATCCTACATTGCGCGCATAGCTCATTCAACAGTAAAACATTACTTTCTTCACCTTCTCTTTTAGAGCTGGCAGTGGCCGAACTGACTCAATTTTCGATCTTGTAGCTTGTGATTTTGCATTTTTGTGGACATCAGGTTCCATGTAGAATCGAGCTCTGTAAGCTGCCAGATGCGCATAGTACGCAGGAGGCACTGCACACACACATACCAGACAGTTAAATGTAATCCATATATGAGTAACTAACTTTCTAGTACTTGTGTTTAAACAAGAGACAAAGACTTACCTAAAGAAACAGATCGAGTACATCTTGCATAACTGTGATGATCAAAACATAAGGAGGTTATTTTTTATCATAAGAATAAGGCAAATATAATTGATTTGAGATGATGAGAGAGGGGGTTTATTTACATACGTGTAGCACAAGTTGTTAGTTAAGGACTGAATCTCATCGGCACTGAAATTATTGTCGTCCCATATAACATGATAATGAGCCGGTTTACTTGTACCCTGAAAATTCCATTATTTGTAAGTCCAACCCTAAAATGCTCTTCCTAAATTAGCGACGTAGGTGTCATTATCATACCTGAATTCCTGCGTGACTGCACAAGTAGAAGTCGAACTCCGTAGGATGACAGATCTTTGAATCCACAACGGTGCCTACATTAACCAATTAGACATGTTTCAAAATATTCTCGAAGGTAGTAGACAATTTAAAGGCTTTTTACCTGGCAAGATATTCCCACTCCTATCGGTGCTGTTTCTGTCGTTGTGATTATTTGAGAAGAGTCTAGTGTGATGCCCTTTTTGAACAACAACAAATGTAACCGGAGGTTGGTAACCAGGTTCTAAAGATGCACAAGCCTACACATATTTAGAATTTAAACACTTATAAATGTCATAATCAATAGAAACAAATATAACTGTTATTGGGATATTATGTCTGAGTACCTTGCGGATCGCATCAAGCTCAAATAGCAAAACCTGGTAGAACTGTCCTTCACTTACCCCATCCCTGTAAATATCACATTATAAATAAGAAAACTTCTTAATTATAATTATATCTCACCAACTCTGTTTGCAATAATAAATTCTTACCGGTAAAATATTATCCTAAGTGGTTTTTTTCCAGTTGCCTTCTGAAATGAAAGTAAGAGCTCTCTGCAGTAGCAAAGAATGTTATGATCCAAATAAGCATGCTTAATAAGTTCCTCATGATACCATTACAAGATGTGTTACTAAATTACCTGATCATGCCACCATAAACAATACCACGATGAGGATCGTTCCAACATTTGAAAAGATCTTGAATTAGTTCCTCGCGATGAGTCTGAGCACATACCAATCCTGCATACTTTGTCACTTCTGGCCAGTCTTGGGAGGCTACAACCTGAAAACAGTAATCAGAATAGTTCGAACATAGGTCGAGCTATGAGTTATAGGAGTTTGGAAATGCTTACAGCTGCAATGGATGGACAATTGTCCTCTCCGTTTTCTGGATGACTTACATCAGCTCCGAAAATTATTGTTGGAATGTCGCTAACCAATGGAATCCTGCAACTTAGAGCATCCAAAAGTACCGTGTTCCTTCCTCCCATCTAAAAGTATATTGCGTTTGTTTAAGACAAGGTGATACAATTGATTGTAAAGATTGATAGATCATTTAAATTTCATAATAACAAACCTTGACATTGATCTTCAGTGCTACATTTGACAAATACTGTCTATTAATCTTGAATACATATTTTGTAAGACAGCATTGGGAAATCAGCCCCAAATCGGTTTCGCAGATTTTTTTGAGATCACCTGAAAGACGGAGTTGTTCACCGCACAAAATGTGAGATAAAATATGATAACAGAATAGCACATATTTATGTGTAATCATGATGAGAAGCAGATCCATCGGGAGAAGAAAAAAAGAAAATATATGCAAGCGAATGCATTATCCTTTCCTTAACTATCGAAACAAACAAAGCTGAAAATGAAGTAGTAAAGTACTATAATATCTTAGAATCGTACCATAGAGAGAGCCATTGTTGTCAGGAAGAATCGCGATGAGCAACTCTAGCTCTTTCCCGTCAAGTTTGTTTAGAGAAGTAGAATGTACATACTTCAAGGCCTTCTTAACCATATCTGGTTTTGCTGAATATACAGGAATCACAGGTTCCTCACTAAATTCCTGTGAAAGAATAAATCCCGTATCACGTATACTGCAAATGTACAAGACGATGATAACAGCGGCATATAATTTGTACCCTATATAGCCAACAACTTGAAACTTTACCATGCCTAAAGTTTGGCACGCCTGAACTAACTGTTGGCAAAATGCAGTAGCTATTCTTTGTTGGACATTTCTTGAGAAATTGATACATGCCCAATATCTTACTATGCTTCCATTTATAACTTTCTGCATTGAAATATCAAGAATTAAAATCCACTGTAAAAAACTAACTATAATCTGTGTGTGTATATGCTAACCTTGTTCGTCATGTTCCACTGACCAACTTTTGGCAAGACTTTTGTATCTCTTCCACTGTCATGATATTTCAACTATGAAGAAAGAGCCAAAATGTACCATTATCAGTAAAATGCCAAAAGGGAACAACAACAAATGATCGATGATCAACTGAACAATAGAAAAAATCACCCATGGAGCAGGAAGAACTCGAGCCTCGACCAATGCAAGCTTGTTGTTTACGCTGATACCAAACTCCTTTGCATAAGGATTACAATCATAATCATTTTGATGAATTGTCTGTCAGTTAAAAACAATAGCAATTTAGCACCGACACTTCAGTTTGAAGTCGTCTCTGATGACTAACATGATTCAGTGTTTGACACCGGCACATTACATTCAATCATTCCTATTTTCTTAAATTATTACCAGGTGACTGTGACAGTGTCATGTCAGGTGTTTGTGCTTCATATACTCAGAACAAACAATTTAAAGAAAAGGATTGAGGGCTATATTAAGAATCAACGAAAATGACCTGTAGAATATCTTTCTCCCTTTCGCGTGGCCTTTGGCATGAGATTTTTAGCATAGAAGTTATCTGCTTTTCATTAAGCCCTTTTGTATATCTCTGACCTTCAACTATCTTGCATGCCTAATACAAGATTCACATGAGTATTTTATTGAAAGTTTATAAAAAATGGTTTTAATAAATTCAAACAAAAACAAAACCATACCTCCAAAGGCAAATAATTCACCTTCTTTTCGCTTCCTACTTGAATGCAAGGTAAATGAGAATACATGATTGTATATTCATACATTTCTTGAAAGTAATCAACTACTGATTTCATGTTCATTTTCTCATCCACAGGGAAACTGTTAGGAGGAAAAAGAGAACATCATTTCCTCAAATGAAAAAAATGTGAAAAAAAATGTAAAATTCACAACTTGCAATGAAAAAATTACAATGACATACAAGAGTTCCCTTGTAGGCTGTGATGTTACTCCTCTTATCCTGTACTTCCTTCTAAAACTTCCTCTATATGTAACTTCTACTTTCACACCTCTTAAAGCTTTCTTAATCTGCTCGAGTTTTTGAAGATGATATTATCTATAAAAACAATGAATTCTAGTTAAAACAGTCAAATAAATTTCATACCTTGACGCGATCTGCGTCTGACAATGGCTTTGAGTACACATCTTTTTCTAAAATTTGAGCTACAATGTCAATCAAAGGGAGCGGTTCTATAAACGCCGATGCTGACAAGTCTGGAAGAACAAATAAAATCAGAAGAAAATCAAAGAAATGCAGCTTCATGGTATTGACAAACATAAATGAAGATATAGTAGAATTCTCACCAACATTAAGTGATAATCCCATCTGAGTAGGCTTTATACTTTGGTAAAAACCGTGCCATGATTCCAAACCACCATTCAGCTTATACGGTGTTCCTAAATCCGGCGAATAGAGTAATCTCTCAAATGATACATAGCTAAACAAGCAAATTATGGTGTAAGAAACAGTAATATGATATGTTGAAACTTGAAAGAAAAATCTGAAATTCACCTATAAGATGCAAGCTCCTTCAATACAATGTCAATGACCTTAAGAGCTGCTTGTGGAGTATCAACTTTTTTTCCACTTAGAAGCTCATGTAACTGATGCATGCTAACATGAGCTGCAAACTTGATTTCAACTACAAATTCTCTTTTCCTGCACACACACACAATTTATTTTAAAGCCATATTTGTTTCAAAATCTAAAAATTTAAAGAAAAATTACTTAGTTTTTTCTTTGAATTCTCTTCAATAAACAATCACCTTGTACTGCCACCACTCTCATCCTCCCCATTCAATATTATATTGAACTCTTTGTGTGTAAAAGGAAGCGAACCGGCCGTGTAAAGATTCTTTGAACCATCATAAACAGGAAGCTTATTTCCCAACTCAGTTTTCTGATGAAGTCTCACTAACTCTGCTATGATAGTTTTTCTTCCTTTTTTAGAGAATACTTCAGGAGTTATAATAACCTTCACAAAACACACATGATAACTTAGCAAAAATCCTATATAGTTCTAAATTTCAGTCCACAACTATAATTGCGAACACAATATAGAAAACATCGCAACCAAACGCGATATCAAGGTTTGCACAACCGCGACTCCACCCGCAAATTAGTACTACATTCTTGATATATCTTATTGCATGATTTTGAAATTTTCTAAATGACTTACATTGTAATGGCTCAAGTCAGATACTGATATATCTGCAAGGAAGTAGTTAGCTTTGACAACACACTTTGTCCCAAGTTTTCCATAGCCAGGTCTAGAAGGAAACACAAGAGTTTTGCAAGAGGAAGAAAAACATGAAGCCAGTTGAGATTCAAGTCCAGTTTCTTGGAGTTTATCTTGTTCCTCCATTTGTAATGACTAGCTAGTTCTGTAGAAAATAGAAGAAACTTTCAAGTGCTTTTTTCTTTATGGTAAAAACCATTACATAGATCATGCAGTAGTTCTTGAAGAAAAACAAGAGCAAGAAAGTACAAGATTGTGAAAGACAAGAAGCCTTTATAACGGTTGTTGCAAGATATAAAGAAAGAAAGGATCATAAATAAAAAGCTAAGAAGCAAATAAAGAAAGGTATATATTTCATTTCATCTTCTCCTAGGTGCTGTACATTCTCTGAGACTGAGACTGAGTCTGAGATTGAAAAGATGGGGAGAAAAATAAAGTGACATGCATAGCAGAATACATGCAAATACTAACAATATTATCATATAGTAAAACTCTAATTAATTAATGAGCATTGACATTGTTGCCTATTGAAATTGGAATTTTGTGTCAGTATATATGATGCTTAATTTTGACTTATAACCACTCTTTCATTTTTTATAGGCATAATAAATATAAACTTTCTCCTCACCACTACCACTTTTCCTTAAATATGAATTTCAAAGTTTCCTTAGCTCACATAACAATGGGCTTCATATAAATTTTGTTTAAAACTGATATTTTAAACAAAACTTTATAAATTTTATGGCTTTTGCAAATATATAATAAATGAGGTAAAGATGTTGTACACGAGACAAATTCAGCTGGTGCAGTGCTGCTATAGTTTAGTATTATTTGTGGGGGTGTGGTGTGGGACCTGGATTTCCTATCCTTGAGATAATCTTGCATTTATGGAGTCAAGATGTCACAATCATCTATTTTTAATCGAATGACTAGCATTCTATCTTTACAAAGGTAGTGGATTCCTAGCATTTACGGTTGCCGTAACAGATCACGACCGTCAAATTTTAAATCGACAGTTGAGATTTTTTTACTGCAGAAAACTATGTTTTAAATCTGAATTATTCGATCTTAAATAGTCGGCCGAAATTCTATACGTGAAACAATATGAAGTCTCTACATAAATGAATTTCCATCCCTACACAAAACAAAGTATAAATGTAGAGCTTCCAATCAGGATAGGACAATTCCAATCTACATGAGCATAATTGTGTAACTGCATGCAATCTATCTCCGAGTAGGATTTGGATTGTGTGTAGCGCGACAACATGCAGTCAAATTTCTATTTCAATACAAAATTTGATATTCAACTTAAAGTTCAAAATACCGAGTTTTAATTAGATGGTCACATAACTGTGACCGCACATAACCCATATCCTCGTCGAGAGGGCCTTACGTTGGGTTAAATTTGGCGGTCCAAAATAGGTGCATGAGATGTTTAAAATGTTCCCTACAACAAGTAATTGGAATAAAAATTTGTAAGATTGCAAATATAAACCCTTTGAAGCATTAACTTCTTCCCAAATTGAATTACAATGACAGAACATAGCACTACAACAGAGCCCCCACAGGAACAGCAGAGAGAGACAAGAGGCACAGCAGCATAGTCAAACAAAATTTGAAGCTTGGATATCCTCTGGACATTGTTGTACAATACAATGCATGAAACAACAATTGGCCAAATGCTTAATGACAAATTCAAATGTCAGTGGTACTGTCTAAGGAGGAGGGTAAATGTCTAAATGAATGTTGCAAACTATGCTATACAAAAAAATACAAAATTGTGTTTTGGATCTTTTGTCTTTGTTTTTTGGTGAGTTGGATGGGATATTGGGGAACTACTAGGGATAGATGAAAATGGTAGTACAATTGATGGTAACGTTTATTATCAAGTATAGGATAGTTACAAAAAACACAAAGAACAATCATGTGTCATGTCCCTTTCACACCAGAGACTACCCATGTGATGTGAATCAATTTAGTTGCATTGCATATTTGCATTGTATATCAACCAGTAAAGTTTTGCATTGTATTAATGTTTCAGTCATGGTAATACTGTTGTTAGATAAATTGAATAAACGAGTGTAACTGTCATATAAGACTATTCACCGTAGAATCAAACACACACTTAGTTTTAACTGATAATGTTAATATTGTTAAGTTGAATGTATCAATGTAGTTACTGAGACTTGTTTGTGTGTGAAATTTTAGACTGTGTTTTGTAACCAATATGGTTAAGAGGAAATAATAGTATATTGATATTGATGGTGCAGCCGAATTTCCCTGAGTGATGGTGCTTCTTTGGTTAGTGTGATGCTTAATGTGAAACGAAAATTCACAGTGGAGGGACCCCCTGCCCTTAAATATTAGGTGCTTGTAGAAAAGTTAGCTAAAGTTGGAGGCATACCCATTTCTGATCGGATTTTAACCCCTAGTACAAACTTGTCCCTTGCCAACGCACTTTGCTTTTTTGCAATTTTTTAATTGTAAAAAAAAAAAACTATATAGTTTAGATATCTTGTGTGAAATGGGTTGATCTTCCTTTCGTGCGCCTCCAATTTAACGAAATATTATTCATTGTATTCAATAGTGATATTTCGGTCTCGATTAAACAAATATCTTGAGTGAAATAGATATGTTCTGTATTGATTTTTCACACATTTAAATTATCATAATCGTTTTATTAAGATTGAGATTCAAATTTGTTCACTAACATCATGAATGTGTTAATGCATCATGTTGATGAGGACAATGAATCTAATTTCAAGAAAAATATCATTTGCATACTTTTTACTAAAAATTACTACATTTTTGTAGTAAGAAAAATTACGTTTTTTAAGTTTGACCTTATTAAAGTTGGTCATCTGAATTATATTTTATTTGTACCATTAAATTGTGTCTTTCCAATACCATTAATGAAAGATAATTTTGTACACCAACACATAATTTATCTTTTCCATACAATAATGATTACATTTTTTAATTTGTGTAATATGGTCAAAACGATATATATTTTGGTACGGAGGTAGTATTTTGTAATTGTGTCAAAATAAATTGTCACCGGAGACAATCACACACTTAACTATAGTAAATATATGAGATATTGTGTAATAAAAAAAAAATATGAGATATTAAGTTGGGTTAATTAATTAACTTATGATTTTCTACACGGTTAAAAAAACATGGTTGAACTAAATCTTAATTAGTCTAGTGGTGGTTGACGTTAAATTTGGTAGGGAGAACCGCAGTTTGATCCTTGGCAATGTGTTTGAAAAGAGATTGAAATTACTTGATATCAGAACTTGACCCGAACTTTGAATTACTATGACTCTTTTCCCTATGAAGTAAGAACCATATGAACCAGTGAAAGAAAAAATCACAACTCACACAAAGGACACGCTATCTATATCTATATTCCCTACATGCACAACAAGACAAGGTTAATTAACTCAATGTTTTTCTGTTTTTACGAACAAAACCAGATTAAAGATAAATTGACAATGTACCAAAAGATGCACTACTAGTAGTTGTCATTAATTTGAGTTTCTGAACTCAAAATAAATATATGCATGCAATGGAACTAAATAGTAGAGCAGAGAATGAAGCAGGTAGAGTCATATACCTATAAAGAAATTGTGTCTTTCTCCTCTGATCAGTTAGTAGAAACAAACATATATACCTTCTCCTTTACGCCATCTATATTATAGCTTTTAATGTCAGCAACTGAGAGAGAGAGCTTCAACTATGTGAAGTTGTTGAACTATAAACTGAACTAAACCACCTTCCATTTTACCACATTCTAGCTAGACCCTGCAACAAGTAACATATACTATAACATATAGCCTTCCCATAAGGGTTCAAAGACACTAACTTGAACAAAAACTGCACCTATCTAATCTATGTATATATAGCCTCTAAGTTAAACTAGTACTAATATAAATGCTTAGGCCACCAAAATGTTTTCTATAGTTAATTATCATTTTCTGTCATACACTCCATTACATTTAAAGTAACCTAGCTAGCTAAAACTTGTTTTTTCATGATCTTAATTGAAGTTTCTCATATGCTATAACTATAAGCTATGAACTCTATAAGCCAACACTTTCTTTCTTTCAAAGCAATTAATTTAATGCAACCCAAAAATTTGTTTTCTTATATGGATTTGGTGGAACAAATTAAAGTACTATAATATACAACTATATACAAGCATGGTATTGTTTCCAATTAAAAATCTATACAAAATCTTTTGTAACAAAACATAACCAACCTCAATAATAAGCAACTTTTTACTAGTCAACAATTAGTTGAAAAAACATGCATGACATACAAAAGATTTTATGGAAAATTGCTAAGGGATAAGGAGATATAATTAGAATGTAGTAACACTTAGAAGAAAAATGCTAAGGTTTGGCTACTAGTAATTATAACATGGATTTTGGAGGCATGGCAGTGTAGGTAGGTGCTTTGCTTTCTGCGATTTGATAAAACATATGTGAAAGACAAGTGCTTCACTGCCTTTAAGAAAGGACCTTCAAAATAAGTTCTGATAAGTGCTTTTGGCAGCACCAAAGCATCTCACTAATTAATGATTAATTAAAAGGGAAATGCTAATGGAAACTTGGTGAGAGCTTTTATCTTATGGGAAATGTAAAAAGAAAGTTGATAAGATTTGTAAGAAAAATAATCATAATGACACAGAAAGGCAGATTTTAATGTTAAGTGAATAGAAAAAGTGGTGTTGTCTCTGCTTTTGCTGCAAAGCTTAATTTTAGTGCATGCATTTCCCTAGCAGGGTTACTCTCCTTTTTATGGGTTAAGAAAGATGTGGCTTTGGCCTTTGTATAATGAACAAGATTTTTTTTTAATATAAACAAATAATTAAAGGAATTATTTGTGTAAAGAAGTTTAAAATCACATATGGTTGATTGATGCTAAATGCTTTCATGCACAAATGAAATATATGGTGTATAAGTTGTGGATTACATTATAAAAAATATAAAATTTATATCATTTAAATACAATTTAAGAAAGTTATGGTGGCCCAAAGGTCGATTAAATATTGAAATCATTTTGTTCTTTGAGTTGGATAAAGACTTGCCCCACCAAAATTATTGAAGAATTTATTGACAAAATGTCCCAATCAAAATGGGCATGCATATGATCATACATAAAGGTGAAAATGATTGTAGGGAAAATTCATGAATATCTCAAGAAAATTAGATGTTATTTGAGGGTACCTTCCTCATTCTACTCCAATTTGATGGTGAACTCGACTTTGACCTTATATAGGTATAGTGTTCATGTATTTTCTCGATATCTAAAGTCAAACACTAGAATGAAATGTTTATATTCGTCTCGCACTCAAATTCAATCCATTAGTTAAAAATAAGTTTATAATATTTTAGATATTCGTGTCCGTCTCTTCCTTCTCCTCTAACTCAAATAAATGATTTCTATGTAGATTAGATTTGTTTTTAAAAAAAATTGTTGATTTCGTCATCTTAAATGTATATAAGAAAATATCTAGACCCTTGGTCAAACCAAAATAAATAAATCTAGAGCCACAAAGTTACACAAGCCTATACAAGTGATAGTCATCAAGTGATGCCACAAACCATTTACTAGTGAGATAGTTACTGAAACATCTCCCCATTGATCGATATGTAATGTAGTCATTGTTGCAAAAATTTGGTAATAGGAAATTGAAGTTGGGATAAATGCTTAAGGCACTCATTCATCTTTTAGGCTTTCTTTAAAGAGAAATATTAACATGTGTCTTTGGGACACTTATTAGTATACTAATAAAAGAAATTTGATATTGAAACTTATGCTTTTCATATTTTTAAAAGTTAAACATTGATGTTTTCAATATAAAATTATTACTATTTGAAGTATTCTTAAATTGTGCCCTTAAGGCACATGTTAACATGACCATTCTTTAAATAAGAGTCTTTAAACTAAAATCACATTGATTAAATATGTTCTTTTAACTATCAAAGAAAGTTTAGTAGACTCAAAACGTGATTAATCGCAATCTTCAATGCAAGTAAAAAAGAGACTATATGTCATCTTCTACATTATCATCATATGAAGAACTCCATAAAACAATCTCCAAATTATAAATAGATTTGGCTGACAAATACATCATATCTTTTAATAAATGCTTCATAAAAATAGTCTTAATTACATTTTTATTCCACTATTTTATTATGCAAAAAAAAATTTTCTTTTTATTGAGAGGGTACTGAAACCACTTAATATCATAACTCACCCCAAACTCTAGATTACTAGGACCCCTTTCCCAACAAACAAGAGTTTTTACACTAAAAACGATGAATTTTAGCCTTAAAAATTGCGATTTTGGTCCTAATTATTTTTTTTCATACTACCTCAATATAAGATCCTGTTTGACCACTGCACGTACGCCAATGCATAATTTTGATCACTAATATCTTTAATTATATAGTAGTAAAAATTATAAAAACTTGATATTTAGACAGTATTCATCAAAATATATCAAACAAGATTATATATGCTAATATTTACATCTATGTATTATTAAAAAAATACGGTCAAAATATGATAAATGAATAGTACAATTTTGTCAAATGAGATCTTATAAAAAGGGACAGAGGTAGTAAATAATATACAATGTGGATTTGATTATGATATTTAAAAATGGGCCCAACTATTCTCACACCCACATATCTAATGAGAGGCCCAAATTCCTAACATTCAATCCTCACAAAAAAAAAAAACAGAGTGAGGAGTGAAGTTCAGAACTCAGATGCAAATTTTCTTCAATTCAAAATTCGAGAACGCAACAATGACGCTGGACGACGATAGCTCTATATACGTCGGAGGTCTCCCTTACGACGCATCCGAAGACACAATTCGCACTGTTTTCAATTTGTATGGTGCCATTCTTGATGTCAAGGTATTTTCATTTTCTATTATTCTTTCAATTTTAGGGTTTTCAATGAATGATAATAATAATCGATTCAAGTTATTGGGTTTTCAATTTTGTTTCTAATTTTATTTTTTTTAATTTCAGATTATCAATGACCAACGTACATTAGGCAAATGCTATTGTTTTGTTACTTTCACAAACCCTAGGTCTGCAATTGATGCAATCAACGACATGAATGGAAGAGTATGTAATTTCTGTTTATGTTAATATTTTGGTAGTTCTTGTTGTGGTTAGGATTTAAGAGTTTTAGGGTTTTTTGATTTTGACACTGTTTTTATGAATCAGAGTATTGGTGGGCGTGTGGTTAAAGTTAATGGGGTGAAGAGTCGTGGAGTCAGTGGTATTGGTGGTGGTGTCAGACCAAATTTTGGGAGAGAAAGAGAACGTTTTTATCATCATAATGATGAAAGGAATGGAGATTGGGATCGTGGCAGAGGTCGAGATATTCGAGACCAAAGTTATGATCGTGGCAGAGAACGAGATATTCGGGACCAAAGTTATGATCGTGGCAGAGATAGAGATATTCGAGACCAAAGTTATGATCGTGGCAGAGATCGAGAGATTCGAGACCATGATTTTGATCATGGTAATGAGAAAGATGGATATAGGAATAGAGGTGGTGATTGGAGTCGGCTTCGTGATAGGTCCCGAGACCATGTTAGGGATAGAAGAGTTGAGCATATGCATGGTTATGGTGATCAAGCTAGAGAAAGCATGTTAGTCCATGATAGATCCCGAGACCGTGATAGGGATAGGGATAGAAGAGTTGAACATATGCAAGATTATGATGATCAAGCTAGAGAAAGAATGTTAGACCGTGACAGGGTTAGAAGAGTTGAACATGTGCAAGATTATGATGATCAATCTAGAGAAAGCATGTTAGACCGTGATAGATCCCGAGACCGTGACAGGGATAGGGATATAAGAGTTGAACATGTGCAAGATTATGGTGATCAAGCTAGAGAAAACATGTTAGACAGGGATAGAGATAGAAGAGTTGAACATGTGCAAGATTATGATGATCAAGCTAGAGAAAACATGTTAGACCGTGATAGATCTCGAGACAGGGATAGAGATAGAAGAGATGTGCAAGATTATGATGATCAAGCTAGAGAAAACATGTTAGACCGCAGTAGGTCTCAAGACCGTGATAGGGATAGAGACAGAAGAGTTGAACATATGCAAGATTATGATGATCAAGCTAGAGAAAGCATGTTAGATGACGATTGGAATCGCGATGATGATAGGGCTGAATATGAACAAGAAACCAGCAGGGTAAATGATGGAGATGTGGATAAAGACCATACCTTAGATGTGGAAACAGACAGAAAGATGGATAGGAATAGTGACCCTGATCAAAGTTTTGACGAACATAAAAAAGAACTGTCAAGGAGAAACATTGAGTAAGATCTCCTCTACTCATTTTCCTTGACATCAATTAATTTCCAACTATTCCTCTTTGGTTGACTTGTGCTGCTTACAAATATATTTTGTCTGATTTTCCTGCAGTTTGAATGTGACAAATCAAAACAGTCCTTCAGATTCTACTGTCGACCACAACGAGGAGGTAATGTGATATGATTGCGATCATTTGAGTTTCTTTAATGTGATCATTCATGTATTTCTTGTTTAGATAGCATAATGTCATAAAATAAACTGAGACTGATTGTGGCACATTTTTATCTTGACATCTTGTTCTTACTTGCTTTTGTGGTTTTCAGTTAGAAGATGAATTTGAGAGGTCAATGCAGAGGCTTGATCAAATAAAAAAGGAGGTTGGTAGTCTCTTCTCTTCGGAGCTAAAATGAATGAATAATGGACACCTCTAGTCTCTTATATGTTGTTTTTCTCCTCTTTTATTTGATGGTGCTGAAAAGTGAAATTTTGTCAGGTTTCTAAGCTGGAAGAGGGATTGGAAGAGGGAAGACTTAATGTTATGGAGTTACAAAAGCACTCTAAGGTACCTTCTCTTATATTTCCAAGCATTAAATTTTGAACTGGAATAATGATTACTATACTTTTAATTATAGGTGTTCAAAAAACTTGGGGCACCTGAACCATAATAAATATTGCCCTGAACTGTTTTAGAAAAGCCCAGATCTAATTATAAAAAGAAAACTTACCTGGACATTTTATAGAAGACAAAATAACCAGGGTACTACATTTGTAAACCAGTAGAAATACCCGGTTCTGGCGACACTTGACCATCAGTCAGCATTCACCACTCAGCTAGCATTCCAAAAAACTATAACACCATCTTATACCATTAAGGACTGTAGCTTGGATTATGGAAAGAACAAAAAGGCTGGTTCGGTCAAAGAACTGGTTTCAAAACCTGTTCATGAAATTTAAACTGGTTCGTAGTCCAAACCGATTTTGAACCGGTTCCGAACTGAACTATAACCAGTTTGAAAAAATAACTGATTTTCGCTAAAATGTTTTTAGGAACCAAACCAAATTCGGTCCAATTCAATTTGGTTTAGTTTCTGGACCATGGACACCCCTATTTTTTATGTCCTTACTTTGAACACAAAATCTGTTATTTATATTCTGATCTAGAAGATATTTACTGCAGCAACTGGAGGATGCGGTGATTAATGCAAAGAAACGATCTTTATATCGCCAGATGCAGCTGACCAAGGTAATATCTAGTTGTCATAATCATACATTAGATGCTTGGTGTCCCCATTCTAAGTTTTAACATCAATTTTGTTAATTCTATTGCTAACATTGGGCTTGGGCAAATTATCTTCAGCTGCATAAATGTTTTCAGCTAGTGCAAGATTCCACAGAAAGACTTAAAACCAATGAAAAAGAATTCCAGGTTTGTGTGTTAACACTTTATATCTGATTACATACGAAATTGCAAGTCATGTCTTGTGACTTTTAGAATGTTTACATTTCACAATGTGACTTTGTGTATGCTGTTGAAAAAGCTTTGTGCAGTCTTGTGACAAATTCTGCATTTATCATTTATTTTATTTTATAAATTGTTGTGATTACTTGAATTATATTGACAACATAGAATCATTGAATAGTGTAGTTGTATGCAAGACATGTATTCTTAAGATTCTTTTTATGTAGTATTGTAGTTTCACTTTGTTTATGCCTCCTTTCCCAATTTTGATATATTTTCCATGGAGGTATCTTTGAAATTAAATTTTATGTTTCTCCTTTGGATGTTTTTCTTTTTAAAGTGACAAATATTTGCATTTTGAAGTTAATGACGTGCAATTTATTTTCAAGAATAAATTTTATTAAAGAGAGTTATGTAATCACGAATATATATATAATCCTATGAATGATTTGAAAAACAAGGACCGCATTATTTTAAAGAATGTGTCCATTAATTAAGCTCCAGAAAGAGGCCTAAATTAAAACCATCTTTATGCCATAGATTGCTGTGGCAAAAAATTGGAGAAATTTAAATACCTGTTGTGCGAAGTTTTTAAGTAAATGCAAAAGTAGCTATAAGGAAGTGAATTTCTTGTTATCAAGAAAATGGCTGAAATATTTCTCTGCTGAGATGTGAAAGATCTCTGATGTTTGCCTATCATTATTGATTTGAACTTTTGAATATGGTCTTGGTTTTGTGTTGTCTTCAAAATTTAGTGAATTCAGTTGCTACTAGAATCTAGTTTCTTTCTTCTTGCTGTGTCTGAGATGGATTTGATAAACTTGTGCTTGTAGCATATGCTGAGCATATTTATATGGGCTTGCAGGCTCTAGTTGATTCAGTAATGTTTGAGAGTGATGGTGATGGCGATGGTGCTCTCGGACAACTTACAAATGGAAGTCTTGATGGTAGATAGTTGTTACTATATTGCCAAAAATATCAAAATGTATGAAACAATTTTTGTACCACGCGATATCTCTTTAATTGCTAATTGGTTTAACTATATCACTGGCTCTATGTATGTTTAGAGATATCATTAGTCATACTAATTTGTGCGAAGAAAATTTGTACCAATAAGCAGTGCTCTAACCTTTTGATGTTCAGATTGTGATATGTAGATAAATAAAAATAGGCGGGATTGATTTTTTTTTCCCTTTCATATTTTTTTGCTTATATTGTTAGAATATTGGTCAAGTCTAGGGGGGAAATTGTTATTAACTTATGATTTTGACTGCAGAAAACAAGCTCTCAACCGTACTTAACAAACCAATGGGGTAGAAATAGCTCTCAAATATATTTGGTGTGCTCAACAGAAGAAACTCAGTAGACAAATGTATGATGCAATTAAATTTTATCTTGGTTATATGTATAATGAATAAGTGTATTTCGCTGCATGCACAGTTGCTTCAAACACAAACGCAAAATTTAGAAGCATGTCTTTGGTTCTGTGTTTGCTCACCACTTTTGCATGTGTCGAGAACCTTTTCACCGTGAAATTAAGAATCTTGTAAACGCAGAAATCCTGCCTTCCAACTAAGCAGATGCTAAATTTGTTTTGATTAAAAAGTGTTTTAAAGAACGCTACGTATAAAAATTAGATAGTGTAGTTTGTATGTAATTCCAATATGTTCAAAAATCATGTTTGAAAAATAAGTCAAGTGATTTTCAATATGTTCAAAAATAACTCAAAATGATAGCTTTGAGTGCTGCAAAGTAATTCCAAACATGGTATGATTCGTTGGTTTAGCTAATAACTCACGAGGAATCATATGCAAAAATGAAGAGATTCACCCATCATAATCACACGGAAAGGATTGTATACATTGGAATTGTTTATATATGAAATTATCAATAAGTCATTGGCTGAAAATGTAGTGGGAGAATCCCAAACCAAAGTTGTCTCCAATTAAAATATCTAATACTTGATGAATAGTCTCTGTAATTCAAAATAAATGTTTTGCACCAAAAATAGAGTTGGAACTTTTAAGATTGTTATTATTCATAAAACTAAAGGACAAATTTGTCTAACCAAGAAAATAACAAAACGCCAAGGGTCAGAATCAGATTCTTTCCTCAGTAGACTAGTACATAACAGAACAATAACAGAATAGTACAAAACAAATGCACACTTTTCTGTCCTTTTTAACCCTCTAAAAACTGCATGCAAATGCATTGTATTTACCACCTGCCACAGAAAACTCACCTAAGGCTAATTAAGCATATTTAGTTCCACATAATTTCTATTTTATTTAATTAATTATCATATCATGTACCACTATTGTTGAATGGTGAATACTCTAACAAACCAAGAGTCATGGGAATATTAGAAAACAATACCCTCATTCTAATTTCTTAAATTAAAATAATATTAATAATAATAACGTCTAATTGTCTTAGCCTACTTTAAGTCTTCAACCGACAATGTCAAGATTGTTAGATTGAATATTTTTCATGGTTATTCGAGTTCAAATTCAAAGTCTTCTTATATATGAACTTTCAAGCTATATTTGCCGATCCGTTTACGAACTCGAGAAAAAATCACGCCTAATTAAAATTTGAGAGTGATGTCACTCCCATTGCTCTCTTCAACAAACCCTTTCCTCTCCCCTTCATTCTCCTCAGAACTCCCTTCTTTCCAGCTACTACTCTCTGACTTCCCATTCTCAATACTCTCCAACCCGTCTCCGCCTGTCTCCGGTGAACCCTGTCCGTGCGGTGTAGTCTTGTATACATGGTGCATGTGGTGAGGCGGCGGAAGTAGCTGCTGATGCTGATGCGGCGGCGCAGTAGTATAATACTGATCCTGTCCAGGAGGAGCAGTGCAGTAGTGTGGCAGAGTGAGATGATGAGAAGTAGGATGTGCACCATAAAGAGTAGGGGTTCCTACTCCTCCTGTATGTGCTGCAGATGCATATTCTGGTGGGACCCATATTCCTCCTAAAACCACTAACTGTGCTGCTGGTGCACCTGTTTGGGAACTTGGACTTGGTCTTCTTGTGTGTAGCCTATATTTCTGTTAATTAACAAACATATAGTACTATAAATTAAAACTTCTTTTGGATAATAACCAAAAACTATGAACCATAGACACTATACAAATATCTAATACGACACTAGTACTAACACGTTAACATCGATAATAATTTTTAAAAAATAGCATAATTCAATGTAATTCATATTTTTGTTAAGTACTGACACGTGTAACGTGTTCAAAACTAAGTCACGCGTAATTAGAAGAGTGTCGATGTTTTGTAGATGAAACATATAAACAAAGTAGTAAAATACAAAAGGTCGTTATAAATTGTCAGAGGAAATAATTAGTACATAGTACAGCAACAAACAAACAAACAAAGGTGCTGTTATTTTGTGCATGAGACTGAGAGAGAGAAAGAAATACCTGCAGATGGCTTTTAACTTCATCATTGGTCAAACCATCAACCTTCATCAACTCCCTAATCTGTTTTGGTGTTGCCACTGCAATACAACAAAAAATGTAAATTAATGAATATATGAGATGAGATGTTTTAAAAAAATTATTTTATGTGTGTATATATTTTAAGAAAAAATGTTTCTCTAAATTAGGTATGATAATTTAATAAAATAAGTTATGAGACAAAAGGGCTATAATACTAACCATAATTTCTGGACCTCTAATGTGATCATGGTTTGAGCAACAAAAAAGTGATCATAGTTTAATGGTGGACTTGCACTAATTTCTTACAACAAATTTCATTTGTATTTTTACTATAGTTCACAATAATATACTATTATTTGCAGTTTCAGAAGGAAAAATAACAATATATTAAAAAATTGTATTAAGTAACCTATTATTATACCAAGTTAACCTCAAGATTCAAACTTTAATAAAACTTTAAACCCTTTAATTACCTTGAGATCCACCAAGCATTTGAAGAGCATTAACAAATCTTCTATGCAAGTCAGGTGACCAACACCTTCTTGCTTTCCTATGAGTTTGATTTGAATTGTTACTTGTTGTTTGAGCTTGTGATGATGCTAATTGACTCTCTTTTTCTTCATTGTTTTCTCTCTTCTCTTTCTCAGCTTCTACAACATGTTTCTTATTCTCAACCTCTTTCTGAGGTGAAGCTAGTGCTAGTTCAGGAAGAAGACTATGTCCTTGAATTGAAGAGTTATTTCTTTCTTTTGAGAATGGTAAAAAAGCTCCACCATTTATTCTATGTTTAGGACTAATGTTGAATCCAATATTATTATTTTCAGTGATTTCTTTTGTTGAATTTTGTTGTTGTGTTCCTTCACTTGTTTGACTCCATAGTTGTGCACTTGTCATCCAATTTGCTTTGTCACATACATTATTATTAGTTGTTTTTTCCATAGTTTCTGATGAGGTTATTTGCTTCACTGGTATGAATTCTTCTAGAATTGGTTTTGTAATTCCTTGATTCCCTCTAAAAGCTTGAAGTTGTTGCTTCGATGCTTCCATCGCTGTTCCGAAAAACAAAACAAATAAAATAAATTTTGATGGTAGGCCAGGTAGGTAAATAAATAATTTGTTTTAAATTTTTTTATGGAAGTGAGACTATGTGTCTGAGGTTACAAAGTTAGACTCTTACCGTTTGTGAGAAGTTGCATGCAGAGAGGAAGTTCGCGCTTAAAAGCGTCGATCTTGAGACGTTCTTCTTCTAAACGAGAAAGAAACTCTTCAAGTTTGTAGGTTTGATCACTTTGTTCTCCAACTGATTTGAGTAACATGGAGTAGCTATTTGGCTTGCAATCCAAGCCTAGTTCAGATGGTGAAGCCATTCTTAATTAAATAACTTAATAATTAACAAAATAGTGTTTTTTAAGATATGGATATGTTCATATGACAAAATGGAAAAGAAGGTGGTTTGGTTTGTATGTAGGAACAAACAAGAGCAAAAGAGAGTGTTTGGTTTGTAGCTTCCTTTGTTGTTCTTGTAGGGGAGAGAGAGAGAGAGAGATAGATAGATATATATATAAAAGGGAGAGTATGTTGGTTTGTGAACACAAGGTGGATCAAGGGAGGATCGTCTTCTTTTTAAGAGTTAAGTTGGAATAAAGTTGGTTTATGTGTGAGAGAGAGAGAGAGAGAGAAACAAAAGAAAAAGCATGCGATAAAGCAGAGAGAATTGTAACTTCCTACAAACCAAGGGCAAAAACAAAAGGGGGTAAATAGTCTTTTCATCCTTAAATGTGAGTCATCAGAAAAATAATCTTTAAATATATTAAAATTACAAAATATATATTGAAATAGTCTATAAAATTAAATAAAAATAAAAGAGATATTTAGGAATGTGTTTTTAATTTATATACATTTAGAGATTGTCGCGATAAAATGCTAAAAATGGGATTGGTGTTGTCCGCAACATAATCATGTATTTTTTTTTTATAGTCAAAATTAGTTGTTAGTAAATAATATGTTACAATCTTTTTTGTCAGGATTTGAACATTGAATCTCCACTAGCTGTTTAACCCTTAATTCAACTGGTCAGTTTAATCAGTTGCCCAACCCCTCACATAATTAAGATCTCACCAATTTAAGATCGGATGATTTATATTTCACATTCATTTTTTTTAGATTATTTTACAAAAACTAAATATGTTTTAAAGTCTAAATCATTGAAATGGTTGTTTAATCAAACAAAGTGTGACAAAAAAAATGAGATTGAGGGAATCATAGAGTCTGACATTAAGGGGGTATTCATGTGCTTGTAGCATGGTTTAAGAACCTCTCACTAAGTGTTCTTTAATAGTACGAATTTAAAATCACCAATACAAAAGATGATTCTCCTTACTGTTACCCTTTTATTTCTTCTTTACTCTCCTTTTTATCTTCCTTGTTGTACTCCTTTTATTTTATGTTGGCTTTCTTTTCATATGTGTGTGTGTAAATGAGATTCATATTCTCCTACAATTTCAAATCAAAGCCTCATTAATGGTTATTATCTTTTCCTGCCTTTCTTTTCTTTCCTTTATATATTTTTCTTCTTTTCATGAGATCTAATTTGCTTTATTACCAAATATCCATATGAGTTTTTTGTTTAAAAGTCTTTGAGGATATTTAAGTACAATATATGCATAGATATCCTTTATCTCATGCTCTAAATTACTCTAATAGAGAAGTTTTACATAGCTATCGTATATATATGACTCGTAAATAGACGCTCCGGCGTAGTCTAGTGGAATAAATTATAAACTATATTTTGGTCGAGACCGGGCCAGGTATCCACCGCCGAACGCAGTGACTAATCCCTCACTAGATTGCAGGCACTTCGATGGATGGAATAAATTATATACTATATGATAGTATTTAAATTAAACGATAGAATTTTGTGACAATATTATATTAAACATTACATGCATAATAAAAAAAAATTACACTAGTAGTCATTTTGTTGTCATTTTATTGACTTGTGCAACATTTTTTTTTCGCCATATGCAATATAATTTTCATTTTGTGCTTAAAAAATATTAAAAGGTGCATAATAATTTAAGAGTTAAGAGTCATTTTAGTCCTTGAGAGTGTCATTCGCTATCATAGTAGTAGTCCTTGAATCAGCATAAAACATTTTAAAGTCTTTTATTCTTGATTTTGTTAGTTAAATTAGTCTAAAATGTTAAATTGATGTTAACTATGACGATGTGTTCCTTACTATTGCCATTTAGATGCTTATGTGTTGTCCACATTGGCAACTGACAAAGATAAAATGGAGAAACACTTAATCTTCTTAAAAAAGAAAAACGTAATAATCCACCAATTTATATCAAACTCACCTAAGCTTAAATCCTTCTTCCAAATCTGGGAAAAATGTAACCAAGATTTGTGGATTTTTGGGTTTTAATGATGATGGGTTGTTGCGTGCGGTTGTGATATGGGAAGAAGATGAAAGTTTGAGTTTGTTCCTCTTTTCTCAAAAAATGTAGTCATTTTAGTCTCTTGCTAGCATGGAAGTCGTGTATAAACATGAAAACAACACATAAGTATATGACGACATATACTACGTAATGGATACATCATCATAGTTACGTTAACACCTATTTAACGTTTTTTGGACTAATTTGACTAACATAATCAACAATCAGAAACTTTAAAATGTTTTATGTTGATTCAAAGACTATTATGACAGCGAGTGACACTTTCAAGGACTAAAATAACAGTTTACTCAATAATTAAATAAAGAGTAACCATATGTTACGGTTACATTACACATATATATATATATATATATATATATATATATATATATATATGCACAGCACTTGCTATGGTTCATGCATGCTACAGGAATGAGCAATACGAAATTAGCCGGATATGCAAATGCTTACCACGTGTTGTACAATAATTGTTGTGATTGTCCAAACCCAAGTATGCTCTTACTGTGGCAGCAAGAATTCATAATGAACCTATCATGATTAATTAATTATATTAATTTCAAATTAATACTTTATGAATTGTGGGGAGCATATACCACCAACATAATTTTTACCAACAAGGTGAATAAAGAGAAAGTGAGAAAAAAAGAAGAGAAGGAAAGCACATATTCAAATAGGTTTATAGTATCAATCCAACTTGCAACTTTTTTTGTTTGAGTCCAAAAGTTGTATAATAATTGTCATGAATTTTAGTGCATTCATGAAGAAGAGGAATATCTAATCTAAAAAATGAGACATTCACCATATAGAATAAAATATTTGCCTCCAAGGAAAGAATATCTTAGTTCCAATTCTGCGACTCTAAATTAAGGGAACACACGAAGCTTAAAGGAGAGGGAAAAAAAAAATAATCACATTGTAAAAAGAATGATAGTGGAGCCTAGCAAATGAGAATCTTCTTCTGCTACTCTCTTTTTTGAAGTGGGTAAGAAGCTAAGAAGATTCTCTTTTTACATGTTGAACGAATTTTTGTAATTAATTTAGTTGGGTAAAAGATGAAATTTATTGATTGGATCAAATTTAATTTGCTATATTCCTTGCTGGTTTTACTTACACAAGTAAGGTAAAACGTTAATCTCATGTAGGTGTAAGAATGAAAAAAAAAATGTTGATATATTAAAAATAAAAATAAGTTGATGGATATAATTTAAGTTTATTTAAGGGTTTCTAATTTAAAAGAGGTAAAAATATAATTTTGATACAACTAAAGTGAATTCGGGTTGAATATCAATGTTCTAATTATCCGCCCCGCATCCGTATTTTGAAATCAGAGAAAATTGAAACTCAGTTAATTTGAGTTTTCCCCATACTCGGGGTGTTACATATTATACGTATGAGTTATGTTAACATTACCTATGTATGTGTCAAAGCATCTCTCGTGACTTAGGTCATTTGAGCCAGCTATAAGATTAATATTTCTCAAGTCTAATTCAAGTTATTTTTAATTTTTCTGGAGATAAGTTATGTTACCATCTTTTTCAACATCGTGTTAGTAAATTGTTTTTAGATATTAAGTGATCTATTTTCAACCTTTGAACATTTTTTATTTTGTTTGTATCACTATTCTCATTTTGTTAAATTGTGGTATAATTTGTCTAATAAGGCTGGCCAAGTGGAAACTAAAAACATAACTGAGGAGAATTGCATATAAGTATGGTGGATTCTTGTCTTGGGTACCATTGGTACTTGATAACAGAGAGGGCAAGAAAATATGCTTAATAACCTCATTTATTATCCAAGTATATATAAAATTGATAGAGAAGTTACAAGTACTGCAAATAGTGATATATGGATAAGTTTACCATATAGGAGAGAGACAAGAGAAAGTAAGGCAAGAGGGAAAAACTAACAAACTACTAAAATAGAATAACTAATTAGGGTAACTAATTAACCACCTAACCGCATTGTTTTACTGATCTTTTCACTATATGTCTCATTTGAGTTTTGCACAAGTCTTAAATTAATGATTGTGTTACTTTTCACTACCGTTGTCTCATCAATTTTTGACTTACCGAGCTACTTTTTTTATTCTGATGGACCAATCACTTGTGATTCGAGATTGTGAGTTAGCGTTTAGTGGTATCGTTTTGGGTCGAGTTGATGTATTCTCTGGTGACATGGAAGCTGAGGAGTGTCCTTCTAACTATGGGATTATAACCTTCTAAGAATGAGATTAGAAATGAACCTCTATTCAGTGGTGTCTATTTTGGTTATTTTCATTGGTGTTCCGCTTATAAACCGCGCTTTTATTTTGTAGTTCGTCTTTTACTGGTCTTTGTTCGTCTTGTACGAAAATTTTATTATTAATAATATTATATTTTCTTTTAAAAAATAACATAATATATTTAATGTAATTAAGTAAACTAAATATTGTCTAAACTTCATTTGAATTACCTTGATTCTTGGTTAAGTACACACACCCCTTGAATTGACGATGCGCATGCATATGTTGCCCGTATATACGAACATCATTCGGCACAGACTATGCCTGCCCCAAACAATATATTGTACCAAACTTTGAACACAAATTATCTATTCCTTCAATTTTGAAAAATATATCATGTACGTACGATATATTATTTGTTATGATCTTGTCTTGTTGTGTAATATTCTCTTCAAAGAAAATATTACCCTTCTTTATAAAAATATAATGACTAAAATCGTATATTTCATAGGATGCTAGTATAGTATAGTTAATAGTATAGTGTGTATGCTAAAAACAAAAGACTATATAATTTTCAAATACAAAATAAAAGAAAAGGTTAATATTCAAGTGTGTGGGTGTGTGTGGGAAAGTGAATTGAAGAGAGCATCGAATTCCATTAGGTTGCAATAAAAATGGTTGGTTGCTTTCTAAGTTCAGTCTTCTCGTACAAGCTACACTCCAACCCACACCTTTTCTTCATATTCTTCCTTTTACTTTCTCTCTAGAAAAGAAAAGAAAAAGATCAAAGGTAAAAAATTAAAATAAAAACTCTAGTTAAAAAAAAAAAACAAAGGAGAGAAGAGATTATCCTAGAGACGCGTGTCAAAATATTCTTGTCCATCTGAATATCCCTTTTGGATGGCCCATTAACATAACATGGCCTGTCAGAATATTCCTACCTTCTGACATTGTCCTATTCGTTCCTCATGGCAAGCATTTCCCATTTTTAATTCATTATATACTTTTTATATTAATTATTAGGAAAATGATAAACAATGCCCTTAGGGCAATGGTTAAGGTAATAGAAATAGTAAAAACACTCTTGAAATTTGTGCATTTTACTTTTCTAATACAATAAAACACAATTTCCAATACAAATATTACTTTAATTAGTAAATTTAACTAATGCCTCAAGGGCACTAGTTAACAAGACTCTAATTATTATACTACTTCCTAAAATATAAAATTTATTTTGACCATTGCATTATTTCAATGTATAATTTTGATTACTGATTTAATTATTAAAATTTGATATTTTAAAAAATACTCATCAAAACGAATCAAACAAGATCTTGTATGTTAATATTTGCATTTATATATTACTTAAAAAATATAGTTAAAACAAGATAAATGAATAGTGTCATTTTATTAAAATAAGTCTTATATATTAAAACGAAGGAGATAGTACTGAGAAAATGCTAATCAATGTATTCCATATAGTACTAATTAATGAATGTCAATAATAAAACTACACTAAAATTTGTGTAAACAATAGTATTTGTAAAATATTGAAAGTGTTATTTTAAATATATGATTTACTACATCTTTTTTGTAAGGTCTTGTTAAGGTAATAAAAATAATAAATTTATATTGAAAACAATATTTTATACACTTTTATGACTTTAACTACACAAATTTCAATATATTTTTATTATATTTGTGTTTCTTAACTAAGTGTTCTTAGAACACTAATTTAACATTTTCCTTTTTGTAATTAATGAATTTGTGTTGTACTACTTTTCAAGGTTCACGAATAATTACAAAATCTTAACCCACTTTTGTAAGTTTATACAAGAATTTCAGGAACTACTATATGTGACCTCCCAGCCATTTGATATTATTGCCCAAATGCATTTTAAAATTTTCTCATTACATAGAATTAGATCAAGAGGTGGATGAGTAATTTTTGATTTAGTTATCATGATGTGAAATTTTCATGGTCATAAGAATTGACCTTTTGACCATTCATCTGTTTATCCAAAACTTTTACCACTTGAATATGGGACATGAGACATGATCAAAATGTAGGCGGTTTTAAGGTTTAATTAGTCTGGATAGTTGTTTTTGTTTTAGTCAAAAGTTTTGGTATTTTTAAGGTTAGATTAGTGTAATATTTAAATTTTTTAGGATTAATTTAAAGTAAAATTAATTTTGTTTATTCGAAACTGAAATTTTAAGAATTAGTTTAGAGGAAAACTAATTGTTTTATACAAAATTGAAATTTTCATTCAAAACTAAAATTTTAGTTAGACTCTAAAACTTTTTATAGCTGTCACTAGACCAAAGGCTAATACTACAGAATGGGCCTTTTAAAGTAGATAACCGACTTCCATTTCATTCAAGATTAGCCCAATAATAAAGTTGGGCCGTGAGTAGACAGACAACCCATGCAAACTTGCTCGATCTCATTTTCCCAAACCAAGATTTTGATTGGAATTATAATAAGGAAAATGCTAAACAGTGTCCCCGGGTACTAGTTAAGCTCCTTAAAAAAAAATTGTCTTGAAACTTGTGTATTTAATATCTCTGTCTTGAAACTTGTGCATTACTTTTATTTTTTATTTCATTTTTTAGTATGCTTAACAAGTGCCCCGGGGACACTGTTTAGCATTACCCTTATAATAATAACTCGTATGAAAGAATCTTAATTTTATTTATGTTTTAGGAAAGAAAGAAGGGAATGATGCTTTGCGTCAAAAGGTTCAGCAAAAGCAAAAGGCAATTAGTTGGCATAATTTACGAGTGATTGTTGTTCTTATAAATAAATTAAGATCATTGGTTCATAATTACGAGAGAGATTTCTAAAATGGAGATATGCACTTTTAGCCTTGCTTGGTTGGAGAGAAATTGAGAAGAGAGAAATTGAAACACGGAAATTAATGCATATATTTAGATTAAAAAGTAGTTCAAATACATGCATTGATTTCCGTGTTTCAATTTCTCTCTTCTCAATTTCTCTCCAACCAAGTAAAGGTTAACGACAATTATTGCACTTCTAAAGCTTCAAAAGAATATGAAGAATTCCACATTGCCTAAGTAGATATGTTTTCCTTTTTACACCACCCACTATGCAAACAAGGACATAAAATGAAACTCGAACTAAATTGATCAACTCGATATTGGAAGTTTTTTTTTCCATTTGATTGAAACAATTAAACACAATCATATCATTTGGAAGAAAATAAAATACATGGAGACTCAGTTAGGAAGTGTCACCACTCACCACCCTTGCAAAGACTTGTATTGTAACCACTAAACATTTTTTTTGCATAAAGGAAATGAAAATAAGTTAAAAACTCACAAATTAGAAGACATAGATTCTAACCTCAATCACGAGTGTCCGACTTACTAGCATTTTCTACTCTTGAGTTAGGATTGTAGTCTGTAGACTAAACCACAAAACTTAGTTTAGACTTTAGAAGAAGATAAAATATCACAACAACTCTTAATAATATTAAAAGTGATGTCTTAAGCTCATAATATAATCTATCATCTGAGAATTTACACTATCACTATATAAGCATCAAGTTCAAAAAGCTCAATGAGAGCTTGAAGATGTCAAGAGCCACATGCTTCACCCTGCAAATTTAGTTCAAACACAACTAGAATAATATTGTAAGTTGGTCAGACGTGTATATACCCCCTCACTTTCTGACTTAGTTTATATATTTTGGTCAGCTTAATTAATTAATTGAACCTTGATTTTATTTTAAGGTGAGTAGAAATTTGTAGCTTGTGCAGTTTTTGGTCTAACATCAGGTTGTGTGGTCCATTTGCAAGTCTCATATTAATAAATCTATTTTCTCTGAAAAGACAATGATTGTTGAGCAACCAGTGGATGTGTCGTAGAAATGATTTTCTGGTAAGATGTTTAATCATCTAGTCCCACCATTCACTTGTAATAGATACAAAGATTTTTGTATCTATTATAAAGTGAACGGTGAAACTTTTTCAGTGTTTGAACTATGAGAGGTTTCACGATTTTTTTTAATAGAGTAAATTTTATATATATAAAAAAATAAGGGTAATTAAAATTTTGATTAGTACATGTAAGTTTAGCTCAATTGGTAGGAACATATTACATTTATGTGTATAGATTGGGGTTCGGACTTTGATACGTCCCCTTATTCACTTGTTATAAATGAAATTTCAGACATTAGACTATTTAACAAAAAAACTTTTGATTATTTTTCTTTACTGAATTTAAGCCTTTGATTGGTAAATACGAAACAAAGAAATGAGCATCAGTAATTAGCTTAACTAAATGCAAAATTAGTGATGTCTAATATACTTAGAATATAAAGTTGATTCATTGCCACCAGCATAAGCATAAGTAATTTATCAACCAAAAAAAGGCATGAACATAAGTATTAGAATTGTATTCTTTTGAATCCAATAATTTATCAAAAGCTTTAATTCATGTAATATAATCGTCAAAATGGTCACTGGATTCGAATTTAAAATTCTATTCAACTTGGATATAAAGAGAATGGTATTATGTGATGAGAACTTATATGAATAATTGAATATTGAAGTAGTGTTTTAGTAGTAATATGAGGGAAAAATATTCTTGTGGGCTTTGTGGAAAGCCAAGGACAGTTCGTCTACGGGTCTAAGAATTTTGCAATATATAATAATATTAGAATATCATATCATATATATAATATATGGGATAGAGAATCTTTATTAGACCTATATTGACTAAAATAAAAATGAAAAGTATATTACTAACAGGATTATTCTTCTAAAAATTCTGTGATTCACTTTGAGGTTTGATTCTAAGTTCTTTTGGACATAAAAAAATGAAGGAGGAAAGCAATTCTATTATTATTATTATTATTATTATTATTATTATTATTATTATTATTATTCAGTTTTGAGTTTAATATTAACCATTGCTATCTAGCTGTTAACAAATTTGTTATGCTTGCATGTGGAAGAATCCGTAACTATATGCAAAGTAGAAACTTCAACCTTCATTTTCCTTTTTTAATATAACCAGAGTTTTTCTCAATTATAAACTATTTGAAATTAATTAACCACTCAACTTGAACTCAACAATCTCCCTTAAAAGTGGAAGCCTCCTACATTTTATACTTGATTCAAACACTAAAGATCTACTCTCTTTCCAATTAAGCGGAACCGAATACTATAATATCATTTGTTGGAGAGTCAAGAGGAGCGTCTAAAGCAACAATAAGTCAATGCAAGGTCAAGACTACAAGAAGAAAATGTTGCATCTCAACAAAAAACTTTAAAGCATTAAAAATATACTACGTAAATCACATTTTATATATATCCAACGGTTGTTCCATTTATAGTATAGACTATGAGCGACTGACCACTCATTTTAATTCAACAAGAATTTCATCCATAATTTCAACTTTAATTTTTGCCATGACGGAGACGAACTATTGTAGTTATATATATATATATATATATAACCAAAATAACGTAATACCAAGACCTCAAAAAAAAATTTAACTAACATACGTAAAAATCAATTATTTAATTTTAATTAAAAATGAAAAAAAAATCACATGTTTAACAAGAGGTTATGTAATTGAAACCAACATGAAATGCAACAATGTTAAATTTTCTCGAGGTAGAGTTTTCTTATTCTTTGAAATCTTATCCGGCTCGTGAGATTATGTAATTGTGCGCAGATATCTGGTTAAGACAAAAAATAACCTTAAAGGCTTAAACCTCCTATTGAAGGATGGAAAAAAAAATAGAATAAAATAAAAAGTGAATTTTTTTGTATCTAACATGTATTGTTGAGGTATATATCTTATAGACAAAATTGATATAAAATATAAATTTTTAAATATAAATGAATATGAATATACGATATGATATTAAATTTTATTATAAAGGACTGTACCTAACAATAGTAAGTTATCTATTGGAGTGTTCACCAAATTAAATTGAATGGAAAGAGAAGAGTTAGAACTTAGAATACATGTGCATGGATGTGTTTAGCATCTTAAGCATATAAAGAAAGTGGAGGATGGAATAGAATTACGTTGGTCGGCCTCAATTATAAAGATGAATTTGTAAAGAAAAAAAGACACACTAATTCTTCAGTGTGTTGGTGAAGACTCGAATTTTGAACCTTTAATTCAGTATGTTGAAATAATTTTTGACTTACCATTATTGTTTGTGTCAACACCAAATTTAAACTACCTACATCAAATATCATTGTCCTTAAGATTCTGCACTACTAATTAAGGTCGTGACATTGAGTTTTTGTGCGAAAGTTCATCTATCTTTTTCTTTTGTTTGAGTTTCATTCATTGCAACAACATCATTTTGAATCTTTGTTGAGTTTTAAAAAATTTAAATACGAATATTAGGATAATATTAAAAATAAACTTAATATCTTTAGTTATATGATATTGATATAGTCTACAGTACTTCAGAAAAGTTATTGCAAACTTTCCTCTGAAAAATCTTGCATAGTTTATCACAATTTATTAGGTGTGAACTTTCACATAGCCTTTATTTCATTTTAATCTTTTTAGGTAGGGGTGTAAGCGGATTGAAAAAAACCGATTAAACTGATGATCTAAACCAATCTAAACCAAAAATAAACTGAATTTTTTTGTTCGGATTAAAAAATAAAACCAATAATTGAAAACCAAAGTGGTTTGGTTCGGTTCTCAGATCCAGTTTTTCAGATCCAATGGATTTACCGAACCGAACCAAACTAAACTAATATATAGTATTTGGTGGCGAACACCACCTAAGACTTGTATTTAGAATTTAATGGTAAACTTTATTATATCTATGTGTTATAATTTGTATTTCAAAACTATGTTATTGTTTACTTGATTTGTGTTATTATTGTAGTCGTTTGAAAAATAGAGCTTGAAATATATATCGTTTCAAAAAATAAAGCTTAAAATATATCGTTTAAAAGAATAATAGCATAAATTATATTGGAAAAACAAAATGTTGCAAACCAAGTATAATATCCGATTCAAACCGAACCAAATCGACTAGTTTGGTTCAGATTCATCTTTGAAAAACACACAAAACCGAACCAAACCAAACCGATTCAAAGTTTATTAGTTCAAACACTAGATTCACTCAAAATTGATCAAAACCAATCTGCTTACACCCCCTACTTTTAGTTATGTTTGGTCGAAATTTAAACTTTATTTAACCAACGCCTCTTGGTCTCGAGTAACTTGCCCTACGATTTGAAGCGTTTGGCCTGATTTTTTGGATTCGATTCTTGCAGAGTTAAAAATGTGTTTGGTTGGTATTTGTTTGGTCTTTGGTCGAGCGAAATTTACTCTTACGTTGTCAGCGTGGAGATACTTTTTTGGGTAGCTAGCTAGTGATGGTGTCTGGAAAAAAAATTGTATGTAAACAAAGCGACATACCCCGTGAAACTCACACAACTGCAAAGTCTTTGGTTCAAACTCAGATGAAAGTGTCCGATATCAATATCATTATTTTCCAATTGATGAGTTAGGCCTTACATAAAAATAAACTTTATTTCAAGCAGATGCAGAAAAAAGCAAATCTTCTGGTAGATTTTACATTCTGGTGAAAATGGGAGCATTTTGAACAATACAAGCAACCACCTTGACTTAATTTCTTTTCGGCCCATATCCTCGTTGGGCTTATTGGGAATCAATTAAACTAGCCCAAATATGTTTCTGTATGCTATTGGGGAAAATTGCTCTTCCCGCCCCTCAATATGCTCCCACACCCCCTAAACTGACTAAAATACCCTTTCGCATCCTAAAAAACGAACTAAAATTTGTTTCGTATCATAAAAAACGAACGGTTTGTAACATACAAATACACCTTGAACAAACGAAGTGTTAATTTGTTGGGCTAATGTTGTATAAGTTCGCATTTTAAAATGCGAACTGGATTTTTAATTCGTATGTTAACATACGAAATGTGTCAAGTTCGCATTTTAAAATGCGAACGCATACAACATAGCCTAACAAATAAACACTTCGTTTGTTCAAGGTGTATTTGTATGTTACAAACCGTTCGTTTTTTATAATACGAAACAAATTTCAGTTCGCATTTTAGGATGCGAACTCGCTCAATTTCGTACCGTAAAATGCGAACACCTCTGTTATATGACAGTTGCAGAACTGACATGTTCATTGTTCACCTAAACACTCAACCTCACACCATTGCTCGAATTTGCGATTTTTGGAGCGATTTTTGCGTGTTCAAGCTTGTATTCAACAATTCTTCACTCATTTGGATGATCTTGCACCTATTTTGAGTCGTAGAACAGGTAGTGTGTGCTTTAACCATATATATTTTGATTTTATATGAAGAAATATGCATACCCATGATTGTTGATGGAGGCTAAGATGCATAGTAGGTTTGAAATATGCATAACCATATATTTTCATCCACATTATCTCATTGTAGTTATTTGTTTTGGTTGATATAGGAATGACTGAACCTCCGGCAAATATACCTGACGCAGGTGGGTCAGAAAATCTTATTGATGTTGTTCGACCCATCGAACAAGTTAGCTATAACACGGGAAGTTCGTTTTTTACAAATGTGAAGTATAAAGTTCGAGATGATTTAATCAACTGGTGTCGTGCCGAGGCTGCCAAAGTTGGTTTCACTATTGTTATACAAAAATCTGACAATGGTTCTGAGAGAAGGAAACAATATTTCATATTGGGTTGTGAAAGAGGCGGCGTTTACAAGGAAACAAAGAAAGAGTTAAAGAAGAAAGACACAGCGACGAGAAAATGTGAGTGTCCGTTCAGACTTCGCGGTTACTTTTTGGCATCGCAAGAATGGAGTCTTAGTGTTGTGTGTGGTGATCACAATCATAAGCTTGATGAGAAACTAGAAGGTCATATTCTTGCTGGACGCTTACGAACGGAAGATAAGTTGTTTGTGCACGAGATGACAAGAAATTTGGTTCAACCAAAAAATATTTTGTCTACATTGAAGGATCGTGATAGCTCCAACAAGACTGGAATTAAGCAAGTATACAATGCAATACAAAGATACAAACAAACAGTTAGAGGTGAAAATAATGAAATGCAACATCTTCTGAAATGCCTTGAAGATCACAAATATTTTTACAAGTCTAGAACTGTTGGTAGTGGTTCAACTACTGTACAAGATATTTTCTGGGCACATCCGGAGAGTGTGAAATTGTTTAACACATTTCCGACTGTTTTGTTGATGGATTCGACATACAAAACCAATAGGTACAAAATGCCTTTGTTTGAGATAGTCGGCGCAACTTCGACTCAAAAGTCTTATTCTGTTGGTTTTGCGTTTATCGCCAATGAAAAAGAAGATAATTTTGTTTGGGCTCTTACGACATGTAAGAATCTTTTGAAGTGTGGCGACTCATTTCCTAAGGTTATTGTGACTGACAGGGATACATCACTCATGAATGCTGTTGCTAGAGTGTTTCCATCATCAGCTGCGTTATTGTGTACCTTCCATATTTTCAAAAATGTTAATGCTAAGTTGAAGAAAGTGAGCAATTTGGAAGGACAAGAGCTGACAGATTTACTTGCAACCCTCGAGTGTACTTGGAAAAATATTGTGGACTCTTCTTCTGAAGAAATGTATGCAGAAGCGGTTGTACAGTTTAGGAAAGAGTTTGAGAATTATCCAAGCTTTGTGAAATATGTTGAAGAAACAGTTTTAGGTTCCATGAAGGAAAAATTTGTCAGGGCTTGGACTAACAGGGTAATGCATATTGGCAACACCACCACAAACAGGGTTGAGTGTCAGCATGGTGTTTTAAAATCATATTTGTTGAATAGTAAGGGTGATTTGGTAAGGGGTTGGGAAGGAATGGATAGAATGTTGACAGTTCAACATACTGGGATTCAAGAGACATTTGGAAGGAGTAATACAAGTGTGGAACATCATTTTAAAAATCACTTCTTGTACAAGAATTTAATCTACAACATTTCTAGGGAGTGCTTGAGGTTTATTCGAGGTGAAGAGGAAAGATCAAAGAAATGTGGTAGGAATCGAAGACTTTGTGGTTGTGCGATAAAGATTACTTATGGGTTGCCATGTGCTTGCTTAATTGCTTTGAAGATTGAGCGAAAACTTCCGATTAGATTGGATGAGATAAACTCTCATTGGAAGAGGTTACGGTTTGAAGGTGATGTGGTTAATAAAGATGGTAAAGAGGATGTTACATGCATTTCCGAGTGGAATGGTATTCAGGTTAGTTCGGACATTAATTTATGGCTTAATTAATTGTTTTACTAAATCACTTCATTTGATGTCTAAATTAATTTTTTGGCTTAATTTGTTTGTTTTTTGTGTTAAATGTAGGAACGTTTGAAAGTAGTTGATTATAGTATGCAGTTGCAAATCAGGCAACAAATGCGACAGTTAGCATGGCCACAAACGACCACATTGACTTCTCCAAATGTTATCGCAAAATCACAAGGTGTAAACAAGAGGAAGATTACTCGAGGCGAGAGCTCGACTACTAGATCTCCATCTTATTGGGAGCATGTTGATGCTGAAATTCCAGATAGTCAAGCCTCACAGTCAAAACCATCACATCCCAAAAGGAAGACTGCTCGCATTGGTCGTTTGACTCCTAAACCAATTCCGCGTCCAACAAATCCACTTATGCATCATATTCCAATGTTCATGCGTTCTCATATTGAAGATATTATAGATGTTCAAGGTGATGGTAATTGTGGATTTCGCGCGGCAGCTGTATATCTTGGTAAGGGTGAAGAAAGTCACGTCTTAGTTCGAAGGGCTATGATTAGAGAGCTAAATCAATATAGGAGTGAGTACTTGGAAATTTTTGCTACTGAGAGACGCCTTCAATACATCAATGACGGGCTATATCCTCCGGAATCTGGTGAATATGCACCCGTGGACAAGTGGTTGACGTTTCCAGATATGGGACATATTCTTGCAACTACATACAATAAGGTTGTAGTTGAGTTGGCCAGACCTGAAGTTGGGTTTTCCGAAACATTCTTTCCCTTGAGAGGTCGTCCTCCTTCTGATCCTTTTTCACGCATTATGTCTCTTGTTTTAACTCCAAATCATTTTTTTCTTGTTAAGTTGAAGGATGGTTGTCCATTGCCTCCAACATGTAAAGAATGGAAGATTCATCGTTCTACTGAAGCTGAGACATGGGAGGATAAGTTTTTGGACAGACAAGTTGAGTTCAATGAGCTGATGGCGGTTGAGATGGGTGATATGGGCCCACATCGGACAAATGAAGATGACCCCATAAGCTTAAGTGGAGATGAAGCTTAATTATGTAATTTGATATTTTTAAATTTTTTTGGTTGTAAGGTTGCCGACACTTTTTGTGGCTATGGTGTTGCCGACACTTTTTGTGGTTGTTATGACATATTAGAACTAAATCACAACCAAACTTTTCTCGCCATTTATGCTTATTTTATAAATGTTGTAGTTGAATATTGTTAGTTAATTAATATGATTATGGTGTATTTATTGGTAATACTTATCAAGATGGGCGAAAATGGCATGAATATGCACAACAAATTACACTAATTAGTCACAAACAAAATCTATTCATGCTGTCAGCTTATGCAGGAAAAAAACCAGATAAATTAACCATTCGTATTATAAAATACGAATATAAAATGCCTTCGTATGTTAACATACGAAATAGATTAATATTTCGTCCCGTATAAAACGAAATGTCAGTTCGTATGTTAAAATACGAAATGAACATTAATTTCGCATGATAAAATGCGAACTGCATGGCAGCAGACAGAGTTTCATTTTTTATGCAAACGTCCCACGGATTAACCCGTGCCATCCTGTACAATTTCTTACTAAATTAAAATTTCACAAGAACAACAGCTTCAAACACAATCAAACACAACTTAAAACCAAATTACAAAACATTGGTACAATAACTTGAAATCCAAAACATTAGTACAATAACTTCAAATCCAAAACATTAGTACAATCCATATAACTTAGTACAATCCAAAAAACTTAAAACCAAATGTATATTAATTAGTACAACCAAAATGACTTTGTAAAACTAAAATCTATTGAGTAGCACCACGACTAGGACTTCCACCGCCGCGACTTGAACTTGCACCGCCGCGACTTGAGATTCGCCTAGATTGATAAGTAGCAATCGGCCTAAAATCTACGGCCACTGACAAATCTGTGTAAACTTTGTTAAGTGCAGCAATTGCATCTTCCAAACTTGGACCGCTGTCAATCGTATCTTTCACATCTCTCCGAACATTTCTACAAATATTAACCACGTCTAATGTATGATCACCCTGAATCTCTGCTTCCATATTTGGCGGGCTAGGTGGATTGCCTTCAATTGGTGGCGAAATCTTTGGATGAGAAACTTTACAAAACCATGTTAAATAACCCGGTACTGTGTCAGATGGAGCCTGAACCCGTGGACCACGCATTTCTTCATTCACATAGTTTGCAACTCTGTAATCCCGGAAACCTCTTTCAATCCGACCGCTGTCAATTAATGGTATTGCTGATATAGTCGGGTCTCTTGGAATGGTCTGAACATGACCATACTGTCTCAGCACCCGCTCAGGCAAATGTGGAAAAAGCATTTCACGTCCGCACATAATCCATCCTGTGTACCAGCTGATGTCTTCGAACGGACGTTCCTGACGATGCTCTTCATAAGGACAAAATACTACTTCATCAACACCCATCAGATCCAAGACAGTCCTATAGGTTTCAAACCGTTGATGACACTTTGTGGTAGTGAACATGGAAGCAAAAGGATCGGCATGACTATATGTAGTATTAAGTAGACGCGGAGCTACTGTCTTGAAATGCGCCATGATCCATGCCTGACGGAAAAAAAAAAATAGTAAGAAGTAACCAATCAGCTTATATTGAAATAATTAAACAAACGGCAAAAAAACAAATTAAATAAAAACAAATTTAATACCTGAAGCAGACAATTATATCCGGCATTCTTAGATGTCTTCGGAACAGTAGATTGAGTGAGGTAATGAAACAAGTAAGCAAGCCCTGATGCACCCCAGTTCCACGAACGGATTAAACTGATATCCCTTAAGTACTGCAGAAACACAACATCAACATAGTGCGAGCTCTTGTTGGTGAAAAGGGTGGCACCAAGCAAGTATAATAAAAAAGATCTGATGCAACAGTGTCTGTAAAATTCTACACGTTCATCTACTTGATTATCATTTTCAGCTTCAGCTTGCAATGCGAGTTTGAGATTGTCATAATATAACCGCTCCAACGTTTTAAATGAAATGTGAGATCCTTTGCAGTGAACAAACTCATCTTCGCATTCAATCTAAAGAAAATTTAGAACAAATTCTGATTTTGAGAACACCACCCATAGCAATCAAAACAAGCATATCTACTACAATATACTATAATTTACATATAACTTACTTGTCCTTTCCACAGTGCGGCGGCAATGTGTTTACCAAAATGCGGAAGAAGAGATGTGTCAAAAGGTCCGCCAGGATATCTGTCCGGAGGTGGTGCTGGTCGTGCTGGATTTGGCACTTTTCTGGATGCTCTAACATTTCCTCTTGGTGGTGACGGAGGACGATCCATTTCATCATTCATTTCATCATCATTATCAGGTTCAGACTCAGACTCAATCCGGTGCCGAATCTGTGCAACCGATCTTGCAACCATTCTTCCTTTACGACGTCTCGGCTCTGGAACATTGGCCACAAACTGCTCTTCAGCTTCAATTGCATTCATTTCAGCGTCAAATTCGTCAACATATTGAGACTCAGTCTCAGCCTCAGCCTCATATCGAGTGACTCTTCTATCCCTACGACGAGGAGGCGGTTGAGCATAGGCCGGTAAAACAAATTCAGCATCCATTGCATTCGCATTCATTTCAGGCTGAATTTGATCATCATTTTGAAGCACCGGCTCAGGCTGAACTTCTTCATCATTCCGATCAACTCTTCTTCGCTTACCACGACGAGGATTGTAAGGATTGGCAGCTGCACGCTCTCTACGCACAGAACCGTGTGCTCCACTTTCTTTTCCTAACCGTTGTCTTCCAACATTGTCGGCCATTCCTATCACCACAAAAAACTCAAACATAAATAATTTAACATAACCGATCACTAACAAAATAGACCAAGTACAACATTGTCTAATGCATTTTCTTCCGACTACTTTAAGTTTTAAACTCACCTTGGCAACATACTATAATGACTAATAAAATGTATGGAAGTGAAATTTTACATAGTGTCACAAATAGTTTCTAAGTCTTTAATATGTATTGGTCCAATGCTTTTTTATGTTTCCTGTAACATCACATTTACAAGATAAGGTAGATAAATCTTTCTTTTCAAACACACCATCCAATTCCTACTAAACGTTTTAGAAAAATCACATATAGGTTTCAACTCCTCAAAGTAAACACGTTGTCCCCAAAAGACAAATTCTTAAAGCCAAATTATATTTCCACACATAAATTATATTATGACTTCTAAAAATTGACTTCTCAATATATAATAAGTTACATTTTTTCAGAAAAAGAAAAGAATATGAAATTGTGGACATATTAAACAATGAAGCATGATATCACAGAAATCTCTAAAATAATTTCAATTGTAGAATTTCTAAACCAGATCAATGAATTTCTAAACAAAGCAGTAAAACCAGTACTAATAGCTTGTCCAAAAATAAGAGTAGCAAAAGCAATTTCCATAAAATTATCACAAAACAAGCAGAGGCGAAATTCACAGAACCCTAATTTGATTTAGAACCATAAAATTATCAATTTCCATAAAACCCCTAAATTGATTTAGAACCCTAAAACTATCAATTTCCATAAACCCCTAATTTTGAACCCTAAATCGCATAACCTTCCAAATCATTGAGTAGAAATCACACTTACTTGTAGAGTAGAAATTGTTGTTGTGAAGTTTGATGCAAATAAATCGTCGAATCTTCCTTTGTTGTGACCGATTTTGGGTTCAAATCGCGTGACCTTCTCTCTGCCCCCTTCGTATTACATATAGCGTAATGATTCTAGATTTCGTTTATGAGACCCGTTCGTATTTTACGATACGAAACAACGCGCTTTCGCATGATATAATGCGAACCAAAAATTAGTTCGTATTTTAAAAAACTATTGCTACACAGGTCAAATTTTGAGGGTATTTTGGGATTATTGGGGGGTGTGGGAGCATATTGAGGGGCGGGAAGAGCAATTTTCGCTATTGGGTGGGTTGGGCTACGTCCACTTTCTTTGTTGTATGATGAATTGTTGGTCCAAAACAAAGTACATAAATATTTTCCCATATTAACTATTAAATATTTTCACTTATTTATTTTCTGGATTTTTCACCAACCTTGCAAATTTGTCAAAAAAGGAGAAAACCACAATAAGTTTTTTGGTTTTTGATTGATGTATCAGTCGGCAAAAAAGAAACATGTTGCGACTAACTCAAATTTAAGTTTTTTCTAGAATTATTTTCTCGTTCCGAAAATAACTTGAATTGTTATAAGTTTTTAATTTTGTCATACAAGTTTCTTAGACAGTTCATTTATACAAGACTTGTGTTTGGGAGGTCGAAGACTTTCATGACTTCAAATATTAATTTATTCACGAGCCCATTACCGAATAATGTGACCCATAATCCGAATATAAACGGGTTTGTGTGAAAAGGGAACCATGAGGTTTAACTTGGTCAAGGGCACAGAGGGCACAAATCAGCCCCGTTTCTGAGATTTCATGGGCTTTAAGCCAAATTTGAAAAAAAAAAACATTCTATTGTATAATACATCACAATTTTTCTATAAAAGACCAATGAAATATGAATCAATTATAACAACAAACATCTCAGTTATGATAGCACCCAGAGTCACAAATGTTTTGAAATTTAAGATGATTGTTTGTAATACGATATTTTTGCAATTGGTATGAGAAATATAATCTAGTTAATTAGACAAAAGAGAATTTTAAAAAAAATGAGATCTTAATACTCGAAATTCAATGAAAAATTATCTAAATTTGAAAATTTGTTGTTGTTTGATATCGTAAGATAGATAATCAAATATTTATTGTTGAAAACGTTATAGGAATTAAAATCCAGAGAAGAAAATTTTTAACAAATTCAAAAGTCGAAATATTAAAAAAAGTAGAAATACATTAGATCGTAGAGATAAATAACTGAAGAGAAAAAAAAACAATTTAAATTTTAATGCAAGACAAAAAGAGATTCGATATGCGTTTTAGGTTTTACTTCTCAATTTTGTATTTTGGCTAATGAAATTTAGGTGTGAAAATAAAAATGTTAAGCTTGGGGTGTAAAAAATAAATTATGTTGACTTCGTAAAAAAAAATATAAAGAATTATTGAGCTCAAATCTGATAAATATTTCAGTTTTTTTTTTTTTGTATTTTTTACTATGTATAAGGTCTATAAAAATATAAGTATTACTATATACATCCTATATAAAAATATTTGGACCCCTTATCGGCATAGGCCTTAGGCCGTCGCACTCCGAGCCTATGCCCAGAGCCGGCTCTGGGCATAATGGTAATAAGGGAGTGACATGACAATGGTTATTTGAAATTGGTGCTCAGGATTAACTCAGATTAAGGTCATGACGACGATGATAATATTCGTTTGTTCATACTTCATATCAATTATAGAAATAAAATCAAATGTTACACACGACATTATCTAAATCAATTCCAACATAAATAAATACTTGCATTACGAACTAAAACAAAACAACTAATATCAACTCACTGATATTAAAAATACACAAAGACTAAAAACAAAAAATTGTGTATTAGAAATTTAACGAACTAATATATATTTAAAATTAGATTAGATTTTAACTAAAATTATGTTAAAACTAAAAGCCGTCCAATTTATTTAAGGATTCTGTATGGAAAATTGGATATGATTGGCTGTTGCTAATTGTCATTCAACAGATCCTCTCACAAAAACACAAACGCTACCAGACACTTAAATGTAGGCTGGACAAATGCTTCACTCAGGGCATGTTTGGTTTGACTTTAGATAGAATTGATTTTGGAAGAATTGATTTTGATAGAATTAATTTTATCAGAATTGATTTTAGTAGAATTGATTTATGTTTGGATACAATTATGTAAAAGTGAGTTGAAAGATAAATTTTAGTGTAAAAATCATACTTAAAGCTAGGAGCTACAAATTCTAGCTTCTTGCGGAATCAATTATGGAGGCATAATCAATTCTGTTTCAGTATAACCAAACACTATAAAATCAATCCAGAATCAATTCTACACCTCTAGAATTGTTTTTGACTCATTCAAAAGCTAAACCAAACACACACTCAGTCTTCGTTAAATAAAAACATTATATTTTCTTTCGTTTGTCGGATAAATAAGTGTATGTATCAGAATTCAAATTATAATTTTTATATTATTATGTAATGTCTCTATCAAAATTCGAACTCCAATTTTCATTTTATCATACACAGTAATGTAATTTATCTCTTGTAACCAAAATAAACAAATATAATATAAATTTATCTCTTTTATCAAGCGATTGAGTTTAGTGTAAGGGGACCTCCCTCCCACATGCCACAAAATATAAATCTATTTTTTTTTTACAAGAGAAAAGAAAAAAGTAGAAGAAGAAAAAAATACTATTGGCCGCGATGATATGCAACACTCATGTTGTCCACCGCAAGCAGTAAACGAAGATATGTTGGAGGATACAAAAACAAATGGTTTGAATTTTTTTTTGGGAAGCTAAAAGAAAAAAGAAAAAAACGAACTAAAAAAAAAATTAATCACGAAAAAAAAAGGATTCTCATTGCGTCGGTTTAAAGAAAATCTTGAATTTTTCTGAATGAGACTCCAAATTTAACGAAGAAGTGATAGTTTAAATGTTGGTCCAAACGATCTTTTCATATTTGACAAAAAAAAAATCCTATTTTTTATCTAATAGTAATTTCGAATAAAATAGAAATAAATTATATTTGAATATATATATTAACATAATTACACATGAACAAATGGTAAACAGACAAACAAACTGTGCCGCCAAACTTTCTGTATAGTAAAACTCAACCTTTGAATAAGATTATCTTCGTAAAAAAAGTTATGAAAAACTAAAAAAATTATTACCTTTTTTCTCGAATTATAAATTATCTCTTGTAATTTTTAATTTTTATCTTAGGGTGTGTATTAAATACTTAATTTCTCCGATTCTTAAAATACTTGGGCACTAATATTGTTTAAAAAACAATTACTGTAGTTTTTAGAAATCTAAGATATAAGTGACATCTCTCTTAGATTAAAAAAAAATTGATAGGAGTATCTTTCTTTTTGATTAAAAAAATCGACATCTGTCTTCCTATTCATCAATTGAGATTGAGAGTAAATTAAATATATAATAATGCATATCATATTTATCTATTTGATTAGAAACATCGCATTATATATATACACGCAAGAGTTGAAATTTGAACTTGAGATTCTCCGGTTTAGTGTTAAGTGATCAAGCGATTTAGGATAAGAGATTTGGCTTATAATGTTCCATCAAGTTTGGTCCAACAAATTTAGAGGCCGAGAGCAAAATTTGAAGTGAAACCCTTTAAAAAAAACAACAAAATTACGGGCATTCTTAAGAGTTAAGTCTAATTAGTAAAATGGTGTGTTTATAAACACTACTAATAGTTTTTTTTTGGTACATAAACACTACTAATAGTTATAAACACCTTATAATTTTTAAGTAACAAAATTAAATGATAGGCATTCATAATCTCGAAAATGGATTAAATCCAAATAGTTCAATTTTGATCGAACAACTCCAAATTACCAATGGTATGGATGTGATGCTTTTTTACCGGACGGTAAACTTAGTTCTCTTTCTCATTCATTCATATGCAACTTTGGAGGGTGTAACTCAAATATTAGTATACCAAACCCTATGATTAGTTTATTACAATACATGCCTTTTTTAGAGTTACTTTTACCCTTTTTTTAAAAGCACGCCCTCTATCAATTATGTAGGAAGAGAAGAGGAAAAAACATTGTTTTTCCAGCGTTTGGATAAGTAAATTCGAGATAAAAAAAATAGTATTTTTTCCTTGTTTGGATGGAAGTGAATTTTAAGAATTATTGGTAAAATATAAACTCTTTTTTTTTTCTATCATGATTACTGTACATGCCTAAAAAGGTCCATTGGGAGCCCACGACAGAAAAGTATAGATTAAAGATAAAAAAATACTCCATATATAAGATGTTATATTTTTGACCAAACAATTTAGAAACAAGTAGTGTGACAATGAAATTTAGGCATAGGTACATCGAGACTTTAATTTGAAGGAAAGTTAGCTTGTACTTTGTGAGTACTACTACTAGTTAGTTAGTATATCCCAAACCTTAAATAGAAACCATTGATTAAGCACACACATGCATGCATAATGATATAACAAAACTATGTTTGTGCATAGCGACATGAACAAAATCTTGGAGAACATCTCCATCAAAATAGTTGCAATATTGTCCCATTCAAAATCGTCATCACCCGGTATAAAATGAGGTAAGTATTGTCGTGCATAATTAATTAACTAAGTCCAAATCTTTCTCCATTGGATGCTCCATCCTCTAATTTTTTAACATGTGGCAACTTTGGCTCCACTAAAAATAACTTAAGAACATCAAACATTATTTATATTATTTCTTGCATTGAAGATGTTATAATTAAGAACACAAATTTGTTGATGGGTAAGTGGTGGTATAGTAGTGGCTATGCCTATTTTCTAAGACACCATCTTATCTTTAAGGAAATTGCAATTCTATGACATAACATAGTTAGTGAATTGATAGTTGATGCTAATATTTGTGAGCCACAATGAATATAGTTAACGCATAACATATACGAAATTGTTAAAGTAATGGGGCGAAAGGAGCACTCAATTTGCTTCCAAACTAAGATGGCGTCTAGGACAATCCAATAAATTTGTTGTTTATATTAAACCAATTAGAAGTTCAATAAACAAATGAGAAAAAGAATTGGACGCCAATAACATTAGCTAGATGCCTAGATGTTAGTTAGTTTGATTAATTACTTAGAGTACAAGTTATTATCCTCTACTACATGTAGGAGTATATGATAGATCACGTTTTGTACTATATATAGATATAGATGATGTGCACTCGTTAATTCACTAATTAAGGAAAATGATACCTTCCCTCAATTTGTATTTCATAGTAGTAATAGTTTACACAATCAGGTTTATAAAAAATATAATGAGGGCTGCACACAATATATGTATACAAAAGGGGCGTAGTGTCAGAAAATGTCTATCTATGAAGTAGATATATTTTTTTGGATTAAGCGTGTTTTGGTGTCGGATACATAATACCGATGCTTATTATTGCACTAAAATGTATCATAATTTTCAAAATTTTATTTATATATTGACTATATTTACAACTTTCAAAAATAAATTATAAATTTATACTCTTAACTAGTGTGTAAATGCACTAATTAACATTTGCTTAATATATGTGTCTATTCTTTTTAATTTATTCACGTAATACATTTTGAAATTATTTGAGGTATGTGTGGAGATAAAACTAGAGTTGTCAAACGGGCGCTGGTCTGGGCCAATCTGCCCTAGCTGGTGAGTCTAATTCTATAAAATATAAATGGGTTAAATTGATCCGGTCTGATTGTTTTTTGGCCATACATTAACAAGCATGGTTCGGTGTGTTGATGAGTTGACCCGACTCATTTTTTTCATCCATTTATTAAAAAAAAATTAAATGACTTTGATATATTAGTTTTTCATAACTATTAATTTTATTGAGATATAATTATATGAGATCATAAATAATTGTTACAATCATCACTAAATATCAGTTAAACTATACTTTGATTCTTGTAAAAATAATTGAATCAAATCAATATATTATAAAATTGATTTTAATTAAAGTTTTAGGTAAATATAATCTTTTTTTTATTGAACTTACAAATTAAATTATATTTATTTTTTATAATAAACTTTCAGTTAGATGATAATTTGTTATGTACTTCTTAATTATTATTTTTTTACAAAAATGACATAAAATTTATGATAATAAGCCGACTCAAAGTTCAATAAGTTAGCTCAACCCATTTGTCATGAGAGCTACATAAACTTAGGCAAAAAGAAAATTCCAATTACTCGATTTTATAACTAGGCTAAATTTTAAGGGTAAATTTTATAATTAGGCTTTCTAAATTTTAAAATTTAACCTGTTCAAACGTGTGGAGTAATGGACCAGCCATGAACTTGGTCCATTTTGAACAAGTCCTAGACAAAACACAAGCACAAGTGAAGGACAGAGTTTAGGACCTCCGGCAGTGTTTTACTACCACATTTCAGCTATGAATAATGCTACCGAACAACTACTTTTGAGGCTTTGGCGCGTCTACGTCATCTGGTAGTTAACGCTGTCATTCTTTAATCCACTGTTACTTGGAGTAATTTATTACCGACATGGCTTAATAAAACTGCTTTATCATTATTAACATTAAATAAATAATTGAAATCCATTGGTAAAAAGCAGTGCTAATTGAAAGTAAACACATAAACACAAAATAATGCAGTACTGTGTGTATGCAGTTTCCATTATGTGAAACGCCGTATATTTGTCCGTTTACTTTAACATCGAATCCTAGTAATCTTAATACAGTGACATTTTGTACGTTAAATTAAACGAGAGGAGAGAAAGAAGAAAAAGTACTAGGTGTGCCAAAAAACGGATGTAGCGATTATTGAGCAAATTAACTGTTGAAATTCAAAGAAGTGTCAAGTGTGAGTAGTATGGGGAAAAAGTCCCACATTGGAAAAATGTGTGGAGATTTGAGCATTTATAAGTGAGAGGACTCATAAACCCATTGTCCACTCGGTGTCCTAACATTAATGATTTGTAACATTTAGCTACTATATAATGTGTTTTAGTAAGCAATTATGGAGATGAAATCATTTTCTCTATTGTCTCTAAGAAAGAAGGGTAATGGTTGAGAGAGAGTTTAGTAGTAAGATAAATATAATTTGATTAAAAAGTTATTTCACTTAAAAATTAAATTGTTTTAATATTTTGATTGAGATGAAACCATATTTGTGAGACTCGACTTAATCGATAATATTAGCTTTATTAAACTTAGTTATTATTTTATACATTATTTTTAAAAAAATAAATCAATATAATAGAATCAACTTAGTAAAAGTATTATTTTTAATATTGTGATTGTATTCCACTATTCCTTAATATATGTAAAAACAAATTCAATCAATATTATTTTTGTTTTTGATTTTGTTTGATTGAAGAGAAATAGTAAAACAAGGTTTTTTTTACTTAAGGTGATACTACAAGATTAATTAGCGGGGTCCATTTTCCATAGTTGGGTCAAAAGCTCTTCGTTATTCACAAAACTCCCGCCAGCCTGTTATCCACACAAATGAACACACCACACAAAGGGCAACTCTGTCATTTATCTTGGATTTCCCACCACTACCGATTCCATGTGAATTTGTACTTCTTCTTTTACTTACTTTTACATGTCAATTTTGGACCACACTCTCACCATAACCGCGCGTGCATGCATTCTTTCATAATTTGTTTTCATGCCATTGCCAATATGCAAATGCAATGCTAATTAGTTTTGGCTAATACTCATTCATTACAAGTTTTTTTTTAAGAAGTTAAACTAATCTACCTAAATTGTCATCGGAGAGAATTGAACCTGAGACTTAGAGGAGGAGCATACTCCCAAATCTCAAGCCAATACCATCATACCGATCCAAGTGAGTTCATTCATTACAAGTTAGTTTAGCACTCTGATTAATTATCAAAAATAGGTGACGTGTATGCAAACTTTATGTAATAATACTCCATTTGTGTAACAACCGGCTTGCTTGTGTTAGGTTTAAAATGTTACACACGCTAATCACATTATAACATACGACAAGCAATCAAGACAAATGAAAAGATATAAGTTTGATTTAGTACCAAAATTAATAAGAAATTAAACTATAAAAGAAACTACAAAAAATGGCAATTAAAAATCATTAAATGGTCAATCTTAATTGGTTCATTGAACTACTTAACAGTTCATCCTCTCCCCCACAACCCCCACTTTAATGAACAATTATCAAACTCTCCACCCTGTAAAAAATAAAAATCATCAAAACTAATAACAATAAAAAAAATTAAATAAAATACATTTTAAGATAAAAATACACATTAATTGGACCACCACCAGAAAAGACCAATCAAGAAATAGCGCGCCAAACGTAAAACAGAATAGGCACAATTTTACGAGCGACCCACCACCATGTCATGTCCTTTTCTCTTTTTTATGATCATCTTTAATTTCAATTCAACAAATACTTTCCTTTCTTTTTCTTTGATTTAACTGGTTTTACTACGGTGTGCGCGATCTAGGTGGAGTCCTTGATTCGGGAGGTGGAGTATGACCCTCAGATCCTTTTGAAGGATCATCGGACGACTGTCGAAGACCCTCATCGGTTTCTCCTCGATGCATGTCTTCAATCATGCGTACCACATCTTGCATACTTGGCCTTTGATCAGGCACCACAGAAACACAAGCCATCGCAATCTGTAACAATTGAACCATTTCTTCTTCAATGTTATGGAACCTCATCAACTCCGCATCAAAAACTTCTGCGGTCCATTCTTCCCGAACAACGGATTGGACCCACCTTGGTAGATCGATTCCTTCTTCTCCAAGTGAAGCTTGATTGGGTGCTTTTCCTGTTAATAGCTCTAACAGCAAGACTCCAAAGCTGTACACGTCGGATTTGAAAGTGACTTTTCGGGTTTCTAGTGTTTCTGGTGCACGGTAACCAGCAACACGGTTTGATGGGGATCCGTTTCCAAATAACGGGTTGAGACCAAAGTCGGAAACACTTGCTTCGTGGTCGGGTCCTTTAAGGAGGATGTTGGAGGACTTGATGTTGCCGTGGATTACTTTTCCGGACACATGTAGGCATGCTAGTCCTCTTGATGCTCCAAGGGCTATTCTCATCCGGTTATCCCAATCTAAAGGCGTTCGTCCAGATCCTCTGCTCCCTATATAACAAATGCAACATTTATATAATGAAATCTTAACTGATCAATATCATGGTATAGTGAAGAACTGTAGATAAGTGTAAAGATATAGTATAAGTTACTACATTTGTTTAATAATGAAATCTTAACAAATTAATATCATGTCAACTACTAAAGTCACAAAAGAATAATCAATAATGTAGTTATATAATGATAATGAAATCTTAACAAATTAATATCATCATGTTCATGTCAACTACTAAAGTCACAAAAGAATCTATTTTTGTTGCTATTATCCTCCATTTGTCTCATGGCAGTTAGTAGGTTTAATTTAGCAAGATATCATATCACAGATTCACAATGCAATAGTTAGTTTATGCAATATGAATCAAATATGAGGTTGTACTTTATTATGAGTGTGTTTTTTTCCTTTTATTTTGAGTGAACATAACGTTATTCAAAAGCAAAGTAAAAAAGCAGAAGTTCTGTGTCCTCTTTATTTTATCATCAATCAGTGAGGAAATTAGTCAATTAAAGGATGAAAAAGAAAAGGAAAAAAGAACAAAGAACAAAAACGGGTAGAAATAATGTCGGATTATAGACACATAATGGATTATTAGTAATAAAAAAAGACAACCTCACAGCTCAACTCAATCATTTCATGAGTTGAGAATGTTTTCTTCAGAAGCATGTCCTACATTATGAAGGGGCAAACACACCAGCGCACTCTACGCTACTTCACAAACACTCTTACTAGTAGCATTAAACAATCTTACTCATTCATTCATATACTAAATTAATATACTACTACAGAGTAACATGATCAAGATCAACCCTTCCATCATCAACCCACATATACTAAAGACTAAGCAATAAGCACGCACATTATTTGACAATAATATATAAATACTATACATTAAAATAATCTAAATTCCACTACTGTAACAGCTGGAATAAGGAATTTAGTCAAAATTCCAGAAAAAACAATGCTACTAATTTCATATGAATATGAACACATTCAAATGTCGGAAAGGTAAATCCCTTGAAAGTATCAAAATCATAGAGCAAATTTGAATAACTATAATATTCCAACAATCAAATTATATGATATGAATAATCAATTAACTAGATAATCACTTAATTAAGCAGAAAAAACGTACCGTGAAGCAACGCAGATAAGCTACCGGCGGGCATGTAATCATAAACAAGCAATTTCTCATCTTTAGAAAAGTAAAAAGCTCTAAGAGGAACCACATTTTCATGCTTTATTTTACCCAAAATTTCCATTTGCATCTCAAATTCTTTCTTAGTTACAACAACGTCTTTCAATCTTTTAACAACAACCGTTGTTCCTTCTTCTAAAACCGCTTTATAAGAAGTTCCAACGCTTCCTTTTCCTAAAACCTCCGCAGAAGCTCTAAGCAAATCTTCCAAATCGAAACTGTAAATCCCTCCGTCGAAGAACACCAATTTGTTCCTCTCTCTTTCGGCTTCGGCTGAACCGCCAGTTATATCGTCTTTAGAAGACGATGTTCCGGCTTCAGCCGGAACGGAACGAGCTGCCATGACTGGCTTTGGTGGTTTTGCCGGTGACCGACGACGGCGTTTCCGGAGACAGAGTAACAGAAGCAAAAGTAGTAACGCTATGAAGAGAATAGAACCGACTACAATTGCGACAATGGCGCCGGTGGAGAGTTTTTTCGATTTCTTCTTTGGTTTTAGAATCGGTGGAATTGAATCCGGTGACGGCGCCGGCGCCGGAAAAAACGGTGTGCATGATTTTAACGGTGGACCACAGAGATCTAAGTTTCCGGCGAACGATGATTCGGGGAATTTGGAGAGTGTTTTAGGGATTGAACCGTTGAGATTGTTATTGGAAACATCGAAACCGTTTAAATTAGCAGTGATACTCGGAAGACTACCGGAGAACGTGTTGTTCTCTAAGAACAAACCAGTGAGATGAGTCAAATTGTTGATAGAGAAAGGAATTGAGCCAGTGAAGTTATTAGAAGAAAGATCCAACCGAGTCAAACGAGTCAAGCGAGTTAAACTAGACGGAAACTCACCGGAGAATTTATTCTTCTGAAGATAAACACTTCTTAGAAAAGTCAAATTAGTAAAATCCGAAGGGATCTCACCGGAAAGAGCATTAGAACGGAGACTAAGAACGCGGAGATTTGTTAACCGTCCGATTGTGTTTGGTGGGACATTACCGACGAGATCAACGGCTGGTAAACGGAGAGAATAAACATATGATTTAGATGCGTCGCATTGAACACCAACCCAGTTACAAACGGAATCTGAAGCGTTCCATTGAACTCGGTTAGAGTGTGGTGTTTGTGAAATGAAAGCAAGGAGTGCTTGCTTGTCTTGAGTTGGTTCCGAGTTGGTAACTCGGAAATAGAAACTCGCTAAAAAAATTGAAAGAAAAATGGAAGAAAACGAAGGCATTGGTATATTTTGTGATGTGATGAATGGAAATTATGTGAGAAATGCCATGAGAAAAAGGAGTGATAGAAATTGTGTGAGAGAGAAGTTATAATAGCAGAACAAGAAACAGAAGACAGAGGTTATAGTAATAGTAATAGTGTCACGAGGTTTGTTTGGTTTTTGTTGTTAATAAAAGTGAAAAACAAAAACGAAATAAAGGTGATGCTACTGGTGCTACCACACTCTTGATAACTGGTCCTATTGCTTACGTTTTTTTGATACCCGCGTATTCATCGTTGAATGTAATAATTAATTTCTCGTTGAATTAGAGTTTCTTAAAGAATAAGACAACTGAGATCGAGAGATTTAAAGCTTCTTTATACTTAAGTTGAAAATCGAATATCAACTCATAATTAAAAATGATGTGTCTCAACCGCTCAATCGTCGACTCTGATACTTACGTTTTTTCTTTTTAATGTTTTGAGTAAGTGAATTTATTTTCATTCACAATTCACAACGCCTTTTTCAAAGTTCCAATTGGACTATTGGAGTTTAGTAGATTATATATCTCACGCGCTATTCATCTGCGTGCAGGCCTTGTATAAAAAAATATTAATGTGATTTTGTTTTTTTTATTATGAAGTTTGAGGAAAAGAACAGAGGAAGGAATAGGATAGTTGGAGTAATGTTAATAGTTTCTATGGAGTGAGTTTACAACTACGTGAGTCATTTTTGTTTGTTTTAAGTTGAATTAGATTGGCATTGTTGGTAACTTTGGTGTATGGTATTGGGAACAGACGGCAAAAAATAAAAGGACAAAGTAAAACAAAGGTTTTTGTCGCTGTTATGTTGTAGGTTTGAGGCACATGTAAGATGAGACTTTTTTTTTGATAAATTTAAGATCAGACTTTAACCAAAGGCCAAGGTGTAAATATGCATATTTTTTAGGTCATCATGCTAAAATAAATCACATTAATATGCTAAGATAAATCACATTAATATAAATTTTTTACGAATTGAATAATGAAATTTGTTTCCCAACTGCTTCATTCCATCTCAATTCATTTTTTTTTGAGCACCATCTCAATTCATCTATACCACGAATCTAAATATACTCTTATAGTGTTACAACTTCTCCATCGTGTAAGTAAGTTGGATGTCTCATTGTAATCAAATCTATTGGCTCCTTATCGATGGTCTATAGTTGAGCTATAAGTCTTATTGAGACTTAGTTTTAGGACAAATTACTATTTTAGTTCTTAAAAGTGTAATTCACTATCACGTTCATCGATGAACGTATTAAAATGACAAACATATCCACAAATATCTTTGTTATTAGTCATTTTGATCTTTAAATTTATTTTTAAATAGTCAAGTTGATCATCAAATTTTTTGTTGGTTATTTTAGTCCATTTGAGGAATATATATTTGCACTAATGAGAATCAAAATATCATTTGTCTTTAGGTTTATGATTGACCTTTAGTATGGCCATGGATAATTGTTATGTTTTTTTTATCGAAATCGGAATATCTACTACCGAATACAGTTACTAATCCATTGTTAGATTGGAGACACTTTAAAGAGCGAAAATTGTTATGTTTTTAAAGAAGTTATTATTGTTACGTTCTTTTTTTAATAAAGTTCATTTTAGAGTATAGTATAATCAATTTTTGCATATGACAAACAATACACTTCTAGAGCACACTGACCTTAATATGAACAAGAAAAATAATTCTCCTCATAATGGCCCATACGTACAAATAACACTAATACACGTGTCAGTGTCACAGAAAAAATGTGTCATGTATTATTGGCCATGTTCTTAACCCAATTTGTGTTAGTAGTATCATCATGCTCCATGTGTAATGTGTGGTGCCCATGTCCATGTAAATGTAAATACAATGCCATTGCCATATTTCACCATATGCATCTATAGGTTGTATAGGTGATTCGATTCTAAGGCCTTTGCTGTAAGATAATGACTAAACACAAAAATTGAATAAGTGAATGGGATAAGAGAAACAAAGAATAAGTACACAGCTCACTACTTCATTATTGTAGCCACTTTAGTCTTCAATCTTCATTGTTATATAGTGCACATGTAGGACACTAGAATGTGTGCGGAAAAGTTATTCTTGGTTGCTAAGAGCAGCTCTTAAAGGGAAGAAAAGTAGTCTAAGAAGTAAGAACCGCTCAACCTCACATGTAGAACTTAATGATAATTAAAAGTAAAAAAAAGTAGTTATTAAGATGGTACTTGTTCAACCAATGTCCAATACATTTCTACTAAAGACGGATTTTGGAAGAATTGAGATTAAATTTTATGAGTGGAAGTGTGGAGCTATTTTTTTTGTAAGATTTGTTTATCTCGCAGTCTAAGACTAGCCTACGAAAGTTATTTTCTCCTAAGAATCAGAGGGTTAATACAAAAAATAGAGTTTATTCCATAATGAACTAAGATCTATGTTGTATCACCTGATTACCATTAATCCAGTCCAATTCAACTGCATTTAAATTCAGAGGTCCATTGCACACATGTAATTGTGCTTGGAAGAAGACTAAAATTACTTGATGTCAGAACTCGCCCTGAATCAGATTAGTTAGTCCAATAGCAGGGTTGGTCCTCACTATTTGAAGTCCTAGGTCAAATAATAAATGGATTTTTATTAAAAGTTAAACGCAAAATATATCAAAAAAAAAGAATTCTCTATTTAATTTGTAAATAACATAAATAACATAAAAAAATAATCATTCATCTATGTAATTAACATAAACAAAGTTATATTGAATCAATTTTAACTATTTTGGATTGGATCTCTAATAATATAAGTCTTTTATGTTAAGAAAAATCTGTAGACAGAGGGAGGGTGTAAACAGTAAATACTAAATACACTTGATATAAATATATTTGAAACACTTTAATATTTGAGGCCCTGAGCTAGCTGCGGGCCTGTTTGCCAGCCCTGTCCAATAGACAGAAATTTTGTGGTTAAAACCAAAAAATTAAAAACTTTTTTTTTAGAAAATTTATTTATGATGAAGATAATCAAAATCCGGACGGTGAATCATTTTAGGAAACATCATTTTATTATTGTTTGACAAGAAAGTCAAATATTAAAGAAATTATTAAAGAGGTGAAATTGATGATTGGAGTTAAATGGAGTAATTCATTCATTCATATGTTTTGTGTATTTAATCCAGCCTGGCTTGAAAACTGTATATGGAAAAGATATGGTTTTGGATGGTGGCAGAGGCGTTTGTGGTTCATTGTTTACCACGACATCCTCAATAATCCACTAAAACCCAAAATTGTCACTCTCATTCTCATTTCTCACTTCACTTCACTCTGATTCTAGCATCACACTGAATCATTCATTAAACCCTTTTCCAACTACTAAAACCCTTTTTCTCTAATCAATGGCTTCCATGCCCAGAATCATTCTCAGAGACCATAGATTAGGAACATATGATGCAATTCTTAAACCAAACTATAACCATATCCCTAGAAGAAACCACCTCCTTAATAACCATCTAGGTATGATATGTTATAATGTTTGATCTGAAAATTGTGTTCTGTTTTTTTTTTTTTACATGTTTTGCATTATGTTTCTGTTTATCAGACGTGAGAAGCTTTGCAATCAGAAGTGAGTTGAGTGGACCAAATCCAGTTTTTGCTTCTGCTAGACTACCCTTAGTGCATGTTACATCAAAAAGGTACGTAACTGCTATAGTGGAATTTGAATAAACTGTTCCTCAATATGCTATTTAGTAGTACAAAATATTATCATATAATGGCTATAGCAGCACTATAACATTGTTACGTAGTTGAATCTGAATTATCTGTAATCTACTATTGATAACAGTAATTTTAATCTGAGTAATTAGATATAACCTCAAGCTCGGAGTCGGATTGTTTTTTCTTATCCATACATAATGTAACTTCTAAGATTCTTACTATGAACTTATCCTCCAGTTCTGAATTTTAGGTATACTCTTTATGCCCTCCGGCTCAAAGATTATGGACTAGATTGATGTAATGTATCTTACCTGAACTATACCATAGATTACTATATTTTTGATTTATTTCATAGCTTGGCTTCCCTTCCCTTCTTTTCTTCTTGGCAAAAGGAAGTTAACTGATTCATAGCAGTGTTTATTTTCACATTATTTGATTGAAAATGAAAATCAGAAAAACAAAGGAAAATGGAATGTAAAATGCAAACCACTTTTTGTAACTTATTGTTCTGTACTAGTCAGGTACTGACTGGTAAATAATTTGATCTTTTTTACTGGTGTTTTGAAGCATCTTCTTTCACATTCTTTGTTTGAAGTGTTAATGACTTGTTTATTGGTATGTTTAGGAACCCTCAATTATTATGCTCAGCTTCAACAAACATATCTGGAGATGTTCCTGAAAGTGCTGGGGGCCTGAGCCAGTATGAAAAAATTATTGAGACTTTAACCACTCTTTTTCCTGTTTGGGTAAGTCTAAGACTTTTCTTCTTCAACCTAATATCTTTCTAATTTTTTGCTTGTTCGGTAGTTGAAAGCTGTCTGACTCTATCTTGCATCTGCAGGTCATCTTGGGGGCTCTCCTCGGTATTTACAAGCCATCTGCTGTAAGCCTGTAACAACTCTATCTTTGTGCAGCTACTTACATGGTTGAGTGAAATGTTTTTATTAACTGCTACTTTGTTATGACTTTATTCCAGGTAACTTGGTTGGAAACAGACCTATTTACTCTTGGATTGGGTTTCCTTATGCTGTCTATGGGTTTGACATTGACATTTGACGATTTCAAACGATGTCTGCGAAATCCTTGGACTGTAAGGGACAATCACTTGTGTTTAATGGAAATGTTTTATGTTTGATCCTCCTTTTAAATAAAACTTTATTTTGTTTTTGCAGGTGGGTGTAGGGTTTCTTGCACAATATTTAATCAAGCCCATGCTAGGCTTTTTCATTGCAATGGTATGGTATTCTTTAATTTGTTTATCTTGACACTTTCATGTTTTTCTACTGCGCATTGAATAATTGAGTGTTTTGTACCTAGTTGTAGGACTTAACTTAGTTATTTTTGTGGCCATTTTTTGGCATTGTTTTTATGTGTGGGTTAATCGGTTAAAGAGACCGTAGCTTAATGCCTCCGTCACTTCTATTTTATTGTCCTGTACTCATGTTCATGTTGCTTTCTAAAAATAAAGTGTATTTGTTGTAATTAGAAACTAAAGGTTGTATGACTGGTAATTTATCTTGTACTACTAAGCTGATGTACCATGGTGTGGATCAGAAGAACCTATATCACGCCAAATCTGCTAACATCAATTTCTGTTTCTCAGGCACTAAAACTTTCGGCTCCTCTTGCAACTGGTCTTATTTTGGTCTCATGTTGTCCTGGAGGTCAGGCTTCAAATGTTGCAACATACATATCCAAGGGAAACGTTGCCCTCTCTGTGCTAATGACAACGTATGTTTAACTTGCATTTCCGTGTTTGATTGCCTTTGTATTTTCTATTTCATTTTTTTTCTCTGGCTTATTTTGGTTACTATTTGGTGATTTCTGTACTCAATGTTGCTATTTGCATATTCTGTGTTTGTTGTTTTGGCCCCTTGTTTCGTCTCTTGTCTCTCTTTAAGTTTTGTCATTTGAGTTGAAAAACTGTTTTTCATTTGGTTAAAGATTGATAGCGTGCAAGTAGTCATTGTACACATACACCTCTGAATGAAACTCAAATATCCTCTTCAAACAATATGCATTTACTAAATGAGAAGAAGCATGCACACATACACCTCTGAATGAAACTCAAATATCCTCTTCAAACATTCATAGCTCTGATAATATGAGAACTATATGCAATTACTAAATGTGTGTCATTTTTACAATTGTGTCACATTATACCTAGGTGAAGTTATTTTAGCTTAATTATTTTTGTATCTGGTGTATGTTAGTGTTGTCCATTAAGTGAAGTGATTTTCTGATAGGACCCATGATCATAAAAGTCCAATTGAAAGGGGAGTAATGTTAGACTATTATTATTATTATTATTATTATTATTATTATTATTATTATTATTATTATTATTATTATTATTATTATTATTATTATTATTATTATTATTATTATTATTATTATTATTATTATTATTATTATTATTATTATTATTATTATTATTATTATTATTATAGCAGTTATGGCAGTTATCGTGTAAGTTATTATCTAGTAAGTAGTTATTAAGGTAGTTATCTATTGTTTGTGAATAAAAAGAGAAACTGTAGGCTGTTGTTGTATTATTTCAGAATTATTTAGGAACAAATCTTAGGATTTAGCCAGAGAGAGGGTTTTATCTCTTCTCTGAGGAGCATTCGCTCTAGGATTATAGGGATTTAATCTCTGTAATAGTTCTTTTTCAATCATTAATAACAAATTTCTTTTCTTTATTAATTCGGGTTCCTATCAAATGGTCCGACCTACCGGATTCGACGAAGAGCCAGTGGTGTCAGCAACGTTGGTTCCTAGATTTGATGGAACAACAGATGGTTATTGGTGGATGATCCAACTAGATCAGTATTTGGAAGCCAATACTTGGCTTTGTGAAGAAATAAAGGTAGGATGGGTGACTGCATTTGCGTTAAGCGGAGATGCTTTCACCTGGTGGTTATCGTGGAAGCAAGGAAACAAGAATATCACATGGGAGACTTTTGAAAGGGCTTTTATTAAAAAATTCATTCCAGATTTATGGGCGATGATGGAAGCCGCAGAAGATGAGGAACAAAGAAATCATGGATACGTTTCGAATGAGACAGTAGAGAACGATGAAACAATTCAAGAGGTGAACATAGAAACTGGTGATGATTCAAAGGCGGAGAAAAAGACAAAATCTGGATCGCCGCTGAATTCAACCAATTTAGAGCAATCATCGGAGCCATCAAATCGGAAATTGCAGAGTCACCGGAAAAGGGGAACAGAGGATATGTTTGATGAGGCAGTGAGTGCGGTGCGAAGAAGGAAGGAGCAGGAGATTGTGTTCAAAGCACCATCGTTGCCGGAACCGTCGCAAGATTGTTCACCAGTTGTGGTTTTCCAACCGCCAAGGAAACAGTCAGATGCTGAGTCACGAGTTTTGACTCCACTACCACCACCAAAGCCACCGGACAACAAATCGCCACCAACCACCATCAGGATCGTCGTCGGGAAACCGTTAGTAGATATTTCCGTCGAAGGCTCTCATTGGTTGAAGAAACTTGCAAATCTGAGAAAGAGAGACCAAGGGACAATCTCAACAATTTGTAATTGTTATTTGATCCTTGAAGGGGAACATAGTTTTAATTCCACCAATATGGGATCAATAGAGTTACTTTATGTGACAGCAACAAGTTTGAGAAATGATTTGAAGGCTTCTTTTTCTTATTCACCTAAGTTGGCAAATGAAGTTATGTTAAGTTGTAGGAAGAGGATTGCCACACCGAATTGTCAAAACAGCAAAAGGGAAGTGACATCACTGATGTCTACTTTTCAATTTGAGGATAGGATAATAGAGGATATATGGAAGGCATTGATAGGAATGTATGGCAAAAAGGGAGAATGTGAGTATGCTTTTGAAATGATATTCTTAAACTCATCGGTGTTGATCCGACAATGGGATCCGAAGAAATTAAAGGCCTTGATGTCAATGGTTGTTTATGAATTCTGCTTGAAAAATTCCATTCCAATCTATGGGTTGCTTAATTGGGTATATGGCAGAGGCAAGTGTTGTGTCAAAATCATTTGGGTGCTACTTATGTTGGTATATGATAGAGGGAAACTTTGGACTTCAAAATATTTGGGTGCAATTGATGTCTAGCCTCAGTGTCTTCAATTGCTTGGTTCCTATGTGTTTCTCAAGAGAGTTGAAGGGTCCCCTAACAGGAAGAAGAGTAATCATAACGACTACCAACCTTGAGGACAAGGTTGTTTTCAAGGGGGTGGCAATGATAGGACCCATGATCATAAAAGTCCAATTGAAAGGGGAGTAATGTTAGACTATTATTATTATTATTATTATTATTATTATTATTATTATTATTATTATTATTATTATTATTATTATTATTATTATTATAGCAGTTATGGCAGTTATCGTGTAAGTTATTATCTAGTAAGTAGTTATTAAGGTAGTTATCTATTGTTTGTGAATAAAAAGAGAAACTGTAGGCTGTTGTTGTATTATTTCAGAATTATTTAGGAACAAATCTTAGGATTTAGCCAGAGAGAGGGTTTTATCTCTTCTCTGAGGAGCATTCGCTCTAGGATTATAGGGATTTAATCTCTGTAATAGTTCTTTTTCAATCATTAATAACAAATTTCTTTTCTTTATTAATTCGGGTTCCTATCATTTTCAGAAATTGGGTTACCAACATGTTATTTACCATTCTGCAGGTGTTCAACTATTGGAGCTATTATTATGACCCCGCTCCTAACAAAGCTTCTAGCTGGTCAACTTGTTCCAGTTGATGCTGCTGTAAGTTGTGGCTAGCTTGCCTTTTTTTTTTTTGCATGAAAGGGATGTTAAAAATATTGCTTCATTTCAAATATATGATACTGATTACTATAATGCCTAGTTGTCACTTGACACTACAAATCGTACTCTTTCCCAATCATGTGAAAAATAAATATTGGAAAGTATACTGTGTTTCTTTTTGACGTACTCAGTGTTCTCGCTGTAATGTGATTTTTTTCACATTATTTCTGTCACAAAAATCCTATGATATCATATATTTTCAGTTTTTTCACTCATGGAATGAAATTTCTTTTTCAGGGTCTCGCAATTAGTACTTTTCAGGTTGTTTTAGTCCCTACAATCGTGGGAGGTAAGATATGATGAATCTTTCAAGTTTTATGTGTTAGAGTTGGTTGCACGAACACTTGAATAGTTGAATTTATACGAATGTGTCTCCACTTGGTGTAAGGTTTGGTGCTTAAAGATAACAATGATTTTGAAAATGTTTTTGCTTTATCTGGCAGTTTTGGCAAATGAGTTCTTTCCCAAGTTCACTTCAAAGATAATCACTGTGACGCCTTTGATAGGAGTTATTTTGACCACTCTCCTTTGTGCAAGCCCAGTAAGTTGAACAAGTTCTACAAGATGATGTTCACCGGCATTAATTTCCTGTAGCCAGCAGTTTACTTTGTTATAGTCATCACTTATCATTCTTGCTTTGCATGGAAATTGACATGTATTAAATTTTCAGATCGGACAAGTTGCGGAGGTCTTAAAAACTCAAGGAGCACAATTGATATTGCCAGTTCTTGCTCTACATGCTGCTGCATTTGCTATTGGTTATTGGATTTCAAGACTATCATTTGGTGAATCCACATCACGCACAATATCTATTGAGTGTGGGATGCAGGTAAACCTCCTCTTCATATGACAACATTCATTGTATTTTAAATTTTTCCTCTGGATTATGTACATATTGCGTTGATATCTCGGCATACTAAGATATCTCTCATGAAAGTCAAGGTAACTACTCTCCTTGGTAGGGCTTTAGGCTTGATCATTTTATCTTACCTTTTATTTTTTATTTGCAGAGTTCTGCACTTGGATTCTTGCTTGCTCAGAAGCACTTTACAAACCCCCTTGTAGCCGTTCCTTCTGCTGTCAGTGTCGTCTGCATGGCGGTAAGATAGGTGTTTAGTTTTCTCAATTTATTGCATAAGAATTAATGATTTTATCAATAATTACTTCTTATTGTGTTCATGCAGCTTGGTGGAAGTGCTCTAGCTGTGTATTGGAGGAATAGTCCAATTCCCATTGATGACAAAGATGACTTCAAGGAATGAAAATCATGGCATATCTTCTATGCAGTACTATATGCCCTATGAACTATTTTCCCCTCATTGTTTAGAGGACATTAGTTTATGTATTAGTTGATAAGAAAGTTTTGTTTTATGAATTCATGTAGCCATGTAATATGTTAGAATTTTAAGAATTTAGGATAAGCTTGCAACAATTTAGACCATGGTGAAGAGTGGCAACAAATAATATGCCCATGTAGCAACAAACAAGGGCTACCTAGAGATATAGAGCTATTGCCATTGTAGGATCCAATGAAGGGTCGAATCCAATTAGTCTTATCTTGCATTTGCTTAGAGATTGATTCCACCACTTGAACTAGTGATTTTGTTATTACTGTTCTGTCAAGACTGTGTACCCATGTATCAACAAATTATTACCGAATTCTTTTAGTAACATAAGGTTATATATGTTATCTTAATTTCCCTAACAACTTCAATTTAGTCATATCCATAATGCTTAGAGAACCGAGGAAAATCTCGATTATAATTAATATGTTCGATCGAGGTGCACAAAGATATATGTTGCACATATTAATTAACATTCATATGTATGGCCGTTGCGCATTGAGACAGGTTGTATCGGGAACTTCCATCGTTGGTTGGAAATCTCGATTATAATTAATACGTTTGACAGAGGTGCACAAAGATATGTTTTGCGTCAAGAACATCCATTGTAATTCATATGTATGACCATTGCGCCTTGAGACAAAGATTGTATCGGAAACTTCCATTGTGCATTGGAAATCTCGATTATAATCAATATGGTGGAATACGGTGCATTGAGACATGTATTGTAACGAAAACTTTATTGTATTAATCAATACCGGCGGCAAAGATGCATTGAAACATGTATTGCATTGGAAATCTCTATTGTAATTAATATGTATGACTGAGAGACATTGGAACACGCACTACATAAGAAAAATTGATTATAATTAATAAGTGCGACAAAAGTGCATTGGAAATTTCCATTACGACATTGAAAAACGCACTACATAAGAAAAATCAATTATAATTAACACATGCGACAAAAGTGCATTGGAAATCTCCATTGTAATTAATATGTGTTACTGAGAGTCATTGGAACACGTTCTACATAAGAAAAAACAATTATAATTAACAGGTGCGACAAAAGTGCATTGAAATCTCCATTGTAATATGTGCGCCTGAGAGTCATTGGAACACACACTGCATAAGAAAAATCAATTATAATTAACACGTACAACAAAAGTGCATTGGAAATCTCCATTGTAATTAATATGCGCGATGAGTCATTGAAAAACGCACTGCATAAGAAAAATCAATTATAATTAATACATACGACAAAAGTGCATTGGAAAGTACATTACATCGGGAACCTTCGCTGAATTTGAAAATATTGCCAAGGTAAATTAATTTTGTTATAACTAATAGTGAATTGATCCAATCGATAAAAATCTTTCATATAGATAAAATTTTGGTAGAAGGATAAAACTCAAGTAGTTAGCTCATAGTAACTCAAAAAAGTAAAATAAAAATTAGTTTTGTCATTGTAAAAAAATGAGTATATTCCAATAATTTTTTTAAAATGTGATAATTTTCTTTTTAAAATATATTAATTTTTTTTATCAGCGGAATCACGAGTTTACAATTAAGGATTAAATTTGAATGATGTACCAAAGAGATACTCATACAAAAGGTGACGAAAATTCTAACAAACATTTTCATAGTATGTCCACTAAAATTGTGTTTCGTTGCGTGGGCAACAAGGGTCAAGAATGTGCCTTCAATAGAACAACAAAAATTTACCAAAATTAAACATCTACATTGTACACTGTCATAATAGTTCTCTTAATAACATCATCAAAATTATATGTAACATCATAAAAAAAAATAGGTAATTCTTTTATGAAGTGTGTTTGAAAGTTGAAACTAGCTAAAAGGACATTTTTTTAGTTTTTTTCCTTTCTAATCAATCAATCAATAATTTGTTAAATATAAATAATTTCGATCTTTGTTAATTTTCTATTCTCAGATAAAATTTATTAAAAATGAATAATTTCGATCTCTGTTAATTTTCGATATCTAGTAATTTTCTATAATTTGGTCGGTATATTATTAGTAAAATCTGATAAACAATTATTCATTTCATGAATCAAACTTGAGTTCTTACGAACAATCCAGAAAGTTTAATTTTTTTTTTACTTTTGAATAAATCAAAAGTTAAGAAAAAAATTTGATAGAAAAAAGTCTTGATTTTTTTTTTGTTTTGTTTTTGTCACCAGTTACAGTTTCGAGACAAATTCTAATATCAAGTGATTATAATTTTAAAATGGTTACAGAGGTCGAACTGTAATCATTTTTACCAAGTTCACCGTCAATAACTACTGAATCAACTAACTAATGTTAATAAAAAAGAAGTTTACAGTAAATAAATGTATACCTTTTTTTGCAATATTTACATTAAATGCAACTTGAAAATATTTTTTTATTTAGTCTATAAATACTCTATAAATGACTGTTTTTCTTTCACTTTGTAGCGGGAAGAAATTGTGTTTTCTCTCACTGCAAACACTAGAGCTCTCCAACAATGTCTCAATCCAAATGTGATGAAACTCATAAATTGTATGCAAAATCTCTTTAATCGCTTAACTCAACTCCATTTTTGTAACATTCTCTTCTTCCTTCTTCTATACGGATTTTTTTTTTTTTTTTTTTTTGCATTTGTATTTCTTCCATGAGTTTTTGATTCTAAGGTTTTTGAATCAGTGATTTTTTTTTTGTTTCGGTGTTTTGTTGAAAAAAAAAATGGAACTAAAAGTTATGAAGTTAATGTAAGTGATTTTGTGTTTAAGTTAGTTAGAATCAAAATCTAAAATGATTTGAGGATTTTTGGTTTGGTTATTCTGTTTTTGAAGTTTTTTGTATGTAAATTTATACATTCTTTGACATTTTGATTTCTAGGTTTGTTGATTTTTGTTATCACTTTGATTATTTAGTGCATGTTTGGATTTGCGGTGAGTTTGACAGAATCACACTGAACGACCGTGATTTTGTTGATGCTAGCTTATGCAAAATCACGGTGGTTCAGAGTGATTTTTTCAAACTCACCGTGATTCTGAACTTGTAGTTGTACTTATACTTATTATAACATTTCTCCATTTCTGACAAGCTGTTTTTCGGTGTCTGGAAACAGGTTAGATGCGTATATCTATGATTACTTCATGAAGAAACAGTTGTATGATACTGCAAGAGTATTTCATGATGAAGCCGCGGTTAAAAAGAATATTGGTAAAATACTGATATGAGCATTTTAGGGGAAAAAATTTTAGTTTATGCAAATGTAAAAATGTTGTTCTAGCTAGTTTGTTGAGTTTGATTTTTAGTTTTAATTTTTGGCATATGCTGCAGTTAATGTTTCAGCTGGCGGTGGACCTGGTGGCTTTCTTCTCGAGTGGTGGTCTGTTTTCTGGGAATTGTTTATGGCCAAACAAGGTCTTTCAAACTCAGAACCTGCATTATCGTACCTTGAGGTGCGTTTGTTCCCTTTTAATTGACCTAATTGATTTTTATTTTTGTATCTTGGATTAATTCCTTTGTATCGTTCTTATCTCTTCGTTTTATGCAAACTTTTCTTTATATACATTGCACTCATTGTACTCTTTAGGTTTGTACATTGCTCCTATTTGGAATTTCTTGAATACAAAGAGTCCTATATATACGCATTTGTGTGTGTGAGTGACTGAGTGTGTGTGTCTGTAACATCTGTGGTTTAGTATTCTTAATTATACTAGCTATTATTTTCATCGATGATGAATATTTTATTTGACATCTATCATCCTAAGATACCGTGTCATTGTCAGAAACAGAACTTGATGCTGAGTATATGTGCATAGGCTTTATTTTGATGTGTTTAGTATGCAGTATTATAGACCACATATCATAGATTATTAGCTTATTATGAATTTTAAAATGACAGGTCCAGCAAAATAAGGCTCAAGAAATGCGAAAGCAAGAAGAGCAGGAGCTTGGCCAGTTCGGATCACAGAGCCCTGGTCAGCAGCAGCAGCAGCAATATGGGGCTGAAACTCAAGCTGTCAATGACAACAATGCTCTCTGTCTCATAAACAATGGTCCTCTGGCGAGGCAGAACCAGGTAGCTTCTAATACCATGGAAACAAAACTAAATGAGGACTGGTTGAAGCCTCCCTTCCATGGAAATGCTTTCAGTGACATGACCATTGAGGTATTACATTTTCTAAAGATTATAATAAAGTCCTGTTGTTAGAATTTGATTAGCATCACCACAGTATATTGTTTCTACATTATACTATTTAATATACAGGTAATGAAAGCTTATATCCGTACTGGGCTTCCAATGAAGGATTGTTCCTGGCAGTGGAATTCAGCAACAGCATTAACTGTTGGACAGGCTTCAGGGTACCCACCAATCATTTGTCTTCGATGATATTATTAGTTATTCATGTCATCTTGTTCATTATGCTTATATCATTTAGGGCTGAATTAACAAATTCTCAAATTCTGTTGACAGACAAACATTTCCCAGTGCACCTAGCATTTTACAAGGCAATCTTCTACAATATCAAAATCAGAACCAGCAACTTACAGGGTCTACGCAAGTAAGTAATCAGGAACATAATTTTTTTCTTGAGCTGTGTGCTATCCCCATATAAATTCACAATGGTCTTCTGTATTTACTGTCTTTTGTCCTGAAACAGTTCATGAGCAGTGATATGATGGCAATGATGAGGTCTCGAGCTGTTGTTCCAGAAGGGTCCTTAAACAGTGTTCATGGTACTGGTTTTGTTGTTTCATGTTAAATTTAACATTAACCAGTTTACTTTTTCTTGTTAGTGTTTCAATATGCAGATTTGGTATGTTCAATAAGGGATCTTTAAAGATATTCACACTGTAAAACTGGCTTCAATATTTTTATTTCCAACTAATTTCAAGACCTTTCTGTTTGAAAGTGTATGCTACTGGATTAATTTGTTGTCACGTGAAAATTTATTCATAATATTTTTGGTTGCAAAAAGTTACACCGTAACTGTGTTTTTGCAAAAATATAAGTTACACTTGGTTACATGCAAAATGCTTCTAAGCTATTGCAATGAACACCTTATGATAGAACTAGAACCAGATTTGAACTCTCAAAATATAGTACTACATAAGAGAAATTCCCACTGTGAAGGTATACATTATTTTTATTGTTGAAAATTAATGAACAATTCGCAGTTTTATTTTTGTTTTCACAGATAGTTCGATGAACCTGCAACTTCCCATACAACTTGACTAAAAATGCTTATGCTTCCTCTCTACCAAATTCTCTCTTAATAGAATTTATATGCCACCTCTCAAATGACATTTCTTTTATCTGTGTTATATTGTTATGGCATAATTTTAGGATATGCATTTGATTTCTTTATAACTCATTTTAGGTTCAAATCAAGGTGCTAGCGATTTGACTCTGAATGGGCGGCCTATAGCGGTAAGACTTTGGCTTAATTCTCCCTAACAACATTGTGATTTTTTTTCCCTGTTGGTTGGTGTGATTACCCCCAGTCTATCTCTCATGGTTTATTGAACATACCAGATGAGTTTAAAGCACAAATCCTCAATTAATTTAGTTTTCATATTGAATCGGTGCTTTAAACCTAAGTGATTAATTTAGTTTTATGTCTATCTAAGCAACCTAGGTGATTAATTTGTGCTTTAGAACATTGATGCACCTAGGTTGCTTAGATAGACATAAAAACATAAAAACTCATCTGTGATGGAATATACACTGTCATTCCCATCTTCAGTTTTTATGTCTATCTAAGCAACCTAGGTGCATCAATGTTCTTTCCACTTGGTGAGCAATCCTAGTTCTGATTAGATCTGTATTATTTTAGGGAATGGATCAGCTTCACGCAGAACTTCTCCAGAAGCATAGTTTGAGGATGTCTTCTCAATCTTCCAATCAATTTTCTCCACGGCAGCTGCTTATGCTTCAGGAACAACGGAATTTATTCAATCCATCTGTGAGTAATTTTGATAGCAAAAGACCAATGGTGCTTCTGAATAATCAAAATGTGGTTCCTGGGAAGGATGTCCAATCAAATTCAGTTGGCGGTTCCATTCCCAATATTGTAACACCTGCACAATTTGATTTCCCTGAATTGCCTGACATAGATATGCTCTATAAGGTATCAACCCGCCCTATATCTGAATTGTACTACTACTAACTTCTTACCACTTAAATCGTATGCCATTAAATTTCCTTTGAGCAATAATAAGGAACTGTAATGCATGTCTAGGTTTTTTAATCAGTTTGTGTGTGCGTGTGAATTTCAGGTCACCAATAGTCAACCTGGGCGAAAGCAAAAACGAAAACTAGAATCATATTCAGGTCTTACCAATAGCTTTGGAACTGCAAACACAGTGAGACCATCTTCTAGTTCACCTTCTATGCCATCTATGCAGACACCACTGCCAACTCGGCAACAGAATGATCTGGGCTCACTTGCATCAACACAGAATCAACTGGTCAGCACCTATTATTCAACCAATTTTTAAAATCACTACTTGTATGCATTGCCTGATTATGCCATCCTGACATTGCACCATGCTCTTGTTGAAAATTTATGTTTCTAATGTCTGTAGAATGAAATGTTCTTTATTTACAGTGCAAAAAGGCCCTGAAAAACTACTATTTCTTTGTAAATATTAGCATGCATAATCATCATGCTCATGCCCCCCCCCCCCCCAAATACAAGGCAATCTTGATTTTTAAGAGTGTAAAAATATATCAGCACTTTTGAGTTATGCTCATCTTTGTGATTGTCACTCCATTAATACAGTGGACATGTAAGATTTCTTAAGCATGAAATAATATAGTTGTCTTGAATAAACTACTTGACCTCACGATAATTGTTATTTGGCAGGCTGTTATGGATCATCTCAAGAGTGGTGGATCTTTGGGTCAAATATTTGAGTCATTCCCATCTCTTGCTGATACAGACCATAAAGGACGAGTTGAAATAGGTATGATGAATATGATAGTTGTGAATTATCCACCCTCCCTCCCGCCCTTCCAAAAATATTTCAATTCAATAGACAATTGACGGAATGTAATTTTATATGACTATATAAGCTTTCAAATTCAAATGGTCTGCTTTTCATTAGGATTCTCATTTAAGCTTTCAAATTCAAATGGTCTGCTTTTCATTAGGATTCTCATTTAAGCTTTCAAATTCAAATGGTCTGCTTTTCATTAGGATTCTCATTTAAGGAGATCAAACATGGAATGGCTAGTTCACTTAAACTTGACTGTTGTCACTTCTCCTCGGATGGAAAACTACTTGTTACCGGTGGTCACGATAAAAAGGTATATTTTGGGTTTGTTCAGCTTTAATTATGAAATAATCTCTATTTTAGCAATATTGTTACATTTAGTGTTTGTTTAAAGACACTTCTGTTTATTGATTTCAATTTGTTAACCTGCTATGTGGTGCAGGCTTCTCTTTGGTGCACAAAATCGTTTAACCTGAAATCTACACTTGAAGAGCACACTCAATGGATAGCTGATGTTAGATTTTCTCCAAGCGTGTTGTATGTTGCTACGTCCTCAGCCGACAAAACTGTAAAGGTTTGGGATGTTAATAATGTAAGTCTAGATTTTCATGATTCAAATTCAATTTTAAAGTAATTATCAACCAATTTGGATTTAAATAAAGAGATTGAGAAAATAATTATGATTTGAATTTCATGATATAAATCTTTTCCATGAAAACTATAACCCTCGTCTAATCTTTCCCTAAATATATTATCGTATTAATCATCCCATTTACACCTTTTGTTTCTTCTACAGCCCTCACTTTGTCTCTATTAAAATGTAAGCATGGGGCTATAATCTATTATTATCATTAATAAATTGATATGTAAAACTTATTGGATTAATATTAGTCCTAGTGCTTGACTGCTTGAGTGTCCTCTGTACTGGACTTAGTCGATAAATCAACCTATAGTTGGTTTTTTACATTTCCCTTACATGCATGCTGTTTACTAGCCTGTAATTTATCTCCCGCATTTTTACTACATATTAGAATGTTATTACAAGGTTGTAACTTAATCTTAGCACCAGTTGTGCAACTAAGCGGCAAAGTTGATTATGTTGTATTATTGTTGAAAGTTGACTAGCTTTAAAAGACCTCCTGGATCTGCTTCAGATTTAATTCCTGTGATTTATCATTTCGTTAGTCTTATAATGCATCACACTGATAGTTCTTATATCAGTTAAGTTGTTCATTTTATTAAATGATTGTTCATTTTTACTTGTATCATACTAATGAATTTTTTTTATTATACTTTGCAGCCTGGTCATTCTCTTCGGACATTTACAGGGAATACAGCTGTGATGTCAATAGACTTTCACCCAAGTAAAGATGACCTTATTTGCTCTTGTGATAATAGGGAGATAAAATATTGGAGTGTTGAAAAGGGTATTTGTGTTGGGGTTTTCAAGGTAAGAAATCTCAAACAGATATTGTGAAGCAGATCCCAATGTACTATTATAGATTGATTACAAAAAAATTAAAATTTTCCAATACGTTATCAGGTTGGTGTAACTCAGGCGAGATTTCAACCTGGTTCGGGAAAGCTTCTTGCAGCAGCAGCAAATAATCTAATACTCATTCTCGACGCAGAAACTCTGAAGTTAAAATTTAAATTGCAGGTCAGCTATGAATTCAGTGTTTGCATAGCATTTGCATTTGTCTATTTGTGAATATGCTTGAGTTTTATTTGACCTCAAACAATGCTGTATTTTTCATAATGATAATGATAGCTTGACAACCTTCATTTGAAGAACATTTTGGTTTACATGTATAGTTTATTATTTTTCCATTCCCTAAAAAAATTAGTGTATATAAGTTGATTTCTTTTTCTTAGTTTTAATGTGCACAAACTGTAAATGAAAGTGTTATTATTTTTTCTTAGTTCTAACATCAAAGTGTTATATCCATCAATGCCATCTTTCTCCATCTCTCTCATTCTTTCTCCCCCTCCTTATAATGAAGCTCCTGACATCCATTGTTTAACAATTTCAGGGCCACAATAGCCCTATTCGTTCGTTGTGCTGGCACTCTTCTGGAAACTATCTGGCATCGGTTAGTGATGATCTGGTTAAAATCTGGGCTGTTGGATCTGATAGCAGTGGGGTATGTATTCAGAAATTGAATGTACCTGGGACTGATGAAAAATTCAAGACCTGTATTTTTCATCCCATCTGTCATGTTTTGATCATTGGCTGCAATGAGGTAAGTTATCTGTTGTTATATTATTACTATATCAGAATAATACATGCTGTTATGACTCTGGAGTCTGGATTAATGGGACATTCATTATCTTTCTTTTTTATTCAGTTGCTTATTCTGTGGAACTTTATGGAGAGACAAAAAAAGACTGTGCGCGCACATGACAAGCATGTAGCTGCCTTGGCAGTCTCCGATGTTACTGGGTTGGTGGCTTCAGTTAGCGATAAGCATTTCAAGATATGGAACTGCTATTGATAATATAGGTTTACATTCCTTCAGGCAACAAAACATAGGGACGGTCTTTTTTATATGCCTTTTTGTTCATACTGCATCATATATAGGTCTTATACTATAAGCAGTAAATGGCAAGTTTTGTATTTTTGGACCAATGTAAGTAATGCGGTTTCCTTACACCTGGGTTTAGAAAAAGTGTATAAAATGAAAGTGGTAGACCTCAGGAGAAAAGAAAGAAATACAATGTTTTGTTACTTTGTTGCTTGGGAATTATAGATATCCTCTACATATTTTGGACAACTGCTCATAATTTTTCACTTTCGCCTTTTAACACATCGTTTAATAATTTTGATGTTTTGTTTTTTTGAACAATTTTTTTTTAAAGGGTTCCTAAAAATGTTTTAATATTTTATCTTAAGTCATACTGTTGTAGACTTGTAGTTGAGATCTAAACTCAATTCATTTTGATTACAAAGTTAGGTAGTCACTAGTCACTATAGTGTTATTATTCACATGACACTCTTTAAAATATAATCAAATGCCTTCAAACAATCAACCATTTGATGTGGTAGTTTTCACACATTGTATGCCTTTTCTCTCTAATCTTTAGGTCTTCCATGGCTCCACTGAGAGTTGTTGCAATTTTTTAGTCAAGTAATTTAATGGATAACCTCACACATTAAGTGTGGAGAAGCGGAAAATCCTAAGTTTAAACTCAAATTCCTGCAAATCAACGCCCCTTCAACTATCTACTGAGTTGACTGACTTGTACTTATGGAACTTGTCTGAGCATGTTTTTAGAAACCATCAAAACTCCAATAAAATGGAAAAAGGAGAGGAAGGGATTCTGGTTGCATAAAGTAGTAAAGCCACATTAATAGCCTTAAAACTTATATTGAGATTTCTGATTTTTGTCTCTAATAGCATCCTTCAACTTCTACCTCTAAATAAAGAATCAAACAAGTACATGTTTCAATTATTAAAAATTGAAGAATATTAACAAGTACTAATCCATGTATGTATTGATATCAAAATGAAAAAAAATCAAAGTTTATACTATACATTAAGTACTAATCCGAATATGCCAAGTATCTAAGTTTATACTATAAATTAAGCACTTCAGAGTCTGATAATAACTTGTTCAGTTCAACCATTTCATCATCTGTCCAATCGCCTTTCCAAGCTTCATATTCAGATGGCGAGAGGGCTTGTCCATCGGGGACTTCAAAGGACGTATTGCAGTAAAGCTTTAAAGATGGATTGTTTCTGAATAAAAAATGTAAGCAACGTAACGCTGTTTCTTTTACATGTGAAGTTAATTGTCGTTCCAAAAACGAAACAACGAAGTCCACCTGAATTCAAGCAATTAGAGAATTACTATACACGGAAAGCATTGAAACGTGTATTATATCGAATTGAGTAAAACATAAATGCATGTACAAGCTAGCTGTATGGTGATTTGTTTAATCACACAAGCTTTTGCTCGGTAGTTTAGAAAGGAAGGGAATGGAGTGATTTTAAGATAAAGGGAGGAGGAAAGATAAGAGGAATGAAGAGTAGTCTCCAACTTACATGATTGGAGGTAAGAAGTGTAGAAATGGATGCCAACTTTGAAAGTGAGAATAGCATGATAACAAGAATATCTTCATTTGAAGAATTTGACATCAGCTCTAGACCTATCTGTATCAAATAAATCATCACATAAGAAAACTGAAATACGTGGTAGTTCCAAGAAGACGGAGAAAAACAGTTAAAAATTTTCTGTTATTGTACATAACTATTGTTGTTATGCTATTTTAGACCAATATTGAATTTGAACACCAGTCTTGAGTCAGGAGTCCATTTGGTGCAAATATAGTTCAAATTCGTCACGAAAAAAAATTACTAAAATAATAAGCGACTTATTTTTAAAAAAAATGTTAGATTTTTATATCTAACATTTAAACCACCGCCCAACCAATTTGTTCATTGATAATGAAGGCAGCAACATAGAAAATATAGTTTCATCATCCACCAACTAGAAGGCATGGTTAAACTGAACTAGATGATATTAAATTATTAATAAGGTAACTTCTTTGAACTTTGTTATATGGTTAGGTCTGTGCAGTGTAAAGAACTATATTTGATGTTTATATTAAAGTGGAAAACCAGTTAACAAAAATCTGTTTTCAAGCCTAATAAGTGTTCTTTCTACTTTGGTACTACCTTCATTTACTTTGCATCATATTAATAAGACCCTAAGAAAAAAATGTTAAAACTATAAACAGAAAATGCATATGTATAACCATTAAAACTGGGCAACAACCTTATAAGCTTTCTTTGCAACTGAATATGAGCACTTGAATTTTGCAAAAACTTGTGCCGCAGCCAACTTTATAGGCAACGATACTGCAGGTGAACTCATCATGTTAAACAGCATCTCCAATGTAATACATGCAAAATCATCTGATATCTCACAAAAGCAACCGGCAGCAAACAGTGATGCTTTTACCTATAAAAATCAAATACAAATACAATATATGATGCATTGATGCAGATAATAATTAAAACATAGTGCCTAGAAAGAAGTTCGGCTAAACATCGAAGATCTAAAGAAAAAATAATTAGGAGAATTCTCCAACGCAATCGCCCTCCTTGTTTATAAAATGAAAAATACAACACAATATCCAATAATCATCAATCAATCCACTCCGGTAATGAACTTGAACATCGATTAAAATATGAAGAATAGTTTAGACATCTAGAACAACAGAAACACTACAAGACACTAATCTTACCTCACTACTATGTGGAGAAACAAGGCTGGAAAGTATCAAGTATCGTATCTGAGCATTATCATTGGCAAAGTCAGCCCAACAACCAAATAGAACCAGAGCCAGTGCCTTCGACTCTGAATCTCCACCATTAAAAACAGATTTCACCCGCTTCAACAACTCCACATGGTTAGCTACTCTGCCCATTGATAGCAACCCTTTACACTGCTTGTGTTTCCTGTTATCACGGTGCTTTCGCTCGATCAAGAAAACTCTAACAACAGAAAGCCTGATTTCTGTGTTGCGTCCCCTAAAAGCATCAGCAAGGCGTAAGAGGATGGTATTTGCAAATAGCTCATCTTCACCTGGCACAAGGTCAAACATGCCATTAGAAACAATACCAGACTCGAGCTCTCTACTCCAACGCTGAAGGTAGGGACCCATTTGCAATATGGCTTTGACAGGTACACCTGATAAAAAATGAGACTTAGTGAAAAACCAAACATGAAGCATGCATACAAGACATAATAAGGACACAAACATGTAAAATAAGATACAATAACAAAAGATCAAGAGTATGTTTGGTTCTGCTTTAAGAAAAGTTGCTTTTGGCATAATTGATTCTGACCAAAATTGATTTGAAGATAAAGTGATTTAGGTTTTGATACATTCATGTAAAAGTTAGTTGAATAAATAATTTGAGTGTCGTACCAAAAAAAATAAAATTAATTTGAGTTCATGGTTCATACTAGTTACTAAAAGGCAAGAGAAATGCAGAAGAAAAGAGAAAGAAGAAATGGTGGTGAGCTGACCTGGTTTACTAGAACGGAGGCCCTTTTCAAGTTGGATGCTCCATTCCATGGCAGAAGCAGCACATGTTGGTTCCATGGTAACCTAAAACTGCAATTGCAAGCAAAGACATAAGTGAAATCAGTGAATTTTCAATTGATTAAAAAGTAATCCCGCAACTATTTTTACAGAATCAACGAGAGATGAACAATAATGAAAAAAACTCGCAGGAACGAAGTTGATGGAATGAGATGATGAATTGAAGGAAGGTAAGAGGTAGTTAGAAAGAGAAAGGTGAAGTGTGAGTGATTAATATTAATGGCGCCATGGCGGGTTAAATGTGTAGATGAGTGTGCACCGAATTCGTAATAATCATGTTAGTCGGAGAAAAGCATACAGTGGAGTGGCGACGATGAAGGTCAGGAGGGTGGCATGCCAGTTTGTTTGTGTTTTAGGATTTTTTAGTTTTATTAGTCACACCCTTAAAAAAAATTAGTTGCACGTGAATCAATCGGTTAAAGTGGTAAGAGTTTTAGTCCGCTTAAGTATGTTTAATTTTTGGTTCATATGTATGTAGAAAATTCAATTGAGATGAGAGGACCCACCTTGTGTGTCTCATAGATTTCCCTGTAAAGGTTAGTCATCATCGTTAATGGTGATGGAAACTTCGTACAAATATCACGATAATCTAAAAAAAATAGTTGCACTCAAATTTAATTAATTAAAATATGTTCATAAAACAAAATTATCTTCTTACATATTATTTAAATTCAATTCACCTGATGTATGTAAAATAGTGTTTAAACTCGCATGTATTCGTATAATTAATTGTGTATGTAAACTTAGATTGTATATATCTATTCGTAAATTGAATTTGTGTGCATCTATTCATAAACTGAATTTGTGTGTTCATACGAAAATTGACTAAATTCAACTTAGTGCTTATGTAGTGTACGTAAATTCAATTTATGTGTACTCATATGTAGAGCTGTCAAATAGGTCGGCTCGTCTCAACTAATGGGCTGCCACGTATAAATGGGTTGCAGTTGGCCAGTCCATTTGCTGAATGGGTTGCTCAAATGGAAAACTTATTTTCGCGTCCCTTAGCATATCCCACGTGTTTTCAGAAATGACTAAATTATCCTTTGAGTTTGCTACCTAACACCGTGCGATATAAGAATTGTGTTAATAATTCACAATGAACCCCCAGTAATTTTATCTCTTCCGGTTGTGTCCCTAACACTATTTTTGAGTTATTTCTTTCTCCAACAATAACAAGAAAATGTTAGCTCCCATATCACATATAAGAGACAGATAACAAATTTAATTAAATAAGAACTAGATAACGTGAGAGATTGAGAGATATAAAGATGGTTGTGGTTAGAGATGAGTTAGAAAATGTAGTGATATAAGGAGGTCAGATGTTCAATTTCTGCCCTCGGTAAAAAATAATTAATTACTAACAATGGTTGTTTCAAAAAAATACAAAATTAAAAGAGTTAGATGACATTTCCACAAATTTCATGAGAACCAAATTAAGGACAGGAAATCTGAATAAGATTATTCAATCGCTGCAGAAAAGCTAGTTTACATATTCACCTAAAATATGTCACTAAACAATAGAGTAAGTAATATGAATTTTCATATCTAACAGGAAAGCCTACAAACAAATACTATACTACAACACTTCACTTTACAACAAATTTGCCCCTTAACAATGTAAAACAAAATAATTTTGACATTGCGTTGTTATTGGTTTACATGCCGTAAAAGCACACAAGATCTCTGCTATATAAATTATAATTATATCCCTATACATTTATCACGCTTATTTTACGAGGTATTGGAAATCTAATAGCAAAGTCCACCACATCATCTCCTTTGGAAATTGAAGGATTTAATTGCGTAGGCAAATATAAATGCAAAAAGTAAGCAGAAACCAGCTACCATAGTAGCAGCAATGTACAAGAAATCATGCCTGTATCCAAACACTTCTCTGAGTACAAGCCTTATAGGTACCAAAATTCCATCAGTTAGCTTCACCAACTTATCATCATCACCATATTGTGAAGTTAAAAGACCATACAAAGTCCAGGCTACAGGGTTTGCCCAGTAATACCATCTCCACCAAATAGGTATTCTCTGTAAATTTCAAGGAGAAAATGAAGTTACAAGATGACAGATAATTCAGTATATGAATACAAATCGATGTATTTCAGCTTCTACATATTGCAAATAACATGCCAATTTAGACCGACATCAATAACGTAAGGGACCAACTGGAAACTTTTTAAACGTAGAGTTGAAACCTAAAATAAACGTACAGGACCAAATATGTAACTAAGCCTATTACTCTTAATCTTTTGAACATTAGATTCAATGTTTTGAGAATTTTCCAATGACCAAATTAGGAGTTTATTTTTCTTTCATATATGTCATACTCTAGCACTTTTCGTAACAATGACTCTTGAGAGCGACCGAAACTGTAAATGGAAGCAATAAAGCATCAGTTTCCATACCTTATGAGGAATCATAAAACCACTGAAAAGGTTCCACAGCATATAACATGGAGCAGCAATGATGGCAGCAACATGATGATTTGGTGTGACAGCGGTAGTCATCATCCCATAGAAGGTAAAATATAACATAGTAAAATACATGAAGAATAAGTACCAAATGAACCTATCAACAGTCCAGACAAATGAACCCATAGTATAGAATATTGAAGAGTATATCATAGCTTGGGCGAACACGTAAGGAAACTCAATCACAACCTGCACAATGTAGGATAACAAATTAGTCAACTAACTTACTGAAAACTGCAGGTTCCAAGCACTGAGTAATGCTATCTGAAAAAATACCTGAGCAAATGCAAAGCATAAAGGTGAGTACATCCCTGCAGCTCGTTCTCTATACGAAACAAATCTTTCCACGGAAACAACAGGTTGAACAGCTGTACCATTTGTGATGCCAATGAAGAGGATTGCCGAATACATAGATCCCATGGCATTTATTAGATCTTGCTGTGTGTCCCTTTAAAAATAAAAATATGGGTGTTGCATAAGGTTCATGGTAAAAGAGCAAAATATATATATCAGAGCAGAAGTATAAAAAACTATATTAGCATATTGTAGTCCAACTTCATTTTAAACATTCCACGAATCTCCAGACATCTTGAACAGCATTCTGTCGACCATTTTGTCGATCATTTTTCCTAGTTTATAGATAATTTTTAATCCCATTTTACTCTAAAACTTAAATTAGTAAGTTAATCTCTGCAGCATTCTGACTAACCAATTGATTCTGTCAACTCATTACTAGTGTCTCCTAGTATCTATAGAATCAATCATTAGTACTAACCAATTTACAAATATATAGAATCTATCATATGATCATAACCACCTACTTCTAGCAAGAAAATGTTGTGCAGAGATTTGCCAAATAAAGAAAAATGGACAACTTATGAACCATTTGAAATAAGATGTTATTTGAATTGAATATCAAAGAAAATTAAAAAATTAGAAAAAGACCTTGTTGCACCAAATCTCCAACATATCGTCCCAAGCATCAATGAGATGAAGACAGTGTAAAAGAAGCGAACAGCAGTGTACTGTGGGTTACGCCAGTAAGATAGATTTTGCTTCCAAAGACAAGTTAGGAACTGCTCAAAAGGCGACCGACAATACTTGGTTGGAAAATGCAATTCTTTTGAGTTATTAGTAGGTATGCTCAATCTTTCGACCAACTCTTGGTTATATCTGAAAAAAAAGACGGTATATTAACATATATAAAAATTCAAGAACAAAAGTTGCAGCTAAAAACTACACATACTGATATAAACTTGATTTACGGTAGATTTCTGCAAAGTCCACTCCCAGACGGTTTTCTTCTACTGAAGAAGTAACCTCTAGCATCCATGTCGCAGGGTTATATCCAGATCTGATCTTTGGAACTCCTTCAATTGCCTATGTAGATATAATATATAAACATTATAATTGAAGATTCACAACTAAATCATATAGAATATTCAGGAGAGCATGCATCAGCTGACCTCAAAATAACTGATCAGTTCACTAGATTTAGGGCCAAGTGGACCAGCATATATAAGCTCTCCTCCCCGCTTCATAAACAGAAGCTGTAAAAAAAATTGAGATTCCGTCAGATTTGTGAGATGATATTAAGTGCTAAAGAGAAGTTCAAATAGAAAGATAACATGATGGTCTCTCAGAAACCATCAATCAATTCCAATTAAGGACAGGATAGCAGAAACTATATAAAAGAATTAGGGACACATAGTCACATACAAAAGAAAAGGATACATGTATTGTTACACATACAAAAGAAAAGAAGAAAACAGAAAGAAATTGTGGTATGACAACATGCATAACACAACAGTATCAACGTCAAAGTAAGCAAGGAGGAGAGATCATGTTGCCTATTAGTATTAAGTACTACTGATAGACTCAACTCCAAATTCTCAAATTTTAAATGAAATGCTTGAAACACCCTCTCGTAAGGAAAATACCTCATCAAAGGATTCAAATATGTCTATGCTAGGCTGATGGATGGTGCAGACAATCGTTCGCCCAGTATTTACTATATTCCTCACAGTTCTCATCACAATGGCTGCAGCCCTAGCATCCAATCCGGACGTGGGCTCATCCATGAAGACAATAGAAGGGTTGGCAACTAGTTCTACTGCAATAGTCAACCTTTTTCGTTGTTCTGTTGACAGTCCATCAACTCCAGGTAAACCTACTAGTGCTCCACTTAGTGGAGTGAGCTCCACTAGCTCCATTATCTCTTCGACGAAGGCCTGTCAATCAAAACTCTCAACAAGTTATTTTTTGATTAAAAATGTAATAAAATATTTCAGGTTTGTCTCCATACAACACGGAAAGGCCATACTCTATCACTATGTCTCACCTTTTGTGTCTCCAAGTCAACATCTGAAGATAATCGAAGCCAAGCAGAAAACAGTAAGGACTCCCAGACAGTCAAGCCAGGGGAATGCACATCAGACTGCTCACAGTATCCAGATATTCTTGCAAAAGAATCTTGTCTTTTGGGATAACCAGAAATATATATACTCCCTTCTATGAAACCACCAGTTTTTCTTCCAGCTAATACATCCATCAGAGTGGTTTTCCCAGCACCACTTACTCCGACCAATGCTGTCAACACACCAGGCGTAAAAGCTCCAGTAACATTAACAAGCAGCTGCAGTCGCTCTTCTGATATTCCTTGTTGTTTCAACTCCTGAAGCAATAATTGAACCAAAAAGCATTTAGTCTACCGGATTACCTTTTAGAAAAATTTGAAATGTAAAAATGATTTCTTTACGTACCAAAGGGACTTCCACATAGTAATTGATATTGCTGAAAGCCATGGAAAGGGGTTGAAATGGGAGAACCATTCCCCTTTGCTTAAAATGCTTTCCTGGGAAGATAAGACAGTTGGATGAAATGTTATGTCTTATCTATACTTATAAAATTGTGTAAAAAATATATGTATAATCTGAAATTTATGTTGACAAACCACTTGATGCCGAATGCTGCAAGTACTCTCTCAGCTCAATAACAACACTTTCACCTTTTCTTCTCTTTTCTCTTTCTTGCAGCTCACCTTTTGAGACTACAGCTTGTTGTCTTCCCAAAGCTGAAGCAAATATTAGGAGAGCAAAATGTTATAAAAGTTGTCTTCCTAACAAATTTATTTTGGTCTATGACGTCTTACGATTAAGCACAACATTAGACAATTAGAGTGATTATATACAGAATGACGAGTCTTACGATTAAGGTATGCTAAGAAGATTGTAAATAGAATGTTGAACAAAATTGTGTATCCGACCAATGCTCCAAGACCAATCCAATACCAATAGCTCTCAGAATACAAACTTCTCGCTTTTAACACTGCCTTGCCCAATAGATCAGTGGTCTGGTTTCCAACTTTCTGTAAATGAGATTAAATTGAAAGATGAGTCGTTTTAGATGCAGTAAGGAAATTGCTGAACTGAATACGTGTTGAGTAAATATCATATCATCACTTCACAACATTGTCATCTGCATTTCAAAACTAGAAAAGTAGTACCAATGATACTGAAAGAAAAAAAAATGGTCACAATTACAACAAGGATTACATTTATACCTTATCCCAGGAATGTCCAAGGAACTCATTTACAGACGCAGAATTTTGTGCGTACATCAAAGGAGAAACCCAAAAGCCCCATATCCACCAACTTGGTATACGGTCTGCCTCAAAATAAATTAAAAGTCAGAAAAATCAGTTTGCCAAAACGAATTTTGAAACATGCAGAAATTGCAATTCCAGATTGACCTTTTGAAATTATATATCCACCAAGCGCCATTACAACCAACATTGCAAATGATCCAAAGGTATTGGCTACTATCATATTCCGACCCAAGGATCCTATCAAGCGAAACAAACCAATAGACATCTGATGCAGAAAGAAAAAAAGCAAGAATTGCTGAAGAAATCTGCAGATCAAGATAGACACATAAATAGTTACTCATGAGAAACTCTTAGAGTACATGAAACACTAAGTGAACACAGGAGTTATTACCTAGTAAATGCCGGATCATATCCACTTGCATAGTACGATACCACTACCCAGCATCCAGCCTCCATGAGAGAAGTTGGGATACTAAGTAACCAAGAAGGGAGTGTATATGCCCAGCTAGGATAGAAATGTAAGTCTCTGTGCTTGTAAAGAACAGGAAGCTTTGCAACTAACATTGAAACTTCCGTAAAACCATTGAAAAGAATAGTAACCATAGAAAAATACAATGCTCCAAGATATAAGCCTCCATCATCAATTGTATCATGGTGCATCGTTGTTCGGAAAAAAACACTCATTGTAATTAAAGCAACCAAAAGCAGCTGAAAATAGTAAATTGAAGTCAATATCAACTACATAAACCTTACAATGTTACATCCATCTTAGAGCCAAAAAAAAATCAAACTAAAATAATCAAAAGAAAGAGACATGAGTGCATGCAAACACATAAAAAGAAGATTCGGAGATTACAACAATTCTTGCTTTTTCTTGGGGTAGTTCCAATAAAATTAGTTTTACTGTAGATTTTATAATAGTAGAATTACCTGAACGAATTTAAAAATGTAAATAAATGCATTCCGTTTAATAAGAAGCTTCTGCCACTGATAATTTATCTTGAGAAGTTCAAGCCTTTTCGCTCCATAGGAACAAGTTGCTAGGGCGGCTGGATGATTGTAGCGTTTATCAAAAGGAATGCTTAGTTCCTCAGACAAAATCTTTCCCTCACGGTACAAGGAAAACGCTTGGGCGAATTTCCCAACAGGTACATACCGGTAAGGGCGGTCGAGGACCGACCAGTACTGCTCTTGGTCCTTCTTAGAGGTGACCTGTTGATAAGAATTTGAAGTATGAATAGTTACTAAAGTTAAAACATATTAGAAATATTCATTGCAATATCACTACTACTTACTTCTTGTAAGAAGTCTGCTACATTTTTTCGCTCAGGACAACAGAATCCCATCAGTTTGAAAAATTCAAGAGCAGCCTCACGGGGCCCCTGATATACTATCTGACCCTCGGACAAAAGAATAATATCATCAAACAATTCATAGGTCTCGGGAGCTGGTTGAAGAAGAGATATGATTGTGGTTGCATCAAGTGCATGTGCTGAATGCCTGAGATATCTGATGATCTGATATGTGGTTGAACTATCCAGACCAGTTGATATCTCATCCATGAACAGAACTCTTGCTGGTCCAATTAGTAACTCACCTGTAAATCACATATCAACTGATTAGCATATTGTAAATATATCTAAGGCGCTAGTAAAAAAGACAAAGTGATACACTAATGCGTGTCACTAACCTGTTGTAAGCCGCTTTTTTTGTCCCCCTGAGATTCCCTTTAGCATTTCATCTCCCACCAATGTGTCACCACACATGTCCAAACCTAATATCTTTGTAAGAAATATTTTAGTACTTGGGACTAAACAATGAAAAAATCATATAAATAAATACAAATAATTGTAGGTTATGAACATTTTTTTAGCCAAAGAAGTTAAGCATGTGTTGGAATTAGGCTTCGAGGAAAAAAATTTCTTCTTTTCTTTATTGGTATGTCTTTGATTTTGTTTTTAGGATTCTCTATAAGTCATTGGTTATCAATATCGGGCAGCAGACATTAGTGTGGTTTATTTGTTGTGTGGGGTATTGCAAATTGCAACTTGCAACTTGATCGTCATCCATGCGATAGTTCACAAATGTTAGTCGTCCAAGCTTATGATCCACCATTCTTTCTCTAATTCTTTGTACACACGAGCTCTCGCTTCATAAACACACTCACACGTGTTGTATCCAACAAAACACATTTATTTTGCATCACAAATTCCATTATTGGAAAAAAATATTCCAAAAATAAAAACAAGTCAACAAATATTTCAGGTCATAATCACATGACAACTCTCTGTGTATCAGAGAGTAACAGTATTTAGGGAATACCTTCATGATGTACTCGCCTACAAGATTTGTTTCCTGTCCACCAAGAGCTAATGACTGCAAAAAGAAGTTTGAGTATATTAATTTGCGTGTATGAAGTTTATAATTGCTAACTTGAAAAGAAAAAAAGAATGAGTATGTGCCTTCATGAATAAATCAAGATCTTCATCAGGTTTTATTCCAGCATTCTTTTCTCTTCTAGCAAGCTCCATCAACATATCTGGTAAGACTCTAGAATTTAGTATTCGGCATCTAAAAGAGCAAATTGAGTATAGGTTAACACGATTACAGAAAGAAAGAAAAAAAACACACCGAATTTAAATCCAGCGCCTTGACAGCGACCGGCAAACTGGAGAGTTTCCCTCACGGTCATCTCTGCTATATGCCAATCTTGTTGACTGACATAAGCTGATGTTCTCTGAGGAACAAACTCTTTCAGACTATGTCCATTGTAGGTAATATTCCCTGACATCTTCAAAAGGCATGAATGAACATAAATTAGATGGGAGGAAAACAAAGTTTTAAATTCAGGATTGTAGACTAACAAGTATAGGACACTATTTATGCTATTTATAAACTATCATGTGAATCTAATGGAGTAGGAACCCAGGCGCAAAAAATCTATTTTCATAAACGAAGGGAGTGCAATCTAGTTGGTGCCTTCAGCCTTCCATTCCACTAATTACGACCAATGCTTTTTTTACTAAATGATGGTGCTATTTTGTATCCAATACTACTAGAGATAAATCCAAGCAGAGTGTACCAAAGCCCCAAAAATATTGTCTCTGGTAATTAAGACTTGAGAGAGTTGTTCTTATTAATTCCAATTTCTAAACAGCATATTGTGGCCTTGGTGTAAGCATGATTTTCGTAGTACGAAAGGTTTTCCAGAAAAGATATACAAAATAATGTTACTGGTCAAATAGAAAATAAGGGATTGGTAATTATTTTCAAGAAAACAATTTTGTGCAACTCACATATTGTTATACATTCTATCTTTTTATAGTCAATTTCTTAACAAACTTTTTGTGCTGAAAATATTGCTGCAAGATTAAACATCATGACTGGCAAAAACATCTATGCTGTTGGCATAGTTAGTAGTTGAGCGTCCATACATATAGGAATGGCATTAGGATTTGATTAATGCAATCAGAAAACTTTAGTATACCTGCAAACCAGGTCCTAGTCTGCCAGCAAGAGCTAAAAGCAATGTAGTTTTTCCAGAGCTTGGCGGACCCAATAATAACGTTAGCCTGCAAAAATAACAAAACAATAATCTATCAAACTTGTGCAACATACAGAAAATTTTGAATCTGTTTATTTCTGATTTTTTGTAAATATTTATATATGTAAAGTTTAAATTTCCTTATAAAAAGTTTAAATTTTATATAATGTCATTATAAGTGAACCAATTGTTAAGGACTTAACGGTATTTTGATTAAATTCAATTTTTAATAGCAGTTTATGATTGATTCACAGTTTTCTTATTTTTGCTAAATGATTGATCCAAAGTTTAAATTTTTTTACATAGTTTAGAGACTAAATTGATTAGTTTATTAGTAACATATGTTTCAACACTGACCTCGAAGGTCTGATAATCCCACTGATATCAGAAAGAATTGTCAATTTGCTTCTCTTTCTTTTGTATAACCGCAACTTTCTTAAAAGAGCCTAATCAAAAAATGAGAACCAAATTAACAAGACGATTAAACTCGAGGTCTCAAAATAGTAACCAGAATACCAGATTAAACAGGTAGTGCAAAATACAAGGTTATTATGTGAGGAGCACCTCAGTCATATTACAGATGAAATTTGGAATAGTTGGTAGAGCTCTGCTTCCCACAAGTACAAATGTCTCAATGGTTAAGTTTTGAAATCGAACTTCAATCTTCGGAAACTCCAAACGTACTCTGCAAAGATCAAGCATTGAATAAAACATATCAAGTGAAATTAACTACCTTCATTTCATTTTTGAACATGAGCTACCTACATATTATTAAAGCTTAAGTAGTCCATAATCAAAAAAAAATTATAATTAGTCCATAATCAATTTAGTCTTTAATATTAATATGATGGATTTTCATATATTTTAGGAATTAAATTGACGGATTTCTATATAATTTAGAGACTAAAATGGAGAAAGTGTTAGTTTAGAGACTAAACTGGTAATTATTCAAAAAAATTATTTTAACTTAATTGATTGTATGAAATTAATTTTAATTAAAAATGACTAAGAAATAAAATGATTATATTTTTTTAGAAAGAAAAAAAAATTGTTTGGATGCATTTATCTGAATTTAAGTTAACGGTGTAAAATATCTAGACATGTTAACTTCAATTTTAGATGTAAGGTCAATTCTAATTGAAAACTTGAAAAGATACCAAAAATTAATTTTAATCATTACTAATTACTATATTCAAAATCACTTTTACTCTTTCCATGAGTGAATCCAAACTTGAACTTAGTGAATTTTGTTTACTAGATTCAAATAATCCAAAAATAAACTTTTGGCTTAAAAGTTAAAACTGAATTTAAGCAAAAAAAACTTTTTCAAAACAAACAAAAAGTGAAGCACAACTACCGCCAAAATTTTCCAACCTGATAAACTCATAACTAAACCTAATTAACGCAATAATTGCTTGAATTATATCACTGATCTGCATTTTGGTAACAGAAGATGGAATGAAGGAAGGAGAGAAAGAAGAAATTACGCGTCGAATCGAGTTCTGATACGGTGGAAGAATCTCTGAGGATCATTATCAACGAAATCAACGAGTCTTTCCAAAATTAAGCGTTGTTCTTGTGAGTGAAGTTCAGTAACATCGATCTCTTTCTTATCACCGACGAGATTCTGGAAGATTCCTCTTCGTGCTCGTTTGTAAGTTGGAAGTCTCTCTAACGCGGCCCAGCGTAAAGCTTCTTCGTCTTCTCCTTCTTCTCGGAAGGATGCCGATCTGGCGAAGGCGTTCTCCGCCGAGTTCCACATTGTCGTAACAAAAAGGAGAGAGAAAGAAGAGAGAGAGAGTGATTGAAGTAGTAGTTAGAAAGAAAGTAGAAAGAAGAGTAATAGTGATTTAGTTATGAGTGAGAGTTAGTAGATGGAATAGGTGGTTGAGGTTAAGAGAGGTAGCATTAATGAATCTCTCTCTCTCTCTCTCTCTGTTAGATTAGATGGTAGAGAGAGTGAGTGGGTGATTTCGTTAAAGCGCAGAAGAATGAGTAGTTGTGCTGTTATAACAAAGGACTCCGTCATTTAATAGCCGCGGGAAACAGAAACACTAAACGGCAATTTACACTGTTTATAAGACACGCGCTCCTGGCTTCTTTTTAACACCGGTTTATTTTGTGTGTTTTTGTGATTAATAGGGGTATTATGGTAAAATAATTTTTTTAAAAAATTAAAACATGCTTATGTTCATACTCCCTCCGTCCCAAAATGTAAGAGAAAAAATAAAAATCACACTTATTAAGAAAAAGTAAAATATAATGATTGGATGTAAGTTTTTTAGTAAAAAGATTATTTGAAAAGAAGTATAAACAATTTTGATTGGTTATTGATTATGGAAAAGGTAAGAGAGAGAGTGAACTTTTCTTGAAAATGTAAAAATTTGTGTTTTTCTCTTATATTTTGAGACAAAAAAATTTGAATTTTTTCTCTTACATTTTGGGACGGAGGGAGTACTTTATATCTCTTGAAATAATATTTTCGATTTCTTTTGAGAAAATGGAAATATCCTGATTCATTTGATATAGACATTAGGCATGATATAATATTGATGTGATTAGGAAATGCTTTAGTGGTCTTAACAAACTAAAATAATTTTTGGTCATTAAAAAACAAGAGCATTGGATTATATTTATTACTCGTTAATCAAATACTCCCTCCGTCCCAAAATGTAAGTAAATTTGACTTTTTAGATATATTTGACTATTGATGTATCTAACTCATATTATGGACCAAATACATCAATAGTCAAATGTACCTAAAAAGTCAAATTTGCTTACATTTTGAGACGGAAGGAGTACTTTAAGGTTTTTGGTGGAGATGTATTGTCTTCTTCTCTTAGCTTGTAATTTTGGAGTGTTGATCTATCGTTTCTCGAAAATTTCTCTTCCAACCCCCCATACTTCTCTTTAACCCCCCTAAAATTCAAAATTGCCCATCATTTTCATGTGAAAAAACAGTTCGGATTATAAAATCCGAATTTTGTGGGGGTTTTAACAAGTTCAGATTATAAAATCCGAACTATGTGGGGGTTTTAGCAGGTTCGAATTATATAATCCGAACTCGTGCTTATCGAAAAAAAATATATAATCCGAACTCTGTAGCTATATCGCAGCTAATTTGTAGCTAATCCGTAGCTACGAAAACAGGTTTGTTTTCTTCACTACAAAAACAATGGCTGTTAGATCAAAAGGAAACTTCAACTTTCATATCAACAAATACTTCCGTTAGTTTCAACTTCCTAATTACCTTACAATTACTTTCCTATCATTGAGAAATGTAAGAGCTTGAGTTCTTCACTTGATTTCATGGATATAAGGAGATGGTAATGGAAAACCATGTGTGGATGTAGATGAATTTGAGTGACATGAAGTTTTAATGGAGCTTTTGGGTTGAGAGAAAGAGAGTTGGACGAGAGAGAAAGAAGGTTTTTGAAGAGTTGTTGTTGTTGTTATCTCATGAGAGAGAACAATGAGAGAGAGTGATAACTTAGTTGTTGTTAATTAGCTACGAAAGGTTTGGTAGCTAATTCGCAGGAGAGTTGTAGCTAACAACAGAATTTTACCAAGTTCGGATTTTAAAATTCGAACTTATCCTAAACACCCTCAATTCCTATCCAAGGGCAAAAACGGTAGTTGTGGGGGAAAGAGAAGTTAGGGGGGTGGGAAGAGAAATTTTCTCGTTTCTCCTAACGGTAACATTAAGCCCAACATTATAATGCAATTAATTACCCATCTTACGATTGCAAATGAAGAGGGACCATAATACTCTATGTAATGGGTTGACATTTTCTTTATAAGATGCATCTGTCAAAACTCTTTAAATTTATATGTTTAATTCTTTTATTATACTTTTATTTTAGAATGTCATGAGATACTAGTATAGTTTAATAAATACATGTTTTTCAAAAAAATTAAGAGTGTAGTTGTAGCGGGAATCGTGAGGTGTTATTTGAGATAAATATATTTAAAAAATTACATAATCTTCTGATCTTATTCTAACATTCATTATGTTTTTTTATTTCTCTATGTTGTTTTATATCAATCATACATATAAAGAACAAATTAACCCTGACAAAAAAAAACAAACTAAAATTCTCTATAAAAGTTAAGGATAAAAGTTGAAAATAACACAATTGATATAATAGTTTTGAGAAAAGGTGTAACAAACTTTATCTTTAAAAAAATAATTCTATATATTTGCATGTTCCTAGCTAGGGAATTTGATAAATTCACCAAAAAGATCGAATTTGATCATGTATTTATGTTTAGATTATTCTTGAAAAAATTCTAATGGAATGAAGCTGAGTTAGCAATCTGGGGAAGGTGCAATTTAATTAGACTAACTATTTTAAAAAGAAAATTTGAGTTAGGTTGACAATACTAGTGAAAACTTTTTATCATAGTTTGTTCATTTTCGGTCACTTACTCAACCGTATACTTTCCTAACGCAGACCATGACCCATGCACTCTAACAATAAAGGTGCACTTCATAGTTACAAATGTAATAAAAAAAATTCAAATTTTAGATTTATTAATATTAAAAAGTTGATATATTTGATATATATAATAGATCAAATATATTAGTTCAATGAATTAAAATATACATTTTTACTCGATCAATTATATAAAAATTTGACCCAAAACCAATCCACCATGTATGGCATTATATGAAATTGCCTCAGACACATTAATCATATCACATGCTATAGTATATATCTAACGCAAGAACCTTGGTCTTTGTCGCTCAAGTCAAAGAGTTTGGTCAATTTCGTTTAATTTTATTCCAACTCATTAATATATAGATAGGGAGTATGGTCACCCACTTGACATTTGTGTCTTTATAATTTAGTATAACTTATATGATTGTAAAAACAATATGGTAAATTATGGTTAAGAGATTGCTCTTGTTCCTTATGTTGGACATCTGTTGTGGACTCTTTAGAGGGGTATTAGGTTAGCTATCACAATATTCAACTTATTGCAATACACAAAAAAGAAATGAAAAGAAACATAAATTCTTGCAATTTAACCTTAATACCAACTCATGCAAAGAAGGGGAAAACATAAACACCATTCAATGCCTATCTATCTAGTTGCCGGGTTTGTAACATACTACATAGACATAGTAGATCATATTTGAGTTTTTTTTTCCTTTCATTTTTGAATATAAAGAGAGGCTTGAGAATTTAAAAAGAGTAACTAAATTACTAATAACAATAGATAATTTAAACTAGTGGGTATTCAAATCCGTTGGCTTGTTTAGGATGGAGGGGCGGTTAATTTTGGCTTTTGATCTTTGGTGTTGTTTTATTTATTCTTCGTCTAAAATGTGGCTTGTAATAAGATAATTTTTTTACTTTTTCTTGCCCTAAATTGTGCACGTCTTATACTAATATATTATGCTAATAATATTCATTTTCTCTGGTCGGTTCAAAAAAAAAACTAATGGGGTATAATTTGTCGATCTTCAAAACAAATTCATGATCACACTTCATATTTCCAAGCGAATCCAAACAAAAATTTGCTTCACGGTATATATATATATCATCCTGAAATTACAATGATTTGTTTGCTCAAAAAAAAAATCCATCTTATTGCTATTCAAAAAACAAACCATCCTATTGCATCTCGATTTATTGTTTGCTCAAAAACAAACCAAGAAAACTAAACATAGTTTTGCATGTGGTTTTAATTATATTGTGTATAAATAGTACTATCTGAATTGCTAGCAATATAGTTGTTCTGGACTGGGCCGAGCATCGCCCCAATCTTTGTGCTCGACATCTAGCTTTGGGGTCACGAGCCTTTGCTCGTGAAACATTCGGTGACTGTTGCTCGACATGGCATAACATGTCGAGCCCATACTTTGGATTCTCGAGCAGCTTTATGCTCGACTTAGCACATTCAAACACTTCGCACCGTTACACAGAATCGTATCGGACGACATCGGGATAATGAACATTCACTGCCCATTATGACCGCAAGTCAGAATCCCGACAACCATTAATGGCAGGGACGGATCTTTTGCCTCCTCATTAATGGCCTTGGGCGAGCGCTGGGGGTATATATATGCCATTCCTCACAATGGTTCATGTATATATTCTTCTAACTTGTACTTACTACTCCCACTCTTACTGACTTGAGCGTCGGAGTCCCTGCAGGTACAACCCCCCCTTCTCCTCCTTCAGCAACCTTACGGCGGAACAGAGGTGGCCATCATTTTCTGATCAGGTGAGATCAATAGTATTCCCTCTAATCTCATATATATAATCAATAATTTACATTATTATATTATAGATGAAATACATCATCTGTAAATTCAATAGATGTAAAAGGTAAATTGTTATTTATATTTGATAAAGGATGGTATTCCTCAAGAAAATAAATTGCCAATGCCAATAATAATGAAACAAACTTTACACACTTTTTATGATTTTCCATAGTAGATGAGATGAAGCACGGTTCATTGAAAGGAACCAAGCCGCTTAAAGCCTTTATGTTGTGCATTATTATTGTTGTGTCTATTAATTGAGAGGGGGGTCCCTGCCGGAAATACAGAAATCTATCTCTTTTTGCCATGTGCGTAGTACGTACTATGAAAATTAATAACAGGATTGATTAAAAAAATAGAACAATGGAGACATAATTCTTAAAGAAAAAGTGAACACCAACAAGTCACAAATAATGAATTGGTATGTGTGGCAAGAGAGCTTTAAGTCCAATTAGATGATTGTGTGTTTGATTTTTTTAACTTTGTATAGATAAAATTTAGTTAGGAGATGAAAACTCACTTTATGTGTTCCATATATTTTTCTACGGAAATTAATTATCTCTAATAACAGTGAATAATATTATACTTATATCATCGCAATTTCATAATTTGATTGGATATACTGGCATTTTATAAGCATAATTTAATGTCATAATTTGATATTAATTTATTTTAATATAAAATAATGAAAATATTTTTTACTTTTTAAACACTCGTTTTTAATTCAAAATATTTTTTGGAGGTGAAGTAAGTGTTTGAACTTTAACTAGCAAACTATATTTCATTCAAAAAAATCATGAGAGGCGAGGGAAGGGTGATGGGATAAAAGATTTGATTTTAAAAGGTTTGCTATTTAGGTAGTAATTTTTTTTTCTTTCAATTTTTGCAACTTAATACGTCGCTATTTAACCTACGAGGTAAAATTGAAAAGTCAAAGGGAGCATGAGAAGCTCAAGTCACAAAAAAAGAAATTCTCAAAGTACAAAATCTTTGTGATAGTTGGGCTTGACTTAGTTTCTTTTAGGCCTAGTCTATGGAATTAGCTCCTCAAGTCCCATTTGGGCCATGACAATCTAACCATTGGAAAGGCCAAACCTTATTTTATTTTTTTGATGAGAAGGAAAGGGCAATACTAAAACAAAAACAAATACTTCTATTGTAATTTAGAGGGTATGAATGTATGATTGAACGGTCGGAGTTCATCATTCCATTACTAAAAATTGAGAATTCGATTATAGCGTGAATACGAAATAACTTTAAATTTTTAGATCAATTGTCTCATCATTTGAGATGACTTCTATTGAATGAAAGGAATAGTCATCGCCTTTAGTGACCTTAGAGCCTCCAAAAAATAAATTAGTATTGTTGTAGTACTAACTTGCAAGAAGAAGACAAAGAGAATATATAACAATAATATCGTTTTGGTCGTTGTTTGGTTTGGTAGAAAATGCACATGTTGTTTGTTATTCTAATACTATCATCACTCTCGTGGTAGTTGTTAATGTTCTTGCTCGCTCTCAATTCTCATCACTGAAAATCTGAAACCCAAATTTGGAATATGGAGTCATCTTCATCATCAGTTTCTGAGTGGATCCAACCCTTGGTTGCTATCTCCATCGGTTTCTTAATCGCATTCAGAGCTTACAGCAAAAAATCTCTCAGCACTTCTGGAGCACTTGCCGGTTTTTTCGTTATGTCGCTTCATATTTTTGTAGGATTCAGGTAACTACGTAACTAATTAACTCCTTAATTATCATCTTAATTAATAAACTTGTTGTAATCTTTTTGTTGTTTAATTATTATTATAATCATGTGTATTCATTCATTTCAAGGTTTGCTGCGATGATACTTGCTTTCTTTTTCACTTCGTCTGCACTCACAAAGAAGGGACAAGATATGAAGAGGAAGATTGATCCTGAATTCAAACAAGGTGGACAAAGAAACTGGTTTGTCTCTTCTTTTCCTTTTCTGTTTCTATTTTCTGCTTTTGGGTCTTTTCTTTTACCTTGCCATGTTATTCACCATAGTTAGTTAGTGGCATTCATTAGAATTCATATGTGAATAATAATAATAATAATGTGTTAGCTTAGTGCCTCCTAGGGGCACTCTCTAGTGGTAGGTACTGGTACAAGTCCTATGCAATAGTGGTCTAGTGGATTTACATTAAAAAATAAAAATAAAAACTAAGATTTGTGTTGGAATTCAAGTGTGAGCGGTTAGTCTCATATCATATGGGAATAAGCTAACATATATAAGTGCAAGTGACCCGTATAACTCAATGTCTTAAGATTTTGGGTGAAAATGTGGTGTCAAAGTCTTTTGATGATATCAGTCTTTAGCTGTTGTATAAGTGCTCCCTCGGACTCTCCCAACAAGTGGTATTAGAACCCTGGTCCAGCTTGATGGAGAGCGGGAGTGGATCCCTTGTATAGCTTGTTTCCGTGGTTGACACCAGAGGTACAAGTGTGTATAGTGATGTGGGAGACTTTCACTTGAGGTAGAGATTGTAAAATTCAAGTGAGTAGTTAGACCTGCATCGCTAGGGCCTAGGAGTAATCTAAATGATTTGATATATAACAAATGTGACTCATACCTAACATCTTAAGTTTTTGGGGGGAGATGTGGTGTCAAGGTCTTTTGGTGGCCTTGATCTTTATCCCGTGCTCCCGATACTCCCATTGTACTCCGCAACAATTTGGATGCATTCTTTGACTTTGATATTTATATGATGATTACACTAATTTTCTTTTGGAGTTCAGTTTGGTATCACAAAATTAATTGAGGGATGGGTTTTTCTTTTTGACCTGAGTTTGGTCTGTTTTTTTCTTTCTTTTGACGAAATTTTCCCTACTGATATTTTTAGGATACAAGTTCTGTCCAATAGTGGTATTGCATCTGTTCTGGTTGTAGCTTTATGGGTATTAACAGAAGGGAAGGACCAATGCTTGAACTCTAATGACTCAGCTCTGATTACAGCTCTCATTGGTGGTGTTATTGGTCATTATTCCTGCAGCAATGGAGACACCTGGTCTTCAGAGATTGGAGTTCTCAGTGATGACCGGCCTCGTCTAATCACAACCTTCAAGGTGAATAAATCTCTTTGTCCAAGCTAGTACTAATATCAGTGAAACTGGATCTTTCTATTCATATTTGGTATTCTTTAATGTATTTCAATTAAACAAAGCTTTAGGTTTAGTTTTAGACGCTATCGTGCTTTTAGTTTCCTAGGAATGCTCTCCTGAATGCAGGTTTAAACATCTCTAGAACATTCAAATAATGTGTTTGATTTGAATTCAGAATTCCGAGTAATTTTGGCCATTTTTTCAAAATCAGTCTTGTTCAATTTTGATAAAAGAAATCAAGGCTTGGATATGTTTTTGGTCTTTGGAAATTAACTCTTTTCAGTAGTTAATTCCTAATATGTGGTGGCGGGGATGAAACATTGAAAGGGCCAAGTCATGACGAGCGAGCAATGATGTCTTTTTACATTGTCGAAAACATTCTCGTTACATGGGAATGTAACAACCATAAACTCTTAATTTTTTTTTTAAGCTTGAACTACACGTCTACACAGGGTTTTAGATTGCAAGCCTCCTTAAATAATTCTTCACATTCTGTTCTTCTGATTGGTTTTGTGTTGTTAGCTATTGACAAGCATTAACTTTTTACATGAAGTGCTCCATATTATGAGCATCCGCGTAAATCACATTGCTATTTGGCTAGAGACTAGGTTAATGAAACACTGCCTTTAAATATCATGCCACAACAAGTGGCTTACGAGTTACAAGTTATAACATATGTGGATTTTGAAATAGAGAAAGTTCAATAAAAAATTTCTGCTAAATTTCAGAGATTGAAGCAAATTGGCAATATGGTTAAAATTCTTTTTTGTTGTTGATATTTTATCAGCCTGTGAGGAAGGGTACAAATGGCGGTGTGACAAAAACAGGACTTCTAGCAGCTGCAGCTGGTGGAAGTGTCATTGGACTGTCATATGTTCTTCTTGAACTTTTGACAGTCAGGTGTGGATCTGATAGAATTGCCAAGCAACTACTGGTCATACCCGTCGCTACCGTAGCAGGTTTATTTGGAAGTATCATCGATTCTCTATTAGGCGCAACATTGCAATTTAGTGGATTCTGCTCTATTCGCCAGAAGGTAAACTTTGATACACCTTTCTCTTATATTGACATTACATTTGAACAAACGTCAATGCAAAATCCGACGGCATTAGATATTTGATTATTGAAATTCATCACTATGTTGTAGGTTGTTGGAAAGCCAGGACCAACGATTAAAAGGATTTCAGGTCTGAGTATTCTTGACAACAATGCAGTGAACTTTGTGTCAATATTATTGACCACAATTTTAACATCAGTTGCTTGTTTGTACATATTCTAATTTCATAACAAGCCATGTTTTGTTGAAGCAAGCCATTGAGTATTGAACAGGTAGCTTAACATTGTTGACTATTGAAGTAAAATATAAAAAGGACAATGTGTCTAATTGAGTATTACTATTATACTATATGATATGATACCATTTATTTTTCTTGTTTGTTAGACAAAAGAAAACACGTTTAAGTTAATCTAAAATTAAGAGTTATATTAATAGTAGTATATAGTGCATAAATTGATGGAGAATCAAATGTATACTTAAGTCTCTTTCCTTCATTATTTTATTGTCCTAAGTTCCAAAAATGAAGTTTCAAACTTGACTGTGGGTTGTACTTGCCCCATTTAAAATGCTATTTCATGTTACTCTCCTAACATAAAATTTGAAAGTTGACCATAGGTTGTACAATTGTTACAATTTATTACATAGATGAAATGACAAACAAAATGAAAAGATATTGAAAACTCACACACGAATAAAGGGACCGGTGTTCAAACCCCAGTCATGAACATCCGACCTAACAATTTCGATATTTTTCATTAATTGAGTTAAGATCATAAATTGTTCGTCCTACAAATCGAACTCCAGATATTTCAAACATTCACCTTTTAGATAAGATTATTAACCATTTCAATTTAATTATTTGGTCAAAAATTTCACATGGTCAGAAACAAATCGCATATCGTCCACTATAAAGATATATAAAAAAATGTAAAGATAAACTTAGAAACTGCTGCTGCATTTGGACCCAGAGAGGGCTCCAATTCTTCAGTCTGCACAAGAATCAGCTCAACTTTAGCCGACACAACACAAAAAAGTTGCAATAAATGTCCATATTTATTGTTCATTTCACACCCTTATTAATTATTATCATGAGATAAATTCACACCAAGTAAAAATATTCCAAGATGAAAAAGAAGGCCAGTTAGGCCTATGCCCCCTTGAGCATAAAGTACATTTTACAAAGTAAGGAAATCAAAAACCATAAGTCAAAAGTAACATACTCAAAATGTTACATCTTTATTACTCCATGTTACATAGAAATTAGCATAGAAAATACCACTATTGAATTTGTAACCATATGACTGATTTTTATTTTTATTTTTTCAACATTATATTTATCCTTGTATTAGGAGCAACAACAGCACACCACATCCAAGCAACATTCACATGTCTCATAGCAACAAAAGCAGCAACATAAGCTACAAATGAATTAGTTAATCCCCACCAACCAATAAAATTGATTATTCACAAGAAATTATAAACTTGATGAAAGAAATGAAATTATTAATGTCAAGAAGAAAGATGCCAAAATGATGTCTTTGGTAAGTGGCGACAACAATAATAACAAAAAATAGTTAATAAACAACAAAAGCAACAATGTTAATTACTAAGTATACAAACCAAGCATAAAGACATCCTTTTTCTTCATGGCGTTTATGAACATGTTCCACATAACTTATCTCTTGGTGAGGTTCATCCATTTTTTCATTGTTTAATTTGGGACTAAAAATGAACAAACTACAAAAAAAACTCAATAATTATACTAGTGACTAATTATCAATTGGTACAAAAGCATTATTATACAATTTTCAACGTACATTTAGTTTTTTATCAACTAATTTTCTTTTCTACCATTCCATTATATTTATTTTTGTTTCTTTCTCACATATGAATGGATGGTTGCTTGGACTTTTTGGAATGGTGATGGAAATATAATAAAAACAAAACTATGACTTAATCATGGTTTTCAATTATTATGTGTCTAATAGAGATGATGACGGTCAAGTTGATGCAATACACTCTAACAATCCTTTTCACTTAATTTCATCACTTCATCCTCACCACCATGTCATTTGAATTCACTATGTCCATGTTTGGTTTTAAGTTTAAGGTGAGGCCACAATGATTTTAACTTAATTTAGGATTTTGGCTTCAAATTTATTATTTTCCTCACTTTTACATATCCATTTCAACTCACTTTTAACACTAAAAATTATGGTTAAGATCCTCTCAAAAGATTTAAATGCATCTTTAATATCACAATAAATTTGTCGAAACGATAACAAACCACCATGATTAAAAAAAGTCCATATACTTGTATTTTAGTTTGAAAAAATGCTATAGTTCAATGATACATAAGTGAGATAGATAAATCTTGTATCATGCATAAATTAACTTTTACCATTGAATCAAACAAGATATAATGAGACTTGTTAATCCAACATGAAAAATACACATATACATTATGCATGAATAGAGTAGTAGGTAGTAAAATTCTTGAAAGAAAAACTAAAGTGAAAAAGGAGACCAAACCAAATCTCTTTAACCAAATAATTGTTCCTTCCTTCATTCTTTTACTATTTCTTTTACCAACCTGAAAATCCGGAGTGAAGCACTAACTAAAGCCTTACATGAATAGAGTAGTAGGTAATAAAATAGACAAAGGAATGAACATAACATAAATCTAAAATTTGACTTGGCAATATTAGGTAAAAAAGAAGAAGATAGATATGCATGAACATTCACATAGCATACTATAGTCTATACTCTATAGCAATGAAACTTTGCATATGGCAAGAGAAAGTGTGGGCCATGAGGTAAACAAAAACTGAACAAAAGGTGAAACAGGTGTTGTTTTGACAGACATATGCACGAATGAACCACCGACACATAAACACCCCCCACCACCACTGTAACATGTTTCCTCATCCTCCAAACAAAACAAATTATCATCTACTCAGCACCACCTAAGCAAAAACAACATAATTTTGAACTTGAAGGTGATGCTTGTACTAGATAGATCATATATGTGCTATGAAGCATATGTGTTATGAAGCACAAACACTAACACGGACACCAGATACGACACTGACACGGATAAGTTTTTATAAAAATGATATAATTCAATGTAAGTGACAGTGTCGGACACGTATGACACGCCTAATCCAAAGAGTGTATATGCTTCATACTATGTGTTATGAATTGCAGTGCATTGCATTGCATAGCCTATTGCCAAGACATCTTCGAATTTAAGAAAACACAAACACCACTGTGAAAATTAGAACCAACCAACCAACCCCTTACAAATCATTCAACAACATAACTTAAAGCAATTTCAATTAGCATGCCACTGAGCATGTAGCAGTAGCTGATTTTACTTGGACTAAGATATCCCTGCTGCCGCCGTCGCTGCCTACAGATTGGATAGTGGTGGCAGCTTCTTCGAGGCGTTCCCATGTTATTTTTCGTCTCTCGGCTACATCGCCTGACTTTGAATCTTCCTCCTCGATCTTGCGTTGGCAGGCAAGTACGAGTTCTTCGTCCATTTGAGATAGCATCTTTCTTATGTTCTGAGTCAGGTTCAGCACTGCTTGATTCCAGTGATTCTGGGAGTTATGTACAAGTGCTGAGAACACAAGAGGAAGAATCACTTGTCGGTTTTGCGTTATAAGGTTAAGGATGTGTTCATTGTTCCATAGCAAATGAGCTCGTTCTGCCACCTGAATAAACACATCGATATTATAAGCTATAACTGATGTTCTTCCTAAAGAGAGACATTAGAATCATAGCTATATAAGTAAACTATAAATTGCAATTTGCAAGGTACCAACGTTTTCAATCTAAGTCTACATGCTCTGGTTTGAGGAACAAAGATGCTATAGCTAATACATTAGAAAAGCATTTATTGTTCAAGTATAAGCCCAAATCCTCAAGGATTTAGATAAACACCTTAATTAAGTGCTAACGTATAAGTTATTTCTATAACAAAAAATAAAATAAAGCCAAACTACTACACATAAGTCAAAAGTTGTTTTCATAAGCTATGCTAGAGAGCTTATGGAAGTAAGCTGAAAACACTGTATGGATATGTCATAAGTTGTTTGCATAAGCTCTCCCTAACAGTCTCACAAGTGCTTATGCCACTAGATAAGTTAAAATAAGTTAATTGAAACATATGCTAATGTACAAGGATGAAATTTAAAATCAGACACAAGCAGATTAGTTAATTGAAAAAGCAACTAGAAAGAGGACCGGCAAAGAAAAACCAACCTGGTAATGTGAGCTAGTAAGGCAGCAAGCCAATCGTCGAAACAGCGGCACCATAATCTTCTGAAATTCAGCCATGCTAGTCATTTCCAAAATCTCTTCCAACTCACTCATAAACATTAGCTCCTTTTGGCTATTAGTAACTGGCCAGTACTTCAATAGTCCCTTTATCACAGAGCTTACAAGTCTTTGATCCTTATCTATGAACTGTATAATGCAATATGCTAACTGCTGATGATAAATTCCAATAGATTTCGGTTTGTGCAAAGGAATTAAAGCCTTCAACAAAAATATTTTGTGCTCTTCTTTCAATGGCAAGGCAAATCCACTAATAACACTCCCAAAAATCTCCAATAATTCGGCAATTCCATTATGACGCTCAGTCTCAAAAACAAACCGGTAGATAATATTGCTAACAGATTTCCTTATAAAAGGCCTATGAACCATGAATTTTCCATAGATTCTATGCAGAACTGTTTTCAAACAATCTCTTTCTCTGGGGTCCTCAGAATCAAAAAGGTCAAGTAATCTTAAAACAAAAGCATGATCTACGTGCGCTTTTGCCAGCTTCACATCAAGAGAGTTGTAATTGATGAATTGAAGGAGTAGATCATAAACAACTTGCAAATGAGACCAAGCAGGATCAAACATAGGTTCTTCATCTTCTGTTTCTCCACCACCGCTAGTACTCGAACGAAACTTAGGTGGAAAAACCCTAAACAAATTGACTGCACACATTTTACACAACGCGGCGATTGCTGGTTCTGTAAACTTTACAGAACCAGAAGAAACAAAATCAACAAGGTCTAACAACGTTTGGCGTTTAACGTCTTGTTCTGTACAGTTTTTATCAGGATCACTCATATCATAAACTTTGCAGCAAAGGTTTAACTTACTGATAAAAAGGCTTTGTTTCTGTGTATTTGAAACATCTTTGAATGATAGAGAAGGATCAACTGCTTCTACACCAACATTCATGCTTGCAGGAAAAACAACAGAAGATACCCTTTTCACAACATTTAATTTGCTTGAAATGGTACTTCCAACATTTGTACACTGAAACACATTTCCAAAACTAGTAGTACTATTGCTTGAATCACTCTTTGCAGAATCTGATGAATCAGATTTTGGCAACTTCTTAGGTAATTTGCTAAGAATTTGCTTTATCATTGTAGCTAACTGGTAATGCTACAAGCCTAACCTATTACACCTGCATCCAACTTATCATTGGTTAGTTAATAGTCTAAATCTTCCAACAATTACAAGTTCAAAATCAAATCCTATGAATTATTAATACTACAAGTTGATTTACCAGTGAAACATTAAATAAGCTAAAGTAAATGTAATCATTCAAACAACAAAGGGACAAAAACATAACATAACCAAAAACATTAAATGAAACAAAATCATAATCTGATGAGTGATGTAAGAAATGGGATACAAGCTGAGAGAGACAAGATCAAGACAGAAAACACTAATCTATGCACAAGAACATGTGTCAAAGAAATTAAGGATATCATTAAAGAACAGCAACTACAAAATTCTAGCCAGATCTAACAACTATGCATCAATTTGTTCCAAAAGACATGACATAATTGAGCACATTTGTATGAATCTTGGTAAATTTTCAGCAAACAACAATTGAACAAACAAACAAACACTGTTCCTAACACAAAGCCAGAACACAAATTATACAAATCAAATGAAGAAGCAAAATCTAGAAATTAACAAGCCAAGGATGAACACAAATTTTGAAAATTTACTAAAACAACAATAATGGGTGGGAAAATCCAAGATCTGGGTGCATAAACAAACATAAGAAAAGATACAAACAAACACAACCACTTGAAGAACCATTAAAGATATTGTACCTCACAAGATCCTCTACACACCCACTATACTAAAAAATTAAAAATTAAAACTTTAGTACATAGTAACAATCATGTTAAAATCCAAGATGAGTTGAAAAGAAGAACAGAAGCAAAATTGGTATCTTTAAGAAGAGAGAAGTTGATAGAAAGAGAAAAAAGAGTGAAAAAGAGATAAGAACAACTAACCAACCAACAAAACAAACCTGATATCTGTGAAAGAAAGAAAAGTAAAGAGACTGACCTGACCCAGTTGAGAGAATGAAAGAAAGTTTGAAACTTTAGCGGTTAGAAGAAAGATAGAGGAAGAAGAAACAAGTGGGGTTGAAAATTTGTTTGGTGGTGAAGAAGAAGAAGTATTGAAGAAAAAAAAGATTAGATTAGATTTGAGCATTTTGATGAATAATCATAATGATGATGATGATGATGATAATATTGGATCCTTCTTTTTCTTCCAACATCCAATGCAATGAATTGAATTGAATGGTACTAAACTCAACTCAAGTGAGTCTGAGTGAGTACTAAACTCGAAGTTTTGGTTTCTCGATTGAAGAGAATAAACGATGCGACATGTTATTATGTTTTTAATGTTAAAATTATGTGTTACCACTGTTTACTCTCACAATCACAAACACAACAATGACAATAGTTCAATAACTAACCACCGAACCCAACTTCTTCTTAATCCTATATTTACGGTTTTGGATTTACATTTAGTGTATCTTTGGTATTATACTAGATATATAAAATTACGATGCTCTACTGTGATTTTTCAAAAGCTACAGTATAGTTTATGCAAAATCACAGTAAGTCACCATGATTTTTGTATATCCACCGTGAACATGAGCTTACTACATCTTAGTCTTAACCCAAAATTTACGGATTTGTATCTATGCCTAAATTGTGAGTTAGTTCAGTGGTGATTGTAGTTTGATTTAGTAGTAATACTATGATTTGAAATCCTACATTACGTCTAGGAGATGAATGAAATCACTTGCCAAAACAGTATTGAACATGACAACTTTAATTCTGTATTTGTATTTAAAATTGTTTGTGGGATTGGATAAAAAAATATAATTTTGTCCTAGCCATAAAACAATTTTTTCTTCACCGCAAATTGTCTAAAACACTAAAAATAATTTGTTTTCTATCAAACATCGTAAAAGATAAAACTATTGTCTTGTTTCTGGTATTTATATTTTATAGATCAAATAGAAAATGACAAACTATTAAAAATTCACGTAGAGAAATCAAAGTTCAAATCCAGATAATTAACCTAATAATTTTAACATTTTATATTTGTTGATCTAGGATTTGTGAACAATTATTTGATGTACAAACTTTTAATACTAATATATAAGTTTCAAAAATAATTTGGTATAATTATAAAATAAATAAAAAGTTATGTAGAGAAATTGATAAGAACAGCCTAAAATTGAAGTAAAAATCAAAACCAAACACACACATAATGTAATTGATAACTATGGACATTACTCAATGAGTTGGGTCGGGATTCGAACATTAAATTTTCTACTTCTCTCTATTTAAAGTACGTGAGTTTATACCACTATAAATTGATCTAAGTAGTAAAAATTAAAGTCCCTTAAGTATATGGTCAGGAGTTCGACAATAGAACTCATTTTATGATCCAATAATAAAAACTTTATACATATATCATGGTAGAGAAATGAATAATCTCCTTCATTTTCTGTCTCACCCTATGTCCTTTTTGTAATCCAACAGATGATTGACCACAAAGAAAAAAATAATTATATGGAAGAAAGAAAAAAATACGAATGAATGACTAAGATGATTGCAGAATTAACAACATAAAAGAAATGATTGGAGAAGATCCAAATTCATCATGTCAACCTAAAAAATACTATTTCCGTCCCAAAATATATATATATATATATATATATATATAAGAAAAATAATAAAAAAAATTTGATATATTTAGACCAAATTTTTAACTACATACATCAAATTTTTTAAATAATTTCTCTTATATTTTAAAATGGAGGAAATATGTCATTTTATGTAAACTTATTTCATTAATATTTTATTTGTGTTTTTCTCTCTTTCTATAAATAGATAACAAATGAAGTATAAAAATTGAAACAAATCCAAATTCGATTTGTTCTGGATAAAAAGGTGGATAAAGTAAAAATATAAGAATTTAATTTGCCAAATTAAGAGGCTAGATTGTTGGAATTTGAGAGTTAGGAGTGAGTGAGTGACAGAATGAAAAAGAAGAAAGAAATGGATGGTGAGGTGAGGTGAGGTGAGGAGAATGAATGTAGGAAGAGAACAAAATTGAGAGAATCATGAAAAGTGAAGGGACAGAGTCACCTCAAATACAAAAAGAAAGAAAAAATTAAAATCAAACAAAAGAAAGGAAAGAGAGGGTGCGGTAAAAAAGTATAATGCGGTGATGAATATCAGCAAGGAAGGAAAATAAGGTTTAATCATCGTTTTGGTCGATATATATATATATATAATTTTTGTTTAATTCCTTTATCAATTTTTGTTCTAAATAAATTTATAAATCAATTAATTTTTTTGTTTTTGTTTCTTAAAATTAAAATCCGCATGAAAATTCGTAAGTTTTCTGCGGATTTTTTACGAATTTTCTTACGAATTTTAACTTTAAGGATTAAAAATAAAAAATTTAGTTGATTCAAAGACTTATTTAAAACAAAAATTGATACATAGATTTAAACTAAAATTTCATATACATAAAGAAACAAAAATAATGTTTAAGACGGAAAATTATAATATACACTTTTATTATACTAGGTCTGAGTAAGATGGAATATAATAAATAAACAAATAGAAATATGATTGGTCAAGCTAAAAAATATATATCCTGGGTCTGACTCTAAAATTTTCATAAAATAAAATAATAAAAAATTAGTCAAGCTTTAAATTAATTTTCTTTTGTACAATTGTCTTTAATGTTATACTTCTTGACTATGTTAACCACAAATTTTCTTTTACAGCTCAAGATGAATCACACTATTCATTGCAACTTACACTAGAGATGGAAAAATCACTATTTTGAGTTTGAGTTTGAACCATGTCTCTGAATGATGACGTTGGTGGCATATAAAATAGGTATTTTAATCATAACTCTTGATTTGATTATAGTTGTGAATCAATTTCTCCATTCTCATATAGCAGTTGCATTTTAGAAATTGGAGTGTTGTTTGTTATCCAACACACTTATCCATTATATTGTCAAAAAAAAAAAAAAACACTTATCCATTATATTGATGATTTTTAACATTTAAAATATTTTGTTCTCCACTTGACACATTATGATTTTATATATTACAAAATAGAGAGAAATTTGTGTTAATTTATTTCAAATTTTCAGTCTCTCAAAGTGTTGTGGGGGCAAAATACTTCCTTAATATACCATTAAACAATTTTATGTGTCAACTTAAAATTTCAGTCTCTAATATAGAACAATTTTAATGTGCCCGAAAGGGCCACAAAAAATGAGTTTTTCTAAGTTGACATTTTTTTTTACGCTCATTTTCCGGCTTCTAACAAGGACCTTAAGGTTGAAGTATGAACCTCTAACCAAGAGAACTCTCTTACGTTAAAATATTTATCTCTTTGAAAACTATTTTAAAATTTTAGAACAATTAAGTTGCTATAAAATTTTAAGGGTGACATCTAGTGTACCTCATCATAATTTGGGAGAATTTACTCTAAACCACTCAATAATATTTTGATCAGTATAAATTTTATAAAATATATTGTTAGATAGAAAGTTTATATCATATAGATCGTAAGTTCGCACTTTTTTGATATAAGTCTCTGTAAGATTTTTTGTTTTAAATAAGTCCTTGCAATTATATATTTTTTTTTAAATTAGTCCCTAAAGTCAAAATTCATAGGAAAATTTGAAGGAAAATCTGCTCGAAAACTGCAGATTTTCCTGCGGATTTTGACATTAGGAACTAATTTCAAAAAAATATATAATTATAGGGACTTACTTAAAACAAAAAAACTTACAGAGACTTATATCATAAAAATGCACAGAGACCTATATCACAAATGATTTTATGTCTTAAATTTTATACAAATGATCTATATGATATAAACTTTTAATCAAACGGTATACTTATAAATTTTATATCAGTTAAAATATTATTGAGTGGTTAAGAGATAAATACCTTCTGATCACGTATCAGTACAATTTTAAGATTAGAAAAAATAGATTCTATGTACAATGAAAATTGAATAGAATGTATATATAGATTAGCCAATAATCATATGTGGACGGAGATTGAATTTTTCCATGTATATCCTCAATCCTCCCAATTTAGTGTTTGTTGAACTAAATTTAGAATACATCCAAATATTGAAGTACGTACTTCTAGATACTCAAACACTAGCTGTTGAATATCATCAACTTTTAAAAGAAAATTTATCAATGATATAAGAGGGAAAAAAATCAGTCACTACCTATTATATATATTATTTATACATTAACAAATTTCCGCCATAATAAATCTCATTAAGAAGAAGAAAAAATACTCCTACCAAGTTTATTTGAAGAAATAAGAGGAAATCAAAAAGGGAAGAAATGACTAAAGAATTATTATACGAACAATTTACAAAGAACAAATTAGGATTTTTTTTGACAATGAATTTAGGAAGATTTACAAATAAAGAAAATAGACTAGAGGAAATCATAAAAGGGAAGAAATGACTAAAATTATTGAAATGTTATTTGTAAATAAAAAATAAAACAGAACAACAAAAAGTCGTATAGAAAATAATTTAAAAATACATCAAGATTTTTTTTTACAATATACATCAAGGTTCTTTAATTAATTTATAACAAAAAATAGTGATCCTGTGTGATGAGCTCACAACAAGAGAAAAAGAAATGAATTTATTCAGTTTTTTTACTTAACGAATTTATTCATTTTTCTTGTTTTTATCATCAGTTTAATCTAATTTGAAGTCAGTTTTGATATCAAGTGATTTCAATCTCCATCTATGATCATTTCTATCATGTCAAACGTCAATCACCACTTAATCAACTAATGTTTTTTTTTCTTTCTAAATTGCAAAAGTTGTGCTGCTACCCTTTTTTTAAATTGCAAAACTATTTCACTTAAAGACCATATTTACAGATTTGTGATACACAACATTGTTATGTATGACTTTTTGAACTCTATTTAGTAGATTAATAGATTCTGGTGCGAGAAAGCCAAAACTATAAAAAAAACAAATGGTATAAAAGCATGTTGATTGTTAGAACACGTTTTTCATGCTTTGTCACTTTGCTTGAAATTCACATTCTCTAACTCTATTAGTGGAGAAACTTCTGTCAAATCTACACATACATATTTTTCTCCCACCTATTTATATATCAAAACATCTGCTGGTTAAAGTTCGATCTTCTCTATTGTAAGTCGGTCAAGATTTTTACGAGTATCTTTTTCTTCAACTAATATTGGGTTGAATTTATTCAATTTTGTGGAATGAAAGAATGAGAAATACACTTGCAATAACATTAATGATCATCACATTGATTGATCGATCTATTTATATACTCACACATGACTATAACTAAGTCACAACCGAAAACCATCTTTTAGTAACCAAACTAACTAACAACCTATTCTTAACAAAAATAGTGATAAGTACCTTAAATAGTATATATCTTACACTTTTTTATATAATTTTTCATAAGTAATTAAAACATAATCAACTTGTAAGTGATGGATACTCCACCTCGTGGCATCACGGTGAAGGCTCAGACTAAGCATATGAAAAGGGCTTATTATTAGTTAAAAGTCCACTTCACATGACTCCTATTACTATTAGCAACAAAATCCCCATATATGGTTGGCCTCCTGATATGTACAAAGAATATTATTCTTAACAATTGTGACACTAATGATTATTTATTTATAATTATTTCAGACAAAATTTGAATGATTTTTTTACAGTTATAAAATGAACTCTTATTTTTAAAATGACGTCTCTTAAATAAACATGTGCTACGTGCTGAAATATTATTGCACTCAACTTTCAAAAGAGATGAAGATTACTTCCACCAAGAGAGGTGTGTGTATGCATATGAAGGTTCATTGTGGATTGTGAAGCCAATTCAAAACTAGAAAAGGAAAAGCAATATCTCAAAGCTATCAAGATGTTCAAACGAAGTCCCGAAACTCCTCTAACATATTTAATTATTTCAATTTTTTTTTGTTGAGAAATAACTTGAATATATATAATTTTATTACTCCAATTGAATTTTCTTCATTAGTAGTTAGAAATTTTCAGAATTTCATTAGTAGTTAAAAACTTTCTGATTTATTTGAACTAGTTATTATTTAGGTTAGAATAGTTTGATATTAAATCACAGACATAAAAATAGAATAATTTGATATTATTACTAGTTACTACATATACTTGGTTTATCATAGATCATCTATAGTGATGATTCTATTTGAAATATAAGTATATAACCAATAATTTTTACCACCATTTTAATCTGATCAGAATGTCAATTCTGATATCAAGAAGTTATAGCTCTTTTTCAAATACGAAGTCTGTACCATAGTCTTTTCTAACCAATTCGACGTCAATAACTACCGAACAAACTAACGTTTTGTGCGACAGTAATAGTAGTACTTTTGGCAATAATATATACTCCAAATAATGCGGTGAATGAAAAGCCACGTGCAAATTTGAAGGTGCAACTCGTGTCTGTCTGGTACCTGCCACTCTGCCAGAGACTGATTGCTTTATATATTGTGATAGCAGAAATCATTCAGAGTGAGTGAGTGAGTCAAGTTGAAAGCGATATTTACCGCTTCTCGATCACACACTCAAAATCACTTTTCCTTTTGCAGGGAACTATTCTTCACCCACCCGCGGGTGATTTTCTTTCTTTTCTTTCTCTATGAAAACTGTAACTGAGCTGCATGTGAACATAGTAGTAAGCTTCTAAAATTCAGTGTTCTGCTTACTCTCAAACAAAAAAACACACACAAATGGCTGTTTTTATTTTTATTTATCAGCTTCAGGAATTTTTGCTTTTGGACTATTTTTGGTCTTTGGAACCTTAATTTACTATATTTTGTTTGTAATTTATCATAACGACAATCATTCAGATAAGTGGTGGGTTCACAAGACAGAGCCTTTAATAAATTAAACTTCTGCATACAATTTACACACACTTCATTTGATTTTTTCTTTCTAAGGTTTGATTCTGATCCCTTAGAATAGTGTTGTATGAATATACTATGATTTTTATCACTGAGTGACATACACAAGCCCCCAATAATGGAATATATAATTTGTACTCCATTGTTTTTATTTAAAGGGTCTTGTTAACTAGTGCCCTTAAGACACTAGATAAGATTACTAAAAGAAGTAATATATGCATTGAAAACCGTGTTTTATTAGTTTAGAAAAATAGAATGCACAAATTCCAAGAGTTTACTTACCACTTTTGCTTCCTTAACCATTGCCCTAAGGGCAATGTTTATCATTTTCCTTATTTAAAATACTCTTCAAAATACAAATTAGAATCCTCTAAATAGAAACAATCACATAGTTACAGTAATAAATTATTAACCAAGACAAACATTGACCTCGCATAGTTAATAAATTTTATCAATAGACTATCATTCATGAAAAAAATAAATTAAATTAAAACAACAATCACATAACCTATTATATTTATTATATGTATTATAGATGAGGGAATCTCAAATTTTTTTATTCAAATCTTAACCGATAACCATAACTGTAAAGCAAAAACAGTTGATATTATATTTTTATATTTATTCGTATCAAAAAATGACCTTATCTAAGAACACAAATATTCTCAACGCAATACCTGGATAATGAGTTGATAAAATATGTCAAAATACATAAACGTCAATCGTGACTATAATACGAGACAGCCTAAAAGAGACTTGTGCCAACAAATTTCCATAATATGGCCGTAATATTAAGTTTGGAATAATAATTATGCTCAAATACATCTGCAGATAAGGCAGTAGGAAGGAATTTGATACCTAAATAAAGGAAAACACAATTATTTTCATTGAAAATTCTGCAATTGAAATAGTAGTATAATAGTAAAAATGTTAGAATCTATCTGACTTAATTTTGTAAGGTAAAAGAGAAATAAAAATAGACCTTTACCTGAACACGTTAAAAGCGGCGAAACCTTAAAAGCTTATTTAAGTCGAACAAAAGACACGAGTGTTGAGCCCAATCATAATCTATAGGGTCCAAACAAAATTTGCACTAGACACATAGCACATGCAAAAGCCCCCACATATCCTAGACACAGCATTAAAAGATAAATATGTATTATTATTATTATTATTATTATTATTATTATTCATGATAACATGCTTAAAGGATAAGTGATTTTATGCACCGAATAATTCCCATGTGGGATTATGGTATACAAACAAGCTGGAACAAACAATCACAGTTGTATTAGACGAACAAATCATTTCTGGCTAATAATATTTTTATTGTGCTATGTTCACAAGGAAATTTGCATCTTTTTGATTTTGAAGGACCAAGAGAAAAGAATAATAATAATAATGATAATAATATACATGCCTAGCCATTTCGATCAAACAATTAAATATTGAAGAAAGCCAGCCTAGCACTATAGCAACAAGAAAATAAATGAAATTTGGAGGTGCTGAGAGAGATAGTAGAGCAGGAGCTAATTACAATGAGAATGAGATTTTATGGCACTTTTTCTCCCTTTTAACCCACCATAGCAACACAAATTAGAAGGTATATATAAGACATGTAGATTGGATAAACACAAGCAAAACTCTCCAGAGGTCAGAACCAGTTTAACCATAGGAAAGAGACTGATATGACTCCAACCACGAACCGTTCAAAACCTTAGGTGCTTCCTGCTGGAACATGATTCACAGTATCAAAGTTGTTCACAGGTTTGGGCCTCCACTTGGTCCTACCCCTCACAATTTCAGCGCCATCTTCAAGTCGAAGCATATGCTTGCACTCAATGTGTCCGCTTTGAGCTGGATTGCCATTATCGGCATCAGATACAGCGGTCAGGGACTGGAGCATACTGTCCTTGCCACACTCCCTCCTATACTCCAAAGTCATGGCACAGAGCTCATGACTCTCCAATATTGACTGTGGAGCACTCTGCAGAAATCAAAGCACAACCTTTTGGTTAAGAGTCATGATCTAATCAACCCATCACGTAACAAACTAAATAATGAACGAATTTTTATATCCAAGAATCAAGATGTATTAATTAATAAGGGAGAAATGAAAGCAATTTACAAATAAGATGAAACGTCACACCATGTTTAATTTTGTTTGTAATTTTGTTTGCCTAAGTACTGCATATTATTAATTTACTACCACCGGCACTTCATCGTGTCCCTCACTTGCTCATAAATCAATACCTATAATATGAGGCATTAAATGTCAAAAACCGCTACAGTGAATCAAATACTTCATCTTAGACTTCATGAGACATAAGGTTGGCCTCATTGTTGAGGCAGGGGAGTAAAGGAGTTTAGGTTTAGTTTTGGAGGTGCCTCCCTTGTTGTTGGAGGGTAGAGTACTAATTGTACTTCATCTTTGTTAGTGGCTCTAATAACACTTGTACTTTGTTTTTCCTTCATCAATATATCGTTTTCTTTTGCCGTTCCAAAAAAAAACTAACATTTGTCATTCAAAAAAAAAAACCTTTATCTTAGACTTCAACTACCATATCAATAATTTTCATCAGCCTCACAGGAGCACACCCTTATTACTTTGTTGATAGTTGATCGGATCAACTTTTATAGACCCAACAGATTAAAGAGTACGGTTCTTTTGTGAGGTTTGTGCTAAGTGATGACTCTCACTGATCTCACAGTTATGATTAGTGGCACGAGACATTTGCTCGTGAAGCAAGAGATAAAAGAGAACAATAATTGGAGTTAGTAAGACTACAAGAACAGGAAACTACCTCCAAAATCCAGCCAATGTACTTCACATTGTTAACATGCTGATTGACATCTAGGTCACTCCACCTAGGCTGAAAATGCAGACACAATATGTAATCTAATTAGGAAACAGCATCAGGGGTAAGTTGACAGTAAATTAATGAGAGCAATAACAAGAGTGGGCATACACTTAAACCCGAGCGAACATAATCCGCTGTATTGTTATCAAGTTTAGTTAGTTTTCTGTCATCCTCTTCCAGAATTGGAGCAGATTCCACAAAATAAGATCCTATCTCTTCTCTGACTTCTTCCGGAATTTTGGACAGCTTTCTGGTATGTTTATTCATCATGACCCAAACACTGTAGATCACCAAAATCACCACCAACAGATAAGAAAGTGCTTAAATGTTACTAATTACTAAGTCAGTGACGCAGTGTGATTTATATGCACAAGACTTATACTTAGTAATAAAGTAAAACGATACAAGTTGTTACAGATTTTCACATGCAATAAAATGACATATTTCGATATGTATTTCATTGCCTTTAACTTTACAAAATGCAAAATGAATTTCTCAAAATTCAGTTTTAATAAAAAAATTATGAGAAAATAATTGTTCTCGTGAATTCATAAAAGTGTGAAAGATTCAAAGTTGTGTCCAATTATCTGTCATGCACATTCAGAAAACCTTTCAAAACATCTTGCTCACACAGAAGGAAGGGGATGAAGTCATGAAGAACTCCAGAAAAAGATTCCTACCTAGAGGCTCTCGTCAAGATTTCACCAGTATTATAGTCACGTAAAAGCCAATCACGACGCATGCCATTCTTGCCCGATGCAGAAACCCAAGTTTCTACGTGAACAACATCTCCCCTGGAAAAAAAAAAATAGACAATCTATGTCAAATGATCAGATTCAGATTATCAATAATAATCCACATAACAGATTATCTAACTGTAATTCACACCAAGAAGCAAATGCTGAAGGTTCAATAATTAACATGAGACATTTAGAATTGTCATTCCTTATAAAGATCAAAACAACTAACAGAGAAATGGCATCACAACATGGATACACGTGCAAATTACACATACAACAGGTGAGTCCGGGTGACTTACCACGTAGGATAACGATCAACGACAACTTGCATCCTTGCAACTACCCATATCAAGTTCTTTTTACACATTTCAGGCGTAGAACCAAAGCCGTCGCCAAGAAGCCCCACAATCTTAACATGATTAAGTGCAGTTTCCTATTGTCAAACAAATAATTGAGATATATCAACTTATATAAAAAGTATAATGAGGCAGCCACTATTAGTATATCAATTTTAACTATGCACGGCAAGTAAACATACATGCCTAACAAACTTTTTACCTCCTAAGATTATCAATAAAGATTCAGTCGTATACCTGCAAATGATTCATTATTGTGTCTATAGACGCCGTTCGATCCGCACCAATTTCATATGACCTAATCGGAAAGTTTTCACTGAACACAAGACCATCCTGAACAATTTTGCCTATACCAAAGGGGTCAATAAGCATGTCAGATCGTCTAGGCTTCCAATCGAGCATCATCCACTGCTTTTCTGCCGCCAAGAAAATTGTTGTGATAGCAGCAAGAAGCATGCTCCAATCAGGTAACTGGTTGATAAAAGTCCTAGAGGATTGCGACGAAGGCAAAACATCCTCATGCTTATAGTTTTCTACAGATGTAGAAACTTTGGTTCCATTAATCTTAGGAGGGGCATGAGCATTTGCCTTTACTTGCAAACCACCAGAAGACGCGTGTTTAGATTTCAGCCCACCAAGGTTCGCATTCCCACCACTAAGTTTATTACCACCAGCGTCTGGCAAGGATGAAGTAACAGGAAAAAACGAAGTAGCACCAGTAGCCACCATAATGAGTTTCTATTTTTTACAGCAGCTGCATGTTAAATTGAAGCAGGTTAAAATAAATACATCTTTCCCACCTTCCATGGAACAACGCCGGGAGAGAATATATAATTATATTTCACCCGAATACTTCCGGTCAGAATTTTTTTATATTTTACGTTCATCGAATAACTGATGTATCTGGTCTATAACCATTTCATTCCATACTCCATAGTAAGGGTAAAATTAAAACAAGCCTAATTCCAAAACTAGTAAAAAAAAACTTCAATATTCAAAACAGATCCATAGAATGTTTTGCAGCTCAAACTTCAACTAGTGAACCTAAATTTCTCACGTGAAAAACAATATCACTAAAACACTTAATCTAAAATGGCAAGTTAATTTTCTCACGTTTCTACATAAATTTCCACAGAAAATTTCTAGAACGAAAAAAGTGATTACGAAAAAATTCCAATAATAAAACAAATAATCGAACCAGAAGTAAACAAATAACAACAACTTAGATCTGAAACCGAATCTAGAAAACACCGCTAAACAGAAAAATAAGAGCAAAAATAATCGCACACATTGCAATTACAATCCAAAAATCGAAAAAATCAGAACTCTAGTGCTACGAAATTGACAACGAACACGATGCATTATTGGAATAATGAATTGAAAAACGAGTTATGCGGCGCATGTAAATGAAGTGTATAGATCAGAGGAAAAAGTGAATGCATGAATAGGAAGAAGAAAAAGAAGAGATTAACATAACATACCAGAGTGAAGAAAACGAGAACGAGAACGAGAAGAATGAACAGAGGATGTGAAACGAATCAGAGGAAGAAGAAAGAAGGAAGAAGGGCAATTATGTAATTTGAGAACCCGGATTTTCTCTTGTGTTCTAGCTTTTTCTTAATTCGAGAAATTATGAATGAAATTGAAATTTAAATTGAAATAAAAGGGAGTGGGTGTATTATGTATAGATTTTTGGGTAATGTTATTGAATTTGAAAAAAATAATTGAAGTGAAGGAAGTGTATGATAGGGAATTGGTGTTACATCCACTTCAATATATAGTGTTGTGTTGCCTTGCCTAGTTACCTTACCCTAGTACTAGTAGTGTGGTATTTCTCTTTCTAAATGTCTCCTAGCTGGCAACTTATATTTACCATTCTACCCTCTTAACTTTTCTTTGAATCTTCCTATACATGCATTTAATCAAAATATTTGGAATATTTATTTTTGTACGTTAGTGCATAAAATATAAAATATGGCTTACAATATTTATATGATATTATTGTTATAGTTTTTTGGCTGAGACTAGAGTATCTGCGGTCGAAAATAGTGACTAATTGTTTGTTGAATTGAAGGCAGACTCTTATTGAATTGGAGGCAGGGTGTGATGAAGGAGCAATTCAACGCAATTGCGGCTGATGAGATTTAATTTATTATTTATTTTTTAAGTTTGTTTTGATTTCAATATTATTATGATAAGTTAGTAATCATCCTATTTAATGAATCTTTTAGATTTAAATATAACATAGATTTAAGTTTCTTTTATAATTTTAATAAACTTAAATAATCTAATACTAGTTTGTTTTAATTTGTTAAAATTTAAACGAACTATTAAATAGGATAATTATAGTTTAAATTTAAATAGCAGTGAATTTAGGATAAGTTAGTTATCAACTAGTTTATCTATGGGATTTCCCTTGTAAGCCTATTTAAAGGCATTTAGAACTGAAATAGAATAACACTTTCATTTATAAATTTTTTGTAGAATTATTTTTCTTTTTTGGTGTATTTCAATTTTCAATTTTATTTATAGAGTTTAGCGCTTGCTATTCTCTTCTTGTTGAACCTCTTAGTGGACTCCATAACACCTATTTACTAAAATTAACGCTTGTTATTTTTATGCGTACTTTCGACTGCGTGAGGGTGAAACAGACTCAGAGATTTAAAGCTAATTTATATCCAAGTTGAGAATCCAACTCTCAACCCTTGATTATATTATTGATATAGTTTGATTTAATTTTACAATTTTATCATCCAAAAAAGCATACCAAAAAAAGATGAAATAAAATATATTTTTTCTAACAATTTTTTATATATAGTAGTAAATATATCAATTTTTTAATATAGTAAAAATTCAAATTTATATATAGTACGGACGGACAGAAGAAAGTATTAGTATAATTAGATTAGATTAGACTATATTAGTACCAAAAAGAAAGAAAATAAATTAGAGCATATATTAACATGGCTTATACTACGGAATGTTTGACTTGTAAGTCCTTTTAATTTTCCATTAATTACTAACAATGATTCGAAGTTTTGGAAGGTGAAGGGAAAAGAAGTGGAAGATGGGAAAGGTAATTGCATACCAGAAAAGTTGAAAGCAAACGTGGTGTCCACAATGTCAATACTAGTAATATTATTTTCTTTTAATACTACAATTAAATCAACATCTATGCATTTTCTAGAAAGCATGGATAACAAAATCGAAATTTTCTTCTGATTATATTATATTGTTTTGTGTATGGGGCAGGAATACGTAACCAATTTATTAGCAGCAATTCGGTGAACTATATTTTCCCGCCGTCATTTAGATTAATTGTGTCTACTTTTCTGTTATAAATTTAATCTAACTACTTCTATTTCCTTTCAAATAATTGACTTATTGCTAAAATATTTTGTTCTAAAATAAAATAATTGACCTTTTTCATTTCTAATATAATATCAATTTGTTTTATTTCTTCATATTTTACCCCTAAATGTTTCGATTTTTCGTTATACTTTATGCATAACTTGTGTAATATGATTAAAATGACATATATTTTAATACGAAGAAAATATATAATAGCCTTTAACATTTCTACTCAATGTTAGATGCGGTGTAATTTTTTAAATTAAATTGAACGGGTAATAATAATATATATATTCATAAGTTTTAGTTTAACTAATCATCTTAATATTATGTCCTCAAAAAAAAATCTTATTGATATTATGAAATTAAATATATACATCCAATTTAATATGGTATTTTCCTCTTCGTATAAGGAAAAATAAAATAAATATAAATGTTTATTGAATCCAAGTTTGAGCATTGAGGTTTGGGTTGGTAAACCAACATTTTCGTCTGTAGTTTCTTGAGTGTTTGACCTGCGCGCTGAGTCTTCCAAATCAAAAACTTGAAAGAGAAACATATTTTACTGCACTCTAGACGCTTCCCTTTAAATCACAATTACTATGGAAAGAAAGAGGAGAAGCACATGCAAAGGAGTGGTAATTCATTTTTTTTCTTTTGATAGTAACCATTTTCATTTTTATTTTAGTCTTGTTGACTAGTTTTTATTTTATTACGTAGTATTTATTTATGCATGATTTATAATCCTTCCGTCTCATTTTAAGTGTCAGGTTAATTAAATTACACATTTTAAGAAAAGTGTATAAATGAAAGAGAAAAAAATATAACTTTTATTAAAATACCTTATCTTTTTATTGGTAGTAGACACTGAAATACAAAAAATAGATCTTTGAGTGTATTTTATCTCACACCTAATAATTATTTTAATGATAAAATAAGAAAAATCAATGTTATAAATAATATAGGACACTTATTTTGGGACAAACAATTTTAGCAAGTAGAACACCTATTTTGGAACGGAGGGAATACATAATTTATTAATTGGGAAATGTTAATATGTGTCCTTGGAACACTTGTTAGTATACTAATATAAAAAATTTGGTATTGAAAATTGTATTTTTCATATTTTTAAAAGACAAACATTGTTGTTTTTAATATAAAATTACTATTTAAAGTATCTTTAAAATGTATCCTTAGAGCACGTGTTAATAAGACCTATATTAATTTCCAGTTTGCCACCCTATCCAAAAACACTAGTAGTAGTACCTACTTGACATGGTTCTTTAAATAAGCGGCTATCTGTCTGTTCAATTAATACAGTAATTTGAACTTAAGTAAGAAGGATGGATGTCTCTGTAAAGTGGTTTACAGTTGCCAGTTGGAAAGTCATGTCATATCATGGACAAACAAATCTACGTATCACACGTAAGTAATAATAAGTACCTACCTCACTCACTCACTCATGGTCATGCATGCTTTCCCATAATCCCTACCTTTGGTCTTCGTTGTCTCGTTGTCCATACACTGTTTTTTGTTTATGTTCAATATCACGATAAAACTATTGAAATTATAATGACCTACTTTAATTTTGTAGAAATTATAATTCGTAATTTCTGTAAAATTGTAGTAGATTATACCTTATATATACTCACTCCGTCCCATTGTATAAACATTCTTGACTAAAACTATGCTTATTAAAAAATATTGGTAATGTATTATTGTGTCAAGTTTGTGTGTAAATTTTACCAAATTATCTTTTGTTTGTATGTGTGGAAATTTGACTTTGTGTATTCCAATGCAACTCAGTAGTAATAATTAGAGGTATATGTAAGGAAAAAATAATAAATGTATCTAATAATGTGTAAATGAGTTTATATTTTGGGACTAGACTTTTTTTTAAAAAAATTCTTATATAATGAGACGAAGGGAATATTTACTGTGATATTAAACATGTACTTAATTATCTTTTCGTAGCACAAAAATGTACTACTAATAGATTTAATTTGTAAGTGTAGATTATATTTGTGAAGAAGATGTCTTAAGTACTTATTCAAAAGATGACTTTAATTGTTAAACATTAATGGCGTAAATTATTTTACACGCGTGTTCAATTAAACAACACTATAATATCATTTTTATAAGTAGTTTTTTAAAATATCCCCAAAAATATCTACATGGCATGATTTGATTAAATATATGTGTAAAAAAATATTATTCTATCAATGTATTTAAATTAAATTCTTAAAAGATCTTATGATATACACTCTCTCCGACCTTAATTATAAGCAACTTTCCACTTTTTAGATTCATTGAATAATTAATGTATTTGGTCTATAATTAAGGCTAGATACGTTAATTATTCAATGAATATAAAAAGTGCAAAGTTGCTTATAATTAAATGTGTAAAAATGTTTATAATGTCAATTATTAACAATTAAATTCTCTTATGTAATACTAGCTTTTTAAGCAATGAAACATGTACATTTAGTGATTCCTTTGTTATGTAATAAGAAAAATTAACAAGTGAATTTATTCTATAAATTGATTTTGTTAAAAAATAAGTAGAAGGTAAAGTGGTTTATTTTTAAAAACATTTATTTAAAAATGAATTGGACAATAAATTTGTGAGTGAAAATCAATTTAAGAATTAAAAGCTACAATTTATAGTTTCGACTATAAACAATTCTAAAAACATAATCAATTCATTCTAGAAAAATTAAATATGTCAAAATCAACTTTACATTTATAAAAATAATTTTAACTCCTAAAAAATAAATAAATAAAATTTTGGGTCCTAAAATGGGAGTATTTCGTAGGGCATGAAACGTTCTAATCGATCCCAAACAGAGATGCCACATTGCATACTTAATGCGGGCCCTTCATAGATCATACTTTGCTGGCTAATTAATGAAATTTTGTCCCTATATCTTTAATTTATATCTTCATACCTATAAGGATTTAATAAATTTATGAAATTTAGTCACGGACTCACGGTTAACCGGTAAATTCCTAAAATTAGAACTATTAACCCGCGAAACTAAATTTTAAAAAATGTTTCCCTAAGTTTTCAAAACATGGTATGGCTTAGATAAAGGGAAATAATTTTAACATGCCCTAACACACCATGATGAAAATCTTAAGCAAACAAGCTTTTGAAAAATTATAAGGTTGTTTGTAGTCTTCGTAGGTTTATACATCTGAAAACTAATGATCAACTTTTGCTCCATCCGCTTCAGAAACAAGGTGGGCCAAAGAGATCGTGTGGAGGAACAAATAAAACTCAACTTTCACGGAATGCACAAAATGACCTCACTATTTTGTAGCAAATCAGTAAATACATAATCCAATTTACAAGGAAAAAAGGAAGGGAAAAGTGGGGATTCCCTCTTTACTCAAACAAATAACTCTAGAGAAAATTGCACATGCTTCCTAGTTGCTCCTTGGAGCAAGAAGACAACAAAACTGTACAGTGTACTATACAGGTGAATTACATACAAGTATAGGCTTGGATGTATGTTCCATTTTAAACATCATACCTTTTTTGCTACAAAGGTTGATCCTTCTATCCGCTAAAGTCAGACGTGGATGATGGAGGAGGTCTAGAAGTAGTAGATTGTGGTGGAGGAGCTGTAAGAGCGTATGTGAGTCGTGATGATGAATTCTCAATGAGACCAGCAATGCCAGCAGCTGCAGACTGTGCATTTGACGGAAGAAAGAGATCGTGCTTCTGGTCTTTGTATGCACTCCAAACCTGGACCCAAATTACATGCAGAAAAATGCATAAGCAACATTTGAAGGACTAACAATGTGAAAGTGAAAACATAAATAACCACGCACACATAAAAAACAAGATGTATTGAGAAGACTCACATCCGAATTGTTCAATATTTCTCGCACTTTAGTACAATGGGCTCCTTCAGTAGCAAACGCATGCAGAACCTGATTCAGCATGCAAGTGTTACTTGTCAACAATAATTGAACGCAACAGAATATAAGTAGAGATTACTCAAGCTAGGTCACTTTCTTTATAAAATAACCACAACTACAGTAACTTTCTACAAAAGACAACACAATTCATAAACCATGAACCACAACTACGGTAACTTTCTTAAATGCATTTCCAATCCTGCATCCAAATTAATGAATACAAAAATGCTTGCAGAAAGAAATACAAAATATATGAAATTCCAATATGTTAGAAAGTTGAAATATGAGAAATTTGAACCAAAATGTTCGTTCCTTGGAAACTCAGAATAAAATGTGAAACATGTTAAAAACCGCTAAGAAATCACCAGATACATTTCGTAATGATAGGCAGACCATTGGACTTCCAGAAAGACAACAATTACTTTTGTTTAAAAAGAAAAAAGATGTAGCAAATGTTGACAAGAAGAAAATATGTACGAGAGAACTCAAACTCAAGTAGATGAATAAAAACTAGGATTCCAACCTCAATTGCAAGCACTCTGCCAATAGATGCTTCAGATTCATTCCACTTCATTTGAGAGCAAAATCCATTCCTTCCCCCAGCCCTCCAATCAAGAAGACCAAGAAGTACGTCAACAAGACCCACTCTGCATTGTTTGCAAAAAATTAGAAATGAGAGAGTTAGTAATTCTACTGTCATAGACATCCAAGATCTCCCTAATAGTTGCATTTATTTTTCAACATTTTTAGATTATCTTTTCCCTCAAACACTGACAATCTCATTATAAAGAAAATTTAAAATATTACAAACAAGACAGAGACATGTGAGGCATACTGTGATCCTAAACAATAACAAATTTCAAGGCCATATAAAGGTGAACTTCAGTCACTTCCTTTCACAAATTATTAATTACTTTTCTGGAGCTAATGTGAAATTCTTTTTATGAGTTTGGATTTGAAAGGCATTAAATATTGCATTAAATGTGGATTAACTTGTAAATATACAAGGTCCTTACTTAAGTCCTTGTGCAACAAGAGCATCCCTGGCTCGGTTGCCAGCAACCACAACACGCTTCAGGGTCTCAAGAGCTAGAATGCTTCCACCTTGCCACCCTATAGCTTTCATTAGTAGTGGAACAACCTGGAAGAAGAAATTATAACATAAAACCAATAAAACATCTGTTTGTTCAAAGAAAGGTTAGGAACAATGTGAGTGATATATAGGGGCTACTATCACAGTAAATAAAAAAGGATTATAGATAAATGGATTGTAAATTAACCAGTTGAAATAGAATGTCTTGTTGGGTACCTGAGGTGATCCTACACTGGTTGCTGCCATGGCTTCAGCACATGTGGTACTAGCCGCCAGTTGATGCAAGACGCGCAAACAACTCAGGCGCACACGCTCTTGAGGAGTTTGTGTGTTCTCAGTTGATTCACTATCCGAGCCATTTGTTTGGTCAGCATGCTTCCCGTTATGTATCTCACCTGTTGACATTGTTTCTCGTCTTCCTTCAAATGCAACTGCACCAACTAGTTTAGGTACATATCCAAGATACCCAACATGATCAGCTAGTGCGGGGTGCACTCGCAATAATGAAACCAAGGCAGCCGAAAGAAGCAAAGGAAGCTCTGGGTCAACAGTATGGGCCTCATAATGAGTGGCAGCAATAGATGATAAGTACTGATCTAGTAAACCTTCCAAGAACCTTTTAGGGTTTCTCAGAGGGAATTTGGGATCTTTCAGAAACAGACGGACATAGATTCCCCCAACCTGCATACCCACAAAAAATGAGTCCACTCACAAAATAATATACAATTCTGTACAGCATGTCACTAGAAAATGATTCTATACATAAAGAATATTAGGTGATACCTGTGGCTCGTCTCTCATTTCCTGCTGTCCAGATGCCTGCTCAAGCACATCCCAATCAACAACACGACCTTTCATCTGCTCGCGATAGAGCTCTGAAGCCATAGTAGAAATCTGTGCAGATAGGGAAGCTGCCATTGCCGGCGTCCATACAAGTTCTGGTGTCTCAGTAGTCTGCTCAAGAGCAACTACAACAGCTTCACCAGGTCCATCTCTAATTATGGATACAAGGCCATCAGGAAGGAACCTTGCAAGTGTTATTGCAACTCTTGGTCCATGCATTGGTTGGCTAACGAGTTTCCCCAACAATGCAGCTGCCATAGCTCTTTGTTGGAGTGGAATTTCTTCTGCATGGAATCATGTTTATTAACAATATGTATAAATCGGAAAATAGATTCTAGAAATGAGACAAATAAACCAACTAAGAAATCCAAGTTTCCTACCCTTCAAAGGCAAGAGCAATTGAAGAATATAGACAACACCACCATGCTTAGCAGCTGCCCAGGCCAGTTCTGGTGTGGTTGCCAATGCATAAAGAACATGGAGAGAGCCTTCACGACAACTGGGAGCCGAGTGAAGCATTTGCAACAAAAGCAGAAGACTAGACCCATCTGCAACCATGGCTTGCAAGCAAGGAGCATGTGCTGTCAAGAGTGACAGCACTCCCAGGCAAAGTTGAGGAATATTACTGTCTGATGCTTCGGGCACAGAAAAGCATTCAAAAAGAGGCAGCAACTTGTCTTTATTAGAAAATATGGATGCTAAGTTTGGATTGCTTGTCAGAAGGTTCTGCAGAAAATAAATAAGATTGGTCAAGGACATACTGAATAAGAAGTATTTTAATATAAAATAACAAAGTTAGGAATCAACCTGAAGTGAGATCAGTGCAGAACGGAGATTTTTAATCAGCACAGGCTCTTCCTTCCCTACAGATTGTTCATGCAACGTCGTGCCGGAATTATTCAGAATCTGATGTTCATTGACAGATCCCTCAGCAGCCTCAATTAGATGCTCAGGAGTCTCAGTGAAACTAGTGGTCTCTTCAACATTATGACTAGACTCTTCAACAATATGACTAGGCTCTTCAACAGAATGATTGTGCAGAAGCCGGGATATAAAATCAACTAGAGCAACACAAAAAGCCTCGGGTTCACTAATTTCAAAGTCTGGCTGATCATTGTAGACTCTCAAGTAAACATTGCCAACGAACAATTCTTTTGATAGTGCTTCATAGAAAAAGTCATGTGAGTCTTTAATATCATATGAACCATCAGGACCTTGAGCTGAGCGTTGCTGATCCACAAATTTCAGCAACTCTGCCCGTGTTGAAGAATTCCAGATAATCTGCACATAATTCAAAAGATAGAATGAACATGTGGAACCAATTAAAATGGGAAGATTGGCGGTTTGGTATTATTATTATTATTATTATTATTATTATTATTATTATTATTATTATTATTATTATTATTATTATTATTATTATTATTATTATTATTATTATTATTATCTAATCATGTACAGAACTTCACCACATTGAACACCACAATTATCATAAATTAGAAAGAAAAAAATACAAATTTTTAATGCACTTAAAAAAATGATTCTCGTGGATAAACACAAGTTTTATTTTTTAATAACACATTTTCACGTCAAGTAGCAGATTACTGCTATCCGTAACTGTGGATATACCCATCACCATAACAACAACAAAAAATTTCCTGACAGTGAGTAAAAGGGGAAAAATTCACCTCTGGTGACTCCAGGTTTGCGTTTAATTTTGAAAGTAAATCTTTGGGCATTTGATCTTTTAACATGCTAGAAAGCTTAGGTGTTAGCAGAACTTTGAGAGCATTCGCAGCTGCCTGATTGTAAGGTATTAAACTCCCATCACCATACAAACCACTGAGTCTTGACAAAGCCTCGGATGCTCTTACGGCATGCATGTTTTTTGCAATTTGAACACTAACACCAACACCATGTGATTCTGTTGCATCAGATTCTTCTGCAGTTGAGTCATACTGAAGCAGCAGTGGCAAAAGGTACCTATTGAAGACCATATTAAATAGATAAGCATAAAAAATATTTTGACATAACCGCGCAGGATAGAGAATTTCATTAAGTTTCATAAATAATTACTGTTAAACATACAGACGCTAAAGCTCATTAGCTAACCAACAACTTGAAAAGTCACTACATGATGGATTCCTCTCATTTATAAACACACTTTCAGGTCATATGTCACATACAGAACAGGACATCTAGTGCATGACCCGATTGACCCGGTAGCAGGTGTCCCAGCAGATCAAAGATAGACTATAATACCAATATTAGAATAATAATTAATACTGTAAGTTTTTAAACCATCTAAGATAATATAAGACCATCTAAGATTTTAAACTGATCCTAGAAAATAACATAAGATACTCTAATATAATATCAAAATTTCTTATATTCTAACACCTTCCAAGCTCTGGTCAAATAAGTGCTCAATGAACCTACATATCCTATTTCATCTATAGATTCATCTTCCTACAACAAACCTATGGTCAACGTCAAGAACTTCAAATAGATATGCATATATATTATATAACTAAACAATTAAACAATAATTGAAGACATACCATAAAACACCAGCCTTCAATAAAGCATCCTGCAATTCAGAGGAAACAGAAACACTGGCAATCGTCTGTAAAGCAGCATCGACTGCTGCAGGTACGAGCTCAAATTCAGTGCAATGCACAATGTCCTCAATTAATCCAGAAAACTCAAGTATCTCAGCTCTGGCAGCCTCAAATCGACTAAGAACTGAAAATGTTCGCATGATGTTTGTAACAATAATGGCAGATGGTTCATTTCCTAGAGTAGTTGGCTGAACAACACACATGCAACGGGAAAGAAGAGTTCCAAGAAGATATATGCCTCCATCCCGTACCAGCTCCTCACCATTCAATGAAGAAGAAGCACACCTGATAACATGAAAATTCAATAAAACATCATAAGTGACCGTGAAGTGTTTAAAAACTTATTGGCATAGTGGTGAAGGTGAACCCAACAAGAAAAGGCAGAAATCTTACGTTAGGCAGACAAGCTCTGAGGCAGCAACGAGAAGAGGTGCTCTATCCAAAGAAAGAAAATTGTTATCATCCTTGTCAACAGTAACGGCACTCAGCAACATGGGATAGCCAGCATATTTAAACGGCTCTAATATGCCTCCATATCTTCTGTATAAAATGCATTGTCCCTTTAATAGAAGCAGTAACCTCCAAGGCTGAGGACCTTGTAAACCTTGCATCGTAGCCTAAGTTTTGGTCACATTAAGCAAACAAATTATAAAAGGCGAATATGTATTTCTTCTTGCAAATGATCAATAAAATAAAATCCTTTCGGCCATAAACATGCACCAAAAATCAAAATTCTTACTACTATGCTCATATTATATAACCATTACAAGCTTGCATGCAAACATTCAGTTGGGAAAGATTAAAATTATATGCTAATAGTAATAAATAAAGAGGAGCATATATATGGACATGGAATTCTTCTCCCTATCTGACTTTCCAAGTCAATAAATGAGCTTAAAAAAAATCCGATCTCCATTGCCACCAGTAGTCAGAAAAGCAAAACAAGTATATGTATTTGTATGCATGGGAAACTTGATTTCATGAATAAAGTACTTGAGAGTACATAGGTGTTTATATCATTTAAAAAAAACTGAGATACTAGGAATTTTAAGCAAGTAAGAGAACCGTTATAATCATGCTATCTCAATAACATTTATTGAAACAAGATTCCAAAAAAGCCTGTGCATAACATGGGAACTTAATTCTACCTGGAGGCGCTCATAGGCCTTCTGTATGGCAAGAAATTTCTCCCTTCCTTCAGGATTTTTGTCAGGATGATATTTCATAGCAAGTTTCCGGTATTGTCGCTTTAATTTTTCTTCATCAATGTTCTCAATCTGCTTTGATAAGCTAGATGCTTCCCCCACATTCTCGAAAGAATTCTTCTTATTTACATCATCACTAGATACATCCTCCATAGATATCTCAAGGATCTTGCAAGCTTCTTCTTCAGAAAGGTCCATGGGCTTTCTTGTCAACTCTTCACGCCACATTACAAGTAATGACTGCAGAAATTCTACGTGTTCAACAATTGGCCAATTTGGAAACCGAATTTCATCACATAGGTTCCTGAGGTAATAACGGTGACACCACATTTCATCTTTCAGCTCAGGGTATGTCACTGGAGGCATGGGGGCATAGTCGTATAAAACATGGCAATGCTGTGACAGTTTCTGTGGAAAATCACCAAGATGTTGCAAAACCTAATAAAGTGAAAAGGATCATATATTCAATTCCATCATGTGAATATCATAGTTGAAAGTGAGTGAATGTATTCATCCAAAAATTGAAGGGAAAAAATTGCTTCAGTGGCTATAAAAAAGCCCAGAATACCTGACGAATTAGATTTTCTGCCCTCATTTTGTGAGTCCATATTATCTCTGGAGTGTCAGAATCAGAAACCATTGCTGCCGCAAATGCCGCTGGACCACTACGTTCCAGTACATACAGCAAAGATTCAGGGAGAAGTCCACCAAGAACACTACGTTTTGCCAAAGGCAGTGAAGAAGAAACTGCAGCCTCTTCACCACCATGAAATGCTTGATGGACATGAGTAACAGCAAAGAGCTTCCCAATCGAAAGTAGATTAGACCCAGGATAAGCTAGCACAAAATAAAATGCACCAGTGCTGTATAGACGTATCATGGCTTTGGGATTGCGGGTAACAATAGCCTTCAGCAAAGCAGCAGCAGCCTCAACAATACTTGGTTCCCCAGAAAGAATGGCCTGTGTTCACCACAACCACCCATAAAAGAAAAGTTATTTGGATAAGTAGAAAAAACGACAATCAACAAAATAATACTCCCTCCGTCCCATATTATAAGAGAAAAAACAAAAAATGACCCGTATTAAGAAAAAGTAAAACATAATGATTGGAAGTTTTTTTTTTTTGTATTTTCTTTGAAAAAGGTTGCATGGAAAGAAGTAAAAACAATTTTTATCGGTTATTGACTATGGAAAAGATAAGAGAAAAAGAGAGAGAAAAAAAAATTCTTGAAAAGATAAATGTTTGTGTTTTTTCTCTTATATTTTAAGACAAAAAAATAGACTTTTTACTCTTATATTTTGGGACGGAGGGAGTACTATTACATGACCAAAAACTTAATTAATAATAATAATAAATAATCTTAAAGAGAACAAGAATAAGACAATTAATAATCAAAGAATCAATGGAAAATGATTTAAGTTAGATTTATAAGAAGGATGCAAGACAAAACGAATACAATTTTCCTAAATGGCTATTGGGCATTGGCTGATTAATAAGAAACAGTTTGTAATACCTGTGCAATATGTGGAAGGCAGCGTGGACTTGATAATATTCTTTTTACTCTAGGAGTTGGAGTAACAATCTCTCCAGCATCATCTAAATCTGAATGCGCAGACACCATGCTATGCAATATGGACAAAGCTGTGTCCCCGACCTGAATAAAATATTCATGTTCTATCTATCAGAAGGTTGCCAGGAAAATAAACGGAATAAAAGTTCAAAAAAAGTTTTCTACGAGATAATTTTTTAGCATAAGAACACTTTACAGCGGGAATTGATTATAAGAACACAACTGTGTTCTTTCAATCGTAAGTACATTCCCAAATGTAAGAGCACCTTAACATAAGCAACCCGTCTCAACAGAATTTAGGTACAAGAAAAGAAAGGATGTCATTGAGATATAAATAAGCACAGCCTTTTAGGGCTAACAAAGAAGACTGGACAAATTTAAGAGCGGTCATCAAACTTAGGGGAAGAAAAAAACATTAGGCAATAAAAAACAAGAACAGAAAAAATTATATTTATATGAATAACAATATATCTTCCAGGTTGAACATGATCTACCTGAGGCGGGGTAATGACGGGAACTCTACTTGCAAGTGCCCAGCGAAGCTCACGAATATCACGCAACTTCTTCCAATCCAGCATCCCAGAAGCCCAAAACCTTGTTGTCCAATCAATATCCTTCTTGGACCATAACCTTCTAATAGCATCTTTTTCCATAGGCCCAACTTGAGTACCATCTTTGTCGATATACATCCATTCCTTAAGTGGTTCCATAAAAGCACTAGCTGCTATCAAATTGGATTGCAAGGGAATAGATGTCCTCTCTGAGGTTTCATGTACCACTGTAATCAGATCAACAGCTAAAACACAACCTCCGACCAGAACACAAGCCTCTACATTTGGTAAAACCTTCATCAATGCCTGAAATTCAGTAAACCATAGTTATTTAAAATCATCAGCCACCAGAATTTGTAGTTTACTCAAGAATTTTTAAAACCCACTATTGACAACAGATCCTATCGCAACTAGCAACATTAAAGGTCAAAATTTAAAATGCAGTTTTGTTTTGGCCCAACACCCTGCAAAAATATTAGTACCAGAAAAAGGCACAAATATTAGCATGAAATTCAAAAGTAGAGTAATCCATCATCCCTTACTCATAGAAATTAATAAAACTAGAGAGAAGGGGAACACAAAAGGACAGAGAGAGGAACAAGTAAATTCAATTGACACAAACCTTCAGAAGTAAAAGAAGTCGGTGCCTCAAAGCTCTGTCATCTGTCCTATCCAAGAGAACGGTGATGTGAGCTGTACCTTCAAAAGGGCCTATGGTCTTGTTATGCTGCTCATATACAATCGCCATTGCCCTTGCACAAAGCTCTCTCACTGATGATCCACCACCTCCACCAAAACCATCTAACCTACCCATGTCACACCAATCATCAGATGCACCTAATTCGTCGGGAACAGCGCCATCTACGGTAAGCCCTGTGTCCGCATCACACAAAAAACGATGATAAAGGGCTCTAAAGAAAGCAACTGGATCACGCAATGGGAAGTCTTGTGCCCTGCCACCACTGCCACTTTCAAGCAGTAAACGCAGATAATACTGACCAACACAAACTTCTTTCGACAAGCTTGGGTAACGGACAGAATATTCAGAATAGTTCCAAGATATCTGAGGTACACTGTCAACCCCTGTCATCATTTCAAGGGTAGCACCCCCTGGAACAATATCTTCAGTACGCTCTTTCTCAACATCTAGCTTATGAACTTCAGCTTGCAACGATTCTCTCAATTCCTGCCTGGTACGCTCATTCCAAATCAAGTCTGCCCGATTGTGATCAAGATCAAAAGCTCGCCAAAATTCAGGCCAATTACATAAAAGCCGACCCGATCCTACAGGGGTGTTCTCCACAACAACTTGAGCAGGAGCTGGAATGCCTGCATTCTGCGAACCAACTGTACTGCTGTCAGGATCAACTGAATTTGAAGAATCAGAAGCTTCGTTTGAGTTTTCTGATGCCACAATAGTTGAAGCCGCAACAGTTGAAAACCCATTTTGTGCTTCTGGAGTAGATCCATTGGCAAAATTTTCACTAGTATGAACTATAGAAGATTGAAAATTTGAAGCCTGTCCAGAGCTTGGGTCAACAGCAGTGTTCGGATAGTTATCTGAGCCTCTACCAATAGCAACCCCTGTCTGCCTACTTGAATCAGAAACATCTAAGTTATTAGCGGCAGGGAAAGATTGTTCCTGGGAGGTTAATCCTCTCCCAATGCGAGCTTTCCTCTGCTGAAGTAAACGTCTTTTTCTTCTCCTAGTTGATGACTCTTCTTGACTAGTGTCTTCAGCAAGAACTCCATCAGAACGTGTGTGCAAATAAGCAACAAGGCCCGGAGGCAGAATTCGAGATAATAGCTCCAAAGCTGGTTGATAGGAATCTGCCCAGAGAGCAACAAGTTGTCTACTAACTTCACGGCGCTCACCAGCAGGAAGAAAAAATGCATGTAGTAAGTGCCTCAACAAAGCACCATCACGTAGAGAAGCATCCCGCATTGACTCTGCAGCAATAGCATCTTCTTCTGCAATTGATCGCATTATCACAGCTACTGTTTCCCTAACACTTTCAGCAGGATGACCAAACAGTGCAAACAAGCGGCGCTTCAACCCAGCAACTTGGCGTAACAACTCGACAAAAACTGTATATTGGGTAGTCTCTCCATGCGGATCACAAATCATAGCCTCAAGCACTTCAACGAGAGCCATTGATAGTAATGGCGATACGGATATGGGCTTTAATCTGTTGACAAGGATAATGATATAAATATGATTAGCAAACAATACTGACTTGTTATGCATAACTGTAGCATGCCACTCTCCTTTAGAATCTATTACACTGGCATCACCAGGTCCACCACCAATGAGTACAGCAACAAGCCCTGCAGCCTCAGAAACTACACCTTCTGAACCATTTCTGAGTAAACCCATCATCCTTCCAACTGCTGCTGGAAAAGACATCACATGTGAAGCTGCACTTCTTGAAGAAAGTAGTCTACGTAAACATGCAATAAATCCCATCACAGTAGCCGCGGCTTTAGGGGAAGGGGGTGGCAGTGGAGGAGACTCTGGAGGAAGATTTGGAGCAGCAGGAAGCATAGTAATCAAGGCCATCAAAGTAACCTCTGGTACTTCAATGTTAGAAGGCACCCCACTATACGGTATACAAGCATTGAACTCCCTTATTCTACGCCATAGTTTAGCCCTAGATCCAGGAATGGAACCACCTTCAGCAACAGCATCTTTGGCAGAAGCTGCTAAATGTTTCAAATGCATGGATGCACTATCTGCATCAACAACAGGCTTTTGTTGACCATATTGCAAATAAACCCTCCCACAGGGAGGATCAATACGGTGACCGGGCATTGTTAGTCTTGGCAACACAGGTATGGCACATTGTCCCTGTAAAAAAAATCACCATAAGTCAAACATGCACTCGACGCTTTCTTTTCAATACCAGTACTATTAAACATAATTTCCTTCGGTTCATAAAATGGTTCAAAGTATATAACAACTATTGCAAACACATGTTGCCATGATTCAATGAATACGTACAATACAATCATAGAAAATTATAACCAAGAATACCTACATCTGTTTGTAACGCATCACGAACTGCTGCAAGTAAGCTATCACGAGATGTGCTTGCGTAAACCTACAATTCATGGCATATGCATGAGAAAGTTTATACCATGAGAATGTACAACTACAGTAGCGTAAAAAACACTTACATGGATGGGGCATCCATCACTGAATTCAATTGCAAACATCTGGGGTTCTTCAGCAAACCGAACAAGAGCACACACTGAAGATAAAGGACGAACAGTAACAGCCTGCATACATCTAGTAAAAATTCTCAACATTTGCATTAACCCTTCTGTTAAAACTTAGCTTGCATCCCAATATGAATGCATCAATTTGAAATTGACACATTAAATCTGAAACTATTGACGAACGCATAATTTCTTTTGCACATTCTCCTATAGATGCATAAAGTGTTCAAGATGAACGCATTTTCCTAATAGTATGTTTTACCTCGGAAATGACAAGATTCTACATGCTTGCTGTTACCGTAATAAACTAATATATCTTTAAAGATTGAGTGCTTTTCTTAGAAGAAAAAAGTTACAACATAAAAGAGCTATTTCTGAAGTCCAAATACACCCCTAAGGGCTCGTCTGTTTCATGGATATGATATAATTCTTGTCAATGATATTCCTAACAATAGTATTACTGGGAATACTATTCCCATCATAGATGAATTAATGCTTATTATATATACAAAGATAGTTTTTCAATGCATTTAAGTTGTCCAAAAAATGACTTAATAAACTCATCACTTACTTCATAGTTCTCAGGACGCCTTTCTACAAGTGAAACCTTTGTAAGAATGAGCTGACGAGATACAGCATCACCATGATCACCTAGTCCACCTTTTGGGCCAACTCCTAAGCTCAACCCCGGAACATTTAGAGTTCCATGGGCAGCCGAACGCAGCCGTGTTACAGACCAACCACCCAATGGGGTATCTTCTGCTCCAAGTGCTTCTTTGGCTGCGTCACATTTAGTAATTTAAGGTTATGATACAAATTCATTGCAGAAAAGTAACAAATTTGAATGTGTTAAGTTCATAAACTAGGGTTATAACCAGCTACCCCTTTGTTTTATATACTCAGAAACGGTGAGAGTTTGAGAAGTTTCCACAGACAAGGACAGCCCCACAGTGGACTTTGCAGTTTTTGTCTGCAATAAAATTTATGCACTGTCATTATTCCTGATATCAAAACAGTAACATTTCATGCATTATTCATGACCAGTGATTGTTTAACTGTGGTCAATGACCACAGTTAAACAATCTTACAAATGCTGTGTCTTATATGTGGCAAAAGGATGCCAAATTTAAGAAGATAATATCTAGCCAAATAAAGTTTCAAGCTTGAACAATTCACACATACCAAATTTGAGATAACTGCTGATGTCGTGCACCCAGAAGTAGCTTGGAAAGCTTTCGATTTTCTTCCATACAAGGGACAAAGAACAAATCCACTACCATGATCAACATTTTTCTTTCCGAAAGCATCCGAGAGAAGAACAATTGCAGGTGAATCCATGTCTCTAAAATCCAAGCACCATCGAAGCTCACCAGATTTAGCATCAATAAGTTCTACACCAGCATATGTTACTCTCAATTTCTGTCAACACGCAACCAGTCAAACATTGGTCAGCTTTACCATAAACAATTTCCCGATTATTTTTACTTTTAAAGAAAGGACTCCCAAAACCTCGTCATCCTAACTACCTTAATAATTATTAATAACAACAACTTTCCAATTCATATTACCACAACATACATATCATTATCTCCTTTTAATCAGAAATGGACAAAAGAACAACAAAAGCAAATCCACATAGCTCATAAAAAAAAACATTAAACAATTAATAAACAGTATTATACACTCTTAATCATCACAATATAAGCATAGTATGAATCCCATAATCAATAAGCATCAAAAGAATCGCAGCTAAATGAGCAAATACAAATAAACCTAGTAGGATAACTTTCAACTTACAAAAGGAACCCACTGAGAAGCCCTCCGACGAAGATGAAGCACAGGAAATTCAGCAACCGGCGCCAACCGATTCCACCGAATCCTATGCAATTCCGTCAAAATACTCGCCCTATATCTCGACGAGAATTTCATAGCTTTAAATTTTCCACGACCATCAGTCCTTACACTAATATTAAACTCATTAGAATTCTCATCGCGACCAAGAACAGGAGCAGCGCCTTCAAAATCAGTAGCAACATCATAAAAGTTGGTAACAACAAGCGTAGAAGGATCAAGAGTGATAACAGAAACGCTAGAAATGCAAAGAATCCGTTTATAACGACCACGCCACGAGTGTTTAACAACGAGATAACGAGCGAGATACTCAGGCTCTTCAATCGGAGGAGGAGTAGAGGTAGAAACGGCGGAGATAGTTGCGGCGTTTTCCATTACCGGCGGAGGAAGAGGAACGGGACGGTTAAGATCGGAAGCGTAACGGCTTACGGATTCAACGGTGGGAAGATGAGCGAGAGTGTGGACACGTGGAGCATTGTGGAAACGGAGAAAGAACCAGAGTCCCTGCGACGGTGAAGCCGCGGGGCTTCCGTGAAGCCGAGACTGATTCGCACCCAGTTCTGTGTTATGATGGTTTTGGATTTAGTTGAAACCCTAAGTTCGATGAATTTGTGGTTATTATCGATTTGAGGGAGAGAGATTGGGGGTGATGAAATTGGGGATTGGGGGGGTGCATGTGGGGATTGAAAATCGAAGCAAGCGATCGAGTTGTGGGTAGTAGAGCTGAGAAATGGTGGCGAGAGGGGTAGAGAGAGATGGAGGAGTGGGAGATTGTTGAAACGCACCGTTTTGACGATTGTGATGATGATGTGGCTTTTTCTTATTCGCTTAGCTGTTGTTTGCTTTTTAAGTAAGACTTTTAAGTTTTAACTTGTTTCAAAAAAAAAAAAAGTAAGACTTTTACCTTTTTATTAAAAATTATTAAAAATGTTTTTTAAGTAAGATTATGTTGGGTGATTTTGGAGTGATTTAAGAGCAAGTTCGATGAGAATTTTTCAGCTAATAAGTAGGATGAAAAAGTAAAAAAAGTAATATCATATGATCGTTTTTATTTTTTCAAAAACTTATTTTGCTTCTTCTAATATTAAAGTTGTGGGATAAAAAATGAGTTCTTTAAACTCCACATTTTGTAAAGAAAAATAATAGAGTTGTTTCATGAGTATGTGACATTGTAGAGTCCACTCAAATAACCAATGAAAAATTGCACTCTTGGAGGTGCTCGAAGAGTACAAATATCGGTTGAAGTTTGTTGTGTCTTGTCAGTAAGCAATACCACCATGTCAGTGTAGCATGAATAATTAGCTATAAAGTTGTTGCTTTTCTTTACCATCGTTCCCCTGCATTACTACGTTCCTTTTGGATTAAAAAAAATTACACACCTCGGTTGGAGTATATAATAGAATTTTGTGTGACCGATATTAGAGTTTTAGTATGGATATTTAGAAAGTATAGATGAGTGATTTAAATAGTTAAAAAGTATAAGATAATATATTATATTATGTGGGACCCATTTATATTACTCATATGAATGGATATGGATGCTCTAAGGTGTTTGGTTACTCTAAAGAAGAATCAATTATGCCTCTATAATGGATTCTTCTGAAGTTAAAATTTGTAGTTTATGAGTTCAAATTCAATTTTATCCGGCGTCAAACTAAACACACATTAAACTAGTTGCATTATAAAATACAAAATATTAAAATAATTGTGAATGATACAATAATATTTACCATTTTTAATTGTGAATAAATAGATTAGCAACATCAATAATATATACATTACCATTCAGATTTACTTTTTGTTTAGAAAAAAAATTACTTTAACAAACTAAAATATTAAACTCAAGTGGTTAATGAGTTTCACCAAAAATCAATTTTTTTAGACAATTTGAATTTGATTTTTAAGGAGAACAATTCTTGATAGACTTTATTTACTATTGACTATCAAGACTCATTCCCTAGAAATTAGAGGGTTATAAACAAAAAAAATATTACTTTTAACATCTGTATTTCAAACATGTAATAAAATAAAATCAATCGGTGCAAATGTACATTACCAGTTTTTAAAGGAAAAGAAGCCTAAAAATTGTAATTTTGACAATAGAAAGCACTGCATAATGTTTGATAAAATGACAAGCTTTAAATTTAACTCCATGCAACCATCATGGTTTGGTTCAATGTAATAATCATTGATGATATTGGAATTTACAGTGATCCCCTAATCACTTTCCTATGCAAAGCAGAATGTTTTGAAGATAGAAGAAGGTCTTCCTTTCATCACAATTTTAACATCCAAACTCAAAGTAAAAAACAATAACAAAAAAAAATCAGGATGAAGCAGGGGAAGCTGAATTATCAAAAGTAGATCCTACATGCTGGATAACAAAACCATAGATCTTCCTCTTCACTTTTTCAATCTTATCTGTCAACGAGTGATTCCCTTTAGATACCACGCGATCCAGCCATGCATTTACACGCTTCAAATGCGATAAAACAATAGCAATGGAGCTACCATCAAGAGGCAGTGCTTTCTTCCCACCACTAGCACTCTCTCCAAACACTTTAAATCCTGCTTCAAGAGACTCTTCAACAAAGCGTAGAAACCACATTTGCATTTCTGACAGTAAATTTGTTCCAAGCTCTAGTGTTTCCTTCATTCCATTTCCTCTTGTCCACACACCTGCACTTGGACTAGATTGTGGAGATGACAAAACATTGAGATGACTCTTAGGTGTGCTAAGTGAGTGTCGTTTTGACAAGCTTTTCTGAACCGCTGATGGAGTATCTGCGCCAGTTTCAGTAAGAAGGGATACTATCTGAAGATCAGTGGCCAAAGCGGCTTCAACCCAAAGGGAGAGTGATTTTGACTGCTCGGTTGGAGTGATGTCATCAGATGCAGCAAAATTGTGACTATTAGCAACAGATTCAGCCATTGCGATTGATCTTAAGACGTCTTCATAGATGGTAAAGAACTTGTCAATGGTTGGCAAAGGATTTTTGGCTCTGGACACGGAGCAAAGGTCTGAAAACATGCTGATAAAGGCAGAAAGAACATCAAATAAGTATTACTATTCATGTTAGCCATAACAGAAGTAAAGAAACAAGATATGAATTTGAAACCCTTCAATTGAAGATTAAAAATGCAAAATGCCAATGTATAATAGACTCGGTTCCAATATAAAAAATAAAGTCAAAGGATCAATACCTTAAATTTCTTATTATACATTCAGTAGCATTGGCCTCCTCTAATGCTGCAGCAGCTGCTGCAGAAGCAAGAGCTTTCCTCTGCATTGCTTCCTGAATTCAGTTCACATTATATCAGTTAATCAAACCAGCATTCAAAATTCAAATCAAATTAACCAAAATTCAGGGGTATAGATAAGAACAAGGCATATCATCATCTACACCTACCATTTTTTAGCTTGTCTTATGCATACAACACTGACATACACTGCATATTTTTTACATTGAGATTCGCATTTGACACTGCATTATCTATTCTATTTATCTTACAGACTAGAAATCAATGTTCAATTTCCATATCATAAGACCATTAGAAATCAATGCTAAATTTCCAAATCCAAAATTGATACCTTTCCAAGCCTTGAAAGATTGGAAGACACTGCATCAAGAGGAACACTTCCATCAGTCCATTTCTTCTCATGAATTGTAATGCCAAGACCTGCAAACTTGGATTTCTCTTGCTCCACACAACTTTGAGGAGAAGAGACTACACTATTATCATCCACAGACGAAGAATCATTGTTATCGGATTTTTGACTTTTCGCATCACTCAATCTCCTTGACATTGCAGTCTGACAAACAAAAAATACTATCAGCTCAATACAATTCAGTAAAATCACACTAATTATGTCTAAGCTTTCCATTTTTAGCTCAATCTGAACTCATAATTTCAAATAAACCATCAATTTTACATACTTAACTAAATTGTAGCAATTCCTAATTTGACTCATCATTCATTGATCATACCATATATACAAATCATACAAAATTTACCATATTTAAATTTGATGCTATTGTATTTATTTTTACCTGAGTTCTTAAGATTGATTGAGAATCAACCCTAATTTTAGAACCAACACACTTTTCTTTACTTTCACTTTCAACATTCTGTTCATCCCAATTCTTCCGCGCCGTCTTCGCAGACCCAGCCAACACATCAGAAATCTTAGAAATTCCAACTACCATCTTCTTCTTCCCACAAGAATCCATCACAGCCGGCGAAAACTTAATCCCCCCAGACAATCTCCTCCCAGGCGAAATCGAAGCTCTTCTAGGATTAGGCGAAGGCTGCTTCCTCGCAGTAGGAGACGGCTGTCTGTACCTAGACGGAACAATAATCGCAGCCTCACGCGAAACCCTCCGATTTTCCTCCTTAGCAGATACCAAACTCGGAACAACACATTTCGACGGTACCGGAGATGAAGATCTCTTCCCTTTTCCAGCTGGAGAAGGATCTCTCTTCAATTTTCCAGCCGGAGAAGGATCTCTCTCAGCAGAAATCTTATTAAACTTTCCAGCAGATTGCGATCTCTTCGCAGTCGCCGGAGATGAAAATCTTTGCGGCGCAGGTAAATTTTCTCGATTAGCTAGTGGCTGCCTCGAATTGTTCAGTTTCTGTTTCTCTTGTTGCTGATTCTGTTGTTGCTGTTTCTGTTCATGATGATTGGTTGAAATCGGAGACTGTGTAGTGTTGGTGGAGAGGTACAGAGAAAGAGGATCATCGGAGTCTGAGAGAGGCTGAATAGTGAAATGTCTCGATGAAGGCGAAATGCGAGCGACGAGAGGCTCGGGTGTACCGACGAAAGGATGCCGAGTTTGAAGAGGACGAATGTTGGTGACAGTAGGGAGAGGAGTGTTGAAATGGAAGCGATCAACGTAGAGGAATTGACCTAACTGAAGACGGTTAGAGAGAATGAGGTCAGTGTGAGGATGAGAGAGAAGAACGTAGGTGGAATTAAGTGAATCGGAGAGGTTAAGGTAAAAGCCTTGGTTGGAGAAGAGATCTGAACCGGCTAAAGCAGGTACGATTCCGATGAGTTGAAGAAGAGGTGAACGGTGATCGCCGGTGACACGTGTGTCGGAGTTCATAGCTTGGAGAAGTTTGAGGATTAAGCCTGGTGTTAGAGAAGCCATTGTGATTGATTTGTGTGTGAAAATGTGAATTGAGTTGATGAATGAAATGAATGAGAGTGTGTGAGATAGAGAGAGATATTTAGAGCGGTTTTGATTTTATTTTTTCTGTTGGTGTTTTTTGAATTCAAATGTGAATTTGTCCGTTATGGTGTTTTCTCGTGAGTATCACATGATGCTGATGCCATTTATTTACTATTTATTTTTCCGTTGGAGATTTCAAAAGTTTGTGACTTTTTATTTTAATCCAAGCTTAAAAAATTGACTAAATTACTCTTTTAACCCTTAATAAAAATTGTTGTTTAAGTTTAGATCCTTTAGCCATGTACTTTCTCCGGTCATATTTATAAACAAAAAAATATTTTAAATTTTGGTCACTATCTTTAATCTTTAATAATATAATTTAGCAACTTTTTTTAATCTTCTCTCTTTCTCTGCCATGTGGCATTGGCTTTGTTATAATTCCTTTTCCTCACAAGTATTTGTCATTTAATACAATTATATGTTTATTATTATGATTATGATATGTTTTTTTGAATTATAAATGAGTGCATGTTTTCAAATTATATATTTTTTTGTTAAAAAAAACAAATATTTTTTTTGTTAAAAAAATCAAATTATAATTTTATGTAAATGACCAAAATATTTTTATTATAAATTGTCAAAATATTTTAAATATTAAAAATGATATTATTTGAAAAAATTATCAAATTGTTCATTGTTCAGTTAAAAAAAAATAATCACATGTTTGCTTTTGTTCTTTTATTTAAAATAGCTTTCTTAAAATTTTTGAAAAAAAAATGCTTTTTTTAATTTGTTTTTTTGACCGATAATGTTTTTATGAATTATATTTTAAATTTAAATTTTGACTTTTAAATACAATATAAGCAGAACTTACGGTGTAATTACATCTAAAAAATATTACAGCATAATTGACATTAAAATATTAATAGTAGTTGATTATCATTCCTAATCATATCAGTCAATGAATTGTAAATGAAATTGCTATTAAATTGCTATTGCTATTATAAATATTTATTGATATTGATTACCACTAATTTATTGTCATTATATTTGTAACATATCACATTTCAAAACATTATCGTATTTCGCACACTATATAAAGGCATGATGATTAGTAAAAATTGTACAATATTGTTGATTATTTCAATTTTTTATGATGTGCTTTTTTTCTTCTTTATTCTTAATTTTTGAATTTTGAAATTTTGAAACATATAATAGAATACAATTTTAATATTTTCATTTTATATTATATTTTTAGGACGGTCATATCCATACAACGTTTTAGATTGGGGATTATGATTTACAAATTAGAAGAAGATAACTAAAAAATAAATAATGTATACCGCGTATCTAATTTTTGTTGCCTCGCATATTTTAATTTGCTTACTTTTATTATTTTTTTCCCTTAAATTTGCTGCTTAAATTGAAATATGTGGTAATCATTTTCCCTTAAATGAAATGATTACAAGAATATGTGTATATATATATAGCATATTCTTCTAATATTCTATGCAACATATTATGTTCATGAAAACTTTAAATTTTAAATTTAATTCCTTAATTTTCACAGAGCAAATAAATACGATTTAGTTCCAATAATATATTTATTTATAATTCCAATAATTATCATCTTTTATGAATATTCCAATAAGTTAGCTTTTTTGTAAGGTACAAATACTTTTTTTTTCTTTCTAAAAGTAGAAGGAAAGCTCAAGGTATTTTGAATGGAAAAATCATATGTTGGTGCTTTGTTATCTTTGTTCTTTTTGAGGTACAAATAATTTATTATTTTTCTGGTTTTTTAAATTATTTTTTGTGAATGGAAAGCTTATTTGTTGATTTTATCTATCTGGTTTTTTAAATTATTTTTTAATTTATATGTTTTTTATAGTTATACATTTGGTAGAATTATTTTATGGTTCTTTTTAACTGATTTAGTGTAGAAGCATGTTTTGATTTTCCGAGATTCAAATGAAGATTGATTTGTAGAGAGAAAATTGGGATTCATATAATACCATAAAATAAGTTGGAATTCATTGATAAAATATATGCAAAATTCATAGTTGATGTTTTATTGCTATTATAAATTTTTATGAATACTAACCTTAATTTAATATTTTAGTAAAAAATGTGGAATGTTCTATTATCTCTTTATATATAATTCAAATGTTCTATTTCTATACTACATATAAAAAATTTAGGTGATTTATTTAGGGGATTAGTTCTACCCTCAAATAATAGAAGATTTAATTCAAGTCAAATCAAAATTATTATAAATTGACTTAATACATAATTTTTTTTTGATAAACACTTAGTACATAAATTGATATGAATGATTCAAATTTGAGACGTAAAGTGAGTTTTGCTGCTGGAATCTTTTGAAGAAAAATCCAAAAATATGTCTATTTTAATTGTTAAAAAAATATAATCTTAAAAATTAATTTTTTTTATAATAATTTATATTAAAAATCTTATTAAAACTTTCAATGAATTGTCTTTGGATTTCGATATTCAACTTTATTATAGGATATCTTAGGATTTATCTTTTTAATAGCAATTTTATAGTGAAATAATAACATTATCTACATCAAAATCAAAAGAGAAAAAATATAAAGTTATACTCCAGTCCTTATATATTAACAGTCGTTTGACAACAACAAAAAGTACAAGATATATATTTCTCTTTCTTATTTTAAGATATATATTTATTGTTTCTTTTCAAAATAAACCACTAATTAATATTACTATAATTTTTGGAATGTAAAACATCAAGATTAACTGACGAAAAATGCCAAAACTGTTAGACTAGAATCAGAGTTCGAACCACAATTTCTCCACTTATGGTGTGTGAGTTTAAAGGATAGTTTTAGTCCATCAACACCTAAAAAAGATTAACTATACAAGAATTTAAAGGATAGTTTAAGTCTATCAACACCTAAAAAAGATGCATTAACTATACTGTCGTATTTTCTTATATATAGAAACATAGAAAATTGCACCAAAAAAAAAAGAAACGCAGAAAAAAGTACATGTTATTTTATGTTGAAGAAAACTTGAGCTGTGTTGTCTTTGTAATTCTAAAGAATATGAGATGTAATCTCACCTTCATATTTTCATAAAAATAAATTTTTTATCGTCATTTAAAATAAAATGATAATTGGTCATCCAATTCTTTTTTTTTTTGACAATAATTGGTTATCCTATTCTAAAAACTAACTAATTGGTGCTAAATTATTATTTTTGTAGGCTTTTAATTGTTATTGAAGGTTGCAATATTTTAATTTATAACATATATATCAACGCATACTTATTAGATATTTTCTAATGATATGAATAAGCAGTTTCTATCGTCGTTAGCGACAAATAATCTCCATTAGAGAAATCTCACATGTGGGTTCTATTCTCTCAATCAAATTCTTTCGGTACACATGAATCATATATCGAATTTCTGACGCATGCTTGAGAAAATCAAGATCCTTACCATTTTGACACATTCATTTTTGGTACATACTCAATGACTTATTAAGTATATTTTTTTTTTGACAAAAGTATATTTTTTATTTGATAATTATAAAAACTTAAATAAAATATACTACCTCCGTTCCTTTTTACTTGTCGTTTTAGAAAAAAAAAAAAGACCAAAATAGGAGAGTGTATTTTTGCACCTAAATTTCCTATCATGCCCTTTTTTAAATATATATCATATTTATAATCCACCAATAAATTCATACTTTTTCACAAATATTATCTATTTCCAAAAAAATTGTAACAAACTTTATTTAAAAACAAACAAAATTTGTATACAATAAAAATATTATATTGTTTCAACAAAAAAATATTATACAAAATTTAGTCAATAAAATAAAATAGGAAGAGGGTATAATAGGCAAAATATGACCAAAATTGTCAAAACGACAAGTAAAAAGGAACAAATATTTTTTTCTAAAACGACAAGTAAAAAGGAACAGAGGTAGTAACTTTTTTATAGATGCATTTTTATCCGTGCTTGGCACGAGTCCGGATACTAGTTATAATTAAAAGTTAATAATTTTTAAGCTAATTAATATAACTATTCTTAATATACTCTTATTTAATTTTACTCTTTTTAATGTATTTATTTCACTTTTACAAAAAGCATGTGATTTCTACTAATAATCAAAAGGGTAATATAGTAAATTTAACTATGTTTTATATTAAATCAAAAAATTAACTATTTTTAACTAAATTTCTTAAACACTGCGTAAATAGTTTTTTTCTTTCTTAAAAATGTGACTGGAGAGAATATCTATTAGTCATAATGCTTCTTTCAGATAACTTTTAATCTAAAATATATTAGGTGGACCAATATTTATTTATTTATTTTGACGAAGAAAGACTCATAACATTTCATTAATCAAAATGTGTTCAATACAATGCGGTATATCAACCAACACTTGGGGACTAGCTGAAGATAAGACCACCTTATCAATACTATGGGCAACCTCATTTGCTTGTCTCCGAATAAACTCAACACTTGAGTTGTTATAAAAATTAGAAAAACAAGATCTACAATTATTAATAATATCCCCAAACTCTGTAGCATCTGGTCTAGAAGATAAGAAACTTTCAACCACAGTTTTTGAGTCCAACTCAAAATCGACAGGTCCTAAGTTGAGCTCATGCACCTATTTGAGCGCGGAAAGTAGACCCAGAGCTTCGCCGACATGAACCGCACAACTGGATGAAAAGCGCTCTATTTTAGTTGAGACAAATGCTCCGGATTTCTCTCGAAGACATATGCCAATACCAACCGTATTACCCTCAAATGATGCATCAATATTGCATTTATAACGATCAGGTAAGGGCTTTTTCCAAATATTCACTGTAGAAGTTTGCATACCAGCTGCTGTGTTGGTTTGCAGATGTCGAATAACAGTTCAATCTCGTAATGTATCCTCCGTTCGAGCTAAAACAAAATTCTGGACATCAACTGTGTTGTGCCAAACCTTATTATTAGGTTGTTTCCATATACTCCATACCTTATTTATAAAAGGTCTACCATAGACTTCAACATTTTTCTAAAAAATTTAATCATAATTCAACCTTTTTATTAAAATCGAACAATTCCTCATCTTTTTCTCTTCTTCTTCATCTTTCTAAAAATTGTAAACGATCCACCATTGACTTCAATATTTGTAAAAGGTCCATCATAACTTTTTTTTTCAAAATCAAAAAAATTAAAAAAATTCTATTCTCGAAATTGGAAAAAAAAATTAAAAAAATTGAAATTAAGAGTATGACATTCGACGAGACATGATTTTATAACTTGGTTTTGTAGAAGTTCATCCCAAATTATGCATAGTTTTAGTTACACTACCCGATCGATTACAACTGTTTGCTGCCGTTTGAAAGAAGAAAAAAAAAAACAATGCAGTTTAATACACAAGCCATGCATAAGAGAAATATTTAACACTTACCAACCAAGGTAAAATGATAGTAATCACAAAACAAAATTAAGGGTAATTTTAAGAGAGATTTTGCTAAATACAAATCCTTTTATATTAAAACAAGTACTTAAGCTACAATAAATAAATGCTCATAAGTAGAAAGAAAAAAAATTAATAACAAGAGTTAAGTCTAAAACGTACTTACGTACATGGGTACACTATCATAACACGATGAGTTGAACTTTAAATTTCAACTGAGAGAGACACTTACAATTCATGTCTGATAGAGGGGTTAAGCACGAAATTCTCTCTTGATTCTTTTAAAACTTCTGTTATGAGACACAACATCAATCTAGTGATCTACAAGATTTTAATAAATATGCTAATTAAAATACACATTTTAACACTTGAATTGAAGTGTTAACTTAGTAGTAATTTTTAATCTTATAATTTGATAGTACAATTCATGTCTGACAAGTCCTTAAGCACGATATTCTCTCTTAATTCTTTTAACACTTATGTTATGGAGACACAACATCAATCTACAAGATTTCAAGTAATATGCTAATTAAAATACACATTTTTAACACTTAAATTGAGGTGTTAACGTTGAATGTACAAAGTTCTAATCTCTTCAAAGACGATCATAGTACAAAATTACCCTATACCATTTGTTAGCTAGCATTTTCTATAAAATATTTGTGTATACTTAAAAAACTTATGTTCAAACAAGACACGCATATGCTCTTTTCAATGGTCTTTTTCAAAATTGAAGTATTTGAAATTACAAGCCAAGACAGTACACCGGGCACCAGTCTAGCCTAGAAAGAGATTGATATGTGTACTCTATTATTGTTCAAATTAATAGTGCAAAAAAGTGTACGCACACTATTATGTATTTATACAACAATTCAATGATTGCAATTATATATGTATACACAGCTGAGTATATATGTTCAAAGTAACTTATAAAAACAAAACTTTGTCAAACAATTGTGGTGGTGTACTATATATATATATATCCATAATTGGGGCTCCATGCAACAATTGTAATTTCTGAGTTATATGTATATTTAGGAGGGAGTTGAGACAGATGGCAATGCTAGTGTGATATAACTATAAGGTGCGAGTGTGGGGGATATATATATATATATATACTCCCTCCGTTTCAAAATGAGTGTCGCTTTAGCTAAAAATTTCGTTTCAAAATGAGTGTCGCTTTTCAATTCCCAATGCAACATTTTCCAAATATACCCTCTTATTATTACTTTATACACTATTTTCAAGAAAACAAAGGAAAAAGTAAGGTTAATTTAGTAAAAGTGCTATTACTTTTAACATAATGATTGAATTCCTTAATATGTGTGAAAACACAAAGTACGACACTCATTTTGAAACGGAGAGAGTATCTCTCTGCATTTAATGGCATGCACGTGCAAAGCTTTGAAGGGGCCCTTATTTTGGTGTCAAAGATGATTTTTCTTTCATGATGATAAGGTTACGACATACTTCCTTTGTCCCAAAATGTAAGCAAATTTGACTTTTTAGATACATTTGACTATTGATGTATTTGATTCATAACATGAACTAGATACATCAATAGTCAAATATACCTAAAAAGTCAAATTTGCTTACATTTTAGGACGGAGGGAACACATAATCATAAGAAGTTCAATAGACTAGTCCTTTCAATACATGCATGTGCTCTCTGGATTTTCTGCACTTCTAATTTCATCGATCGCCACAAACTTCACATCTATCCATTTTATTGCTACTATTTACAACTCTTTACGTTTCACTCATATATTGGTGTGTCAACTGTATTGTTTTAGTTTTAGCAGCAAATCAATATATATATTAACAGAGGTTAATTCTATCCAAATGAAAATTTATATTATTTATAAGAGTAATTGTTCTGAACTAGATTGCAAAGTCGCCCGACTCATCCACTCAAGAGTCGAGATAGCCCAACACGAGCGGCCCAATCTCATCACCACGACCAGTGGTCAAGGAGATCACCCACTTATACCGTTATTTCGACAGCTATTAATGACGAGGATGCCACGTTCGCCCTCACATTGATGATCTTATAAGTCCAATGTTGGGACTATATATATATATACCTTCTCAAACAGAAGGTCAAGGTAACTTATTTTCAACCTCTTAAAACCTTCACTTACCTGAGTGTCAGAGTGTTTTTGATCTGCTTGCATAGTGGCTATAATCCCACTCTATAAAGTGGATAAGTTGACATACTAGAGTTCCCTACATATAATATATAGAAATCTGAGTAGACTTGAAAATTAGCAAAAGAAGGTGCCACCAGCTAGCAAGCAACAAGAAGAACTAGGAAGCATATAATGTGATATTTCCAGTTAATAAGGAAGCTGTTATATATGAAGAGGAGCTAGCTAGTAGCTAGCATGCGTATGTATGCATGATTTACTTACAGGACATTATGAATGGACAGTGGCAGACCATAAAATATGCATGTGGTAGAGTTACCACTACGAGATCTTTGGGGGTTTGTGTACTTATCAGATCACTTTAATGGCACAAAACGAAAGTGACCTGTCTATCAAGTCCTACTCCAATCCAGTGCACCTTAATTTGCAGTCAATATTCTTTCCTGCATGATAATGTTGTGTTCACGGCATAACTTTATTTGCTTGATTACCTAGGAAATTTACAAATACACAAAGTTAATCATCACAAACATTGGATAGAGTCGACCCGACGAACAATATAAGGTCAATTTGTTAGTTGAAATATGCTAAAAAAAAGCATTACCTTTTGATAAGATTTGTATTATCATGAGATATTCTCCCGGCATTATCAGAAAATAATTCACGGTAAGATTGCACTATTAGAAATTATCTCCCGATAGATGAGGGGGCTATAGAGAGATTCTAATCAATTTAAGGGGGCGAAAAACAACCTTCTAAAACAAATTATTGTTTGGACACATAAAACAAGACAAATAAAAATTACAAACAGTTGTTTTTTATGGTCTATTCTTGATCAACTCAATATATTATAAAGATGCAACTTCATTTTGATGTTTAAAATGAAGTGCAAAAAAAATACTAGTGTCATCTACTTTCTTAAAACAACAGAAAAAGTAAATGTATTTTCTAAATTGTCTCCCATGGAAACTTGTTCCATGTGAAGAAAAATAAAAATTATTGGAAATATAATATCTAAATTAATTGGAGGGTAGTTTAAAAACAATAGTAACATTAAATAAAGTAGATGTAGTTAACATTTTCCTGTATTTAAGATCGATCATAAAACAAATTTTTGTTTTTGCTTGTATTTTAGACAAGCAAATTGGTTGGGATTAAAGAGGATGTTTCACAATGATATGGAAATTTATTGGCTTAAATATGTAAAAGGTCCTTATACTTTAGAGTCACTTGAGTTTTAATTCCTGTGCTTTAAAAAAACTTTTCAATTGACCATGTACTTTTATTTTACTTTCAAAAAGGTCCCTGGACCCATTTTATGATGATATGTCATTTTTTTGATGACTTGGCACTGATGAGTCCAGGGAACTTTTTTAAAGTAAAATGAAAGTTCAGGGACTTTTTTGAAAGTAAAATGAAAGTACAGGGTCAATTTGAATTTTTTTTAAAGTACAGGGACTAAAATCAAGTGACATGTCATTGAAAAATGGGTCCAGGGACCTTTTTGAAAGTAAAATGAAAGTACAAGGTCAATTTGAAATTTTTTTAAAATACAGGACTAAAACTCAAGTGACTCCAAAGTATAGGGATCTATTACATATTTAAGCCAAACTTATTTTATATTTCTATTTTGCTTCAAATTTTTGGATTTGACGAGAGGTAGAGGGTTACCAAAGAAAAATGATCAAACATTGTGGTTTGTTTTGCTGGTGAATGGTCAATTTGGAAAAGCTGGAACTCCAAAAACATAAAGACAGGCCTTTCAGAATTTACTGTTGAAACCATCTGAATTGGAAATTTAAACAGAAAACCAACCAAATACAATCTTATTCCTTGTATGTCCTTTTACTATATCTACAATGAGTCAATGGAAAAACAAAACATCCTATGTAAATTTCAAAGATTTAAAAATTACATAAGCAGCTCCTCATCATGTCATCAATCAGGTCTACTTGAAAACACTTAATTAGCAGATATATGCAGATGGATAAGGAATTAGTTCAGACTACATTGAAACAACTTGTACATTAGCATATCATAATAAGTTAATACAAATTTGTCATTAGTATATCCTATCAAAAGACAAAGATGATAACTAGTTGGACTTTAATTTGAAACCAATTGCAAACCAAATCTAAAAAATGGTTATGTTTTACATTTTTTTTTATTTGGATTGGGTGTGGTTTCTTTTAAAATGGTTTATACAAATAAATTTGGATAAGGTTTGGTTAGTGATGTGGTTAAGGGTACCTTAATTTTTTACACACCCCTATATGCAGTTTGTTCAGTTAACTTAAGTGTATTTTTAAACACCCCTACAACATGTTAATTCATTAACACCATGCCATTGAAAAGAGGAGTCTGTGTTTGTTATAAAATCAGCAACAAGCAACAATCTATAGACTAAGAGACTACAACTATATTAAATTTCACCATGCAAAATAAGAGACCACAACTCTAAAGAACGTGTAATTGCATAAACCAAATAATTGTGGGCATGCAAGCCATTAATATGAAAGTGAAAGTATAAACACAGAAGAAGAATACATGTGATGGTACAATGGTGAGATGATGAAATATATGAAAGTGAAAGTATAAACCAGTGTGCATTGATTGAAAAATTGGTTTATAAACAATATAGATCAATCGTGTATGTCTATGATATAAACTTATATCATGTCCTTATCAACTTGAGACTTCCAAATAAGCTTTTTCACACTGTTGATGATTCTCCCTCTATCAACGATGAAAACAATTAGATCAACATACAGTTTTGATAAAAGACAACCAAGCCAAAAAGAAATATGCAAAATTCAACTTCATTTCGATCATGAGACAGAATATTCAGAGGTAAAGCAACGAAATAAATTGATTTTGATAACAAACATGACTTTGCATCCATTATAGGAAGTCAGTTAACAAATAACTCAAGAAAAAGACAACAAAACTCACTAATAATTTCACCAAGTATACTCTTCTCCATCTTTATCTGCAACGTTTCATCCATCGATGATAATTTTGCCTTTAGTTTGGAGCCTGAAATGAAGTATTTGATCACAGAACCATGTTACTATTGATCCACAACCTTATTTAGTGATTTAAGACTTGTGAGAGGTGGGTATGAATTGAAATTTCAATCTATACTGAAGATTCAATGGTCTAAGTAAACTTTAGTAATATAAAACTATGAGAAAAAACGTCATGTCAAAATACTATTATGAGTTTTGCATATTAGATTTGTTTCTACTCTTATAAAGCAAGTGTTTTTTTTACTCATTTGGGGCTGTTGGTGAAGTATTTGGGGAGTTCCTATATATCAGATTTGAGATTCAACCCTTTAAGCTATTCAATATTTAGGCTTTGCATGACACAGTCAACTATTCTATTCTATCATATATATTGAACAAGTTTATGTCACATTTCCATGTCATTCCTTTAATTCATTTCTCTAATTATACAATATACCACCTAAGGGGTACCAACATGCTCACATTCATTTTCTGCATAGTTATGCAGAAATGACTATTCACACTTTTAAGTCAAAGCCAATGGATTAGAATATCTTTCACAATTTTATCACATTAAGTTTATACCAAGGGACTATACACCTTCAAATTTTTATTAGGAGTTTACTGTCAAATTACCACTTTTACCTATTGCAATTAATAATTAATCCATAAACAGTTGCCTCATTAATCTAAAGAGAGCTTAGAGGAAAATAAATAGTAATATTTATGCACATAATTTTCAGCACATGTAGAGTGGGAAGGGAAGCTATCAAACAAGACTTTTTTCAAGTGACTCTTCAATTCATGAACACGTTCATTTATTACACTATAGCATCAACCAAGTCAAATTTTACAACCATGACAAAATCAAATTGATAAATTATGATGGTAGGAAAGTTATATTTTAATTTAAATTGACAATTCTTACACATGTGCCTGTGGCTGATGCTGCAGAGATTGTTGTTGTTGTTGCTGTTGTTGTTGTTGTTGTTGTTGTTGTTGTTGTTGTACAATATTCAGCACCTCCCGTTGTTCAACCTTCAACATAACAATAATGAAAATAAAATCAGAAATTAAGAAATTGCACAATGAGGGGGAGAGCTTGTGGTGGCTAAGCTTATAGACACTTTCCAACAACATTTTCTTGAATACCAACAGACATATCTGGCAATATTTTAAAATTGTATTGTTACAAGCTCGTCTTATGAGAAAATATTTATGAGAGGCATGCCCGACAAATTAAGCTGTCAGCAAATTCTAAATTTAAAATATACAACACTAGAAAAACAATATGGTTTGGGAGATTTCGCAAATAACTTTAAACAAAATTTATAAGATAATTAAATTTTAAAATTACAATGTGGTAAAAAATACTAACAAACAAATATGATGACCCTTCGTGTAACCCTACCGTCTCTGGTTCGTGTTCCCTCTCAGACAACACTTTGCTAAAGAATAAAACAATCACGGTCATATCATCATAAACATTCAGATTGTGGCCTGATACACTCTCTTGAGGCTCTGTCGTTCCCTCTGATTTAGTTTCTAGAGCAGCTCCCAGAAGTCTTTTTGCAATTTCCTGTAAAAAGCAAGCATAAAAGCATAACCAAGAGAAAGCAAAATATAGTAATAAAAGAAAAACAAGTAAAAAGAAAACTCATATACATTTGGGGTATTGCAGTTAACAATATCAGCAGCATTCTTATTTGTCATGAAATTCCAAAATCTAGGAGATGCAAGTATGATGAAGCGATCACCCTTTCTAATTACTCTTGAATGAATCTCGGGTTCTGCAGATAATAAAGCTCGGGTACTGCAATATGAAAGTCTACTTAATTGGCTGAAACTTGACCTTAAATGGATCGGCTGGTACTTCAAATGAGCATGACCAATGCTTCTATTTACCTAATACCAGACAAAGGTCAACAAGCAAATCAAGTTAGAATCACATTAGTTATAATTTCCATAGTCAATATCAAAATCTTTTATTTCAACGTTACAAGAAAAACAAAAACAAAACCTCTATTTTGTTTTCACCACTCGGTAGCTCGACGATATCCAAACCATCCTGATTCAATGCCTGGAGTTCTTCTAAAATAGCCGCATTACTAACATTGTGATCGTTAGTCAACTGCTCAACATGGAGTCTTTTAAATATCCCCACACCCACATTGGAACCTATTATTGCACGACAATCCCCTAGATTTGCGATATACAATGTTCCTTTCCATATAATCGAGGCAATACAGCAAGATCCAACTCTAACTAAAGTTGGATTGTCTTTGTAATTTTTTTCAACATACTCCATAAACCCTTTCTCTACAGAAGAAAAAGCATGCCTGATAATATCTTCAAAAGGGCGATTATCTTTCTTCTCAACAAGCCCTGTAATGAGTTTCCACATAAATCTTTACTTATGAATATAAAAAATACATATTAACGGAATGAATCAATTTGATTTTTTTGAAAAGGCAAAAAAGAATTTTATTGATATAGAAAAACCAATCGGCATAAACCATACTTTATACAACACAAGACAATCTCCAAAGCCTGCTAAGCTTCTGATACTCCAAATAAGAGAGGAACACAAGAAAACACGCAAGAATTTGTTTACCCAGTTGGGTAAAAATAATCAATAATCAATGAGTTGGTTATAGTTTCTAAATGAGCTTGAAAGAACACAACACAGTTGAAAGTAAAAGAAAGGTAAAGAAAGAAAGATTGAAAGAAAACTCACTTGAGAGTTCTTGAAAAAGATGATTTTTGACGTACATTGATGCTTCTCCACCTCCATTGCCATGAAAAACAAATCACCACCACCAATAACCTGTTCATCGTAGCGTTTCACTATTGCGTTCTCATTGGTATGAATCCCTGCCACGGATATTTCATCACACCGATAGTTTCCATTTTCGCTTGACCACACCTGCTGAGAATAGGTTTCATCAATTCTTTTAGACCAAGCTAATGGGTCTTCTCCTTCACCAGCATTCTCGCCGCTAGTGCTCCCGCATGCTAAATTTTTCAACCACGGTTTCATAACTAACGAACTCTGAGGTGTGATTGTTATTATGTAAAGATTGATTGGAAGAGAAAGAGAAATGAAAGTGTAGTGTTGAAACTTTTCTTCAGTTGAATGTTGTTTACAATTGGGGGTTGAATGATTTGTTGAAAACCTAATTTGGAGTTGAATCTTTGCAACACTTTATTTATTACAAGTGAGGTGGTGAGTGAGGTAGTGGGTCCTGGCGACGTTCTATTGGTCATTTGGTTGTTGTGATTTTCACATTTTATTTCATAGTAAATTTAATTTTATTAACCAAATGAGTAGCAATAAAATGAGAAATAATTTACAAAATACGTCAATTAGAGATATAAAATAGGCCTCTCGTACTAGTAAAAAGATTAATTAACTTTAGAATAATTCTGCTAAAACCAATGTTGTTAAAATTAATTCTACCAAAACATATTCTATCAAAATCAATTTTGTGTATGTTTGGTATCACAATGAGTTTACAAAATTACAGGGACATTTTTTTAAATGACAAAATATTATTAATAAAATCAGGACTCGGCACAAGATGAATCGAGACTAATATAAGAGGAGCTACAAAATAAAGGCGCCGTATATAGGCGGAACACCAATGACAATACCAAAATTTACACTGCCTAAAAAAAATATATCTAATCTCATTTTTAGAAGACACTTCCCAGCTTCCAAACTACAAGAGAGTTATCAACCCGACCCAAAAAGTTGCTATTAGACAATAACTCTCAAACTCGAATCAAAATTGTTCGGCCCATCAGAATCCAAAAAACAATAGAATTCATAGAGTAGAATGAAAACTTAAGCATATCCATCTCAGCTTGCAGACCTCCACCAAACAGTCAACACCGATGCGGTACAAGTCAACCAGATACAAAGAAACCTGCAAATCTCACGAGATTTGGAAACCATCATAAATTCAAAAAGAATCCTACAAATCTCAACAAATTTAAAAGCAATAAGTTAATCAAGTAACATAGAAAACTAATCTCGCACGACATCAACCAAACACCTTGATACCAAACAATCAATATTTTTAAAGTCAGACCAAACATACGCTTAGTAATAAAAAAGTTGTTTACAATTCTACCCTATAATATTACTTTTTGCACCAACTAGATCTTCGACCCGTGCGTTACACGAGTTTAATAAGTAATTATGTTTAAGAATAATTTATATCATATAAAAAAAGCTAATATGAAAATGTGTTTGACATAGTACTAGTGTTACACCCGTACATTGCATAGCATATCAAGTAAATAGAAAACAAAGCAATTTAAAAATAGAAGACAACATGCAAAGCTCAAAACAGGAAATAAATTAGCAAACACAATTAAATAGATATTTATATAAATAAGAAGTGATTATTTTTTTTATTTTTTTTTAAAGCTAGGTATCTAACTTAATGACCGACTAATCCGAGGGGACCAATCCCACCGCCCACTTGCGGGGACCCCATTTAAAGCCAGAGTTTTTGCTCTGTATGGACTAACCCACCGAAATTGACACCAGTGGAAATCGAACTTAAGACCTTGTGAGGAGCATACTCCAAGGGCCCAAACCAATACCATTAGACCAACTCAAGTAGGGTAAGAAGTGATTATATTAATACAAACTATACAAACCAGAAGTCATTATATTAATACTAACTATAATTGATACTAATTATAAATAACAAATTAAAGACGAACTTAATAACACTTAATTAAATAACATAGATAAACACGAGCTTAATCAATACAATATCATTCAACAGCGATTAATCAACACATGGATACATTCTGATCATATTGGAAGACTAAACACGAGCCTATCCCTGCAGCGCAACTTAGCATCACGAACAAATGCATACCATCCCGAACAACGACTACCAGTGCAACGCACGAGTTATGTGGAACACCATATATATTTGGTACATACTTTTATCAACAATTAAAGTAAAAACTTTTGTCAATAATAACCGTTAATACTTATAGGATTAAATGTAGCCAAATTAAAAGGAGAGTAATTTGATTTGTGTGCAATTATGCTTGATTTGTGTGCAATTATGCTTGTTTTTCTATCCTTGCCAAAGTTTTTTTTTTCAAATCCTTAATATATTAAGGGACAAAACATTGCAAAACAGTTTTGCCGCCTAAAGATGCCGCCTAATTGCCACTTAAGTGTAGCATTTATTACGGTATTACTTGTACTTCTACCCGTGCGATGCACGGGATAATCATATTTTATTTTAAAAAAATTTAGTTTTTTTTATCTGAAATAAAGATAAGATTAAATTATATGTAAAAATGATATTTTAATTACTTTTGAATAATTTATTCAAAACAATGTACTTTAGAATAATTAAATTAAATTTAATATTATAATCATTAGTTGAAATAATGAATATTATAATCATTTTTTATAATATCACAATCATATAGTTTTTGGAATTAAAAAAATGAAAAATCATATGTTCAATAAAATGATTTCATGTTATTTTGAAGGCAAATTATATGGTACAATAGACAAATACTATTGTACCGGTACAATAGGTTTAATATAATAGAATAATAAGTATTATTTGAAAGAAAAACAATTGTCCTTTAAAATATTACAATAACTAAATATCATTCATTAAAATTGTAAAAAAAATAAATTTTGATTTTTTCTTTATTGTTTTTGAATTTTTATTATTCATAATAGTGAATATTGAATTTTATTATGAAAAAATTAGTATAATATTTATTAAAAATGAAATTGTAATTTTTTTATGAAATTATGTTCTATAAAATATAAGAGTCAATAAATGAAATTGTGATTTTTCTTATGAAATTATGTTCTATAAAATATAAGAGTCAATAAATAATTTTTTAATTTATTAAAATAATTATTTATTTATCATTTTGAAAACCAAGTATACCGGTACAATAGAATTTACCTATTATACCGTAGAAGTGCCCTATTTTAAATGATGTCTTAGAAAAATTCATTAAATCGCTTTAAAAGGAAAATTCATTAAATACTTAAACTCGATTACACAATAAAATTGTTAACGTTTTTTGTCAGTCATCTTTAAATGATAAAACAAAGCAGATAAAATATCCAATTACAGCAAAATCTCTATAAATTAATAGAGTCAGGACCGAATAAATTTATTAATTTAGAGAGTTATTAATTTATCGATAAATTAATAATTATTAATTTAAAGAGTTTTTAATGACTTATGGCGTTACACTAAAGGAAGCACTTATGGCGTCAAACACTCTTCAAAACTTTATGATACAATACAAAAATACAACACCTGAGCTATTGGATGCAATAAGAAATGTTAGAGATGAGTTCCAAATGGACTTGAACTTTAAAGGAAAATAGGCAACTATTGAATCATATTTTAGTGCCCGTTTGGCCCGGCTTATTTTCTACTTTTCTATTTAGCTTAAACGAAATAGAGAAGTATAAAATTGAATTTAGCCATATTTCACTTTAAAAGTATTAGAGAAATAAACTAAAGAATTAAAAAATAAAAAAAGTATAATCAAACACATTTTTTTCCTACTTTACTATTTTTAAGGAGAAGAAAAAAAAAATAGAAAATAAGTCCGGCCAAACGGGCACTTAATAAAGTGTAATATAATTTTTTCAGTTTATATGAATTATTAATTTATGATTTTCTTGAGACCGAAAATTACGAATATATCTCCCAAAAAATTATTATCTTATTATTTTATCGAATTTTTCAATTTTTTACACTGGCCCAAGTTGGGACCAGACACTTTTATTATTTTAAAAAGTTTATTAATTTATCGAGTATTAATTTAAAGAGATTTTGAGTAATTTGCGGTACATTGGTGAACCCATAAAATAGATACTTAAAGTTTGAAATAATATATTTCAACTAATAATAAATTTAATTGGTTCAAATAATAAGAGTCTCATAACTCTTAAGCAAATTATGAACACCGACTTGTATGTAAATTCAATCAAAAAAGCAAATTATGAAGGCTTAACTTTCTCAATATGCAATAGCAATAAACATTAAACAACTATGTATTCTGCCTATTGTTTTTTTTTTTTTGATAAGCTATTCTGTCTATTGTTGATATTTAAGCGTTGTTAATAGGTACCCTTATGTTTCCTGATTCCCATTTAAAATGTTGATGAAAGTTTTTTACCATATCCATCTAGTCCTTTAACCCATGCGATGTACATGATATAAGTGTGTGTTTGGTTTGACTTTTGAAAGAGCCAAAAGCAATTCTAGAGGTGTAGAATTGATTCTGGATTGATTTTATGATGTTTGGTTATTCTAAAGCAGAATTGATTCTGCCTCCAGAATTGATTCTGCCAAAAGCTAGGATTTGTAGCTTCTGGTTTAAAGTATGATTTTTACACTGAAATTTATCATTCAACTCACTTTTACATAATTGTATCCAAACATAAATCAATTCTAATATAATCAATTATGATAAAATCAATTCTATCAAAATCAATTCTTCCAAAATCAATTCTATCTAAAGTCAAACCAAACATACCCTAAGTCAACATACAAATATGGCACATATGTGTATGCTGTAATATTATTTATTATAATATACTACCTCCGTTCCTTTTTACTTGTCGTTTTAGAAAAAAATATTTGTTCCTTTTTATTCGTCGTTTTGGCAATTTAGGTTATATTTTGCCTATTATACCCTCCTTTCTATTTTATAATTTTGTATATTATTTTTTTGTTGAAACAATATAATATTTTTGTTATATACAAATTTTGTTTGTTTTTAAATAAAATTTGTTACAATTTTTTTGTAAATAGAAAATGTTTGTGAAAAAGTATGAATTTATTGGTGGATTAAAAATATAATATATATTTAAAAAAGGGCATGATAGGAAATTTATGTGCAAAAATACACTCTCCTATTTTGGTATTTTTTTTCTAAAACGACAAGTAAAAATGAACGGAGGTAGTAAAATATATCTTGCGATCTACCAAAAAAATAAATAAAATATATCTTGTGCTTAACTCTAGAGAATTATTTACTACTTTGTCTCAAAATATAAAAGTAAATTGGTCAAAAAATGAAATAAAAATAAAAGATTTAAGTAGAAAAAATTATTTTTAAAAATTTTATGACAAAAGACTTTACTTTCAAAATTATCTTAACATTTTTTTAGTTAGTATACCGGACATAGTACTTCCTCCGCTCTCTTTTAAGTTTTAAGTGTCGTTTGATATAGAGGTTGATTTATGTTGACTATGTTTTTTTATTGAAATATAAAATGTTGTTCAATTTATTTCAACGAATATTTTTAAAGATAAATTTTATGGTACAATAGACAAAATCTAATATATTGGTACAATAGGTTTTAAAATTAACAAAAAAATGATTATGTTTTGACAAAAATAAAATTGTGACAATTAAATAGAAACAGAATTTAACATTTCTCTTAAATTTATTATTTCTTTTTTTTGAAACAGTAAATTATTTATTATTTCTTAATTACAATGTGCACCTAAATTTAAAAGAACAAAAAATTAGAGAAGAAAAGATTATATATGTGCACTCGGTGGTATTGTTAAGAGACATCTAGATGATGATAGAAGTTGAAACACTCTTTTGAAAATAAAGAAGAATAAGAATAAGTGCGATGATATACTACTATTAATAAGAAGAATAGGAAAGGTCAATGCTAATCATAAATGTTTTTTGAAAAGATAAAAAAAATACTTGGAATTGAAAAAGGGAATCCGAATGGTTGGTATTGTTATTAGGCGGGATAATGGTGCATTTTGGAGCCAAAATTTGATTACTTATGTATGCTGCCTTAATATATTAAGGATTATTTTAATATAATGCTATTACTTTATTTATTTATTAATTATGTTATGTAAACTTAAAACTCTTCATATTCTTTATTAAATATTCGATGCTTATAGTTCTATATGCCTATCCAATTTTTTTTTCCTTTAATCAATAAATGAGCCAATTAAAATTGGTCAAAAAGTTAAGGTTAAATATATTTTTAGTATTTGTAATTTTAATTTTAGTTCCTATTTGATTTTAATAGTATTTTTAATCAATTCTAAAATTTTATGAATTCACTTTTTATCCGTGTTTAAATAAATTTTATTTAATTAGTTTTAAACTCTTAAAAATTTGAAAGATTTTTTGCATACATGTATATTAGTTTATAAATTAAAATATTCATTTATAATTAAATGTTACTCCCTCCGTCCCAAAACTATTGTCCTTTTAGAGTTATGCACGTAGTTTAAGAAGCAATAAAGATTGATAAGTTAAGTCTCTTCTACCCTTACTTTATTAAGAAAAAAAAAATATATTTAATTAATGCTTTAACTTTTGTAAGGATATAAATGGTAAACTAACTTTAATTTTACATTGGTTTCCGAAAAGGACAATAGTTTTGGGACAAAACTAAAAAGCTAGAAGGACAATAGTTTTGGGACGGAGGGAGTAGTTAGTAAAGTGGTGATTATTGTTTGTTGGAGTTGGTATAAATGACTGCAGTTTGTTCTCCGTAACACATTTAAGAGGGGTGTGAAACTACTTGATGTCAGAATACGTCCCGAACTCTGAACTACTTTCCTCCCGTAAGAACAGAGAATAAAAACCTTTATTATGAGATGAATTAAATTTATAATTTATTCACCGCTTCAATTTGGTTAAAATTTGTACAAACTAAAGCCAAAAAAAATATAAAATTACGAATCATGAATATTTTTTTTGACTATAATCAATCATGAATTTTACAATTAAGAGTTTAGCTCTCTAAAAATTATCCATCACCCATCCCAAAATAATATAACTCTTTACTTTGAATCGCTTTCTCCAATGCTTTTAGGCTTTTATGTATTTTGAGTTCTTGATTTTTCTTTGAATTTTTGTGGTTTGTTAATGGTGACTCTTTGGTTTTTCTTTAAACTTGCTAATATGTACTCATTCCGTACTAAAATATAAATTATTTCGACCATATTATACAAACTAAGAAATGTAATTAATATTGTATAAAAAAAAAGAAATTATGAATTAGTTTACAAAATTGTCATTCACTAATGGTATGGAAAAAATAAATTGAAAAAGTAAAAGAAAAGAGAGTAATAAATAGTTAAGAGTATAATAAAAAAAATAATATTAAATGTTTTATTGGTATTTTAAAATAATTTATATTTTAGTACAATTTTTTTTTTCAAAATAACTTATTATATTTTAGTACGGAAATAATAGCATTTATGCTTTCTATATTGTGAATATATATGTTATAATTTTATTGTCTATTACACGAGCTACTTGAACTATTATAAAAAACTTCTATTTAGAACATAGATTGCTTAGTTCACAACTTAGGCCAAAAAACTTTGGCACTCCCTTTCCAAACAACATGCTTCTGACCATTTCTATTATTTTTTTAATCTTTCTATCAGCTATACTATCTCTATTCTAATATATAATAATATTTTTTTTTCTAAAATTTCGTCGTCACATTTTTAAATATTTTTTCTTTCAAAGTTAAGTATGTATTAATTAATTATTATATACAAAAACAATTTAATGATTTTTCTCTAAGACATCATTTAATGAATTATTTTTATTACAAGAATTATATGATTATGATATTCATGATTTCAACTTATAATTTAATAATTTAATTTAATTTAATTATTCTAAAGTAAATTTTTGATAAAATTATTCTAAAGTAATTAAAATGTTGTTTTTACACATATTTTAATTTTCATATTTATTTCACATAAAAACAACTAAAATTTTTTAAAATAATTTTGTAATTTCTATAAAAAAAATTATATTTATAATAAAATATAATCACATTAATTATATACAGTTTACCCCGTGCGAAAGCACGGGTAGAAGTATTAGTTGAAGTTAATAGTGAATTGTAGAACTATGAAACATATGAAGGTAATCTATTCACCAAAAAAAAAAAACAGACCAACCAAAGTATTAACTCTTTAGATATAAAAAAAAATTATATTAAAATATGATCAACCATGGGTTCCAAAATCCTAGCTAGTATTGGGGTGTTAAGTGATGCAAGCAATCTAATAAATTGGCTAAATTCAATAGACGTGTAAGATTTGCATTTTTGGTATCTTTCCACACTTGCCACAACTGGTTAGAAATCATTGTTCAATCATATCTTCACATGTAGAATTATGTTAGATTTGCAGCAATGACCACACCCATAATCATGTGTTATGAAGTTTCTTTCATATATTGAAAATGTAAAAGTTAAAATATTCATTTGTAAGCGAAGCTAGGTATGAAAGGGCAATATGTTTACTTGTTTGAGTAGTCTTCTCCATTAACGTATTTATTGAACTTATCTACAAATGTGCTCCTAGTTTCTTCATCTTTTAAATGTGACTTCAGTGTTTGGAGCAAAGCTGTTTTTTTTATTCCATGTAAATCCTTCTAGATACCTCTCCGACTCAAATATGCTGGCTGCTGCCTGCTGCTACATATTATGCAAACAGGATATTCTTTTTGCTGAATCCAAACCCTTCCAGTTCTGATCCCAAGTACCACCTGTATATATTGAAAAGTTCATTATAGTTGTTGCTTTCATAGAGTGAAGCATGTAAGATAGTGTTCTCTGCTTATTACTCTTACCTTCGAATATTTTTCTTCCCATTCTTTATAATGCACTGCTTGAGAGTTGTTGTAATCCAATTTTGCAAGCTCAAAATAAACATCAAAAGAGAGTTATTACTTATTTCATTTGTCACTCACATAAATAGTTTTATAATATTGTCTCTCTAACATGTCCCTTCAACACAACTCAAGACTATTTGTACCGAAACTCAACTATTATTAGAAAAATAGAAGCATCAGGTGCTGAACTGAATCTTTTTGACATTAAAGACCCTAGTACTTTATCTTAAGCTATGATGTGAAGTTGAAATGGTTTTGCAGATAAATGATCTCAGTTGTTGCTGAAGATCGAACAGTTGAGATTCTAAGTTTTATATTTATCAAAACTAAGATAAAATAGTTAGTGTTGGGGACAAAACTATGATTTGTACCTGTAAACGGTCTTGCCAATCCAAACATCACTTTCACCACCATATTGTTCAAGGTAAAATCTCGTCCCCAACCGGATTAAGATTGCATACCATTGAAGATTGAGAGCATAACCAACCTGTAAAGTGTGTATTGCAATGTTATGAGCTAAAACATTTTTTGGTTATAATGTACATTGTCACATAACTTTAAAAATGAGTTTTATGCCATTCAGTCGAATTCACATGAATTTCAACTAATAATAGTGTGTTGAAAAGGATAACTACATGTTTGATACCACAGTGTAGTTGTCAGTAGGACTAAAATTAGAACTCACCTCGTCGGGTAAATCTTTGGTTATGTTCCATTTATCTAAGAACTCATTAGCAGCATGTTTCTTTGTTAACAATTCAGTTGAGAAATTGTTGGCATTCTCAGGAATTTTTTCTCCTTTAAATAGCACTTGAGAAGCTCTGTACATATTGAACATGCATGTCACATCTTGGTTTAAGTGCTCAGGAAACGTTAATTCAGTGAATCCATGGCCAAATCCAATTAACAATGAAGCCAAAAATACTAAAGAATGAAATGTATCATATAATATATAACAAACCCAAAGCAAGCTAACAAAGAAACTGTCATGGTTTTTGAAAAGAATTTGCAAGAGAAAACAAATTAAAAAGAATAATAACAATGAATCAACTATCTAGGAGTTCAATCTATAAGGACAATAGATCTTTAGTAGCTACCTTAAACAGATAAATGTACCACACAAATCATCACATAAATGTGTATTTGAAATTGTATATTGGTCTTCCTCATAGAGACAAATAAAAAATACAGTGCACATAATATTTATAGGACACAATATAATAGAATTTGAAATAAAAATTGTGCTTTAGATAATCTTCCACAAACTCTAGTTTCCTTTTAGTTTGAGAACTGGTACAGTATTCTTTAATCTGCTACAATATAAATGAGTACAGTATGAGTAGAAATGTATTGAGAGCCTAGTAGCTTAGTCTTTATAATACATGAAGTTTGGACAATGCAAATCCTTGATAACAAAGTAGTTACATTACCTTTACAAATAATGAAGTGAAAGAAAATAGAAAGAAATAAAGCTTACCTTTGAAATGATAGTGTGATGTCATTTTAAGGTTCAATCTTTGTGTCGAGCTTGATGCGTGTAGACCCAATCATCATTTTCTTCCAAAACTCTATCAGCAATCTCAAAGTTCTTTGAATTAACACAGCCTGATATAAGCGCTTCGAACATTTGAAGATTACGACCAAGTCCAGCAGCCTTCTTGAATACCAAGCTAACATGGCATGAACATTCCCTGACTTGGAAAATGCTGAAAAGAAGTCATTATAAGTGTAAAAATCAGATATATAGCTCTCTGAATTTTCCATTATCTCAAATAAACTATAAGCTATAATAATGTCATGTGAAGACAGGCATGCATAAGGGAATTGAAAACCTGGGATGTCGATTTAACTCCAACAGCCTCCATAGAAGTAAAAACATGCATTCCTAGTTGCACATTATTCAACTTTCTACATAGAAAGATTAACTCTAAAATTTTTATAGAAAACAAAACACAATCAACTACTGCTAAAAACAAATTTAGAACATTCATCAACTCAAATTTATCGAAAAAAATTCGTAATAGCATTGAAACATAATTGAATTATGCTAACAAAATTGAAGCATTTGCAATCAACATACCAATAAAATAAATTAAATCAAAATTGGATTGAAATATAAATCAATTGTGTGAAACATCAAAAGTAACTTGTTATTATACTTGAAAGAAGTGAAAAGAATAATGGAACATAGATAGAATCAAACCAAAAATAAAAATAAATAAGCTAAAACTAAAAGATACTTGATATGGAACACTACAAACAAACAAACAAACAAACAAACAATCAGAATTCTAACACAAAAATATCTATAGTAATACATACCTTTATAGAAATGAAACCCCACAGCCAAAGAACAACAACAGTGAATACATGAGTTTGGTGGGAATTGAAAGCAAAAATTGGGAAAAAGATAATAATTAATGCCAATTTTTATGAGAAAATAATAAAAAATAAAAAACATTTCACATGAAATAAAAAAAAAAAGGCATTTCACATTTTCCGTTGATAGTGGGACACATTTTTTATTGGAAATATTAATATTTTTATCTCTTATCGACTTATTTAATGATGACAGTTAGGAGGGAAAAATTAGGTTAAGTTGTCGCTTAAGTTTTAAGCATCCTAACAAACATATAGAATAAAAGATTCCAACAAAATAATTCAATAAAATAGAGTTAATTTAATAAAATTGTTATTTATTTGAGGACTTCACTTGTACATTAGAAAAATTCTAAGGTAACGGCACATTTGATCTTTAAAATTATTTTTAATTATTTTAAAAAAATTTAAAAGTTATTTATTGATTTTTATATTTTAGAGAACATAATTTCATAAGAAAAATCATAATTTCATCTTTTATAAACATTATACTAATTTTAAGATTTTTTCATAAAAATAATTTATTATTCACTATTATGAATATTAATAATTCAAAAATAATAAAAAAATAAAAATTTATTTTTTTGACAATTTTGATGAATGATATTTAGTTATTATAATATTTGAAAAGATTAAATTTATTTTTTTTCAAAATATATTAAATTTTCTATTATTTAAAAACATTGCCTGTTTATTTTTACATAATGATTAGATTCTTTAACATATGTGCAAATATATAAAATGATGCTCATTTTTTTTAAAAAAAAAGTAATAAATAAGCCCATAAAAAATGATCTCAGTATGCCCAATTATTCAACAAACATTAACCCGTAACAACAGAAAGATCATAACCCTGAATAAAGTATCAAAAGTGTGTTTTGGTAAACTTTTAGATAATGCAGAGCATCTTTTACTCAGCCCCATGGTAGCCAAGTTACATACAATCAGACATGGTCTTAAAGTTTGCTGAACTCTATTAAATATGATAATATGATAACATACACAACAGTTCCTTTTATATCCGTAATTCACAATCTAGAATATTTTACCATTCTTTCTACCCAGGAACAAATAAATATGTGGGATGTATAAATGTATAATATAACTCATAACTCATTTTAGGAGTCAAAGTAAAACATCACTTAAATCACTAAATTAATCTCGGTCTTTACACTCAAATATATTTTTGACTTTATTAAAATTTCAAATTAGTTTTGATTTGTGTCAATTGTTTTTTAGTTTAGTTTTTTGACTGAATTAAATTGAGAAAAATTTGACAAACACAAAGATTAAATTAAAAAATACACTTCCTTTAGAATGTGTCAATTGTTATCCGATTTTCATGAATATTTTCACTTATTCTAAATTCTGCTAAGTTATGCAGCAATATATATATAGCTTATCACATACTACTATCATTATAGAGTGTGTTAGTGTCAATTACCACCTCTAGAATACCACCAACAACAACCAAGCCAAAAATAAATATGCAAAATTTAACTTCATTTCGATCACGAGACAAAATATTTAGAGCAACAAAATAAATTGGTTTTGATAACAAACATGACTTTGCATCCATTATAGGAAGTCAGTTAACAAATAACTCAAGAAAAAGACAACAAAAACTCACTAATAATGTCACCAACTATACTCTTCATCGATAGTAATTTCTTCTTGAGTTGGGAACCTGAAATGAAGTATTTGATCACAGAACCATGTTACAATTGATCCACAACCTTATTTAGTGATTTAAGACTTGTGAGACATCCACATGATGTCATTCATTTAATTCATTTCTCTAATTATACAGTATACTACCTAAGGGGTATGACCAACATGTTCACATTCATTTTCTGCATAATTATGCAAAAATGACTATTCCAACTTTTAAGTCAAAGCCAATGGATTAGAATATCCTTCACAATTTTATCACATTAAGTTATACCAACGGCCTATACACCTTAAAACAAAATGGCTATACACCTTCAAAATTTTATTAGGAGTCACTATCAAATTACCACTTTTACCTATTGCCATTAATAATTAATCCATAAACAGTTGCCTCATTAATCTAAAGAGAGCTTAGAGGAAAATAAATAGTAATATTTATGCACATAATTTTCAGCACATGTACAGTGGGAAGGGAAGCTATCAAACAAGACTTTTTTCAAATGACTCTTCAATTCATGAACACGTTCATTTATTACACCATAGCATCAACCAAGTCAAATTTTACAACCATGACAAAATCAAATTATGAGACATTTTAATTTAAATTGAAAGTTCTTACACATGTGTCTGTGGCTGATGCTGCAGGGATTGTTGTTGACTTGTTGTTGTTGTTGTACAATATTTGGCACCTCCCGTTGTACAACCTTCAACATAACAATAATGAAAATAAAATTAGAAATTAAGAAATTGCACAATGAGGGGAAGAGCTTGTGGTGGCTAAGCTTATAGACACTTTCCAACAACATTTTCTTGAATACCAACAGACATATCTGGCAATATTTTAAAATTGTATTGTTACAAGCTTGTCTTATGAGAAAACATTTATGAGAGGCATGCCCGACAAATTAAGCTGTCAGCAAATTCTAAATTTAAAATATACAACACTAGAAAAACAATATGGTTTGGGAGATTTCGCAAATAACTTTAAACAAAATTTATAAGATAATTAAATTTTAAAATTACAATGTGGTAAAAAAATACTGACAACAAATATGATGACCCTTCGTGTAACCCTACCGTCTCTAGTTCGTGTTCCCTCTCTGACAACACTTTGCTAAAGAATAAAACAATTACGGTCATATCATCATAAACATTCTGATTGTGGCCTGATACACTCTCTTGAGGCTCTGTCGTTCCCTCTAGTTTAGTTTCTAGAGCAGCTCCCAGAAGTCTTTTTGCAATTTCCTGTAAAAAGCAAGCATAATAGCAATAACCAAGAGAAAGCAAAATATAGTAATAAAAGAAAAGTCATATATACATTCGGGGTATTGCGGTTAACAATATCAGCTGCATTCTTATTTGTCATGAAATTCCAAAATCCAGGAGATGCAAGTATGATGAAGCAATCATCCTTTCTAATTACTCTTGAATGAATCTCGGGTTCTGCAGATAATAAAGCTCGAGTACTACAATATGATAGTCCAGCTATTTGGCTGAAACTTGACCTTAAATGGATCGGCTGGTACTTCAAATGAGCATGACCAATGCTTCTATTTACCTAATACAAGACAAAGGTCAACAAGCAAATCAAGTTAGAATCACATTAATTATAATTTCCATAGTCAGTATCAAAATCTTTTATTTCAACGTTACAAGAAAAACAAAACCTTTATGTTGTCTTCACCACTCTGTAGCTGAACGATATCCGAACCATCCTGATTCAATGCCTTTAGTTCTTCTAAAATAGCCGCATTACTAACATTGTGATCGTTAGTCAACTGCTCAACGTGGAGTCTTTTAAATATACCCACACCCACATTAGAACCTATTATTGCACGACAATCCCCTAGATTTGCGATATACAATGTTCCTTTCCATATAATCGATGCAATACAGCAAGATCCAACTGTAACTAAAGTTGAATTGTCTTTGTAATTTTTTTCAACATACTTCATAAATCCTTGCTCTATAGAAGAAAAAGCATGCCTGATAATATCTTCAGACATGCGATTATCGTTCTTCTTAACGAGCTCTGTAATGAGTTTCCACATAAGTCTTCACTTATTTCTTACACTTGACAATAAAACTGAGAGCTAAGTTCATGTGAATATAAAAAATATATATTGACGTGATGAATAAATTTGATTTTTTTGAAAAGGCAAAAAAGAATTTTATTGATACAGAAAAATATATATTGATGTGATGAATTAGTTCATGTGGACTAGAGATTGAGAGAAATAATAAAATCTCTTATATTTTCTATTTTCAAGTGTGATCTTTATATTGTAATACGTATAAGTCATATTTATATGAAAATATATTGGGTTTTTAGTACATCGGAAAAATAAATTGCTCCCTCCAAGAATTGATCCTTAGACCTCAGCTCTCCCTACCCAACTCATATGTCCCTCGACTCTTACCACTTAAGCTAATCTATAGGGACGACAATATATTGGGGTTAACACAATTGAAAGTAAAAGAAGGGTAAACATTGAAAGAAAACTCACTTGATAGTTCTTTAAAAAGATGATTTTTGATGTACAAGGATGCTTCTCCACCTTTATTGCCATGGTAAATTCCTAAGAACAAATCAACACCAATTACCTGTTCATCGTGGTGTTCCTTTATTACATTATCATTGGTGTGAGTATGACTACGAATCCCTGCCATGGATATTTCACCACCCCGATAGTTTCCATTTTCGGTGGACCACACCCCAGAATAGGTTTCATCAATTCTTTTAGACCAAGCTAAAGGGTCTTCTTCATCAGCATTCTCGCTGCTAGTGTTCCCGCATACTAAATTTTTCAACCACGACTTCATATAGAACTCTGAGAGAGTATAAAGATTGGAAGAGAAAAGTAAGTGTTTTTACTAAATTATAAACCATTTAACTGCTGAGATGTAAAATTTAATACAAAAAATCGTTGGCAATGCACATATAAATGGTTTTGAATTTCAATGCATATTCTATAAAAAAAAAAAAAGTTCTTTATACTCATAAAAACTTATTTTATTAGTTTATTTTTGATAAACTATTTCAATCAGTTTATGAGCTTGTCCCTTTAAGCTTATCATCTTACTTCAAAAAAAATTAAATATTAATGTGGAAATTACACTTACCTCTCTTAAGGTTTATTAAAACATCACCGACACCCCTTCTATTTTTAAAATATGCAGTGACCTCTCTTAAATTTTCATTAAATAGACAAATACATCTCTTTTCTATTAATACTGTTTATTTTTTTTGGTACTATTCCATTAAATTAACTTATACCCAACATTAAAATATGACACATTTCTCCCTTTTTATTTTTTAACACTTGTTCATTTTAGAAGTAAAAATTTGATAACCAATCATTCCCACCATGCTTTTTACTCAAATTGAAAATCACATAACAAATAAAATCAACCACTTGTGTTTTTTGAAATAGTAACTATACAAGTGATATCAAGTAGCATATACCAACAAAATTAAGTAAACTATAGAATTGCCAATCACCAAATGTACATATAAATCAACCAGTAAAAATTAAGTAAATACATCAATTCATTACTTAAGAGGCATAAAGAGGTACAAAACAAGCCACAAAAACAAAGCAAAACACAAGCTACAAACAGGGACACATGCCACTGAGGGGGGAGAAGAGGCAAAAACATACTAACAACTAATAACAGTGTAGAAGAAAACAAGCCAAATCAGAAGCTAGACGAAAAAGACGATGATAACGAGAACGAAAGAGTAACAAAGAACGCGTAACAAAGAAATACCGCAAAAGCTTTTCCTATTCTAATGGCAGGGGAGGTCTTTATATGATTTTTTAGAAACTACTTATAAGGGAGGTTTGACCCTACTTTACCAATTTTTTCCACGTTTGACCAACTCAAATCGTTTCCTATTTTACCATTTTTTTTTTGTCAAACCAAGTTTGACCCTAAAATAATATCTCAACTAATCAATTTTAAGTAATTCGTAAGTTAAAATTATTAGACAAAAAAATTCATTAATTAAAAATAAAATTCAAATAATTAATACAAAATTAAAAAAACTAATATCTCAACTAATCAATTTTAACTTTAATTACATATACTAATATAATTTTGAATATTAACCCATACATCATTTGTGCGGGGGGTCAGTTCATACTTTATCACAAATATTATCTATTTTCATAAAAATTGTAACAAATTTTCTTTAAAAACAAACAAAATTTGTATACAATAAAAACATTATATTTTGTCAAAAAAAATTATATTGTTTCAACAAAAAAATATTATAAAAATTTAATCAATAAAATAAAATAGGAAGGAGGATATAATAGGCAAATTATAACCGAACTTACCAAAACGACAGATAAAAAGGAGGTCTAGGGATCAAATTCTGGCAGAAGTAATTTATCTTTTCGATTTATAACAAAAAAACAAACATTTTCTTCCCTCCAAATCTCCAATTTTGTTGGGGAGCCAAATTTGGTTTTTTAGTGATTTTGATCCTCTCTGTTTAAAAAAATTAGGATTGAATGATCTTTTGGTCGCTTTGTGTGCCTTTTGTTTTAGTTCTTATATCCTTATTTTATTGAAATTCATCCTTAAGGATTTGTTTGGTGCGCATGAGAGGATACAAATAGAATATGATAAGAAGTTGGATAATAATATGATATGATAGTGACAAGATTTACACATATCATGTCATATATTTGTACATGTAATAAGAAAAATGATATCATTAGTTTATCATATCATGTGTTTGATGCACACTTAATATTGTCATGATAAGATATAGACTTAATTACTCTTTTGGTCCCTTAACTATTAAAAATTTCATTTTGATCCCTTAACTTATTTTTTGGTTTCGTTTTAGTCCATTAACTATTAAAAGTTTCATTTTGGTCTCTTAATTTACTTTTTGGTTTTGATTTGGTCCCTTAACTCTTCATCCGTCAACCACTTTGGTCCTTCATTTCAAGGGACCAAAACAAAACCAAAAAAATAGTTAAGGGACCAAAATGAAACTAAGAAAATAGTTAAGGGACAAAAATGAAATTTTTAATTGTTAAGGGACCAAAATAAAACCAAAAAATAAGTTAAGGGACCAAAACGAAACTTTTAATAGTTAAAGGACCAAAACAAAACCAAAAAATAAGTTAAGGGACCAAAAGAGTAATTAAGCCTAAGATATATCGATAAAATGAAAATTGTTTTTTTTTATAAAATTAAAATTGATATACACATAAGTAGCACTAAAATAAAATATATATAAAAAACATAACAAAATTATAATTTTCTTTTTTAGTAGGTTAATATAATTTTTTTTTGGACAGAAGATTAATATAATTCTATGATGTTGCTAACCCAGCCGAAAATAAGGATTAAAATTACAAATAATCAATTGGATAGGCTTAGTGGTAGATTAAATTTATCATTTCCTATTGATGCACCAAACAAAGAAATAAAACAGAATAGAAAAACTTTATCATGTCCTGTCTCCCTATCATGCGCATCAAACAAGCCTTAAATGTTAAAATCATTTAGTCCTTAAAGTCAAAATCCATATGAAAATTTGCAACTTATGTGCATATTTTTCTTTAAATTTTCATGCGAATTTTGAGTTTAGTGACTAAAATCAAAATAATTTTAATATTCAGAAATGCATTTCAAAAAAATAATAATATAAAGACTAAAAAAAAAAATATGAGTACTTACAAGGATCAAAATATCATTTACGCTAGAAAAATGAAACCAAAGTACCACTAAAACTTAAAAAAGTCCCTCCCCTCTATTCCCGTTTGATCAAGATTCAAGATCAAAGTGTCTCTCAATGCATATGAACTATGTTATCACATATTCACATATTCGTTCATCTCGTGGTTTGTGAGTTATAAGACATTTACAAATATCATTTTATTTTATTTAATAATAAAGCGATAGTTAATGACTACTGTCCACTGTAGTGGTGGATTATCATCAAACTCTCAGACATTGTCACTTCGATCTCTATCACCTAATATAACATGCCAATCAATCTTGATATGTGTCTAACTATTTTCCCTCAATCTTCTTTGCTATTAACATATTTATAAATCGCACTTGCAAATGTAAACCATTTTCCCCCATAGGCACAGTTGTGAAGAATCTTGTGGTCGTGGACAGTATTTCTATGCTGCATTGGTCACCAATAATCCCCACAATAACACATGCCACCATCAAAATGGTGAAATCTATTTGAATCTCGTAAAATTATCTGTGATATGTATTTGAAAGCAGCGTGACAATCAGGCTGTAAGTATTAACCAATAAGGCTGTAAATTACCCTGTATGGATGACAAAATGAAAAGACACTGAAAGAAATCATGTAAGGAATTACAAATAGATGGCATATTATTGGTATGATTTTCATTTCATACGCCCGGGGGGTTCAACTGCACCTCCTCCTTCTTCTCCTCAAAGACATGTGGCTCACCCATTGAATAGATGGTATTAATTGCCAAAGCAGATTTTGGAGGTGGTAAATTGGAAGGGATTCGGTATGAGAGTTTTGGTACGTTTCTGTTTCTCTTCCACAGTGACTCGCCTTCATTCAAATAAATTACCATTACTGTGATATCATCACGAGACAACCTCCTGGGATCGTTGTTTGCAGTCTTATCTAGCTTTTCCCGTGCCTTCCTTAACAGCCTTTTTGCAATGCCCTGTTTTTTGTTTTCATAAGGAAACCAATAAAACAATGGAATGAGAGAAAGTAAACAACAGTTCCTTTTAAATATGTGGGATGTATAATATAACTCATAACTCATTTTAGGAATCAAAGTAAAACATAGCTTAAATCACTAGTTAATCTTGGTTTTTGTAAGTCACACTCAAATAATCTTTAACTTCATCGAAATCTCAAAATCTCAAATTAGTTTTGATTTTTATTAATTGTTTTTCAATTTAATCCTCAGAATAAATTGAATGATTTTTTTTTAATAAAGACATAATTAAAAAATATACTCCCTTTGATCTTAATTATAAAAGTAAAACTACTTTTTACTTTTATTGATAATGTGATGAATATGACCCATGAGCTTATCCAATTTTTATGAACCAAAAAATTATATCTTCTCATACAATTAGGATTCGAAAGAGTATTTAACAAAGATAATAAAAAATCAAAGACAATAAATAATTTAAAAATACTAATAAAATGACAAATTTATTTTTGGGTTTGAACATAATATCATCTGCACACAATTGTAGAAATTAATCACTCGAGTCTTCGGGGAATTGATGATTTTTTGAGATTGAGTTACAAGACTAATTTGATAATTTATTTTGATAATTTAATTTAAAACAACAAAAACCTAGTAATCTTTGTAATGCAACTTGGGACCACTTACTTATTCCGTGAAGGAAAAAAAAACATGTTGTGGGACCACTACTTAGTTCGCTCGCTGAACTAGTTAAGATGTACTCTGCACAACAATAAAACAAAAATTGTCAAACGCGTACTACCACTACCACCCACCTCTCTCTCTCTCTCTGAACGGATAACATAACACAGATTCTTCTTCTTCTTCTTCTCCCTTCACCATACTTTCATATTCATATAAGATACGACACGATTGCAGATCTGGACGGAAGTGCGATCAACTACTATCATGGATCCAACCCGTAATTCTCTTCTCCTTCCTTCCTTCGATCTGTATTTCTAATTTGTAATTACTCTCTCTCTCTCTCTCTCTCTCTATATATATATATATATATATATATATATCTGATTTGCTTGCTACTTTCTCATCTCTTGTTTTTGCAGGTGATTTTGGATGTCGATGGAAAACAGACAGGAACTAAATTGGAGGAGATACGTCAGATCTATCTACTCAGGTAATAATCACTCTAACTAACTTAAAGGGACTTCTTATCAAAATTAAAGCACTGGGGTTCAACTCCTATTAAGTCCATGTTTTCTTTATATATTTGTGATATTATTATTATTATTATTATTATTGCAAAATTTATAGTGTTCAATTTGGTCATGTATTGATGATGATTCAAAAAAGCAAAATGGTTTTCATCTTGAATGTTGTTGTGTAATTTGTGTTAGCTAGCCTTAATGCAATATAGTCTAGTCATCATCAATTGCATTCCGTCCTTTCACCATGTTTTCCTAACAATGGATTCAATTGGGTGTGTGTGTGTGTGTGTGTAAATATTTCAATGGAATATTGTTAGGACCAAGATTTGGGATATAGGTCTAATTTGTAAGCAGAGTAAGCCCAAAAGTATGGCAAATCGATGTGAGGAAAATTAAGCTCAAATTCTGGATTAGCCTCACGAATCTGATTAAAAGGTTCCCATGTTGCATCTTCTGTCCAGTGGACTAACACTTCTCTAGTTCCTCTATTTATTCTACTATGAAGACCTGCCATATGGGGGTAGGTAAGGCCTTACCATCTAACATTGTGGGTAAGTTGATTTAGGATATAATATGTAGCTTGAACTCTTAAATTAAAGCTCAGTTAGAAGGGAGTTTGTGTTTGGAGATCACAGTCAGTCACAACTCATTAGAGTGAGTTACATACCACTTGAACTAATCATATTATTTGCCATACTATTCCTATCTTTCTAAAATTTGAATAGTCTGTCAAAATCTATGTTGTTAATAGTGCCACATTAACGGCGAGGCCCTCCACTGCTATGCCATAGGACCGTGAAGCACTGCTGATAGAAGCGGTCATAGTCTCATAACGGCCGCAAAGAGCGGTTAAGTAGTCACAATGCCGTTTTTGTGCCCGCTATCGTGTTTTTTCGGGGGAAATTTTGAGAAACCCCAATCTTTGAAACAATTATAAATTGTAGAGGGTATTTTTGGTATTTTCATACCCATTTGGGTGACCTAATGTCTATTAACCCACATGTTTAAGAGGCAAATGTGGATGCCTTTTCCGTTTTCTTACTTCTTCTCTTCGAGTTCACCAATCAATCACCATCACTGCTATGTTTTTCGTCTTTGAGTGTTCCTTCTTCTCTTCGAGTTCACCATTCTTATTCTCTATTCAGTGTTCTGCTTCTGTCACTGTTGCTCTATTTATATGCAAAGGTTTATTTTCTCTTTCCTTTTTGCTTCTGTGTTTCGTGTTCCTTCTCCGTCGTTTTTGAGTACTTTTAGAACTTGATGGACTGTTGTTTTTTAATTACAAATTGCATTTAGAACTTATTTTGATGAAAAATGACAAATATAATTATTAAGTATGATTGTCCCTTTAATTTAATGTGTTTTTTCTACTTTTTTTTTTATAATTATGTATGTTCGGATTTTTATTTTTACTTTGTACATGGATTTTTAGTCTTCTTAATAGCGGTCATCCCGCTATACCGTAGAGTGTTTTTGAGGGTCGGCACTAAGTGTCGCTATATGAGATTATCAAGAAAACAAAATACCAAACTACACATTTTTTGTAAACTGGAACCTCATTAATTGAGGGTAAATTAGTCACTCAATTAGTGTATTCCCTCCATTAGTTTGTTTTCATCCTTCATCCCATTTCAATTTTTAAAACTCTAAATCCAACTTTTCTCTCTTTCTCACTCCCTAATTTCCTTATAGGTATGCCTATCATTCTTCTTCTCACTCTCCTCTCTCTCAATCTTTTAGTTTTCTATAGTTTTATTATAACAAAAATCTAAAAATAACTATGTTAGGAGTTATAATGTCTACTTTACATTATATGGTACACCTTTAAAATAAAGCACACTGTAATTATAATCATAATCATAATCTGAACAAAAAACAAAGAAATATGTAAAAAAAAAGAATAAGTTTAAAAGTCATACTTGTTGTGAATGTCTCTCAACAATTAACATTGCCTCTTCATTGGACATGATTTGCCAAAATCCGCGCGATGCAATAAGGAGGCATCTATCATCATCTCCGATGATTCTTGAATGTATCTCTGGTTCTGATGATACAACAGCCTTGCCATACGGTTTTGATACATTTTTCAAGTTTGTCAAAATAGTACAGATGGGTCTCTTTAGGTATGCATCTCCAATAGTTCGAGTAACCTAATAAAACATGCAATCAAATTGTAAGTTGCGATGAAGTCAACATTAAGTTACCACTTGTCAGTACTCGTGCTTTTTCCACCCCACATGGAATGATTCCCTATGGCCATTGGCCCCACCCCACTTTTTCTCATATACATATGATCATAATTCATAACTATCAGAAATACAATTAATATTGAAGATTTTTTACCGATTATATATTAGAGTAGTAATGTTTAGTTTTAACTATTTTACCTTTTAGTAAGATGTTTTCTGTTTTTACTGTTTACATTTTAGTAAGATATTTACTAACATATGATAGCTGATTTGAGACTATTTTCACAGCTCACATACAACTCTCATTCTCAAAGTCTGATACATGGGGTGTAGGATAGCACCACCTTAGTGTAGCTTATATATATATATATATATATATATATATATATATATATATATATAGAGGGTGTATCAAGTGAGAGGAGATTTTAAAATGAGAGATGAGAGGAATCAATCTCAACCCTTAGATTTAAACAAATGGCTAAGATTAAAATACTCATTTTCTATTCACTCACACCCAAACACACCCTTTCATCTTCCTCCACACACCTAGTTCCAAATCTTCACAGTTTCTTTTCCTTCGTTTTTTTTTCCGTTATGCAACAAATCCCTACTAATCCTTCCTCAAAGAAATTAATTCATTGATAACTCTTCTTCCTCGGTCAATATACACTCGCAAAATTAAAATACTCATTTATTAAGCTTATGTGGTCTACTTTTCTATTCACGCTCAACCCTTCATCTTCCTTGCAGAGAATGGACATAGCAAAACTAGTGTCAGATTGATAAATAAATCCATTCATTTTAGTCAACTGCTAATAATGCCTTTATTATGTCATACGTACCTCAGTTTGATTAGTACTCCAATTAGGTATATATATCCACGATAAATAAGATATGTACGTCGAGCCAAGGAAAAATTAAAGTTTCATGAGTTGCTATGAACAATTTTGTGCGCGTATCGAGGAAGAAGAGTTATCCCTGTATCAATTTCTTTGATGAAGGATTAATAGGTATTTGTTGCGTACCGAAACAACGAAGGAAAAGAAACTGTGAAGATTTGGAACTAGGTGTGTGGAGGAAGATGAAAGGGTGTGTTTGGGTGTGAGTGAATAGAAAATGAGTATTTTAATCTTAGCCATTTGTTTAAATCTAAGGGTTGAGATTGATTCCTCTCATCTCTCATTTTAAAATCTCCTCTCTCTTGATACACCCTCTCTCTCTCTCTCTCTATATATATATATATATATATATATATATATCCCTACACCTTGTAATATTATCATTAAGGAATATAGTAACAGAATTTCACAGAGAAATGTTTTCTCCTTCTTCCTTGTTTTCGTTAATATATATATTCTAAATTACTCCTTAATCTGTCATATTAATTACAATAATGTGAAACGGACGTTGAAAGCAAAAAGCAAACCTTGGACAAGCCTTTAACCTTCCATCCATTTTCATTATTCTTCAAAAGAATAGTAGGATCATCCCGAAATCTCTGTCGCAAGGCTACCCTTGTTTCTAAATTCTCACAACTATGATCTCTTGTTAATGGTTCGGCTTTCAACACAGTTGTGTTACCGATTTCAGATCCAATTACAAGTCTAGAATCACCAAGGTTTGCTATGTATAATGTCTCTTTCCATAGTAGACATATTAGACAACAAGAACCGGTACGCATCATGTCTGGTTTTATTTCATGTTGTTCCCCTGGTTTCTCTTGATGATGTTCCCCAACAGCATATATAAACTCCTTCTGGGTTTCAGCCACGGCATCGCGAAGATGCTTGTACGACATCACATTGTTGTTTTCTCTAATCAACCCTAAAAAATGGTACAGAAACAATATGAAGTTAATTGATTTTGCCATTAACATCTTAATTAGGTACTCCCTCTGACTCATAATGGGTGTCCATTTTGAGTTTTTCTTTTTGTCACAAATTATTTGTCCCTTTAGAATATCAAAACAACATTTATTACTCCTTTATCAATAAACTATCCTTATTTATTGCATTTCAATTAATCAAATTACTCTACTAACTAACTACCATTATTAAAGACATTTTAGTAAAAAAAAATACTCATTTTATTATTGAACCAACAAAACTAATCATTCTTAAAAGTATGAAGCAGACTATGAAACAGACTTGGCTTTTATCTTCTCTGCTCTGTTAGTTTTTATCCGTCAATCTTTGTTAAATATGCCCATTGAATTTCATTTTTTATTTGATTGTTATGCTCTTTGTTTGCCAAGTTAAACTTAGTTGGTTAATGTCATTCTAGATTGAAGCAGCAGAGCATTGTTTTTGATGTATGCTCATAAATCAATCTGCAGGCAAACTGTGCTGTTTGCAAAGTTGATAATGGCGGAGCAACAGTTTTGAGCATTTCAACTAACCAAATTACTCTATAACCTGATTTAAGGTGTGAAATAAGGAGTTTCTTGTCATTCTTCTATATCACTCTATGTCTATTTGAACCCACTCTATGTTTTACTTTGCACCCTTATTCAAAGATTCTCTCACTTAAGAGCTTATATTTTGTATTTTCAAGTAGCTCTTCCTTAAGACAAGTTTTGTGTCCACGTGTACCATGCTATCTAATCAATCATGTTTTTTTTTACTTTAACTTCATTTATTTTCTTCTTTCATTTCTTGTATATTACTCAATGTTAAAATGATTGTCATTTAAAGATTTTATTCACAATAATAAGTTACTGTTATTTACTAATTATAGTGTAATACTCTGGAAGAGCGGAGAATATCCGATTTTAAAAAAGTTAAATGGCTGGCTTAGTGATTGGTGGAGTTGGATTTATGAATTTGCGAGATCAAATATCCATTTGCATGGGCTGACTGTCCGAGTTCTAGACCTATACAGATTGAGTTTTGACAGCATCACTTTGACCGTAGCTGGGCATCAATTTTTTAATTTTAATTTTCCATTGGCCTACATGATTTACAGTGCAATTGTATTTGAACAGGGGTTGTTGTGAAGTGGTGTCACTAAAAGGGGCTTTTGATGGACATTTATTCATTTGTGTATGTGTTGAGATGTGTTTGTTTTCTACAAACTGTGCATCTTTGCTCAAAATTAACTCTGTACATCATGACTGCATTTTTACATACACTCTGCATGCACATAGATGCACCCTAAAAAGTGAGTTACTCAGGGGGCATTTTTACAAACACAACGTGTGCACAGATGCACCCCCCAAAAAGTGAGTTACTCTCACAACTTTTTCAAGCATTAACATGTGCATTCCAAAAAGTGAGTCACTTAGGGGCATTTTTTCAAACACTACGTGTGCACATATATTCACCCTACAAAATAAGTTACTAATAGGCATTTTATCAAACACTTTACTCGCATAGTTTCTCTCCCTACGAAATGAGAGTTACTAAGGGGCATTTTATCAAACACAATACTCGCAAAGTTGCACCCTAAATCAGATTTCATGGAAAAATGTTTAATAGTATAAAAAAGTTGAAAATAGAAACTCACCCCACAGTTTTCGAAGAATGTATTTTGATATGAATTGAGCTGCATCTGGTCCATTGTGTCCATCGTAAATACCAGCAAATAAGCAATTCTCACCGACTTCGACTTGGCTATAATCTTCCATGTCAGTGTTTGCTTGATATGCTGCCATAGAAAATTTTCCCATTTGGTGTCTTTCAAGATCCCTAAACCATGTAGTGTCGTCGTTTTCATTAACGTCAAGCTTTTTCATGCAATTCCATTGTAGCATTTTGAAACAAGATTGTTGTTTGCTAGTTTGGAGTAAAGGAGATGTGAGAGGTTGAAATACAATTTTTGAATCCCTCTAAATTATGAAGATTTTGTATTAAAAAAAAGAGTGAATTTTACAAAGCCAAATTCTATTGTACCGGTACGATAAGTTTTAAAATTTATAGAAAAATGAGTATATTTTAGAAGAATTTTTTTTCTATTTATTTTAAAATATTATTCATCAAAATTGTCAAAAAAATTTTGTTTTTATTTTTTTTGAACTTTTATTATTCATAATAGTGAATATTGAATTTTCTTATGAAAAAATATTATAAAAAATTAATATAATAGTTATAAAAATGAAATTCTAATTTTTCTTTATAAAATTATGTTTTCTAAAATATAATAGACAATAAATAAATTTTGAATTTATAAAAGTAATTGTTTATTTATAATTATAATTTTAAAAATGAAGTGTACCGAATGTATTGTAGAAGTCCATACCAAAAAAAAAAAAGAATGTATCGGAGAAGTCTCCTATTACAAAACCCTTCTCTTTTATTTGATTGAATTTTTAATAGATTTTAAAATGGTCTTTAATAGAAAAATATAATTAAATCATATGGTATTCAATTACGACATTTAATTTTTTTTTCTAAGGCACTGACTTTCAGTTGTATTAAATTGAGATTTTATCAACTTATAAAGGGTATGTTTGTTTAAGTCTTAGAATTTTTTTGTTTGAAAAAATTTAGGTTTTTTTCTTGATTAATTTTTTTTATTTATATTTTCTACTATTTGTTTATTATTATAAAAAGACTTTCTTTTTAACAAATTTAGACCCCACTTGTGTAGTGCTCTTGCACTTTAGGTTTTTTAGAGGTTGTTTGTTATAGTTTTTTAATATAAAAAAAATCGCTTTTTTTTATAAAAATAATCTTTTAAAAATATTTCATCTGTTTGTTACATATTTTAAAAAACTTTTTCAAAAAACAATGTAAAATATGCAAATATTTCATCTCTGCTTCACCTCACCGCTCAAATATAGGCATTCATTCATCTTCTTCATCCATCAACTTAATTAAATGGATTCTTCCATCAAATTGTTTATCCATAAATTGAATTTCTCTTGTAGATTTCATCATCTTAATATGGGCAAAAGAAGAATGAGGAATATATTACATCTGTTACTTTATTAATCTCAACATTGTATTTGAAACTTAAACGACACATTTTACGATAATTTTTTTTAAATCAAGTCATTGGGCTCAAGTAGTTGATGAGTTTCAATAAAATGATAGATTTCGAAAGAACCCAAATTCAATTTCTAAATGGAACAATTTCTTGGTAAGATTTTATTAACTCGCGACTGAACTCTGGAATATTTCTAATGTCTTATTCCCTTAAAAATCAGAGTTTGAAAAAAGAAAAAAAAAACACATTTTAAGACAAATTTTTTTTGTTCCAAATGTTACATTTATTTTGAGACGACTAGAGAGTAACATCAATCATTTATTTTCTCTTAAATATATTGAATATAGGAAAGGAAAAAGCTGAATAGTGTAAATATGATTCGATGAAATTTAACCAATGGTTTATAACCATCAGATCATGTTTAAAATACAAAAAGCAATTTATAATCACATACTCTTTGTTAACAAGCATTACCATAATTTTTACTTTTTCCAGGTTCAAAAGATTAAACATTAGTAAGACTTAAGAGGTTGAGTTAAAAATTAAAGATTTCAAGAAAACAACTTGTATAAGCTAATCACGTCATAACAAATAAGTAACTCGTTGCATACTGTATAGATCAATTTTTGGCATTCTGTATAGGGTCATTTAACTCCTAACAGAGCGAAGGGCGAGGCGAATGTACTTGGTATTGTAATTTGCAAGGGTCAAGTTATCTTCTAGTTCTTGCTTACAATCGCCACTGATCAGACGTTGTTCTTGTACCCGGTAGCCTTTCTTGTCGAAAATCTTCCTCTTCACATTGATTATCGTGTCCGAATAGTTAACCATTAGGGGGAAAGTAGTCCCACCTGAGTTTACGTAGATTTGCATCTACACCACAATTGTCATTATATTGATTAAAATAAAATTTGAGAATAATATTTCAAGAGATAGAAATATAAAACACTAACAAAATATTTTGGCATTGATAAAATGCTAGAGCATATATAAATTCAAAATATAAAAGATTTTTTCATTTTGTAAAGCCAAAATATTAAAGAAAATAATAAGACTTGAATAGGAGGGATTAATAAAAAGAAAAGCAAAGAAAAGAAGATAGGAGAGTACCATAGAGGAGATTATGCAAATTTCAATCTTTAGAGGTTCAAATGAATCAAATGGAATCACAAGAGACTCTGATGAAAGAGTTGTTGAAGTAAACTCTTGGATGTTTTTTGCAAAAGACTGTAACTTCAATGTGCATATCTCAGACTTGATCAATATATCATAACTATAGTCGAACTCAGAAAAGTTGGAACCAATGCAGCAAATATTAACTGCATTTCCCAAATCCATAGTTCTATTACTGAGGACAAATAGTTTGCCATCATTTTCCTCTTGAAGAACAAATGTTTCATCATTAGGCTTCAAGAAGACAAAGAAGGAGCAACCATAAGAAAATTTGATTCGAGAATCCGCATGTTTATGGCTAAAATGGTTGTACAACACTTTTGATGAAGCAACGAAATCACAACTTGATAGGGGACAATAACATGTCTCATAGATGCACTCTTCTTCATGGTTCCTATTTCCAATGTAATTTATTTTCTCTGTGCAACCATGTTTTGCATTCGGACATGACATTTCGATAGACATCAAAAATTTCTCGATGGCTTTACAACGTTTTGAGTTAATGGGCAACGAACATTTGTGACACTTGTTCCTAATAAATTTAGGACAACAAGTAGAGCAAACAATATGACCATTGTCACACTGAATTGCATGCAACAAATAAACAAAAAAAAAATCATCAAATTAGACATTGAACCCTCTGCTAGAATAAAATGAAATAAAATAAAAGCTGTACAATACAAAGTTATGATTATGTTGATGTTGGCTATACATTTTTTGGTAGTATATTGGTAAGATAAATTGCTCTCGCCACCAAGAATTGATCCTTAGACTTTTTTATCCAACTCATATGTCACTCAACTCTCAGTCTCTTACCACTTAGGCTATCATACGGAGACAATTATGATTAAATTTGATATACTTTTGATTAGGTTTAAAGTGAATTGTTTGTCAAAAGTTTCACATTACGTGAGATAAAACTTAAATATGTTGGGGGCATTTTTTATCTAATAAATTAGTTTTTTAAATTTGAATTAGGTCAAATTTTAAGTTAATATCATAGTTTGTCTCAGATTCTTTGGAGCACTTGCTATCAAGTCACTGCTACCGGTCATTATTCAAGTTACGGTCCATATGTCTGGTTATAGGCATGAAGGTGTGTGTTAAGTATTCTATATTTGTGGTACCACAACACAACAAAGTCTCACGTCGCGCTTAAGCGTGTAGGGTATATCAAACATTATTTAATACATAATTTGAAATATAATAGAAAAGAGTGTTAAATTTAATGACCATATATATATATACGACAACAAATTAATTATTCTCATATATAGGAAATAACTTATGATAGAAAGAAAAATAAAAACATAAAACAAAACACATACCTGATAGACAGGGATACTTAATGGTTGAAAACAAATGTAACAATCGAGCATTTTAGGATCAGAAATCATTAGAAGAACGGAGCTATTCTCACTATCACCTTTTGCTGAATCAATATACTTCATTGAACCTTTTGACTAATAGTGATTAAAAATTAAAAGTAAGTAATATATAATCAAAACCGAATTTTCGACTAAAATATAATCATAGTTTTCTAGTAAAAAGAAAATGAAGTTGTTAAATATTAAATTTAACGTAACACTCACAGATAAGTTGTAATCTCTAGTGGCTACTGATTTATACTTTGTTTGGTGCTTTTGGCTGCTGCACATTCCTCCCATTTTTAAGTTGTAGCTATAAAAAAAACAAGATTCGTACTTGTTGACGATAAATTATTGTCTCTAATCTCTCTTGCTCTTCTTCCTTCTCCTCTTATATATGTTCCTTCTTTTCTTGGTTACACATGTGTTGTTCCTTCTGATCTCTATAGGTGTGAAATTAGTAATTAAAAAAAAAAATATAGAGACACTGAGATAATGATTGAGATTTGAGATACGTAACAAACTAACAATCCCTCTAACTTTTTTCCTAGATAATTGGAATTGATGTATGACTAGGTAAGCAATCATAGCAATCCAAAAATAAAATAAAAATCACGTTGTTTTTGGACAAAGTTAATTTAAAATTTTGATCAGCAACTCTTCCACGTTATAGCAATTCACTTGGGTCGAGGGTTCGATTCTCGGGTATGAACAATACTTCCAATTTAACAAGGGATTAGTCACTGCGTTCGGCGATTGATACCCGGTCTCGACAAAAAAAAAAACTAGCAATCCACTTTATTATCCCCATATTGAGGCCGAAATATTAGGAAAGGTTGTTAGTTATAATAGTAACTATTTTTTTTTTTAAGCTATAATAGTAACTATATATATCTCAATTATTCCCTCATTTAATTTACATTTGCTAATTTCGCATTTAGAAGAGAAAAAAAAGCTATTTAGAGAAGGAAAAGCAAAGTAACACACGCACGAGAAGGAAAGAGAGAAAGAAATATTAGAGACAACCTTAAAGAATTCACCTACACCAAGTAAGATTGTTACTATTCCTACTATATATCTTACAGAGGTTATATTAGTATTTTATTCCAATTGTATATTATACATCCTTATCAACAAGAACTTAATTACCTTTTGATAGATAAACTTGCAACTTACTAATTCTTTACGTTATCATAGTTATTATAATTTATTGTTTTCTTTTCGCTCCTTAGCTCCCAAAGAAAGAGCCTAGTACTCCAAAATTTAGAGTGAATTTTGACCCATTTCAATCTCCTCTTATACGCAGTTGCGGTATCAAATTATACTTTTTTCTATTAAATCTAACGCAATCACTGCTGAATCAATTGATTCCAAATTTTATGAGAACATCTCAATTCTAAATTTAATTAGAACATTTCAATTCGTGGAAACATTTTCTACTATTTGATTTAGATGAACTATTTTCCTCAAGTTTACGATTCTATGATTTTTCATAGTTATAAGTTTGGACAACTCTTCTTATGAAACTATTTATAACGTGTCATACTTATCTATCTACGTAATTTATTTTTGACTAATATCTCTATCCTTAAAATCTTAACAATGAACCAAATGGGTCTATTATTCCGCTAACATTGATTTAAGTTAAAACGTTTCATTAAAACGCTGTAAGTCAAAATTTTAAGTGTAGGGAGGACCACGGTTCGATCCCCGCAACTGCGATCGGGAGGGGGTTGGAACCATTTGATGCTAGAACTGACCCGAATCAGATTAAACTGGTGGTGAAAAACAAAAAATAAAATAAAATTTAAGCGTAAGAAAAAATTTCTTTTAGTAAAATTAAAAATTATAAACAAATACTCTACATATATAATGGAACTTGATGGAAACTTTGTATTTTGTTGATCTTACGTTAGTTGATTCAGTGGTAATTGATGTTAACTTGGTAATTAATGCAGAACTCTTAACAAATAATTCACTATACAAGAATGAATTGAGAATAATTAGCTTCACATCGGCTACACTTTTGATTGCATAATCTCTTATTTTATTCTAGCAAATGATTCAAAGTTTAATTTGGTGATTTTATTTTTTATTGAAATGCAGTGTGATTATGGTCATATGGCTACCTGTTATTGTTATTATAAACATTCGATGTGTCAGAAATGCTCATCGCAAATTATTTTAATGCATGGTTGCACGGATAAAATAATTTACGCTGAAAATAGGAACCATGAAGAAGAATACATCCATAAGCCATGTCCTTGCCCCATTTTAGGTTGCAACTTTGTTGCTTCATCAGAAGTGTTGCCCAACCATTTCAGCCATAAACACGAGGATTTTCAAATCAAATTTTCTTATGGTCAGTCCTTCAATGTTTCCTTGAAGTCTAATGATAAAATTATTATACTTCAAGAAAGAAATGATGGCAAGCTATTTATTCTCAGTAATAGTACTACAGATTCGAGAAATGCAGTTAATATTTGCTGCATTGATTCTAACTCTTCTGACGATGAGTATAAATATAGTTATGATATATTGGCTTGCTCTCAGAAATACACATTGAGATTACAGTCTTTTGCGAAGAACGTCCAACGGTTTACTTCAACAACTCTTTCACCGGAGTTCCTTGTGATTCCATTTGATGCTTCAAAATCTCTCAAGTTAGAAATTTGCATCACTCCCCCCGTGGTACTACCTTATAAAGTTTTATTATTTCCTTTTATGTTTTGAATTTATACTAGCATGCATTTCATCTCAAATTCATCAATTTAATTAATAGCAATAATTGTGGTGCAGGTCCAATTCTACATAGTGACCTTATCTGGAACGAAAATTTGCGGGATATGTAAGATTTCAGACAAAATAGTTAATGTGAAGAAGATGGTTAATTTTAATTTGCAGGATGATCCATTGTACATTAAACATTTGATCTTTGACGGTAAAAAACTAGAAAACAAACGGACCCTTGCCTACTACAACATCAAAAATGATTCACATATTTACTGCGCCTTTATTCGCCGCCGTGGGTACTAGATGACCACAACACCATTGATCTCGTCGTCTACGTACTATCGTCAGCGACACTTATAATGAACATTGACTCATTGACTTTTGCATTTCTTATTAACGATTTATGTTCTTTTTGTTTCGTTTTGAATCATATAATAATAATAATAATAATTTTTTTAATGGTTGATTTTAAGCATTTGAAGAACTATATATATTTACTTTCCAAAATTTTCCATTTGCTCCCTCATTGGTATAATGGTATGGGTGGTAAAACGGGTCTGACCTGCCGGATTGGTCCGTTTAACTCGTTAATTTTAGCGGGTTGAGTCAAAGTTTTGAATTCGGTTTTTTTATGAAGCCCGCTCCACTCGGCTCGTAAAAAAAGGTCGGGTGAGGCGGAGGCGGGCAGACCCGCTAACTCCCATGTCTGCTAATAAATGTCCGCTAAATAATTCATGTTTAGAAATAGTTTCCAGTTGTAACGATTTCCCTCCACAAGGAAAACGTTTTCTCCGGCTACGATTTCTTATCCGGTTTTTAAATTAAAAAATAGTTAACTTTTAGTTTTTACTTGTGGTTAGAGGAAAGAAGTTCTAATGGTCTGGAATTTAGAGCCAGTTTGGCCCGGCTTATTTTCTACTTTTTTATTTAGCTTAAACGAAATAGAGAAGTATAAAATTGAATTTAGCCATATTTCTTTTTAAAAGTATTAAAGAAATAAAGTAAAGAAGTAAAAAATAAAAAGAAGTAGAGTCAAACACAATTTTTTCCTACTTTACTATTTTTAAAGAGAAGAAAAAAAGGAGAAAATAAGTCGGGCCAAACGGGGCCTTAGTGTCGGTTTAGCTTGACTTATTTTCTACTTTTTTTTTATTCTCTTTAAAAATAGTAAAGAAGAAAAAAATTGTGTTGGACTCTACTTCTCTTTATTTTTTATCTCTTTACTTCATTTCTCTAATACTTTTAACGAGAAATATGACTAAATTCAATTTTATACTTCTCTATTTCATTTTTTAGGTAGATAAATGCTAAAAAGTGCACCCGGTGCACTTTTAAGTCCCTTAAATAGTAACTTTTTATAAAAATGTACAAAGTCAACGCATGGGAACTTGTGCTGTTTCATTTTTTGAAAAAATAATTTCTTTAAATAGTAAGATTAAAGAGTGCACCAGGTGCATTCGTTAGCAAGACCCTTATAAAAATATAAAAGTAGAAGTTAAGCCGGGTCAAACGAGCACTCAAATAAGTTTTTGATATAAAGTGATTTCAATCTCTTTTAAAATATAGTTGTAAAGAATCGATCAAATTGTAGTCAGTCTAACAATAGTTATCGTTGAACCAACTAAGATTTTTTAATAGTGTATAAAGTAGTAAGGAAATAGTGTATAAATAGAGTTCCTTTTTTTTTTCTTTGTAAGGAAATATTTCCATTGTTTTGATAAATCCATTGTTTTGATAAATGTACAATATTCTTTTAATTTTCATTAGTAATTTCATAGAATCACCGTTGAAGGATTTCAATAGTTCTTTTATCTTGCTTTTATGGATGGTTGGTGTAGAACGGTTAACTATTTTTTAAAAGTTAATCAAAAGGAAGACTAATTGATATTGATATTGGTAACAATAATGCCATTTTGAGCAATACGTCGAAGCAAAAGCTTTTAACTTTGGGAGGAATTTTGATGCGCCAGATTTGATTCCAATTCCAATTTCAATGACTCCATGCCGCTCTATAACACCTGCATCATTAACGCAAAATATGTATGCACCACGAACAGAATAAACACCATCCTTTTCCAAATTTCACACCAAAGCATTGTTTCGAACTGAACTAAATAAAGATTATCCAGAATTTTTCCAGCCATGTTATTGTCAAACAATCTTAGAATCAAGTTGTGATTGCAGTCCTTCACATACGGTCTCATGAGGTGCCTCACCTTCAAGTGTTTTAGCATAGGGGCATATTTTGCGGTGGAGTTAAAGAACTGCCACTTATAAGCCAATTTTGATTCCAAAAACTAATGTCACTATGTGTGCCAATGTTCCTTTTGCTCCTTCCTTTTGACATCGAGTGATTTCAGTCTCTTTTTAAATATAATTGTGAGAAATTGAATTGCGACCAGTTCAACACCAATTATCGCTAAACCAACTAACATGTTGCGCATGATAAAAAAATTCATATATAAATAGCTATTTCTCAACGTTAAGATTTTTTAAACACATAAGGATGGTAATTTGAAAACAAAGAACGGTAGTATGGTAGTATTACTTAATTTCTAAAATGATGGAATCCAAGGGAGATCCATTCACGTAAATAAGGACACTAGTGTAAGAATGTGTAAGTAAATCTATCACTTAATCAAGTAAAAGAGAGTGATGAAACCACACAATGTAAGAAAGATAAATTGTTATCCCAAGAATATAGAGCTAGCTATAGATAAAATGTACCCATGAATGATAGAAAAACCTTTGGGGTATGAGAAAGTTTTGAGAAAGTTTACCTAAAGTGCATGTTTTCAACTCCTCCATTAACCAAAGGTTCAAACATTTTCTCTCCTTTCCTCTACCACCTTTCTCTAACCTACGTTTCTGTCTAGAATCACTACACCTTTCTCTCCTTCTTACCTTGCAAACATTGTAAACACAAAACAAAAGTCTAAACTGGTGTCATTCAAGATCTAAGGTAAGGTATTTCATATTTTTTTTTTATAATTCTTTTTTACATAACAAAGTTAACTCAAACCAAATGAAAATCTAATTTTATTTTTCAAAGAAATAACTCCAATGAAGATGAAAATGTTGCTGGAAAAACAAGTCTTCATCTTTAGTATATATGCTTTTTGGTTAAATCTCAAAGAAATAAAATAAGTTCTTTTTCATAAATCTAAATATTTTACATTTTCTAGATTTATTTTTTGTTTTTTGTTTCTGTTAAAACATGACATTGAATGTACAATACTTAGATTTTGATGGAGTTTTTGTGTTGGCTTCTCCATTGGTTATGCTTGGTTTGTTGTTGGCATGTTTGCTTGTTATGAGCTTTTTATACCAGTCTTGTTTTGTACATTTTTCTGGTTTTTGACCATGTTCTATGGGTCTTTTGTTGTTTTTGTTTCGGTTAGTTTGTTATCCCAATTCTTTTATGTGTGATATTATCTTGTACTCAATAAAATTTAGCCTATTTTAAAAAAAAAAAAAAAACTTAGATTTTCTCTTTATCCTATAAACAATACCCTTTTAAAATCTAGCTAGTGTTGAGAGACACTAATAAACTTTTGTTTCTTATTTAATCTAAATATCTAATGGTTAAATATCAACTTGAGTACTTGACCATGGTGGCAAAAAAGTAGTATATTTTTTCATACTAGAAGCTACCTTCAAACATAAATGCAATTTTTTGCATGTTTTTTCCTCGAAGAAGATGAAACTTTTACTATTTAAGAGTATGAGATAAATATTTATCACCCAAATAGTGTAATTTTAACTATTTTATATAGTCTTCTATTAAAAAAGCCATGTTGTAGCATCAATTGATTCCTATTATTTTAATGTATTAGAAAAACTAGTTCTTTTTCATAAATCTTTAGTATACAATGTTGATTAAATTTTATATGTTTGAACAGTCACTTAGTTACCAAAAAAAATGACAAGAATTCTTGGAGATGGCGTTCAAAATTATACTATGAGACATTTCATCGTATCTCCTCAAAGCTATTACTACAGGTTCTTTTTTCATGTTCACCATAGTATTTTGTTTATATAAAAAAAGTCCTATAAGTGTTTTTAGTTATTAAAATTCATTTGCTTTTTTGCGTATGTGCAGGATATGGTGTTTTTTCATGACTTTTCTAGCTTGCTACACATGTTCCATATCCCTCTTTCAATGGAGTTTCTTACCATCACAAACACTTGGTTTTTTTGTTTTTGATAACCTTGTTAATTTGTTTTTTATTGTTGATATCATTGCAATGTTTTTTGTTGCTTATAATGATAACAACAATTTTACAATGGTGGACAATCGAAAGAGGATTGCGGTAAAACAACTTAAAATATTTGTTTTTTCTTTAATCTTATGTTTTCCCTTTGAGCTTGTTGGATTGAGATTCCATGATTCTACCTCCACTCGAATATTAAATACAATTCGGCTTGTTCGCTTTTTCCGTTTCATCAGAGTTTATAAGGCTTTTCTTGAGTAAGTTTGAATTTTTTTCTTACTTGAAATTAAGAAAAATGAAATTATGAAATTTATTGTTTCTTTATTGTGACTTATGATGATGAATATGTTGAGTGTAGGGTTGAGAGCAGCGATAAGTTTAACTTTACTTGTGTTCGCATTGGAAAGTTAATCACGGTAAATTTTTAAAAATACTAAATTTTTAACTAGCTAGATGTAAGTATAATGAATTAATTATTTGAATTTTTCATGTATGTAGACTGTTTGCTTTGTCGCCCATTGGGGAGGTTGTATCTTTTATTATATAGCTACTTTTCATGGCCTCCCTGGAAAAACATGGATTGGAACTACAAAACCTAATTTTCTACATCAGGCGTTGTGGAAGAAATATGTTAATTCTGTGTACTGGTCTGTCGTGTCCCTTACAACTGTTGGCTATGGTGATTGGCACCCAGTGACCTATGGAGAGCAAATTTTCACCACGATATATTTGTTACTCAATCTTGTAGTAGGAGCATATATCGTAGGGTATATAACCAATTGGATGGCTCCTAGCATGGGTAAAACTGAAAAATATGTGAGTAACATTTATTAATTAAGTAGTAATTTTGTTTTGAACCATATTTTAAGTTGTATGTGTAACTTACAATATATATATATATATTTTATGATTGATTTTTAGAAAGAACGTCGATGTTGTGCCGCAAGCTTTTGCCAAAGGAATAGCATACCTCCTTTCATGCAAAATGAGATATTTTCTCATTTGCGTTTGGAGTATGATCCAACAACAAACTTCCAAGGATTACAAGACCATGAGCTTATTGAATCACTGCCTAAATCATTGAAAATCAAAGTAGTCAACTTCTTATGCAAAGAAATGGCAAAAAACTCTTTGTTCAATGAAGTTTCAAATGAGACTCTACTTCAAATGGTAATTGTTAGTTTAGATTCAATATTGTTTTATTTAATATTATTTTTTCTCATTTACACTTAAACTTGTTTTTTTTTATATCAAACTTCTAAAAGGCACTGGCAGTGGAAGTTGGTGTTTATCCCCAAGATGCATGTGTCATATTTCAAAATGAAATGCCTACTTGTTTTTACTTTGTATCAAGTGGTTCGTTGGTGAGTATCTAATTTTTCCCTAATTTTTTATGTCTTATTATCTTAATTTTTCTTATAAACTTTTTTGTCTCATCTTTTTCTATATCATTTCACATTTTATCTTACTTTATTGACAGGACTTGATATTACTTGAAGATGAAGTTGAACTAGTAAGTTTATTTAACTAGCATAATAAGTATTATTTAGTATTTAAAATGAAATTTAATCTTTATTATTATGCTTTTAGGTTGTTGAAACGGTGAACTCGGGGGGTATGATTGGAGAGACTAGTGTGCTTATTAATAAGCCACAATTCTTCATTGTTAAAACTAAAACAGTGAGCCAACTCATTAAAATTGACAGAGTCAAATTCTTTGAAATTCTTAAGATGAATACCGATGATGGATCGATTGTAATGAATAACCATATTGAGGTAGTTGTTCATGAAATTCTTTTTATAAAATTATATATAAGCACAAAGAGTTACATATATAAATCATATTTTTATTTATTTATTTTTATTTGCAGCAATTGAAAGAGTTGAAAGATGCTAATCGGTACTTCATAAGAATTTTAGAGATTGTTGAAAATAAATTAGCTGTCGGTATGATGGATTTACCGGTGAGCTTGTGGTTTGCCGCCGAGAAAAAAAATGATTTATGGTTTTCTCGACTGTTGCGGAATGATGGAGATCCAAATGCAGTTGACAATGAGGGGCGGACAGCGTTGGTGAGTGAGTCTTTTGATTATTATATATTTTTCTTTCTTTTGATATATGATGCTAACTAATTTCTTGTTCTTACACTTACAAAACCAACAGCATATATTAGCTGCACGTGGAGATATTGAGAAGATTAGAAGCCTGCGTGGATATGGGGCTAATCCCAATATTAAAGGTAGACGATTCAATTAAAATTCTTAGTTGTTATACATGCTTTATATTCTTATAAATGTTTCAAATTAATTTGGTTATTTGTTATATGAAGTAGTTTTGTAAATTTAGAAATAAACATACATAACTAACCAATTTGATATGTTTTGAATTCAGACATGTATGGAAATCTACCTCTTTGGAATGCCATGCTTGGTGGGCATAACAATTCAATTTTAGAATTGAAAAATGTTGGCGCTACTTTAAGAGGAGGTGATATTAGAGCATATGCATGTGAAGCGGTTGCAAAGCATGATATGGAATTGTTGAAGGCAATTGTCGCTTGTGGAGAGGATGTTAATACCCCGTCCAACAATTACGAGGACACAGCATTACATGTCGCTGTGATGGAGAACCAACTTAACATTGTTCGTTATCTTGTGGAACGTGGTGCAAAGGTTGACACATATAACAATGATGGTTATACTCCGATTGGTATAGCAAGGAGACTTGGTTATAAAGACATTGAAAGTTATCTTGAGAATTACAGGTACGAAAAGTTATTTCAATAAATCTCTTTTAGGCTTGTGAATGTACATGTAATTGTTCAAAGTCTAGTTCATTATATTAATATGAAATGTGCAAAGCAACTTTTCCCAATATTTTCAAATTTGTATGAGAGTAATGATTAATTTTTAAAGCTAAGTTATACTTTTGTCCCTAAGTTAATTTTTAGATTTCACTTTGATCATTGAAGTTTTTCTCTTGTCACTAAAATTACAAACTTGGGATAATTTAGTCCCTAAAAAAATTGTTTCATTTTGGTCATATAATTTATCAAATTGATTTGTAGCAAGATGTTTGTACAAAACTGCATCAGAGAACATTCTACCACTTGAGATGAAAATTTTGTGTAGATCAATGTGACAATCAGAGAATATTCTACCACCTGAGATAAAAAAAAATGCATCAGAGAACATTCTACAACTTGAGATGAAAACTTTGTGTAGATTAATGTGACTAATATCTTTAGACTTAATTATTTTATAGTCACATATCTTGAACTTACCCTCAAATGTATTGTGGAATGTCTCTTGTTTAGTAGTGTCGTGTATCTTACAGATTTTTAACTTTGGCTATGGCACACTCTTTTGCAGGTCCGCGTGAGATTGTTATTTGTCGATTCGTGCATACCAGTTGCTTGTTCATCTCACGGATGTTGATTTTGTTTAGTAGTACTATTTAAGATTTTCTTGGTATGGAATATTAGTTTGCTATATATGATTTGAACAATTTGGATATGTAACATACATTGTTGTTCTTTGTTTCATGCCGTGAGCATTTTGAGGTTATTTAAATTAATAGCAGGATTCTACATGTTCTTTTGGGTAGAATGTAAAATTCTATAATTAATGGGATATTATCAATTAGATTGAATTAGTTTTTTTACATCCTTACTGAAACTCCTTTCTGCAGTAGCAAACAAGAACTATGAGAAATAATCATGACAGGAAATTGACACCCTTTTTCTGATGGATCATGATCTGTCAAAACAGCTAAACCAGAAAAATCACAATCCCAATCCTTCTGATTATTCACTTGATAATACATATTAAATGCATAGTATGAAGCATTTCCTTGTAGACTTAATCCATTACATGATGAACCATATCCTAATGCTGTACAATCTGATAAGCTACATGCATGATCAATACTATTTAGTATTAGCCAAATAATGCAAATCAGTAACATCATGATCCAATATTCACCATTGTTTTTCCAAATGCAGAAGAGCCGAATCCTCAACTACTTCCGCCAAAGATTATACGTGGCGGATTACAAAAATTAGAGTCGGATAAAATTTTAATTTTTAACAAAAATATTCTCATCAATTTTGTCAATTTTACCTTGAATTAACTCTTAAAAAATTAATTTAAAATAAAATCTCAATTTTAAACAAAACAAAAAAAAACTCTAAGGATTGTGTAATTTGATTAATGGCTTTACTATGATTTTGGACAATATTGATCGGTTAAGTTGATTGTAATTTGAAAACAAATTTATAACATGTCTACAATCACGTCCTTTTCTTCCACTGCTTGAAATGGATGAGAATGAGTTAATGGATTGGTATGATTTTAATGGCTTCACTATGATTTTGGAGAAAAAAATAATAACCTGCTTTGAGGATGAAAACGTAGTAGTATGCGCGTGTGATGTTTTTCTCTTTTGACATGATAGTGTGTGTGATGTTTGTTTCTACTGAACAAGGTTTTCGTTTTTAATTAAAAGAAATTTACAATTTTATCCTTTGTTTAAAACATAGTTTAAATAAATAAAATTGGTTTTTTAGTCATAGTTAAAGTAGGGTTACTAACTTACTCTCTATGTTTTAGTATCCGCCGCCGAACGCAGTAACTATTCGTTCGTTAGATTGGAGATCCATCAAATGGTGGGATAGCTGACACCCTACTATATATATTGAAACAACAAACCAAATACAATCATTTTGTGTTCTATAGTTGAAGGAGAAATTTGAGTGAAGCAAAGATGGCAAATATTTTCACAATTTTAGTTTTCCTTCTTGCCTTGATCTTTAAAACTAATAATGCTTTGATGATGCCATATTTCTTAGATATATCGAGTGAAGCAAACACACCTTATTGTAAATCAATTATAACTTACGTGGTGGTGGAGTGTCTACCATATTTTATGGATGATAATTCACAACCAAATGATTCATGTTGTTATGCATTTCAATCTATTGCATCAAACAATACCAGTTGCTTTTGCGATGATATAGAGAGGGACAACAATTTGTCAATGGATGTCACAAAGATAATGAAGCTCCCTACTATTTGTGGCGTATCACTCCCTTGTTCCGGTAAGTCATTAATTAATGGATTGTTTGTTTAAGCTTTAAAAAGAATTAATTTTTTCTTAATAAAATCTAGAGTTATTTTAGAGATTTTGAAGAAAATCTAAAGCTATTTTTCGTTTGTTAGAGTCTTAGTTGATTAATGATCAAATTAACTAATTGGTTAACTAATTGGTATGGACATATATTATTATTAGAGCTGTTAAAAATAGGCCGGGCTGATGGGCCGGTCCATTAGCCCACGGGCTTGGGTGGGTCTGGGCTGCATAATGCTAGCCCAAAAATACTCGGACCTTTTTGGCTCAAGCCCACGAAGCCCTTTAGAGGATCGGGTTGGGCCAGGCTAGTTCATCAGGCTTCGGGCCGGCCCATTAACTTAAATTTTATATTTTTTTTGTAAAAATAATATCAATAAATATATAAAATATTATTATTTAATTGAAAATTTGTGTCAGTTCAATAAAAATGGTTATATTTAAATTATTTACACTTACATACAATTATATCTCAATAAAATTAATAATTATGAAGAACTAATATATCAAAGTCACTTTAAAAATGATAGAAAAAATTGTAAAAAAATAAAAATAAAAAAAAATCGGCAAAGCCCATTAGCCCATCGAGCTAGGCCGGGCTCGTAAAATATGGCCCAAAAAGAAATGGGTCAGGCCAGTCTAGCCCATGAATAGTGCAAAGCCCTTGCGGGCCAAGCCGGGCTGGGCCAGCCCATTTGACACCTCTAATCATTATATGAGTGAATGTCGATGTTCTGTTAACAGAATAATGAGAAATTCTAATGGTCATCTAATACTCCCTCCGTCCCATTATATAAGCACCCTTTTAAAAAAAGTCTAGTCCCATTTTATAAGCACCTTTTCAAATTTCTATACAAATTTAATATTGTTTTCCAAATATACCCCTAAGTATAACAACAAAAAAGAAATTAAAAAAAAAAAAATCTTAAGCAATTAAAATAAAAATTATGGATAACAACAAAAATAAAAATTTTGCAACTAAATTATGCTAAAAAACATATCTAAAAAAAATATAAAAAAAAAAAACTGCTTACGTGGCATTCAATTAGAGCTTCTTGAAGATTTTTTTTTTAAATTTCAAAGGGCAATTTAGTAATCTTTATACATAAAATACTCACTTTAATTACACTACCAATATTTCTTAATAAGCGTGATTTTGGTCGGAGGGGCTTATATAATGGGACGGAGGGAGTATAAAAGAGACTATGGTCTCTAATACACCGGCAAACTATCTATTATATATCCTCATCTGAAGAGAACTTGAGGCATAAAGGTGACGATTGAGGAAGAACTAAATCAGCCGCCACTTACCGTGCTGATGTTTGTTTCAGATCATCTCCTCTCTTTATCGCTATTGTCGAGAGGGCGGCCATCAAAACTTCATCCAAGTATTTCTAAATCCTAATTATTAATATCTTAAATAAATCAACATGTCGTAGGACTTATTTTATATACATGCTCATATAGTTATTTAGCTTCTGCACTGAAGTATGACTATACAATTATAATATTTGAATAATATTAAATTATACTAGTTTAGTAATTAAAATAAATTATAAATACATTCATTTTTTTATTACATAGTTTAGTAATTAAAATTAGTACATCTTTATTAGATAGTCTAGTGATTATGAACTTATGTTTAGTATGCGACATTGCAGGTAATACTCTCGGGCCAAGTCCAGCACCGAGTGATGCACCTAATTCTTCAAGTATACTATTACTAGATGATATTGTAACTTTTTTTCGCAAAGTTGCAACTGTTTTTCTCAAAGTTGCAATTATTTTTCTCAAAGTTGTGGTTGTGATATTGATTGTAGTAATAGTATGTTGTATACTGATGATTATGGCTTATCTAGGTCTAGATCCAGGAGATTTTCTTACTTGAGCATAAATCTAACACTTAACATTTGGGCACATCTAATAAGAATTTAACACCATATATATTTAATTTTTTAATAAAAATCAAAGCATAATGATTTTATCTTGTTTAATCGTTTTTTTACGATACTCTATACGTAACCAAACAAATTATAAGTTTGATAAAATAATTATTGATTATTTTCTATTTTATTTTATTATTTTACTATTTTTTTATAAAATTTAGTTTACATTTTTAGTCTCTGTAGAGTATTCAATTTATTGTTTCAATAAGAATTTGTTATCCAATAGCTCAATTTTTTTAGTCAAGTAATTTAGTAGTTAGAAATTTAATTTATAAAAACTGACGCTCAAAATAAGACCCGAATAAGAAAACGTCCCAACCCCAAGTATTAGTTTAGATTGCAATGTGGTTTAAATTTACCCTAATTACTCAACATACTTGAGAAGAGTCTAAATAAAGAAATTATTTTTCAAAAAAATTAAATATTTTAAGAACACCGGTGTAAGGATGTGTAAGTAAATCTATGATTTAATGAAGTAAAAGAGTGATGGAACCACACAATGAGAGAAAAGATAAATTCATGCTCCCATTTAAGACAATTTTTTATAGTTAAAATTTTTTATTGATTAAAGGATCCAAAAAGTTATGAGAAAGTTTTCCTGAAGTGTTCGCACCTTTGGTCAATGAAGGAGTTGGAAACACTTAAAAAAAAATTCTCTTAAATTTTTGAACCCTCTAATCAATGGCAGTAAAATATTGTCCTAAATGAGATTATGCAATACCCCCGATGTTTTTCTATAGTGCATTTTTTGACTTTATTCTTGGGAGAGCAGTTTATATTTTCTCTCACTCTTTTACTTCATTAAGTCATATATTTTTTGGTACATCGAAAAGATAAATTGTTCCCGCTAGAAATTGATCCCTGGATCTCCCCCTACCCAATTTGTGTCCCTAGACTCTTACCACTTGAGCTATCCTACGTAGACCATTAAGTCATTTATTTGCCTCGCAAAAACTAGATATTTTACGTAAAAATATAAATTATTTATTGATAAATACTTACTATTTTCAAAAAAAGAAATTGTAAAACAAATAAATTATATTAACATTGACCCATAATATATTAATATTACATCAGCTGCTAGCATACTTATTAAGCTAAACAAAAGCCACTTCAATTTAATTAGCTCACCTAGCTAAGCTAAGTAGACTCTTAAGTCAGAGTATTATATGCTAAAGAATCAAAAGCAATAAAAAAAAAAGTAGCAATAAGCTTTTTAACATATGGATCTAATCTTTTCTTTCCAAAAAAATATATACTACAAATCTTTTAAGTCCTCATAACTTCTTTGAATTATTATCTGTCAAAACTATAGTAAAAAAAATACAAGAAAAATATATACACCAAAAGCCAAAACTCCTTTATGCTGCATCACCAAACAAGAACCATGAGAAATCATGACAGGAAATTGACACCCTTTTTCTGATGGATCATGATCTGTCAAAACAGCTAAACCAGAAAAATCACAATCCCAATCCTTCTGATTATTCACTTGATAATACATATTAAATGCATATGAAGCATTTCCTTGTAGACTTAATCCATTACATGATGAACCATATCCTAATGCTGTACAATCTGATAAGCTACATGCATAATCAATACTATTAGCCAAATAATGCAAATCAGTAACATCAGGATCTAATATACACCATTGTTTTTCCATATACTTCACACCTTCAACAGCTACTAAACCTTTATCACTTTGTAAACCTTTTAAGTCTAATTCATATTTTGGTTTTCCATCAAACTCAAAAATTCCCCAATGTCTTTCAAAGTTGCCAGGAGCAATACTTTTAGCATTTTCATCAATTAAGCTGAATAAATAAATATCTATTATACCCTTTCTTTTTGGTGTACCATTTCCACTTAAACAATGTTTAAGTAAACCATTGTTGAATCTTTTTGCATTTTGAATATTTGCATTTTTGTCACCATCTGTTGGCCAACCAACTTCTCCAATCATAATTTTCATATCTTCATATCCTGCTTTTTCTAAAGCGTATAAAAGTGTATCAAGATTTGCATCAAATACATTAGTGTAGAGTAAATTACCATCTATTAAAGGCTTGTTATAACCGTCGAAAAACGCGAAGTCGAAAGGGAAATGATTATTTCCATATAGACTTAAGAATGGATAGATGTTGACGGTGAATGGCGCGTTGTTTGCGTATAAGTAATTAATTATTTCGATGGTTAAGTCGCGTACTTCTGGTCGGAAATCGCCTGCGGATGGAACTAGATTTGTTTCTGGTGAATAATAAACATCTGCATTGAATGGAACTGTTGCTTTGATTCTTGAACCAAGTCCTGCATTGTTGAGAGATGTTTGTATATTCTTGAGAGCTGGTAGAGTGTACATTAGATATGTTCCATTATATTCCTTAAGGAAAGGTTCATTACCAACAGCAATGTATCTGCAAAATTTATATCATAGTTATATAGTTAAAATATGATCAACAAAAATAATATCAAGTACATATACATCAACAGTGTAAAAAATCAATCATAATCGCCAGATTATCAAGTACTATAGAACAATGTTTTAGTACATATACATCGACAGTGTAAAAAATCAATCTAATCGTCAGATTATTAAAAAGGTTCGACTTTAATCATAGTGTAGTATCAAAAAGGTAAATAGATGCAGAACATTATAGACAGAATATGGCATTGAAAAAAGTATAGTATCAACATAAAAAGTAAAAAAAAATCATTGCTACAAAGTGATGATTTGCATGAAAACTTTGGAATATGATCAAGAATTTGACCAAGAAAAATGAAAGAAAAAGAACAGAACCAAAACATATGCAAGATATAATGTGCATGTAACAATGTGACAGTAGTATGAATGTTGAATATAGTAATATGAATAAAAAAAGTACTTAACTTGATATTTAATCCACCAGGGTACAAATAAGTGGTGACATTTTCATAAACCCAAGATTCAGCAGCTTTAGGATTATTGCTGAATTCTTCCAACATATTATTTGGAATTGCTAACATAACTTCAATATCAGTCCCTAATAAAGCTGCCATAACCCATTCATCAGCATCAAAAAGTTTGAGTTTTTCAAAACCATTTTCTTGAAGCATGTTAACAACTTTCTTTGGAGGAAGTTGGTGAGTAGCCATGTTTCCCCAATTGATTCCAACTCCATAACAACATGATGAAGACATATTTAAGAAGATGAAGATAATGATGAAGAATAATGTCATTAGATGATGATGACTTGCATTTTCTTGTGCCATTTTTTTCTTTCTTTCTAAGTTTCAAGAAAAATGAAAGAAAAGAATATCCAAAGAAATGGGAGTGAAAAAAAATATGAAAGAAAAAGAAAAGGGAATGTATGATTTGTGGAACAAGAATTTATAGATGTTAAGTTCGTTATGTTTTTTTTCCTTAGTGTGCATGTTTTACATAAAAAAAGGTAAATAAAATAAGGACTCAAAATTGGACTTTTTTTTTTCTTTCTTTCTATCTTTTAACAATAATAACATAAAAAGTATATTTTAATTAAAAAAAAATGAAAAGAAGAAGATTGACATAAAGATTCTTTTCTTAGTTCTGTTATAATGCCAGGCTATGACAGCATGTGTTGCATTAGTGTTAAGCTCTTGTATTATCATCATAATCTTAATTAGAGTAAAAGGAGTTTTTGCTAGGCCATAAGTAATTAAATTCTCTTAAGAATTAAGATAAAGATATAATAGTATTTTTTAACAAGTTGACTGATGAAAATGAATTAATGATCTTTTGAAAAGAAAGTGAATGAATGATCTAATCAAAGATAAAGTAATTTATTTCATTATTTCAATTATTAAATTAAAAACAAATTTCAAAGTTTAACAAATTTTGAATTATTATTAGGTGAAAAAATAAATTAAAATCAATATTATAGTATAACAAATAAGTATATGAAATGTCAATTTCAAAGCTACAAAATTTTTCATTCTATATTGTAGCAAGTTCAAGTGACTAAGACATGAGTAATTTTGTTGAACAGTCCAATTTAGCATTCGCATTATTTGTTTTATTCTTTGCTAACGTACTCAAATGTAAGTGCCATTGCTTTCATAGTGGAAGCTTGTAAATAAATGCATGCAAAATGGGAACACTAAAAACTTTGGTTGTAGACAATGCATTGACTCTAATTGACTAAGAATAGAAGAAGGACATGAGTCGTCAAAACTGTAACTTTCCACCTTCAATTTACGTGTATCTTTATCCTCTTTGTGAATGCCTTTTTATGCAAATTGCAAATCATAGCTTTTTTGCTTTAATAAAAGCACTTACAAATAAAGCATTTTCCAAATATAGAAAATTGAATTGTAAACCTTTATTCTCACATGAAGGGATCGCAAAAAGATTAAAAAAAATCCTCAAATAAGGTATTTCAAATTTCTCTATTATCTTTGGGCAAGGATTAATCTTTGATTGGTGCTTACCACCTAGTACTACTACTATTAATTAAACAAGTAAATAGATAAACCGCACATAAACACTACTAATCTAGTTGTAAACCGTAGTAATCAATCCACCATGGCCTGTCACCTTTTTATCCTTTCTTTCAACAAAACTTTACTTCTAAACCAATCAGAAATATACCATTTTGAGAAAACACTGTTCAAAATGAAATCCAAATCTTTCATTGCAAGGTTTTAGTATCAGTGATAAATAGCATGTTCATTTTTGCCGAAAGAAAGAATGTGACATCATTACAGATTACTCCACCACTCATTTTTTTAAAATATTACAAGCTAGTTGTTAAATATTTATAGTATAATATTACCAATTGTATTTGATAAATTTATCTATAACAAAGGAAAATAGATTTAACAAAAAGAAAAAGTTCTTATCCAAAGGAACATATGCGTAACTGTTTTTAGTTGATCTAAGTATCCGATTGCATCTGAAGAACAATGGATACCTGTTAGGATACATGAAAATAAAGGTTGAAGAATGAAGAAAAAGGTCAATTCTCTTCAACAGCGTCACTACTCGCCAAGGACAATATTATTGATTATCTTCTTCGCGAATGCATGCTTCTGGCAACCTGAAGCTTAAACAAAACATTGCCTGCACAGTAAATAAAAAAGCAAGAGCCATAAATAGTTAATTATACATGTTCAACAAATCAAATAAAAGAATAATAAGAGTTGTCAAAGTGATCTAAATATTATATTGTATTACTGATGATACCTTGTTTGGAGCTACATCCCTAACCCTATGAAATTTTGAGTCCAGTATAGTAGCTTTTAAAGCAGATTCTGCTATCTGTAAGATAAAGAACAATTAACAGTCCGAACAAATGAAGTACGCAATGTATCAGTATCCAATCAACTTATACATGTTCTATAACAAACGAATACCAAAAGTTAGTAGAGTATTTTTTAACCATAACAGAAAGAAAAAACTACATGAAACACCATTAGCAGAGTGAACTCACAGCTATTATAGATTCAGGAGTTTCAGTTGCCCTAATGAAGCAATAGCAGTGGATCCATGGTAGATGCCCTTTCCAATATTTCCTCTGGATCAATCCCCTGAATGCATCTGACAGGGCATAAACTTGTCAGATATCTACACATATATCTTAAAAATAGCAATAAAAAAATTCAAGTAAAAGAGTATAATCATATCATACTCTAACCAGTAACCAGATTGCACTACAAAAAATAACTGAAAAAATAATGCCGTGAGAAAAGGCAAACGGGTCCATCCCTCTCACAAATTTGATTAAATAGTGATCTCATCTTAAGTAATAAAGGGCCAAATAATTTGTAAGATAAATTAGAAACACCAAATCTAATAGCAATGTACCTAGAAACTGAATGGCAGATGCTGGTAGGTTCATTATTACGTGGTCAATGTGTTCCCAAGTTTTTGTTACAGAGATTTCAGACGCTCTCCTTCTCTTGTTTGTGCTTCCTTTTTTGACACCACCTTCAAGGATGTCAGTACCATGAACCTTTCCATTTCCTGTATAAAAAAAAAACAATAGTAACTTTTACATTCAATCCTCTAGAGTATTATTATCAAAATGCTGTATACTATTTTGCATACTAGACCAAAAGATTTTTTGTCTTTTAAGTCCAAAACTGAATTGTAGGAAAGTATTACAAGCTGCCAGACCAGGTAGCAGCTACTTGTAATGACAGCCTGGTATGTTATTTGTAGTCTGTAAAATACCTTCATGAGAACTACCACAAGATCTTTTGACAGCAATTGCAGACTTAGCGGCATTCTCTGCTGAACCTTGTTTATTCTCTAAACTTGTGTTAGTGCAGTCTCCTAGGTCATCTGTATCAACTGCAAGAGGAATATTAGTGTAAAGAACATGTTTTTGCATCACAACTATAGATACTTGCAGTAATTTACCATAAACATGTTACCAGTTAGCAAATCCTTTTCTGAATTTGGTTCAGTATTGTCTTGTATCTTGCATGTGTAACAAGTATCAGAAATGGAAACATCATTTTCTTTTTTATTCTCGGAATTTGGCACTTCCATCAGCTGGGATACGAACTTTCTAGCATCCATGTTATATGAACAAATTCGATCATCAACCTTGTTGATTTTGGCATTAACCCTCAGATAGTGACAGCTATCTGGATTTAAATCATTTGCATAGACTAAACATCCTTTCTGTGCTGCGGGAATGGCAAAAGGGCCTATACCAGCAAACATGTCACAAATGATTTCTCCAGCTTGGAACATTGAAACTAGCCTCTTGTGTTCATGTTCCAATCTGGAATTCCAATAAACCAGGCTGTAGTCAAGCTTAAAAGTGGCACCATATTGCTTCACTTCTGTAATCATACCATGCTCTCCTGCTAAAACTTCAAATTCTGGAACACGGAATTCATTTGTAATGTTCCCAACTTTATTAACAATAGTTTTGATTCTTGGGTAATTTTTCTGCATAATATGGAAAAACATTGAAGTTACTAGGCAAAACACGTATATAGGAGTGTGTTCAACAGTAAAATGATAGAATTTGTGAATCAATCTTGCAATGGGCACTTTTGTAGTAAAGGGAGAGAACCATGTAGGGTATCCACGAAGGAATCATCTAGAATTATGAATGGAGAGCATTAGCCCTCCATAGAAGCTCAGTTCTTAGACAGTTAAGATTGTAATCCTGTTGTAAATTTCTTTCAATATCAAATAAATCAGTCTTGCACCATTATTGTCTCAATTCTACGCTATATTTTACTTTCTGATTTTACTAGGTTCTAAACATGGATGTCTAAAGGTCTTCTCATATTGTGCCAATAATTCCATTCATATGCCTAACAGAAAATGGTGAAATGCTGACTGTTCCAAACTAAAAGAAATAAAAAGACACAGTTTAGAGATGACTATCATCATTCATCACATCTTTGTATCTAGCACTAGCAATTAAACAAGACTAGCGCACCAAGACTAGCTCTTTTTGTGAATAAGGAGATAAAATGCAAATACTTAAAGTAGTCATACATACATCATAAATAACCTTTGCAATAACATCCTTGAAGGGAAGTAATTCATCATGTAGGTTTAAGTGGGCAATGTGACCTGTGTAAGTAGGACAGATGTGAGTTAATAATCAGTGGCATTCAATTGTCAACAAAATTGAAAAGCTCACTACTTTTCTCCGAAGGAATCAATATTAATGAATAATAGAGCATATGCATTGAATCAATGAAACCGTGTAAAACAGATAATAGCAGTTATCAAAAGTAAAATAAAACAATACAGGTCATATACAGTACCACGCAAAAACAATTATATAACTTCTAAATACTTAACTATTGTTTCGAAAGATGAAGGCACTTCCACTCCATTAGGCAGTATCTGCTTCAGCACATGATCTACAGACATATTTGCCAAACAGTTGTAAATATTTGTAGGGCAGACGAAAGCATAATGTGAGAACCGAGAAACAAATGAATCATTGGAAAAGAGTGTTGTTACCGAAACTGACATATGAAAATTGCAATAATGCAGTAACAATTTACAAAACACGAAAAAAACAGGATTCAGTAACAAATCAGACCAGAAAGAAGCAATGCACCTCTATTTGTATACCAAGGAGGTAGAAAGTATTGAGTGAATCAGGGCCCACTTACAATACACCTATCTATATTGGAGTGCTGATGCTCCAGCCGTACCTTAAACATGTGGAGCCCTAATACACCAATATAAAGAGGGTGTATTCTAAGTGCCTCTATATGGGTGTGTGCGTGTGTGTATTGTAATAGGAAATTAATCACGCAGTTATGGGCAAAGGTCTGACAATTATGACACAGGAAAAAGGTGCCACTACATGATACAAAATTCATAAATTTTCAAACAAGATTCCGGTCCAACAAACGGATATCTGGTTAGTCAGCATCCAGAAATAATGTTACAAGACAGTTTCTTCAGTGTGCTTCATGAAAACAATGAAACACACCTGCATTCCAGTATGAATAGCCTAGTGTCAACAAATAGGGCAAAACTTCAATCTCACACAGGTCCTTAAGCTCATCAAGCTTTTGCTTTGGAATATCAGATAAATCTGAAACATAACAAAGCCAAATCAATTCACATATAAGAACATCCAATGAAACTATAATTCATCATATTATAGTGAAAAAAACTCCAGAGAAGCATAAAAATCATACCTTGATTCTGAACTTTCTCAGAAAGTATAAGGTAGCGGTTTTTGTCAGAAGTTGGGTCCTCAGTAATGGGTTTAACTCGGGGCTTATCAAGGACATAACTGCAGAATCAACAAGATTGAAATTTAAAAAAGTTCAGCTAATCACATGGAAAGAATGGGGAGAGATAGAGAGAGAGATACCCGTTTAGGATTCGAGTGGCAACCCTGCAAAATTGGCAGGGTATTCGAAGAGCCCAAAGTTTCAATTCCACGTCAAACTTGCTCTCGTCCAACAACATTGCCACGAGCACTAGTAAAACAGCAACTATTCTACTATTAGACACATATGTTGCAAATGGAGGAGGTGTATGTGGTGCTGCAAGTGTCTAACAGAGTCTAACAAATCGATTATTTATACAGTTATAAAGCAAAAATTGAAAATGAAAATTCCAATGAAGGAATTAACCTCGTTGAGGCATTTTCACAAACACATTGTGAGTGCACATAATAATAATAATAATTCTAACATCCAAATACAATACTACACAGTACACACTTCCCCATCATAATCTCAGTTATTGCTTCAACAATAATCAAACCCGGAAATCAGAAATAGAAGGGAATTAGAGTGAGTTCGGCAATTACCTTCGCAACTTTAGTTGGATTTTGGGTCAAACTGAAACGGTTAAGAACTAGAATGATTTGACGAACTGGGAATTTTGGTAGGGTTTATGATGAACGAATTGTGCTTGCTGAATGAACTGCAATTGAGTTTTGAGTTTGCGGTTCAGTTCAAAAAAGTTCATTTAGGTTTGTATGGTTCGGTTCATACCTCGAGAACTTAAAGTATTGTTTGAGTTATTTTTGGTGATTAAAATTATCAATATCAAATATCAAAGATATTTGTGAATATTTATAATTTATAATTTATAATTTGGTAATTTTTATATATTTTATAATTTTGTAAGAAAATTTTAGTTTTTACTCTCTAATTCTTAAAAGTGATTGGGATATGTGAGTTGATTTGCTATGGCGTAATTTGGAACATTTTCCATTTTGCACTATCGTGTCTTTTCAATATTGCAATAGTTTTTTTTTATTAAAATAAATGTAAAATGAAATTTTCAACTTAATTTAAAATTATATTGTGAATTTTGTGAAGGTCATGTTAGAGTTTTGGATGAGTATTGTATTGTGGATATATTAAAGTATGATTGAGTGGTTTAAATAGTTGAAAAATATAATATAATGTAGATATATTATGTGGGGCTCGTTTATATCACTCACGTGAGTGACATGGATGTGTGGATGCTCTTAGTAGTCAAGAGTTAGACTTTGAAGTTTCCAGAATTTTTTTTGATTTCGAGAAAAAAATTGATCAAAAATTTTCCAATTTCGAAAAAAAAAATTCTCAAATTACTGGTTCAAAAGCAGTTTTTGAAACAATTAGAGAACCATATGAGTTATAGTTCGATTCACCATGGTTTGCTTTTGTTATTACAGTTCGGTTCACGGTTAGTGAACCGTCCTTCATAAAGTGGTCCGGTTCGATAACTGGTGCAACAATTCGGTTTTTAATGGTTCGATTCGGTTAATGGTTCAAATTGAACAATCCTATCTTCTAGTGGGTCGGAGCGGGGTCTACTTGATCCAAACCGACTTGTCCGCATCGCTTCAATGGGTCAACACGTATAAAGGGATTACGAGGATTGACTTGTTAGACTCATGAGCTATTAAACTAGACATGACTCAACGAGTTAGGTGATATAATGAATAGACCTGACTAATTCTTATATTAAAAAAATCCAATAGACAATAAAACTATTTATCACACAACTTTTTATTTATCAAATAAGTGGGCGTCGTGATTTCAAGAGAGATAATAAGTACAACAAAAACATTTACGCAAAAGTAGAGAGTAGTTTTGAATGATAAATCACAAAGTGCACTTGTTTTTGGGTATATAGATGAGATGACAAAACTACCATATACTCTCTTATACACAAATTGGAGTGACAAGAGATCGAATCACGGTTATAAACGTCCGACTTAACAATTTCACGAATTTGATAATTTTCGGCCCAAATTGAACCGATGCTCTGGCCTACCTGCAAGTGTGTGGATACGACCTAAACCAGCCCATGGAAAATATAGGCCCAATGGACCCGCCCAAAAAATACTTTTTAGACGATCAATGTTAAAATACAAGACTAATGGGCCGGCCCGATAGCCCGTCCGGTTTTGACAGCTATATAAGTTTCCGCCTTGTGTTGTTGAGCTGTACCAAAATAGAGCTTTTCATTTACAATTACAATCCCGTTTATATATTCGCGACCAAAACAAATCATAACCTCAATTCTTTTTTCAAAACTAGAGAAAAAAAATACAAATAACGCTGTTTTGTGTCACTCACTCATAACCCACTCCGGTGACTTTCGTTTCGTAACCGCCGTGCCCAACACCGTCAACCGGTAACAAACTCTCTCTCTCTCTCTCTCTCTCTCTCTCTATCACTAACCACTTTCTCTCTCTATTTTCCACACAAGTTGCAACCGCTTTCTCGTGCTTCAAACAACATCATTAATTATTATTATTAACATTAAATTAAACTATTCTTGTTTTTCTTGGTTAATTTTCTTTCTTATAACTCCACTTCGATAATTACCGCAAAAACAATGTAGCGTATTTCCCCCCACAAATCTTTGTACTGAATTTGAACCTTCGTTGCGCAAAATGTGCTGACGTTGACTCACATTGACGAGTTTTTCAAATTTCTAGGGTTTTTGACTGTTCCGATGGTTACCGGAGCAGTAGTAGAAATGAATTCTGTTAAGAGTAGAGAAGGTGAAATCAGTGTTCACAAGCAAGCTTTTGAAGTTGGCGAGAGCTCCGGTTCCGATGCCAGTTATGAAGTTGCAAATGCCGAGGTCGAGGCACAGCCTAATGCCGTATGTTTCTGATCAAAACCTTATATTATGTATTGTATGATATGGTGCTTTTAAATTATGTCATTTTGATGTGTGTATGAATGAGACTTAGGTTTAAATTATAATATTCGATGCTGTGGAAAATTGTCGTCAATTGCGTTGTAGCTGATGCAGCTACAACTGTACTACTTCCTTTCGAATGAGATATAAGCGAAAAGAGTTTCTGGAAATTTGATGTATCGAGTCTAAATTTTAAACGAGTTACATCAACTCTTCAGATAACCGTTTTGCTAATATTTCATTCCAGAGCGAATGGTTGTTTAAGCATTGCAACCTTTGGATTTTGTTGTGTCCATAATTGAGGTTATGGACCATTTTGTTGAACGTTGACTGAGATTGACAATGTTGTTTGTATGGCTGCAGAAAAGGGCCAGGCAGCAGAAGGAACTAACTTTTCAGGACTTGTATGAGAATCAAGAGTTGTTTGACGAGGATGAGGAGGAGGATGGTGATTGGGACCCGTATCAGTTGGAGAAGTGTCTAGAAGTCATCAAGTGGACGTGTAAAAATTGTACCGTGGATAACCTAAATGATGTTGTGTGTTGCCAAGTATGTTTGTAATTTTCCTTTTCCATTGTATGCTTAAATTGATGTTTTATATATGAAATCTTATTCTGTTATGGATAGTTATCAATTGTGATATATGAGTGTGAACTGGATTTGGTGGTATTATTCATCTCTTATCATTATTACGAATTGTTCTTTAATTTTGTGAATAATTATTCAGTGATTTCTTCTATGTACAGGTATGTGGGGAGCATAAAGATTCTAAACTCCTGAGCCTTGGGCATTTTGCTTCTCCCTTTGCACCAGATGAAGATCTGAATGAGATCCAGCCAAGTATAAAAAGACTGAGAGGTGAATATGCATGCTTGCTAATGATTTTGTCATATAGTTATAGTCGACTCAAAATGGTATTCCATACCATGTTTCGGTAATTTAAGTAATATTACTTCCAAAAAGGAAACTTGTCAATTAGTCGCTTTCATTATGGCTGTTAATTTTAAACACTCAGAATCAAGGATAGATTTTTTTGGGGGCTTTCTAGACGGAATTGTAAATACCACATAAAACTCACACACATAATGGAAGATTCAGGGTTCAAACACGGTACACCACACATATCCGGCCTAACAATTCTGGCATTTTCTAGTTGATGTAGGACTTACGAATTCAGGGACAGATGTTTATTATCCTTATGATTATTATTATTATTATTATTATTATTATTATTATTATTATTATTAAATTTTATATGTTGATTCATTAAAATTTATAATCACTCTGTGGTTGCTCGACCCCATTTTCTTTTTCCAGTAGCTCTCACGTTAAATGGAAGAAACCCTAATTAAGAGCATATTGTAGAATGTAGTCTATATTTATTTATATTTATGCTTGGCCTTAGAATCCTTGCTGTTTAAGGTAACATTAACAAAAAAGCTGAAAGTTACAATGAATATAAAGCAAAGCAGCAACTTTATATAGATTATTATGACCTTGTTTTAGTATTACAGAAAACATTAATTAAAGATAATTACAATGCATCAAAATGCTCAGAACTATGCTAGTCAGATTTCTATTTCTAGTCAGAACTATGGCAAACCAAATCGAGGGAGTTCAATGTTTTTGTTTTTTCCCTTTAGCTTGTATTGAAATTTGTATGGATCTATCTAAATGAACTTCATAGAGGCTGGTATCAGTATCACCTTTTAATATCCTTTTATGTTTATTTTTACTAAAGACATTATCATTCTCATATCGCTGTTTGTGGATTTTGCCCAAGTGTGGTATCGAACTTTAAATTGATTTCAGTTTTACCACCCTTATCTTTGTAGATGTTGACCGACAGGAATCAGCAGCAAACAGTTCTACGGCAATTGGCTTTGATGAAAGAATGCTGTTACACGCAGAAGTATGGTTCTACTTATTTTGTTGATTCCCTTTTTATCCCCTTTCCAAATTGATGCTATGCTTTATTACTAGCCTACTAGCACATATAAATATTTTCATTTTGGTAAATATCCAATCACAAATACTTCCTTTATTTTCAACGTGTTTTCATGTCTTCATGTCTCTATTTTGTATGCTTTGAAAAAGTTGAACTGGAAAAGAACCCACCCTATAAGTAAGTAGTGAGTGATGTTATACACTAGTGCATTCATGGGCAGCGCGAGGAGTTTTAGTTGATAAAAATAAAAGTAGGGCCTTTCTTTTATAAATATCTGATCCCATATTTGAATAATGTGTACTTCTAGTTTGTTTATATTTTTAGCTAGTTGTCAATATTAACCCTAATATTTTTAATACTGGCAACTAATTTCCATTTTAAACATACTCAAAAGAGCATGTTTTGTATGTATTATCTTTTAAATTTGTATATGAATTGTTTTGTAGTAAGCTTTTTAAATGTTTCAAGAATATACCACTTTTGCTGTAAACTTAAATCATTCTTCTAACACGTTTCTGTGAGTGTTTAAAAAATTGTTTACTTATATTATAGCTTTTGACCAACTATTGTATCAACCTGGATCTTCTCCTAACCTGTGTATGGATACCGTCCATTATTCTGCTTTGTTTTTCTTTTTCTTCGTCTTTTCCTAATCAGAAAAAACTCGTTTGCTTGGTCCGTAGTCTTTGATACACACTGCAACAGTTTCACTACTGTAGCATTAAATTTTGATGCATTTTATGCACGCACTATGATCTGTGTTTTTCTTTGCAAGGAATTTCACACCTGTTTATGTGATAATATATTTTCTGGTGGTTGTTGGTTTGAGTAGGTTGAAAAGAAACCGCATCCACACCCTGAAAGGCCAGATCGAATTCGAGCAATTGCTGCTAGTCTTGCAAGAGCTGGTATTTAATTATCCAAATATTTGCTATTATCATTCATTTTTGGCGACTATCATAATTTACCACTTACCCTACTACTGATTTCTTTTCAATTTTCATTTTTCTTTGATGAGTAGTCATATTGACCAAGTTCATTAATTTGTAAAATTTGATTCTTGTAGGTATATTTCCAGGAAGGTGCTCTTCAATTCCTGCTAGAGAAATCACTCAAGAAGAACTATTGATGGTAATTGACTATACTATACTATACTATTTCATTGATTTTATAATGAGAGATCCCCAAACAAATGTATATACTGGACGTTGTTTTTGGAGGCAAAAAAACTGACTTTTTTTATTTTACTTAAAATATTATAAAACATAAATGCATCATGCCCTTTTTTTCATTAAAGATCAATAATCACTGTTTTAGTATTGGTTGTTCATCCATTTCCTATTCAAAAATATCCATATTATTCAGTGATTATCCTGGTAGGACTACTTTTGTTTTCACTACTTTTCAGTTTCTGCCTTTGTCTCCCTTTCCTTTTTTTAACTATAGATCTCAAAGGTAACTGTTGGATTATCACACAGTTCTAACCATTTAGGACATTGGAATTGAAGGTACATTCTTCGGAGCATATTGAATCTGTGGAAGTTACAAGTGAGTTAGTATCTAGGTGTGTAAATCTATTTCTTTCGTGTGGTCTGTCTCTAATTATATTTTGTTTCATCTTCCTTTATTTCCTTTAGTATAGATGTGTTATTTTTAATGCAACCTGTATTCTTGCCGGTTCTCTTTACTGGATTTCATTAAATGCTTCAGTTTTAAGATTTTAATACTCTTGCTTTATGTTGGCAATATATCTTTATCATGATCAATGCCCCTTATATGATTTCAGTTACTTCACTTCTGACACATACGCCAATGAGCATTCAGCATGTGCTGCTAGGTTGGCAGCTGGGTTATGTGCTGATCTGGCATCGGCAATTGTTTCTGGGCGTGCCAAAAATGGATTTGCTTTGGTACGAATTGTTGGGTTGCCATTAATAACTTTCATTAAAATTCGAACAATTTAATGGTTGCTGTAGTTAATTTTTGTTCCTAACTAAAACAGGTTAGACCTCCTGGTCATCATGCCGGTGTAAAAGATGCGATGGGGTTTTGCCTTCACAATAATGCTGCAGTGGCAGCACTGGCAGCTCAGGCTGCAGGGGCTAGGAAGGTGCTCATTTTAGATTGGGTAATGTCTTTACTCATCTATCTCTGTAATTATGTGGTTTCTGATGGCAGTTGAGTTTTGACTAAGACATTCACCGTTAGTTAGGTATTAGTTGATTGTACTTCTTGATCATTGCAGGATGTTCATCACGGAAATGGCACACAGGAAATATTTGAGCAAAACAATTCAGTGAGTTGCATTTAATTACTATTTTGCTCCTTGCTTTTACCTTTAAATCTTAACTTGTTATTTAATGTCCATATTGGTGTTTCTATTTTTTTTATTTATTAGTTTCAGGTTTTTTTGAGCTATGCCACTTTTTCACAATTTTAGTGACGCTTATGAGTATTATCTATTCTGTAGGTCTTGTATATATCATTGCATAGACATGAGAATGGAAATTTTTATCCTGGTACTGGAGGTGCTCATGAGGTATTTGTCTTGTATATATCATTGCATTTTGGTCTGGTATTAGTGGAAACATTTTTTATGGGGTGATTGTTTAAACAAAATAAATCAGATAGAGATAAATATTTCATTGAGGAATTTAGCTTGGATTATCTTGACAAAAAAGCTTAGGTTATGATTTAGTTTTGTCCTGTAGATACGATTTAAGAGTTTCATAGAAAGGAGTTTGGCCAAATAGAGTTCAGTATTCTGTGTAAACTACCGGAAGATACAAATTTCTTTTTCTATGAGATGCTTACTATTGAAGATTCAAACTTATGCCCCGGTGATGCTTTGGTTGTTATTGACTTATTAACATGTACTTTTGATCAAATGGGTATTTAGTTTGTCTCTTATATCTTGCTATTCTGCAATTTGGTTGCAGCTCTTCTATCTTGGGTGCAGAAGGAATGCTGTCTAACATCTGATAACTGAGAGTACTCATAAGTTCATATTTGCCATTTCAGGTTGGTTATATGGGTGCAGAAGGTTACTGTGTGAATATTCCATGGAGTCGAGGTGGTGTTGGTGATAATGATTACATTTTTGCATTTCAGCATGTCGTACTTCCTATAGGTTAGTATTTATTGTGGCCTATTGAAGTTTGTATTTTATTTCTAGTGCTAGACTATGTTGATCAATAATTTCAAAACCATGCCTTTTAGGAAGTGAGTAAATGACAGATAAATTAAAACTTCAAGTTCAGACATTTTTTTTTTTGCTTTATTCCTCGGGAACACATAAAACAAAATTTTCCGCGATTATATCAGCTGTTGAAATCAAAATGTGAACATTTAAGAAGAAGAATAAACAATTTCACCAAAATAAAAGGAATAAATAATAAACTAACCTTAACTTTTGGCAACTGAAATAATCACAAGTTACAACCAAACATTTACTATGTGCATGTTTTACTTTCGTGAGAGGGAAAATTGATCTTAGAAAGGTAAAATTGTTTTCGATCAAATACCAATTGAGACTTGCATAGGGATATATTATTGTAGCTTTATGAACTGGACCTTCTTTTATAATCAGTAAAAGTAATATCACAGTAAATGTACCAGAACCTATTTGCTAAGCAGTTTATCAACATGCAAACAATTTGTCAAAAGGAAATTGTTGTCCAATATGCCCAATGTGCCTCCCAGGAAGATTGGTTGATTGACAGCTAGTATCAATGCCAAAATTACATATAATGAGAATAAGTTTTGCATAGGGTGGCTCGGAATATTTGGACTATACCATGTTTTTATCGTATAAAATGCCTTCGTTTCATATGATAGTTTATTCTCCCTTTTGGTTGTATTTTTTGAAATAGACAAATATTCTCTGCTTGAAACATTGACATTGAATGACATTCCATTTCAGCTTCTGAATTTGCTCCAGATTTTACCATAATATCAGCAGGATTTGATGCTGCTAGAGGTGATCCCCTAGGAGGTTGTGATGTAAGAATTTTAACTTGATCTTTATCTTCTTACTGGCCTTTTTGTGAATCGCTTTCCTGAAATAAAATAATCGGAAGGACTATGCAATAAATTACTTCAGTTCACCATATACAGCAGTTAATCTCCTGTTTGATTATTTTTTGGAACAATCTTCTTCTTAGTTTTATACTTTTATTGAGGATTAAAAAATTCACTAAAACTGATATAACCTAATTTGTCAATAATAAATCAGCATGCTATTGGGTTTACATTGAGACTTTCATCGATGATGCAGATTACTCCTTCTGGCTATGCACAGATGACACACATGTTGAATGCCCTTTCTGGTGGAAAAATGCTTGTTATTCTGGAGGGGGGGTTTGTGGCTCATACCTTTCTTAACTGTTCAGTGTTGTATTAGGCTCTGCATTTTGCTTCAAGTTGACATAAATACATTTTATTGCAGCTATAATCTTCGTTCTATATCATCTTCTGCAACTGCAGTAATCAAGGTAAATTCTTCTGTCATTCATTATCTATAGTGATATCCCTGCTCCGGTGTGCCTCTTTCATTTCCTTTGTTTTATTCCCCTTCAGGAATACTGCTGTGTAGTTGACCAGCCATTTGTATTTTTCATGTATATATGCAATCTTTTGCATGATTGTGACTTGTGAGAATAATAAATTAGAGCTATTTTTCTTGTTCATAATTTTTATTTCTGACTAGGGTTTTATTGGAACAGGTATTACTGGGCGACAGCCGTATATGTGAACCGGAAAACAGTTTCCCTACCAAATCTGGCCTGCAAACTGTTTTCGAAGTCCTTGACATTCAGAATAATTTTTGGCCTTGCTTGAAACCTATCTTTATGAATGTGATGTCACTTTGGAAAATGCACTGTCTTGGGAAAAAAGGTAAGGAACTGTCTTTGATTTGTATTCATTGAATTAAATTTTGCATCCTTATTACTTTTTGTATTTCGCCCGACGGGATTACCTGTGGGAGGGGGGTGTTTCCTATGTCATCCCCTGCTTTACTAAAATTGAACTGTCTAGCTCAGAATGGAAAGTTCTGATGGTAGAGTTGACGATCGATAGCTGTACTACCATGAAAAGTACTTTGCCATTCCCTAATCATTATTTTACCCTTGACTGCATGATAATGTAGTATGAAAATATTTTGCACCACTTTGGTGCTTATCGCGGAGTCATCGTTGTCTGTCTTTGTGGCATGTGTTCCATTGTTTTTGGACGTCAAAGAGAAGTCGTTGTATCTAGGGGTTCTTTATCTTGAGAACGGATAAGGCTTATTTGTTGTGTTTCTCAAAGATGACAAGGCGTTTCACTAAGTGATTCTCATGCAATGTGTCTTTCTTGCTTATGGAACTTTGGATATGTGGTGTTTACCTTTTATTGTTCTTCTCTTTTCTTTCCACCTGGATTGTTTATTTATCCCTTAAATCTGTACATATATGAGTAGAAGTTCCTTTTTTTTAATTTTATAGAAATTTTCCCCTTTTCCTCTCATTAAAACCCTTCTTCATCTTCTGAAAGTTTAAGCCGTTTCTTCTTCCCTCGTTTTCTTCGGGTTCTGATTCAAAAATCATGGATATTGTTCCTGTAAACTCTGATACCTCTTCTTCCGATTCTTCTAATGAAATCCAGCTTATCCCTGAAATTTTGAATACTCGATCCTTATATCATTCTCGTCAGTCTGATGGTGTAGCTTTCCTAAAAGTGGGAGATACGTCCGATTGGGAAGTACTCCCTTGCCATGTGCTACATTGATACTGAACTATTGTTGTCTGAACCTTCCCCAGGAGAACGGAAAAATATTTTGGATTAGTTTCTCTATATTTTTTCCTTTCTCTTGCTTACCGTTGTTTTTGACTTGCTTTTGTTTCTTTAGAGAATACGGAGGATTTGGAAAGATGGAGGTCGAAGAGGTACGTATTGAAGAAGCGTATCCGTTCTAAACCTTTGAAGGTTGCTTCCGTCGCTTTTGAAGTCGCTCCTCTTAACACGGTGTCTCCTCCTCAGACGCCATTTAATCCTAGAAGTATTAAATTTAAGGATCCTTTCCCTTTGAAAAGGAAAGGTTCAGAAGACTCTGGTGGTAAACGGAAGGGTGTTATAGTGGCTGATCCCTCCGTGGAAAAACCTATTAAGCGTACTTTCGTGGAGTCATCTGTTCTGCCTCCTCCGCCATCACCTCGCCGTCCTCCTCCAGGTCCTTCTGTCATTCCTTTGCCTCTTATTCAACACGTTCCTTCTCGTGGTTCTCCTCCTGTCAAGTCTGGTGAATCTGAAAGAGAGGTTGAGAAATTACGACAAAGGTTTCAAAGGAGAGCAAGGAAATTGGAAGCAGAGAATATTTCTTTATCTGCTAAGTTGAGAGGTTATAAGAGTAATCATTTCGGTGATCCTCAGTTTCTTCTGGATAAAGTTATTGAGCTGGAGTCTGAAAATCTTTCCCTTAAAAAGAAGCTGAGAGCTTTCCGTGATTTCAAGTATGCGGAATTTCAGGAAAACTGTGTTAAAGTTTCCAAGCTTGAGTCCGAAAATGATTCTTTAAAGGCTGATCTGGGGGAATGCGTACGGAGCGCGCTGAGTGTCGTCCCAGAAGCTTTTGATAACGCCTTAGATCAAGTTGAACTTTTTTATAATAAATTCCTTCGTAGAGACAAATTTAATTATAAGTGTTATGTTAAGGATAGGAAGCTTGTTCCTTATCCCGGTCATGAATGTATGTAACAATACTTTGCGTCAATGAAAAGTTTGGCTTTGCTCTTCTTTTCTTTAATCTTTTTGCTTTATGTCCAATGATTTCCGAGTGGGAGTCCCCAAAAACGTGTCCTAGCTCATAATGGAAAGTTCTGATGGCAGAGTTTGTTGTACTTCCGGTGGGTCTTGAAGCTTTCAGGAGAAAGGTACCTACAACAATCTCAGCAGTCCAACTTGCTATGTGGAGTGTATGATGATCATATCTTTTGGTCCTTTGGCCAGTCCAAAATAAAAATTCTGTGCTCAAAAAAGTAGAGATTAGAATTAGGATTTTTGTTGAAGCTATGAAATATCTGGTTACAATTATGATTATTTTTCTTTTGTAGGCAAACCCATAAAAAAGAAACGACGGATTGTGGCACCAATGTGGTGGAGGTGGGGTCGCAAACGTTTCTTATTCCATATGCTGAACGGCCATCTTCGTGTAAAATCAAAATGACTTTGTTGAGCTGAATTTTGAAGTACAGGATTACCATCTTCGTGTATATTCCATCATAGACTATTTTTTAGTTGACCTTGTAAGTGCAGAAGCTTGACACATGAATTGGGAGAGGGGGGAAGAAATGACCCCTGAAGTAGATGTGAAGGATAAAAATGACTTTCTTGTTTCTTGTTTGAATTTTTTAGAAGCTACCAACATGGCAATGTGAGAAATTAATCATCTTTCTTTGTAGTTAATTGAAAAACAAACAGGATTTTCTGTTCTTGAATCGTGTTTAAATGTTTGCATGTCTTGCGTAAGTTTATTCTTTTAGTAGAAGAAAATTTTAAAATGAGTGAACCTAGGTTCAGGTGGTCTTAGATTCAATTCAATGATGAGTGTGCTTGGGATTTTCTTAACAATTACTCCCTCCGGTCCTAAATATAAGAAACATTTTACTTTTTAGGTTCATGGAATGATTGATGTATTTGGTTCATAATATAGACCAAATACATCAATGATTCCATGAACCTAAAAAGTAAAATATTTCTTATATTTAGGACCGGAGGTAGTACATCGGGGACAAATGCAGCATGCGTCGTGTTGGCAACAGTAAGTATTGTTTTACTAGTTTTGTATGCATAGACAATGAATTGAACTTTCCTTAGTTGTGATAACCCAGAAGCTAGGAAGCTAAACCTAAAGATTCCAACTAAATTTTGATTTTCTGCCGAGTGCAATCACCGATCTGCATGGCTTTATGCTTTATGCTTCTAGTAGTTGTGGTATTATACATTGCCCAATCTACCATGTCTATTATAATATGATGCAGCTTAGAAGTTAGAATGGAAACAAACAAATAGATAGGCACCAATTAGCTTTGTTGAGCTATATAAGGATCTTGTCTGAAACAATTTAGAACATCTCACATTCCATGTATGAGATGCAATTGTCAGGAGATGGAGATCAAAGTGAGAGTATAAGAAGGATACGTTGACATAGCTATAGTCTAGTTCCCAATCTCCCTAACATGCTTCAAAAATCTACGTATCTTGTGTTTGATTCAACTTCAATTTGAGTACTTTAATGAAGACATGTCACCTGCTTTAAGTAATTTTTTTATGCCTACTAAATTTTATTTATTCCTTAATTCGGCATGAGTTTTTGGACTTTTGTTTGAATATTTGGAAAAGTAGCATTTAAATCATGATGATAAATTCCAATTTTGGGAAAAGCAGGCTTTAAATCATTATGATACTAATGATGCTTTTTTCAGTAATCGGTTTGAAGTCTTCATTTCCTATAAATAACAGGAAGACTATCATAACTTTAGATACATGATTTAAATTGAGTTGATGTTTATGGAAAATAACAAGTTTTATTACACAAGTACTTGATTATTTCTTCTCTTTTATATGCATTTGGAAGAAAATTTGACAAGTACTTGAACTCTTGATCGTATATCTAATTTACAATAAAACCCTCTAATTTTCTATCTATAGCCCACACCCTTTTCTTTTTCAAGTTATTGCATGTATTTTGGTTGGTCATATAATTATTTATTTTTAAAATTTTTTCCCTATTGGTGTACTTATATTTTGGTTTATCTATTTTTTTTCTTAGTATAGTAGTGCTGCTGACACTGAGCACAATCTTTTTTGTCGTACAAAAAGTTACAAAGGGGAGAGAATGAATGGAATAATAAAAAGTTAATCGTACAATGACAGTATTTTGGAGTATATGGTTGTAACTTATAACTTATAAGTTAGTTAAATTGTTATTTAATTCAATTACAGTAGTAGTAAGTACTGTAGGATTGGCTATAGTTAGTTTGCTATGTTTGTTCATCTATAATTTTTCATTTTGCTTCCTTATTGTTTGGATTCATCCAAATAAGGAAAAAAAAAAAAAAAACAAATACTCTTTACTTTTGAGTTTTGACAGTACATGTACCATTTCAACAGGAAAATAATATAGTTGAAAATATGATAAAATTCATTAAGATTTGCAAAATATGGCTTATATTATGTTGTTGTCAATTGTCATGAGAACTTTGAAAGATTTTGCAAATTAGCATCATGTTATCATAATTTGAGTCATTAAAATTTGCCTTACAAGGATGAAATGGTACATATCATAGGACTTGAACATAAATCCACAATTAATATAACTCATTCCGAAAACTTGAATGAATTGAAGTGAAAAATACGCAGTTACACACATTAATTGATTTTGGTCATTCATTTGACATCCGTCTTTCACATTAAACATTCACCAAATTATCAATAAATAATTTTCGCTAATGATTTGTTATCAACGACAAAGATCGATAAATGCATCACACAATTATTGTCTCAAATTCCAAATCTTCTTTGAAGGCTACAAAAGAACTATTTATTAGCATCTATAAGACCTTAAAAATGGTGAAAGGTCTCAAATAAAAGGGATATGAGATGACATGACAATCTTGGTAACAAAGAGAAGTTCATTATTGCTTCAATTGCTTGGTATTTAACCATATGATATCATATCTATGTACAAATACACCAAGACCCACCACCTAATAGGGAAATGTACTAAATCAACAAGAACATAGTCTATACTTAGTACCATTATTCAGTTCCTCAAATTCTTGAGTAAAATAACTAGAACATAATAAAGTTATGACTTAACTTTCCACATAAAAGGATTTTCCTCTCTAAAACTAACAACAAATAAAAGAAAGAGGAGTTGAGCCAACATAAGTTGGTCCAGTTGGTAAGGATTCAACTAAATCCCACAAAGACCTGAGTTCAAATCCCGCAGTCAATGTGAGAACTTTGTTGATAGATAATACGTAAGTACTTCTGTCAGACTTTACCTGATGAACCCTTAAGATCCAACTCACCTAAACTTTATTTCCGTCAAAAAAAGAAATTAAAGAAAGAGTTGTTATTGGTGCATTGTTGGAGGTGCCATAGGGTAAGCAAGAGGTACAACATAAGGTGGATGATGAGGATGATGAGGAAGCATAACAGGAGTCCCAACAGCAGATGTCATATGAGCAGGAGGAGCAACAACAGGATGTCCAACTGGTGCTCCATACATTCCTAAACCACCGTGATGATGAGGCTGATGATGAACTCTATGCTTCATTGATTGTCCTAAACCCATTGTATTTGAAGGAATTGTGTTACCATGTTGACCTGTTATTGGTGCTTGATGATTACTAGCTACATCTCCATTGTTGATACTAGTAATATCATGAATACTAGACCTTCTTCTATCTCTATTCATTGAATTCAACCTTATGAAATACTTTTGTGCATGACTTGCTACTTGTGTTGGTGTCCTTGATATCACAAAGTTCCTTGAAATACTTCTCCAATCTCCTTTTCCAAATTTGTCTAGACCAAGTAAAAATAGCCTACAAAAAACAATTCAAAACACTTATTACCTTTAATTGAATTGAATCCATATTGAAATTTTAAGTACATCTAACTCGTATGACTATTGAAAGACGGAGTGACAGACAGACAAATACACAGATTAACAGACGGTCAGAGTCAGATAGATAGATAGATAGATATAAAGATGTACAAAGATAAACAATTATTCGAAGTATTCAATTCAAGAGATGTAAATGTAATTAAAAAGTACCTATGTTCTTCTTCTGTCCATGGAATTCCTTTTCTTCTTTCTTGTTCTGATGAAGACCTTGATAATCCACCTTTACCACTACTATGGTGTGTAGAGTCATGTCCTAATCCAGAAAACCCACTTCCAAAATTACAACTTGATCTCTTATCTGAACTTGTAGATGACTTAGAAGAATCTTTGTTTGAAGAATTATTATTAGTTTCTAATTCATTAGCATAGTTTGGAAATGATACATGACCAGCCTCAATTGCACTAACATCATCTACCAATAGTTGGTAATGTTGTTTCACTTCTTCTATGGTTTTGTTTGGGACACATGAAGCAATCTTTTCCCATTGCTCTTTTGAATCTTCTTCTTCCTTTTCATTCCAATGCATGGCTATTGCATTCTCAAATGATTTTTCTTCTTCATAGCTCCAAATTGTTCCACTTGATGATGACATGGTTGGATTTAGAATTATGGTTTCAAAGTTTAGAGAATGAAGATGTGTGTGTGTGTGTTAAGTGTAAGTCTTTGTTGTTTTTGTGGAATTTTGTCTCAACATGACATAGTAGTAGAAAGGGTGCGTAGGATAAGAAGAAATAAAGTGGTGGTGGTATCAAACAATCAATTTTGAGAGAGGACCACACACATAATATGTTACTATTAGTGATGTTTGGTTCATTCATGTAGTAATATTTTTGTTTCACCCTTCCCTCAGTTACACCGACCAAATTGTCGGTATTTTGATTTCTTAACCGTGGAGATCAATGAGAAATTATATAGGTATCTTTTGACGGATTAATTTGGATTACATGTATTTAATTTCAAATATAAAATATACTTTCCTTCACAAATCACAAATTATAAGTATTTTTTAAGTAGTCCCATCACTAGAATTCCACGTTTAAGGTGAATCTCAATTGGTAGGACATTGTATTATATATGTATAAGGTTGTAGTTTGAACCTCAATCATTTCACTTATCCAATTTAAGGGTGAAATTTTTAGCTATTATAAACTACTTGACCAAAAAAAAAATATAGATGTCTCAGCAGTCGAACTCCGATCATTACATTTATATATCATTCTCCCTATGACATATGCTCAGGGAGACTTATATTTCAATGAAACTTTAATGTTGTTTTTCATATCATACTCTTTTTGCAAAAAATTTGGGCGGTTAATTGATTATAAATATTGTGGTATCATATACGATCTCTCGGTTGTAATATATTTCTTAGATTTATTGAATAACTATGTATATGATTTATATCAGTATATTTACTTCTTTTTTGATAAAGAATAATAGTATATTTATTATTAGCATAAATGTAAAGTACAAAATATTGAATTGGAGATGATTTACATAGTGCCAATTGGATGATATAATTGAAAAAAAAAATATAATTAAAATTATCTTAAAAATTGAAAGTGACAATTATTTTGAGGTAGTTTTATTTATATAAACACTTCAATTATTATGGAACCAAGGGAAAACTCTCTTTAAAACCAATATATGAAATTATAAAGCTTTTTTGCTCTATTATCTTAATTTTTATTTTTAGTACCATCTATCTCAAAATAATTATAGGCATGGTTAAAAATGTATAAACATGTACACAATTTATCAATAAGTCCATAAACAGTAGGTCCAAAAGAATTTCTTTTCCATACTCGAATGGAATCTCGACCATGCTAATGAATAGACCACTGTGAGTGGTGATTAAGACAACTTCATTAAGGTATGGTTTCTTATTCAATCACTTGAGTTGATTGATATTAAGTGATTTTAAGTGCTACCTTTGATTTGCCAACACTACTCAAATTTTCTTTTCAGCCCTAATTAATACCTTTTAACTGAATTCATTGAGTGATGATTTGAAAACTATAATTGATTGATAGTAAATGTATAATGATATCAAATGTTAGTTGGTTTAATATGGTAATTGACGCTGCACTTGATAGGAATATTACAATTCGATCCTCTACAATTGCGTTTGAAAGGGGACTGAAATCAGTTGATATCAGAATTCGCTCCGAACTCTATATTATTATTTATTAAGATCTCTTTCTTCTAAGAACCAAATGGTGAAAGAAAAAAAAAGCACAAGAGTCAAAAACTATGCCCTATAGTAAAATAAATTGTTACTCCCTCTGATATTTTTTATAAATAACAATTAGATTAATAAAAGTTGATGTATTAATTCATAATTATATGGTCTAAAATCTAAATATATCAACTTTTATTAGTTCAATTTTATAATATTTAAAGTTATATATAAAGTCAAATTTTTACTTGTAAGTACTTCATTAACAAAATTATTTACTATTTTTAAGTTTTAAAATTTGTGGAGTAAAACTAGAAAAGCTAAAATTTGTCTAAATATGATGTCCTAAACAAATTATCTAATCATTCAATACTAACAAAGTATGTCAAATCTACCTATTATCTAGTCATCAATACTATATTAACTAATTTTAAATAATTTTTTTTTACGTTAAAAATAATAAAAAATGAAAATACAATATTGTTATCTAATCAAACTTCAAATTATGTAAGAATTTAGTTTCACAAAATGAAAATACAAAGTACATATGCCTCCACATTTATACGTATTTGTCTTATTAAGAATAAGAAAGCCAAAAAGAAAAGTGGACGTGGCGAATTCTCGACGTTTGCTTTGCAATAATATGAACCACATTTTTGTGTTTTCCTTTTTCTCAAAGAGGAACCTTCTCATTCACATTATTATGAAAAATAAAAGAAGAATACTATGCACATCTATATTATATAGTCTTATTATGAAAGTGAATACAATGTTCACATCAAAAAACAGTATAGATATACATATTAATTAATTAATATATAAAGATCAAGTTGTACCATAAGTCCATAACAATGGAAACTTCTACAATAATATATTCTTTCTTCTCTATCCGTTTTCTATTTTGTTTTTGTTTTTTATACAATTGTTCTTTAAGAGAAATTCATATATAGCACAAATATTTCTCATAACAATTTTTCAAAAGAAATAAGAGTGTACTTATATTTATTGGAGAAGTTATACACAAATATCGTGAGTCTATTTAGATGAGATGGAGACATATATACTCTCTATTTTTTTTTAGTAATAAAGCAAAGTTTAAGATAAGAGAAAAAAGAATATGCACAGAGGAGGAATCCTATGATCTTAAGAGTAATTATGAGATGAGTTACTCTGTTTAATATTTTATTATTCAAGATGAATTTTACTGATTCGACCATCTAATAAAAAGTTCTTATTGAATAGATCAACTTTACAAGTTTTTATAAAATTATAAAATTATTTGATATAATCATTTAAATAGTTTCAAATGAACGTATAATAAGCTTTTAAAAAGAACAAGTAAATGTCAATGCATGGGTGACACAACTTTTAAAAATGTGTGCACTTCATCATTGATATATAATGATGATAATCAACGGTTGGATCGGTGAAGTTCATTGTGAATAATGGGATATTAAGTGGGGTAACTCATCTCAACTCCTGAGTCAACAGATCCCCCCTCTGCATTGATAATGTAAAATAATTTTATATATTGAACCAATAGCAATCATGTATTCTGTCACGTCAGTCCACTTTCTTAATATGGCATGGAGATTTAAACTAATCTTATTGAATATATGTGTAAAAATAAATTACACAGACAATGCGTATCCATCAAACTCATTTAATTTACAAAATAGAGATATTTCAATATTTATGATATTTAAATTTAACTCAATTGATAGACACATATTGCATGTTATATGTAGATACCGATATTTGAACTTTGATACATCCACTTAAAATGAAACTTTAACCATTAAATTATTAGACAAAAAAATATAGTAAAGGGATGTGAATACAATTTTCTTTACAAATTATATACTACTAATTAGAAAGTTATACACATACAAAAAATTTACATATATCAGTAGATTGCATCTACACTCGCACATTACCATGTATGTAGTATATACAAGTTAGAAGTGACATCCTACATACATCCAAAACCGGCACAATTTTATGATCAAGTAATAACAAATTAACATATGCTAGTGATTAAGACCTGCTGATACCCACTATACAACTACTACATCGATACAAACTCGTATTGGGACAACATAGAGCACACAATTTGGACTATTTCACTACACTAATATGTCTTAGAGCTAGTACCATACATTGTTTGATTGAGAGAGAGGACTCATACTTATAATTAATCATGTATATGGATATACTCTATGTATGTTAACGAAGATATTTTTCTTACCAAACGTTAGTTAATTTAATGATAATTGGCGCTGAATTTGGGAGAATCATGGTTCGATCTCCTACAATTATGTTTGGAGTGGAATGAAATCACTTGATGTTAAAATTCGCCCCGAATTTTGAACTATTAAGACTCCTTTCTCCTATGAACTAAAGAGTGAAAATAAAAAAAAAAATATTTTATCTTAGGGTATTGAATTCAATTTCTTCTTTGCAGCTGGTGAGTGATATGTGACCTTTTAATTGGTAAAACATAAACTAGTTTGTTGTTGTAGAAACTATCTACTTTTTACATGTTCTGTCCAATAATTTTCAAAAGTAAACGAAGTCTAAAAATAACTTTACTATGAGATCATTTTGTTTGATAACAAAAATAATATTTAACTACATTTGTCTTTTATTTATTTTATTAAAAAAAATAAAAAAAAAATTGAGTCTTAATCTATAGGAGTCACGCCATATAATAATAGTGCCAAAATGTAGCAACTCGAGTGACAAGAGACAAGTGGGTGCCATGGTTGACACATGCCATAAACATAATTAAAAAAAAATCATTTTTGTCGTCTTATTTCATAGACTCAATAGTGTTTCATAGAGGTACTACCTCAATCATTGAATTCAATGTTGGAAAATTTATTTTTGAATGTGTGCTTAAATTTTTCAGTCATTCTATAACATTTGCTTCTCCATATTATTTCTTGATCCCTTTCATCCATATTATTTCTTAACCATTGATAATGTAGAGAATAATGACCAAAATCTTCTGAATATTAATGGTCAAAATCAATAATAGATGTCAACTATTAATAATGTGAAAATTAATGGTCAAAACCTCTACATTATTTCAATTTTTTATGCAGAGGACCCATTTAATCTTGTTCAAAACTGTCATACAATTTGATCCTATCAACTTCAAGTATCATTTGATGCAACATGAAGGTAATGACTACTATATGGAAGGTGAATCTAATATCTTTATCTTTTTTTATATAAAGGAGGTCGTTAGGCCACATTACAAAGGAACTCAACGACTCAAATAAAAACCAGCTACATCCTGCCATAAAAGGTTAACACAACTAGAAGGAGGATGACTAAGAAATGATACCCATAGGTAAAGAGCGTACCTCGCAATCCAATCCGCCATTTAGTTTGCTTGCTTATAAATATGTGTAATAGAAACTTGCCAATTCTGCATTGTGGTTGAAAAATAATGCAACTAGAAGATGAGACTCCACTAAAAGTGATTAGTCAAATTTCTCGACAAAGATCAATCATCCGTAAAACAAGTGAATATTTCGCGTTAATAACATGATTATAAAAAAAAAATAACATGGCTTGCATCTCAGAATAAAAGTTAAAAACATTTTCACACATGATTGACCCGGAAAAAAAGTTGGGTAGACTACTATTCATTACATTGATTGCAAACATTTGTAAAGCCTCTGAATATCGATTTTATATATATACAATTTAGTAAAGGCAGAACAAAATCAAATTCAAAATGTTGCTCTATTCTTCCTACCCCTCTGTTGGTGCTGAATTAATGTGACAACAAAAACTGGTGTATTAGACAATGTAAAAGTTGGTGCTGAATTAATGTGACAACAAAAACTGTACCAAGTATTAACCCTGTTATATATAACATTTTTTCACTTTCCTTTAGTCACTTTCTTCTATGGTCTTTGTGTATAAAAAAGTTGGCCATGTTAACACCTTGACATCATATACAGGCAAGCGCTCTGCAATATAGTTGCGGCAAATTGGGCACGTCTTACACTTCTCCGAGCATAAGCTGCAGTTCATTCATGGAAAGAAATTAAAACAAGGACATGCTATGAATGGAATGTAACAAGTTGTATTATTGACCATTGTTAGCAACCCAATTACTATCAACACCACTCCTACTGAAGAGCCCACCACTTCCAAGCCCAACAAGGAAGTTCAACCCAATGAAATAGAGCATGCCAAGAGAGTTAGCTACAGGCCAGGTTATCTCCAGGACTACGTGTGAAGACTACAATAAGCATCTAATAATATTCCTAAGAGTTATCTATAGGAATGACAACTCATTCCATCTTATCATTTTGTTAGAATTCCGTTAGCCTTGTACGAATTTGTGCACTGTCTTTCCTGATTTGTAGGAGACAATCACTATCACATTGTACACATGGGCTATATAATGCCTTATGATTATTGAATAATGACAAGCAGAATTTAATATCTTATCCTTATTCTATATTTTCTAAGGAGGTCTCCTTGTCCTACAACTCAAGGAATTTAACCCTAACAACTTGGTGCTTTCATTGCTCCTCCCTTTACCCTTCATCATGACCGAACAAAGACCTACAAATACAGAGAGACTTGATGATCTCACCCAAAAGGTAGATCTCATAATCACACAGCTTGCTAACCTCACCACTGTTCCCGACACACCACCACTTACACCACCACCACTCATACCACAAACCCAACAAAACAACCCTCCTCGCCGCCCCAATATAAAGCTCGAAGTCCCCCGTTTCGATGGAACAGATGCCATGGGTTGGATTTTCAAAATCAACCAGTTCTTCGATTATCATAATACCCCCGAGGAAGAACGACTCACCGTCGCTTCTTTTTATATGGAGGGCGCAGCTCTCAGCTGGTACCAATGGATGTACCGGAACGGACTCATCACTACATGGTTTGGCTTTCTTCAAGCTTTAGAAACTCGTTTTGCTCCTAGCTATTACGATGACCCAAGCCAAGCTTTATTCAAACTTTCCCAAAAAGGCTCACTCAACCAATACCTCACCGAATTTGAAAGAATAGCCAACCGGATTGTCGGACTACCACAACCATTCATCCTCAGTTGCTTCATCTCTGGTTTATCTCCAGAAATCAGAAGAGAAGTACAGGCCCTTCAACCAAATTCATTGTCTCTGGCCACAGCCCTAGCCAAACTACAAGAAGACAAAATCGACGAACGTCGTCGTGGTTTTAAACCCAAACCCCAATCTGCTTCATCATCAACTTCAACTACCACCACCCCACCTCTATTACCGACCCCAGCAACACATCCCCGTATCCAATTTCGCAAACTATCCCCCGAAGAAATATCCTCCAAAAGAGAAAAAGGTCTCTGCTACAATTGCGACGAAACCTTCATACCAGGCCACAAATGTAAAGGGCGTTTCTACCTTCTCGTCTCCGACGAACCTGATCCTCCAGACAACGAAACACCTCTGCCTGCTACCGAAACCGAAATTACCCCTGAACCAACACCAGACCTTAACGGCCAAATCAGCTTTCACTCATTATCTGGATCTTCCGCCACCGCCACTTTACGTATTCGGAGCCAAATCGCCAACCAACCCATCACCGTCCTCATCGACGGCGGCAGTACCCACAACTTCATTCAAAACCGCATCGCCAAATTCCTCAACCTTCCATCTTCACCCATCGACACCTTGAGAGTTATGGTGGGTAATGGTGACTTACTAGAATGTCAACACATCTGCCCTGATGTTGCTTTGAACCTTCAGTCCCACCTATTCAAAGTTGATTTATATGCTCTTCCCATTCGTGGTGCCGACATCATACTAGGTGCACCTTGGCTCAAATCACTTGGGCCAGTCTTAATGGACTATGCTTCTCTCACCCTCTCATTTACTTATAACAACCAACCCATTATCCTCACAGCAGATGCACCCAACAGCCCAATTGCCATTTCAGCCCAACAACTCAAACGTTGTGTCCAAACCCAATCTGCTTCAGAATTCTTTCACATACAAATGATCTCTCCATCTCAAACACAGCCTACTTCCACTTCAACACATCCCTTACCTTCTATACACAAACTACTCTGTCAATTCTCCAAACTCTTTCACTCTCAACCAACCCTTCCACCTTCCCGCACCACAAACCACCAAATTCACCTACAACCATCATCTTCACCGGTTTCAGTCCGCCCATATCGCTACCCTTTTTCTCAGAAAAACGAAATCGAACGTCAGGTCCAGGACATGCTACAACACCAACTCATCCGACCTAGCCAGAGCCCATTTTCATCACCAGTGTTGCTTGTCAAAAAGAAGGACGGTTCCTGGCGATTCTGTGTCGACTATAGAGCCCTCAACTCTATCACCATCCGCGACCGTTTCCCTATGCCTACCATCGATGAGCTTCTCGATGAATTGGGTGGAGCTTCTTGGTTCTCTAAATTGGACCTAAGACAAGGCTTTCACCAGATACGGATGCATGAAACTGACATTCACAAAACCGCATTTCGTACTCACCAAGGTCATTATGAATATCGTGTCATGCCTTTCGGACTGTGTAACGCACCATCCACCTTCCAATCTACCATGAATGACTTGTTACAACCTTTCCTCCGCCGTTTCGTCGCCGTTTTCTTCGACGATATCTTGGTCTACAGTATCAACTTAGAGCTCCACATTCACCACCTAGAACAAGTATTCAACAAATTACTTGCTGCCGAGTTCTACCTTAAACAATCCAAATGCCTATTTGCCCAACGACAACTTGAATACCTAGGCCACATCGTCTCTGCTGCTGGTGTTCATCCCGAGCCCTCCAAAATCCAAGCCATGGTTAACTGGCCGCCACCAACATCTATCAAAGCTCTACGCGGTTTTTTGGGTCTAACCGGATTTTACCGCAAATTCATCAAGGGTTACGCAGGCATCGCTGAACCACTCACCACCTTATTGCGCAAAGACGCATTCGTATGGTCAGAAAAGGCTCAAACCGCATTTAACCAACTCAAATTAGCCATGACACAAGCCCCTACATTAGCCTTACCCGACTTCTCCCAACCCTTTGACCTTGAAACTGATGCTTCTGGAAACGCCATGGGCGCGGTTTTAATGCAGAATTTCCACCCATTGCCTTCTTTAGCCAACCCTTCTGCCCTAAACTTCAACGATCCTCCACTTATGTTCGCGAACTACACGCCATCACTGCTGCAGTCAAAAAATGGCGGCAATACTTGCTGGGTCACCGCTTTACCATTTTCACAGACCACAAAAGCCTCAAAGAACTACTTTCTCAAGTTATCCTAACCCCGGAACAACACACCTACCTATCCAAACTCCTCGGCTACGACTACTCCATTCAATACAAAGCCGGCAAAACTAATGTCGTTGCCGATGCTCTCTCCCGACCGACAGAAGGCCCAGGTACGCACCTCTCTTTCTCTATCCCTCATTTTAAGTTTCTGGATCACTTACGCCAATCCCTTCAAAATAGCCCAACCTTCAACAACCTTCTCTCCAAAATCCAGAACAACCCAGCTTCCATGCCCGACTATAAGATTCATCAAGGTCTCATCATTTACAAGAATCATATTTGGCTAGATTCTCAGAACCCCTTCTGTCAACAATTACTGGAAGAATTCCATTCCACCCCATTGGGAGGTCACATGGGTATCACTAAAACCCTTGCACGACTCAAGTCGAATTTTTTTTGGGAAGGAATGCGACAATCTGTCAAACAATTCGTTACTCAGTGTACCACATGTCAAATGATCAAAACAGAAACCAAGAAGCCAGCTGGTCTTCTTCAACCCCTTCCTATCCCTACAGCCATTTGGGAACACCTTTCCTTGGACTTTATCACAGGCTTACCAAACTCTCATGGCTATTCAGCAATACTGGTTGTCGTCGACCGCTTCTCTAAAGGAGTGCACTTAGGAGCTTTGTCAGCCAAATTTACTGCTTACAAAATTGCGGTACTCTTCCTTGATCTCATATGCAAACATCATGGATTCCCTCATAGCCTGGTGTCCGATCGTGACCCAATTTTCATCAGTCACTTTTGGCGCGAACTATTTCGCTTGAATGGCACAAAGCTTCGTATGAGTACCGCATATCACCCTGAATCCGATGGCCAAACTGAGGTTTTTAACCGTGTACTTGAACAATACCTCCGCTCTTTTGTCCACAAACACCCTCGCGATTGGTTCAATTACCTTTCTCTTGCGGAATGGTCCTACAACACCTCTGTACACTCCTCCACCGGCTACACCCCTTTTGAAATCACCTTTGGCAAACCCCCACCCTCCATTCCACAATACATTATGGGTTCTTCTCCAATTGAAGCAGTAGACTCCATGCTCACAACCCGACAGCATCTCATCACCAAACTTCGCAGCATTTTAACCAAAGCCCAAACTCGCATGAAGCAATTTGCTGATCGGAAACGCAGGGATGTTTCTTATGCAGTGAATTCTTGGGTATACGTCAAACTGCGACCATACCGCCAATCTTCCACCACCAACTCTACTTACACCAAGCTGTCTCAAAGGTACTACGGACCCTTTCAAATCATTGATCGCATCGGTCCTGTGGCCTACCATCTCAGCCTCCCAGCTACTTCTAAAATTCACCCAGTATTTCACTCATCCTTACTCAAACCTTGCCATGGTCCGGTCGAACCCACTTCACCAATCCTTCCACCAACTGCCGTCGACAATCATCCACTCATTACACCTCTCTCCATATTGGCCTCCAAATGGGACTCCTCCGTCAATCCTCCAATTCGAATGGTTCTAATTCAATGGCAAGGACTCAGCCCAGAAGACACTAGTTGGGAATCATGGCCTACTATTTCACAAACTTACCACCTTGAGGACAAGGTGTATTTTCCAGCGGAGGGTGATGTTAGCAACCCAATTACTATCAACACCACTCCTACTGAAGAGCCCACCACTTCCAAGCCCAACAAGGAAGTTCAACCCAATGAAATAGAGCATGCCAAGAGAGTTAGCTACATGCCAGGTTATCTCCAGGACTACGTGTGAAGACTACAATAAGCATCTAATAATATTCCTAAGAGTTATCTATAGGAATGACAACTCATTCCATCTTATCATTTTGTTAGAATTCCGTTAGCCTTGTACGAATTTGTGCACTGTCTTTCCTGATTTGTAGGAGACAATCACTATCACATTGTACACATGGGCTATATAATGCCTTATGATTATTGAATAATGACAAGCAGAATTTAATATCTTATCCTTATTCTATATTTTCTAAGGAGGTCTCCTTGTCCTACAACTCAAGGAATTTAACCCTAACAACCATCGCATGTTTTTATCTTATTCTTACTTGCAAAGGACATGATGCCAACATGGGAGCAAAACGACGCTAATCTCTCCCTCGAAACAAATTCGACACAACACTTTCTCCTGATTTAAACAAGGTATGAAACATATAAGTTGGCCAAATGAAACTTGATAATGGATCTAAATAGAGTTATTATTATAACATAAAGCAAGAGCATGTAATGTGTAAAACAAGACTTTGTTTATGCTATAGATATAAATGAATAATACTACCACCAGTGGCGGAATCAGGAAAAGAATTTGGGGTGGGCCACTATTTTATTTTTTACTACTCTCTCCAGTCCTAAATATAAGAAACTTTTTACTTTTTAGGTTCATAGAATGATTGATGTATTTAGTCTATATTATGAACCAAATACATCATTCATTCTATGAACCTAAAAAGCAAAAGTTCTCTTATATTTAGGACCGGAGGGAGTATCATTTAATAGCAACCGTTTATTCTGTCAAATCATTCCATTACATTCATTAAACTCTAAACTAAATATAAATTTATATTTCATACAAAAAATTAAGTCATAATAAGGTCATCAAAAAACTAAATTGTATACCTTTAAATAATATATTTTTTAGAAAAAAGATAGAAATTGTTATTCTTTTGTATTGATATAGGTAAAAAAGATATTTTTTGGAAGGGTTTAGAAGAGAAGAAAATGAAGAAAAGAAAATAGTTTTAAAAGAAAAAGGAAGAAAATGAAGAAGAGAAATGAAAATAGAATAAAGTGTAAAATAAGGATGGGGCAGGATTTGATCCCACAACCTGTGGATGAATAAGCATGACACAAACCACCAGGCTAACACATCTTTATATTATGTTTCCGAGAAATCAAGTATATATAATATATATTTTGTATATTTTATAAAACTTATCAAAGGTATTATAGTAATTTCCCATTTTTTCGGGGGTGGCCGCGGCCCACTCCAGCCACCCCCTGGTTCCGCCTCTGACTACCACAAAGTTTCTTAATTCCCATGATTCAGTCAATAAAGTTATTTTTTTTTTAGCTATCGTGTTATTGGTACGACATTTTCACCACCGTTTAGCGGTGACTAATCTCCATCGGGAAATGTGTGGGGCACATAAGGTGAAATTTTCCCTCCCAACTGAAATTTTCCATACGCAAGAATCCGGGATCGAACTCTTAACCACTTGCTTAGTTAAGGGGTCCAAGACCTTTATAACTCGGATCAATTCATTGTTGGTAATGAAGTCTTATACTTAGGGACAGTACCATTCAGCATGTTTAGATCTTGAATAGTTTTGACCTAGCTTAAGTGGACGGTTTCTTCAACATCATTCAAGAGACGATGGAAATTACTACATAGTACAAACAAATGAAGAAAAAGCACTTGTAGAAAGTTAGAATTTTTACTTTTTAAGTCTTTCATATTCCTGTTGGCTGTATTTTGTGATTTCTGTCTGCTCGCCAAGAGCTGTCTGGAGTCTCCACACCTGACATTACACAATTCTAAGCATGTCGTCAATGATGGAATTGCAACTAATATTGGAAAGATGAGAATAATGAACTAAATCTATGCAGGTTGTTTCAACCATACTACTACATATGTTCATATCCACCTGTATGCATGCATAGACATGAACCGAATCCACCATAAACTGATCTATTTATGTCATAGAAACTGTTATTACCTCCTCAGCAAGTTCCCTTTAAGGCATTTTTTTAACAATCTCAGGAGGGTAACCACTGAACGTATTATACCTGCGCAGCGAGAAGTCTAATGTTCAAAAAACTGGAAATAACTTAACTATCTTGCTTGTATCATAAGAAAGGGCAACAAAAAATAGATTACTCCTGAATTGAAGACATATATATACTCAGTTTCTTAACTGAACCGAGCTATACACATTTTACATGAAAGGACCCAAATTTAAAAATGTCAAACAAATTGTCACATTTTATAACTCAGTGTACACAATACATCGTATCTATCTCAGAATTTTAGCAGGGTTTCATAGTTGTAATCACAATTAATATTTATTTTTTCTTTCTGTGATTATTGTTTCCTTTTGTTACTTAATAAACTTTCATAGTTACCATAGATAACTTAGCCGGAGCTCAGAATTGAGTCGTAACAAATCATTAAATTTTACCAGAACAGAACAAGAAATTTAAATCACACCAAGCAAAATATTTCAAGTATCATTTCACATACATATTTCAAATACTAATTTATAAATATCGAAAAAGCAAGCAACAACAATCATAATTCAGAAAAGTAGAAAATAAATAACATAAACAGAAATTAACTGATATAAGTTGAAGAAGTTGAATTTCACACTCAATCGTATCATTAAAAACAAGGTGATATCAAACTCTCAATGCAATCAAATGGACGGTTGTCAATTGTATGCACATGAGAAACACTCTTGTCTTGAAACTTAATATACTTAATAGTACCAATCCTTGGATCATGAACACTCATCTTGACATACCCATCTTCAAAAGATTCAAACAACACTTGGCCATCCTCAAACATATAGACTGCATTGAACAAGAGTTTTGAGTAACTAGGCTCTCCCATGTATGAAAGACTGAACAATTTATTCCAAGATTCTTTATTTCCATATTCCTTCATAATCCAAACATCATGACCCGTAATGATGCACAAGCAATCCCTCAGCACGCAAAAGTGCAAGAAAAACTCATCTACCTCTCCATAATCGGGCAGCGGAATCTTTTGATAAGACTCTGTGCCTAAATCAAGAGATACAATAAAGAATGGACCATTCCACCTATATTTAGAGGTCAACCAATTAATTGTGCCAGTGCCACTCAGATATTTTACTGGTTTGGAATGGACAAACATACTATCAAAAGGGAAGTCTTTCATATCTTTCCAAAAATCGGTACCCAAAGTATTAATCATGACTACAGCTTTCTCAAGAAAAATGTTAGCGTTGTAGCCTAAAACAGCAACCACTTTATAATTATCCGTAACAAAATCATATCCGAAGCTATATGAGATGCCAGATATAGACAAGTTAGGGTAACGTGGCTGCGGCAATTCCTTGAATTTTCTAAGGGAAGGATTCCACAGTACAACAACGGAGAAGTGTTCATTAGCAAGACAAAGGATGCCATTGCAAGAACCAACGATTGTATGATGTGGATAATCAAAAGGAGGATACTCGAGCTGTGTTACATTAGTGGACACAGTGGTGAAAATGCATTGGAGTGGGCAAGAAGCAATGGTGCGCCCGCCTGACATGCTAAGGTGCTTCTTGGCGAGCGAATGTAGGATCAGATATTAGAGAATTCCATGACTTACAAACACATCGAATTTGAAGAAGGAACTTCGCGGGTAACCTACAGAGGATTTCTTCTTCCACGAGATCACGTGGAAGAGTGACGGCAGTTGTTTTATCAATCATTGGCTGCATGCTGTTATTATATATTCATGTTTTGTTTTGGATATATAGTACACTAATATACACGCGTGACATTCTCTCTCTAGAAAGTTTCAGACCGATTTCTTTCTCCCCCAAATCCAAACCTTTTAAACACAATGTGCAGCCCTCCGCACTACCTTCCGGCTCGGCGATGGTAGATTTTGAAGGTCGCATTTGTGATGTGATGTTCATCTACTTTTATTTGGTGCCGGCGTTTCTAGATCATGGTTTGGTCGGTTCTGGGTCGTGGTGGGGGGCAGTGATGTTGTGGATCTATGTTTGTGATTGGGAGATTCACTTTTGGTACAGTTGGTGATACGGCGTTTGCATTCTTTATGCGATGATGTATTGTTCATGTGGCAGTGGTTGGGTTTATGAGATATGCAGCTCAAAATTTTGTTTTTGTTGCAATATGTCTCTCTTTGTGGCCCATGATTTGGTTTGTACTATGTTTGTGGTGGTGAGGTGTTGGTTATGGAATTTTGGTGAGGTGTAGTGTTGCTGTTGTGGGGAGGGTGTTGTGATGATGGGGTGGTATGGTTTTGACGCTGCTCGTGCATGGTTGATGTCGCGTGTAATTGGTTTTTCTTGATAATTGATTCTCTGACTGTGTTTAAATCTGTTGAGATTTGCAGGTTTCTTTTTATCTAGTTGACCTCTTATGCATTGGCATTGACTGTTTGGAGGTTGTCTACGAGCGGTGACTGATCTGCCTGTTCATGGTGTAGTGGTTTTGGCCGGTTCGTGGTGTGTTGTGGTGGTGAAGTGGTGAATGTCGTCTACGTGTTTGGTTCTCTTTGATTATGATTTTCTGACAAGGTTCAAATCTATTGAGATTTGCAGAACTCTTTTGGAGTTGCTGAGGGTATCAGATTTCATTGTTTCATGTTGACCTATATCACGTCGATGTTAACCATTTGGATGAGGTTTACGAGCTGAGACTTATCTGCCTTGATTTTCTTTCTACCGTTGTTTCTTCAACTTTTGATTAAAGAAACTGCTCTTTGGATTCTGATGGGCCGGTTAATTTTGTTTCGAGATCGGAGTTAGTGTCTAGTGGCATTTTTTGGTCGGGTTGGGGTCTCTCTGGTTGTTAGGAAGCTGATGATTTTCTTCTAAGAATGAGATTAGAAGTTGTCATCTTTTAGGTAGTATAAGTTTTAGTTTTTCATTCATGCCTTGAATTTATTCAGTGCCCGTGTTTTGTAACCTTATCTTTTATCAGTCTACGCTCATCTTGAGCCAAGATTTGATTTTATTAATAATATATTTGCCGTTCAAAAAAAAAATATATGAATTAGGGTTGTTTTGTTTTTAACTACCAGTTAGTTTTTTTTTTTATTATTAAAAATCTGTAATTTCCTCTACGGCTTGTAAAATTTGACATGAACAATCTATATAATATAAATTTTCAATCCAACGATAAATTTTGTAAAATTCATATTCATTATAGTGTTTTTGGCGACTTATGCATTATGAAAGACTTTAAACAAAGACTTTTTTGAATACCTTGTACACAATTTATATATTAACTAGGAAGTTATACACACATACAAAAAATCACATACATTTATATCACTAGATTGTATCTACATTCTCACATGACCATATATACAAGTTAGAAGTGCCTACATAAATCCAAAACAGGCACAATTAATTTTATGATCAAGTAATAACAAATTAACATATGCTAGTGATTAAGACCTGCTGATGCCTACCACCATACAACTACTACATCAATACAAACTCGTATAGGGACAACATAGAGCACAGAATTTGGACTATTTCACTACACTAATAGTCTAAGAACTAGTACCACACATTGTTTGATTGAGAGAGAGGACTCATACTTATAATTAATCATGTATATGCATGGATATACTATACGTTAACGAAGATATTTTATCCTAGGGTATTGAATTTCAATTTCTTTTTTGCAGCTAGTGAGTGATTGGTGACCTTTTAATTGGTAAAGCATATATATATACTACTTGATTGTTGCAAAAACTATACTTTCTACACCGTGGGTCTAATAACTTTCAAAAATAAACGAGGTCTAAAACAAGTTTTACTACGAGATCATTTTGTTTAATGAAAAATAATCTTTATTGAAAATTCAGGCTTTAGTAATCTTACTCTTTTTTTTTTTTGGTTTACACCACTAGTATCAAGTGGTTCCAATTCTCTCAAGCAGAGTTGTGAAAGATTGAACTGTGATCCTCCCTATCAAGTCCAATATCAATCATCACTGAACCAACTAACATTTAGTATTAATCTTACTCTTTACTTCTCAAAATTGTTAGCGGTGAATAAATTTCTCTAAACTTTTTCATGAACAAATAAAAGGATCATACTCTCAAATATATAATAGGTCAGTTTGTGGGCTAAAAAAATAAGCAAAAAGTTCATAATTAATTCAAATCCTTAACTATTACAACATTTTGTATTTTATTTATGAAAAATAAAAAAAAAAATTGAGTCTTAATCAATAGGAGTCACGCCATATAATAATAGTGCCAAAATGTAGCAACTCGAGTGACAAGAGACAAGTGGGTGCCATGGTTGACACATGCCATAAACATAATTAAAAAAAAATCATTTTTGTCGTCTTATTTCATAGACTCAATAGTGTTTCATAGGGGTACTACCTCAATCATTGAATTCAATTTTGGAAAATTTATTTTTGAATGTGTGCTTAAATTTTTCAGTCATTCTGTAACATTTACTTCATATTATTTCTTGACCCCATTCAATATTTTCCAATTTCCATACTATTTCTTAGACCATTGATAGTGTGAAGATCAATGATCAAAATCTCTGGATTATCAATAGTCAAAATCAATAGTAGAAGTTGACCATTGATTATGTGAAAATTATTGATCAAGATACATTATTTCAATTTTAAATGCAGAGAATATTTTGTTCAAAACTGTCATACAATTTGATCCTATCAACTTCAAGTCTCATTTGATGCAACATGAAGGTAAAATGTCTACTCTACTCTATGGAAGGTGAATGTAATATCTACTCATGGAAAACAATCACTTGATTGCAATTTAATTACAATACTTGCTCCGGTTCGAACCTTGTGGTTGAAAATAATGAAACTGGAAGATGAGACTCCACTAAAAAAGGTTAGCCAAATTTCTCGACCAAGATCAATCATCAGTAAAAACAAGTGAATATTTCGCATTAAGAACATGATTATCAAAAAAAATTAACAAGGCTTGCATATGAGAATAAAAGTTAAAAACATTTTCACACATGATCGACCCGGATAAAAAAGTTGGGTAGACTACTATTCATTACATTGATTGCAAACTTTTGTAAAGCCTCTAAATATCTATTATATATATATACAAGTTAATAAAGGCAGAACAAAATCAAATTCAAAATGTTGCTCTATTCTTCCTACCCTTTTGTTGTGTATTAGACAATGTAAAAGTTGGAGATGAATTACTGTGACAACAAAAACTGTACCAAGTATTCACCCTGTTATATATAACATGTTGTCACTTTCCTTTAGTCACTTTCTTCTATGGTCTTTGTGTACAAAAAAGTTGGTCTTGTTAACACCTAGACATCATATACGGGCAAGCGTTCTGCAATATAGTTGCGGCAAATTGGGCACGTCTTACACTTCTCCGAGCATAAGCTACAGTTCATTCATGGAAAGAAATTAAAACAAGGACAAGCTATGAATGGAATGTAACAAGTTGTATCATTGACCATCACATATTTTTATCTTATTCTTACTTGCAAAGGACACGATGCCTACACGGGAGTAAAACGACGCTAATCTCTCCCTCGAAACAAATTCGGCACAGCACTTTCTCCTGAAACAAACAAGATATGAAGCATATAAGTTTGCAAAATGAAACTTGATAATGAATCTCAATAGAGGAGTTATTATTATAACATAAAATAAGAGCAAGTAATGTGTAAAACAATACTTTGTTTATGCCACATATCATTATAAATGAATAATACTACCACAATTTCTTAATTCTCGCAATTTAGTCAATGAAGCTTCCATTGTTGTTTAGTACGTCGGGAAACCTGTGGAGCACATAAGGAGGGTTCTCCCCTCCCAACTTAATTGTTTCCAGTCAATTTAGGTGAGTTAATTTAGCTTGTTCAAAAAAAAAAAAACTTAATTTTTTCCATACGCAAGAGTCAGGGGTTCGATCCCTGACCACTTACTTGAGGGGCATAAGACCCTCCCTTACTACTTGGACTGATTAATTATTGGTAATGAAGTCATATTAGGGACCCAGACAATACCATTCAAAATGTTATAATCTTAAATAGTATTGACCCTTGCTTATGTGGACAGTTTCTTCAACATCATTCAAGAGACGTTGGAAATTACTACATGGTACAAACAAATGAAGAAAAAGCACTTGTAGAAAGTTAGAATTTTACATTTTTAAGTCTTTCATATTCCTGTTGGCTGTATTTTGTGATTTCTGTCTGCTCGCCAAGAGCTGCCTGGAGTCTCCACACCTGACATTACAAAATTTTAAGCATGTCAATGATGGAATGCGACTACAGATTGTTTCATATCCACCCATATGCATAGATATGAATAGATGTAGAAACTGATCTATCTATGTCAGATGTTCATACTACTACAGATGTTCATATCCACCCATATGCATAGATATGAATAGAATCCACCATAAACTGATCTCTCTATGTCATAGCGTAGAAACTGTTATTACCTCCTCAGCAAGATCCCTTTTAGGCATTTTCTTAACAATCTCAGGAGGGTAACCACTGAACGTATTATACCTGCACAGTGAGAAGTCAAATGTTCAAAAAACTGGAAATAACTTATCTATCTTGCTTGTATCATAAGGAACAACAAAGTAATAGTATGATATTACTTGTATATGTAGTTATGAGACAACATATAAACCATGTCATTCTAACGGTACACACATAAGTTGTAACAAAAATGAAATGATGCTTACCCAGATGCTCCCTCATGGTACAACCGTGCCTGTTCTTCCCTACTCCCTTCATCAATTGACCACCAGCCTAATAATCTGATTTCATGAATTGTCAGATCAGATTTAGTGTAGCAAATTACATGCATATGGTAATTAAACAAGACCACTGCTTGCCTTTTTGAAAACTTTGACCTTTAAACATCGAAATTTTCATCTCCAACCATAGCAGTGATAAAAATAATAATGTCAAACAAATTGTCACATTTTATGGTTCAGTGAACACAATACATTGTTTCTATCTGAGAATTTTAGCAGGGTTTCCTAGTTCGTAATCACAATTGATATTTACTTTTTCTCTGTTATTATTCTTTTCTTTTGTTACTTAATAAACTTTCAATCTTTCATAGTTACCATAGATAACCTAGCCGGATTGATTTTGTCCCAAAAAATCACAAAATCTTTGAGCTTGATAATCCTAACATATAACGAAGGATTTATTTGATTTGAGAAACATCTGAGGGACAGGAGTTTCATATCGCAACATATGCGACTCGTGTTAAATTTAGTTATAAAGTGTTCAAAAGGAGCTCAGAGTTGAGTCATAACAAATCAGTAAAAGTTTCCAGAACAGAACAAGAAATTTAAATCACACCAAGCAAAATATTTCAAACCTAAAGTTTTCCTGTAATGATTTAACAATGGACGAAGGTTTATTACCTAGAACCATGGTGCAAAAATCCGAAGCAATCATGAGCTATGGAAGAGAATCTAAAATAAAGTCCTCTGCCAGTTCCACTTCGCAGAAGACGCACCAGTTTCTCAACAAATTTAGAAGCAGATAACATCACACCAACACCTTGGAGTACGAAAAGGGGAGAAAAAATAACCGCAAGCGGTAATTGTGCAGCAAAAGCAGGTGTTCCCTGAAATGCAAAACAGCTCAGACTTCCAAATACAATGTGAATTTCTGAGGTCGGCTAACCACACAATTCAGTGTTGCATACCTCTAAATGCATGCAAAGAAGAACCTGGAAGACAATAATGGGTAATTTCATGAAATGACCCCCAACGTCTTGCAAGCTACAGATTCTCGCCTGATGTTGATCTTCTTCTGAAGAAACCAGTAAACCACTGTTCCGGTCAAGATATCTATTTGTAGAAGAAGAACTCGGTTCTCTGGAACTTCTATGAATGACAGGATTGGACCACTTTGTACATACAAGAAATGCAAAGCACTCGGCAATACTGCAAAAAATAAGATATAAAATTGTTTTCAAGTCAGCAATCTAATAAACACAAGGCTAACTATCAAAGTAGATTTCAGTGCTTAAGTTAGAAACCCACGTGAAGTTAATAAATAAGTCCCACCAACCGAGAGAAGCTACACTACCTGTATCAGAAGAGAAAAACAAAATCATGCTTAATATTCGTAGAACAATGTAACAAAATAGTGTTCTCTTTTCAACAGCAGTGTGAGGCAATATATTTCACAAAGGTCCACAAGATCACAACATTGTTATCATGATTCATGATACTAAAAATTGATATCATAAATTTTAAAGCATAAATGAAAAGAAAATCCATCTATTTTGAACAGGTGTTACCACTCAGTTTTAGGAGTGTGAAGACTGTAGCAGCAACAAAGAACACCATACAGATGGCAACCCAAAAGTGCTACAAAAAACAGATTGAAAAACACTCAGTAAATCAAGCTTCAACAATTTCATTGTTAACCATTACAGTAAGAAAAACTACAAGCCAAGGTCATAACAGCAAAAACAAGCATCACAAAAATTTTAATCGACTCAAGCAGCAATTGCAATCGGGTAGAATGTCTTCCATTAAATATCGATAAAGGAATAAACAAGAACATGAAAATCGAAAAAATTACATAAATAAAGCCTTACAGGAAGAGTTTCCCATATTGCTTCATCACTCATGCTTTCTTCATCCCCTGGCATTAGAGCTTTACACATTCTGCACAGATAACAAACATTGGTTGGCAAAAATGACTGAGAAATAATCAACGCGTATGAGCCCACACAAATGAATCATGCTGAAGGGCTCCACATTCATCTGCATCAATGATTGAGATCTGAACATTTTGAAGTAGAGAAGCAAAAGAACAATGCAAAAGAAACTAAGATTTACGGGAGCTCCCGTAAACAAGTTACCTAAAATTGTCAATGAGAATAATGACTTCAAATGTTAGTAAAGGGAGGAACACAATCTTCAGATCTACAGCTGGAAAGCCACGAACTGTGCACAGAAAAAATGCATCGGTATAATTGAAAATCTTGCACAACTGTCATTTTAGAAAGTCAAGTCTTCTATTGTGACAAAAGCCTCTCATTTAACAGGCACAAAGATATTGCAAAATGTTCACAAGTCTATAATAGAAATTTGTAAGCATCAATCTAAGTAGATGAAGAAGTCATCATACCAACTAAATATTTCTTTGGAAATAGAAAACCATGCATAGTCAACTTAAATACATGTTGAATCGATTAAGATAATTGAAAAATATTAATGGTTATGAAAGCATAAAGGCATAGAGTAAGTACCATATAAGCTCTCAAGGTATATACAAAGGAGCAATTCAAACGCAATGAGCAATGGTGTTGCAACAACGGCGTGACACGGCGCCCACTGTCACAAGATAGAAAATCGGTATTATATTCACTTGTCACAATCATTATCATGGAAAAAGAACACTCAATAATTGTAATTTATAAAAGAAAGATGAAATAAGGATTCAAAATATTAATTTGAGGTTTTATCCATGATAGCCAAAGAACAATACAAAATTTATGGTTCTAAAGTCAAATGGTGTGATATCCACAATAACAAAACAAAAACTCAATAGAAATTGTGTCAAATTTCAGTTAAAAGCGACATTAACATACATGTCGATTACGTGGAGCTGATGGTGCAGGTAATGAAAACCTTCCTCGAGCCACAACGCCATGGAACATCCAAAGAGGTGAGAATATTATCCTGGATGTTAAAGTTGAAGTCAGTGATTTATAACCATCATCTCAGAATCCAATACAAACTGCAATTTCCCACACATATTCACAATAATAATATTTCCATATTAACAAAGCTTATACAACACAATCAACTGCAGTTTTTTTCAGGAGTTATTTGCACTATGATGCACAAGTACTCCAAAACTTAAGCCATACACTTATTCAGTATGTGTTGACTACATGTCGGTACTGTTTAGGAGCATACTAATCTGTAAGCGTAGTCAGATAAATTAAAGAGCATTGTCGTACAGTGAAAAATTATGTTTTCATTATTCCTTCTATTGATAATGTTGATACTTTTCTTATTACCTTGTAGATTCCTTCGTTTCCCACTATATAAATATTCTTTCCATATTTCCGGCTGTGTAAATATCCCCTTTCATGTTTTTCCTGTATATATATATTTATTAATTCTACTAAGTGGGGGCGGCTAGATGAATCATACAATGGCATAGTGTTCTATCAAAAACCATGTCTTACAAGCCATATCCCACACCAAAAACACGTTATCTAAATCAATTCACTTCATTGGTTAGCGCTCGGATGAGATATCACAGGTCTGAGGTCTTTTCTAGTTTAACTATAAGTCTCAAGTTCAAACCCTAGAAATACATCAACCTTAAAACTCTTGAGGTAAAGTATATCCATGCAGTCCTACTCCTACCCGACTCAAAGGTTACTATACCTGATTTATACAACAACGAAAACATCGTTCACTCAAAATTGAACCTTGCCAATTGATGGAGATCACAATTCCTAGTGGCAAAGTTAACAGAATCACAATCAAGTAAAAGGGTTAATCAACATATGCATGCTAAATAAACTATCTACTCACACCAGAACATAGACATTGCATGTCATCATGCCTGCTTAATTTCAACCCTTTTTGTTTTTTCTACCACAAACCAAATAAGAACAAACTCATTGAGTAACATCATCAACCCCTTGTCTCCAAACAAAGATAAAAATAAAATAAATAAACAGAATCAAGCAAATTTTATAACTAAGAAAACACCCTAAAAACCAAAACTTTTTTTTATAACATAAAAACCAAAACTTTAATCCAAATTAAGCACCCAATTGAAGCAAAAAACCAAATTAAAAAAAAAAACTAACCACCAAGATGAATAGATTTGATGATCAAGCTTGAGAAGGAGCAAAAGAGTGAAACACAATAGAAAAATATGAGCAGCAAGTGCTTGTGCTGATTTCAACACCCTACTCCAGCTCATCTTCAAATTGAAACCCAAAAGTTTCTTCCTTTTTGTGATTTAACAGAAGCCACACACAACAGAAACAAAACCCCAATCCCAAAATACCCCAAAACCAAACAAAAGAGTCGCTATCACTATCTTGCTTGCTGAACAATAGAAGAAAACAAAAGAAGATCTGTGAGAAATTATGTAACACACACGTTGTTGATTATATTATCCAGTTCAATGAAATTGTATAAAAATTCATGGGTTTGAATTTGATTCTTCTTCAGTTACATTACATAACATGTGATTTTTCTGAAATAGGGAAAGTGAAAAGAAAAAAAAACATGTTAGAGTGAAACAGAGTCAATAGTTGTTGAATTGAAAAATGAAGAAAAACATGAACTATAGTAATACCTTTGTTGTTTGTTTGGTTTGTTTGAAATTTGAAGCTTAAGAATTAAGAGTGAGTCAATTGGAATCAATTGATGTCAAACACAACCAAACCCAGTTCTTTCTTTGTGCCACCGAAACAAATATTGGGTGTCGTGTTCTTCATTAAATTATTATTATCATAAATATTATAATGAAACAAATAGTTTAATATATAATTTGTCTTTTTTATTCAAAAATAAAATCATTTTTTTATATTAAGACAATAATAAATTACTAGTATTCAAAATTCACATACAAAATAAAAAGATTGAGGTTTCAAATTTTAGAAGTCTCATTTAATAATTTCGACAATTTTTATCAATTAAATTTAAATTTTTGAATAAAATAGTTTGTGACCTAATAATTTCGATATTTTTTTATACTTGACGAAACAATAAATCATGAAAAATTTACATACATAAAGTAGAAGGTAGAAGTTTGAATTTAAGTTATGAATATTTGACGTAATAATTTTGACATTATCTATCAATTAAACTATAATTTATATAATTATGGCATTATTTCTTAGTAATTCAATTGATAATATTGATTTTATTTGACTAGATATGTTTTTCTGAATTTGAATCTAAATGCGAGTTTTAATGATATTTGTCTTTTTGTAAAAATAAATAAATGCAGATAAGATTGGTGACTTAGGTGGTCAAATATTCTTAAACCATACATGTTTACACTTCTCAATTTAACGAGACACACTTTACAAAAAATAAAATTGTGAAGACTTGCACTCAAAGTGAATAATACTCACTCCGTTCTGAAATATAAGGAAAAATAACATTTTTCTTTGGTCCCAAAATATAAGGGAAAATTCATTTTCAAGAATGTTTTTTTTCTTCATATTCTTATAAAATTAAATGCAAATTAGATTTAATTTTCTCTCTCTCCTTTTCTCAATACATAATAACCAATAAAAAATAGTTTTACATCATCCTATGTAACTTATTTCAAGAAAAACTCTACAAAATTATATTTCAACTTCTCATAGTTATGTTTTCTTAATAAATGAGATTATTTTTTTCCCTTATATTTTTTTCCTTCATAAGAAAACTAGTGTATGACAAATTTTAACTTGGAACAAAAACTTAATTCGAGTGACAAATTTTAGGTTGGAACAAATTATGGTTTTAAAAAAAAAAACTTGTGGTCGCGAGTCTCATAATTCTAGTCACCTAAAAATAAATTATAAAAACAAAAATTATTCATGATAAACAATAGTACTAATACTTAAGGTGAACGCTAAAAAATTGCCTAAATATAATATTAATAGAAATTGATAAATAAATAATTAAATGCACATATATAACAACTCACATATACCTTAAAAAACCTAAAAGTGATATATCATGAATGATTGAATAATGAATACAATTATTTTGACAAAAAAAATAATGAATACAAAACTACAACTATGAATGATTGAATAATGAATATACAATTTTAAATAGTTTTGTTGATTGTTGATATTATTTGGCAAAATAATACTGTAGTATAAAATGCACTAACTCGTTGACTGACACTACTGTTTTCTTCTTTGGCAAGGCAGTTACTTACTAACGCCAAACTGGAACGGCAAAAAGCAATTTCTGGTTTTACTATTACTCTAAATATATACTTCATACACTATTATTTTCGTAAAGTTTGAGGATAGAATAGATTATAGAACCAACCAACCAACCCTTGCTACTAGTATTTTTTTAGTATTGTTTCCTTTCCTCCATTTTGTGATAGGAAGAACAAGAACAAGAACAAGTGAGTGATATGAGTGCTCACGCAACCCAAACATTTCTCATATTAATTGATTGTTTAATGGGTAAAGTGGACCACTTGTTAATACTTTTTTCTTTGCTTGCCGTGAAATCCACTTGTTATTATATAGCTACTCAAACTATAAAGAAGAACAACAGACATAGATCAATGTTATAGGACTACAAAAAAAAATGTTATATTTTCATAAATTTTTTAAGATAATGTGAGACTTATCAATAGATTGATTCTTTTTTATATTTAACATTTTATTAAATATAGTTAATTAATGTGAGACTTATCGATTAACATTTGACGGAGAGGGGAGGACGTTGAGCATAATAAAAGGAATAAGTCAAAAAGAATGAAGGGTTTGAGGAGAGGGATATTAGTCATTGTTAAATGGTGATGGGAACTTGATACACATATACAATGATAACAATAAAAGATATCTCTCAAAATGGAAGAACTATAAAATTGTATTGGAGAATTTTTTTGGGGGGTTTAGATAAATTCTTTAAATTCAATTCTTGTTGTTATAATACTTTCAAAATTTAATATGCAAGACACTTTCTTTAAATAAGGTGTAACATTTCTCTCTATTTTTTTTTTCTCATCCTCTCCCCCCAAAGCATTTCCCTCTCCTTCTCTCTACAAAATTTTGTAGGGATATAAAATATATCTTTTTATCCTTACAAAATTTTATATTTTGTTTGTAGTGATGATGGTGATAAGACCAAGCCTTGTTGTTCTTGAAAATTAAATAAGTCGCCATCACGCCCCACTCCTTGCACAAAAATATGTTTTATAAAGCATGGTGACAAGTAATTGAGGATTCAAAGTTTGGATAGAAAACCTAGTTCCCACTTACCAAACTACGATTAAATATCCATCACGTTAAAGGTGAAATAATAAATAAAATAATCATTTTAAATGGAGAGGTTTTAAAATATTCATCAAGCTAAAGCAGTGAATATAACAAAATTGGAGGTTTTTACTATATTAAACAACTTACAAATAAATATTAAATACTGATAAATAAAAAAAAATAAAAAAAAATATTAAATATATTTACATTATTCATTATTTTTTTAATTGAATTAGTTAGTTGCAAAATCAGTGAATGAAATTTATACTATGAGAACTAAATAAATTAGAGGCCTAAAAATATGAGACAATTAGCAACTCCCTTGGGCCGACCGTGTGACCACTTGACATTGATGTTTTTGGTACATTCCATGAAATTTATTTATAGTTGATTTTGATTATGTCCTTATTATGAGAATATCATAGACTTTTTATCTATTATTTTTTGTGAACATCCATTTATCTATTTTTAGAAAATCAATATAATATCTTTGATAAAAATTCTATTTTCATTTGCGAAAAATCCAAGGCAGTGAAGGCAACACTAAACAAGAAATTGACTTCTGAATTCTGATGAAGCACAAATTTTTATAGGAAGCAGAGAAATAAAATGTTAAATTGCACAACCTGCATTCATCTTTCATTCCAATTCAATCGTTCCTTCTGTCATAAGATAGCATGACATTATCATGGCCTATCCTTTTTAACCATAAAATTTAACATATACTATTAACTTAAATGTTGTTTCCATATTCAAGACAAAATAAGAAAGGATGCTATAGAGTACTATATATTATAAACTTATCAGTAGCTGTTAAATAGATTATCCACTCAATAGGATCACAGGATGCAACCTAACAAGGCATGATCTTGTACATAAAAAGATAGATTAGAAGAATATACATCTCTTTTTTTATACTGGGCTATGCCAAAACCTTACTGTCCCCAACAGTGCACAAAAAGCCAGAGCGACGGCAGCACGATTCTACTTTTACGTTACTACTAACAAATTCCTCTTTTCCTAACAAATTACTAATCATAAACAATTTACCACTGAAAAAACAATTCTACATTTACCACAACCCATTGGACACATGGTACTGGTGTACATCAAGAAGTTCTTCAAAATTCACATGTCTTGTGCATGGGTACCCTACCAGCAAACTCCTTTTTTCAACTACAAGAATTTTTGCAACCAATGACAATTTTGTGCATCCTTCTCTAAATTATCTCTCAGCTTCATAATTTCTTGCCTAGCTTGTGATTCGTCCATGGTATCTAGTGGCAAAGCAACAAACGATTCAAGAATTTTGCAAGCCTTTGCAGCCCCTTTAGATATCTCATCAGGTTCAATTACTCTCTTACGTTTGGAACCCACCTGAAAATTATAAGCAAAATTTTTGATGATTCGTTCAAATGTTGAGAAAGTTTTCAAATCACACAGTCCTTTCAAAATCTGAGCAAATGTGGACAAACAAACAGAAAAAAAAAAAAATTCCCCATCTTAAAAGAATAGGCTACCTAGCCAGACGAAAATTTGACTTATTTCCTTATGTTTATTCAGAGAAAGAAAATGCACATGCCACAAAAAATGATGTACCTCTTCTGTAGAAGAATCAATTAAGGGTATTGTAGAAGTAGAAAAATCTTCCAATTCTGCTGCCTTTTCTCTAGCTAGGGCGACAACACTTTCAGGGAAGTTTGCAAACTCAGCGACATGAATACCAAAACTCTGATCACAAGCTCCTGGTTCAACCTAGAAAGTAGAAACACAAGAAAAATAACGGGTTAAGTTGTTGTAAATATAGGTTGCTATTTGATCAGTACTGCAGTTTCTGAACTCTAATCTCCAGACTTCTTGAGAAGGTAAGTGATCAAACAACATTTTTAAAAGAAGCAACATGGAATGATCAGTAATATAGCTAGAAAGTATTTATTTTGGGGTGAAAAATATGAATAATAGATTTGCAGATATGTCATAGACCCTTTTCAGTGCATTTTTCAGAGAAAATAAAACTTTCAAATATAAAAAAAATGTTTAAATTTTTATGATAATTATAATTTTTTTTGTAAAAGTAACGATAATGGACTAGTGCACACTACAAACTTCATAAAGCCAATGGAGTAAACACAGCTTGCTAGATGGAAAAAATGTTTGGAAAGCATTTACCTTGTATAGCATAGTTAGCTTGCGAGTAGATGCATCAATATGTGCACTAACATGATAATTTGCTATACCAACAATTTGTTTGAGTGAATCATTTTCATGGGCTAATGCAGTCAGTTCATGAAAGTGAGTTGCAAATAAAGTAGGTGCTTTTATCACGTCAACTATGTGCTCACAAATGGCCCAAGCTAGACCTGCATATCACAACATAATATAAAACCTTATTTTAATGCACTAAAATGTTTATAACGAAATTTGGATACTAAGCCAACTGAATCAAAACATGAATTTATAAGGATATATTGACACCAATGTAAAACAACATTCCATAACTCATTTACTAATTATCTCGCAGAATGTAATTCTCATCAATCCAACTATCAAATTACAAACAACCAACATATTGACATAGCATGTCCAATTTAAGATAAATGGATGAATAAACTTTTGTCCATATTTTTTACTACTCATTTTAGAAGCATACATCAATGTATAAATTGGTTTACTATTGTTGATTAGTCTCTATTTATTATGGTTGATGTAGTTTTCCTTATTTTCTAGTTTTCGTTTCTCGAGAAATTTTCTCTTGTAACCCTCATCGTGAAATACAAGTCTTGATTCTAAACCATTTAAGAAGTATTAATATGAAAAATTGAGGAAATTTCATGTGATAGGGGAACTTTTTATCCAGCAGTGGATTTTATAAAAAAGACATTCAATAAAAAGTTATCCTATGGTTAAGAACACTTCTGATTTATAGCAGTGACTCAGTGCAGATGCTAACTCACGTATGCAAAGTTAATAAATGCTATGACATGAAAATTTCAGTATCTGGATCAAATACTTCAGTTTTATTTTTTTATCAGCAATGTAAACAACTCATGAGATCTTAGGTTAGATTAAAGCCTTAGGTTAGCGTTGTCGACAAATATAATATTACAATTATGATGCAGATTTAAGATATTGCAACACCAATGCATTAAAGGGAAAACTTAGTAGTGAAACAAACCAAATCCATCGTAAGTTGATGTCCCACGCCCCAACTCATCAATGATTATCAGGGACTTGTCGGTAGCTCCTTTTAATATTGATGAAGTTTCGAGCATTTCTTGCATAAAGGTAGAAACTCCACGAAGCTGGGGGAAATATAAAAAAACATCAGTACTCATATTAATTGAGGATACAATTATTGACTCAAAAATCAGCTTCGACTATAGCTTAAAAATGCGGTTATTACCGATGAACTTCAAAGTCCATAATAACATTGCAAACAAGGGATCATATGAGTGAATATGTGTGTTTGAATTAACAGGGAAGCATACTTTATATACCAAGGGTCATATATGCAAGGGTTTACAGTTACCCTAATTACTATAATTGCATAATAATACAACACAGAATTAGATCATAATTAAACTACTTAAATTATATCTAACATTTCCCCAGTGACGAGCATGTAAATCATGTAAAATATAATGACAATAAGTCAGCCTCCCTCTGAGTCATACAAAACTATTGAAGCACAATTCTTAATCTTTCAAAGCATACAGAATTGGCTTAGTTATTTTGCTAAATATTTAATAAAGTATCAAATACTTTCTAACAAATACAACTCTAACCGAACATTAAATAAAAAGGATGATTTGATGGTTGATAATATCAATAGTCACTGTAGCAATTTAGACCAGTTTCAACTTTCAAGCAACTTCCACTGTTCCAATCCCATTATTGTCATTACTTATTTTTAAAAAGCATTAAACTTTTGTGAAACGAGAAGAACAAAACGAAGGTTTTAAAATGCTACTAAGAGTGACAAAAACTTTTGTGCTAATCTAAGCTTGAAATAAAAAATCAATAAATTATTCAACGAGTTGCTTTATGTCAATAAAAGCCACAAACAAAGATATTAAAATGCTACTATAAGTGACTAAAAATATAGAATAGGACTCACTTGGCAGTCACCTGCACCAACACGAGCAAAAATACAATCACGAACAGATATGCTGGCTTTGTCACATGGAACAAAGCAACCAACTTGCGCCATCAAAATATTCACGCCCACCTACACGAATACATTTATGTTAATCAAATCTCCAACCTCAAATAGCCGGGTGGCAGAAGCAAGTATCTGAATTGTATAAATGAACTAAAATATCTAGACAAAGAAAGGTGAGGCACACCAATTTGATGGTCATGCCATGCTCAACATCAGCATAAAAATAGAAAGGTAATGTCTGAAATTTAATTATAAGACAAGCGAAAATGCTTAATTTTACCAATAAAATAGTGCAGAAGATAAGTACCTGCCGGATAAATGTTGATTTCCCACCCATGTTGGGCCCTGTTATTATTTGAAACCAACTTTTTCCTCTGATCTGATTTGTTAGAAAAAGAAAAATATAATTTGTAAGTGGCTTCAATTTAAATGAAGAAATGCCTATTACCTTCCGAAGACCTTACGAATACTTACAAGCTTACAATCATTTGGTATAAAATTCACCCAGTCTTGTGCCTCCACACAGGGGTGTCTGCTACCTTCTAAAATAATATCTCCTTTGTCCTATTAAAGCCAAGACAACAACATTCAATGCTAATTATCGAAGAGTTTTCCAACCGTAATAGGAGAGAAATAGAAACGGGGGATAACAGCAAGAAAAAAACAATACAGTTATTTTCAGAATAGAAAAATAGAAAACAACTATTAACATAGTACCGATGAGGTGATGTCGGGCCTTGTATATGGAGTAGGACAACTAGAAGCCAAGTCAGCAAAGCTTAGTAACACATCCAATTCTGAAATTAATCCAGCTAAAGATTCAAACACCTGCAGAAGGAAACTTCTTCAAGCTAGAGCAGATGAAACAAATAAATAGCCAAAACTAAGGTCATAACACTTGTGTTTTGGAGGGAATAAACAATCGAATTTAACCAAAACAAACCATGTAGTAAATCTACCCACCTCAGAGAAAGATGCTGCAATGTCAACTACTTGAATAACCAACTGTTTTTGACAGTTCTTGTACTCCTCAAGAATTTGTTGATATTTGTCCCCCAATTTTTTCAGCTTTGTGTTGGTAAACTTCACTCCATCTTTACGGGTTTCCAGTACAATAAACTGGGTGTTGAGCTTCTTCCTTATTTTCGGCTCCTCCTTCTTTGTGATTCTAAAAACATGTCCAAATTGTGTGCCCTTATCTAACTTTAATGACTTATCTACAGGAAGATCAAGATCATCAGCAGTTTGTCTGTGCAAGTCATGTATTTGGCTCTCTAGTAATTCTTGCTGCTCCTTAAGTTCGGTTAGTGCAGGGTCATAACTTGAAGAAATCATGTATTCCCCATTCTCCAGATGATCAAGGTCAACAGCATATTCTACTAGCTCAATGAATTTATTCAGGCGATCAGCACCAGTCCATAACTCCAAATCTTTCAAATACTTGCTGTTCATCATTGAAGAAAATTGTCCATCATACCTTTCCAGAGCACCTTTAATGTAAGGCAGTCTTATACTTGACTGCACATAAAAGACAAAAATGCAGTTCAGAAGAGGCCATGTCGTTAGCCAAATATGGGAAGCACAATCAACAATATATATATATATATATATATATGGGGAATTCTAACCTTGACCCATGTAGGTCAAGGTTAGCAACTATGACCTGAAGGAATTACTCACGCGCCCCCCCCCCCCACAATTTATTCGCGCCCCCTCCCCCCCATGTTTTCTCGCGCGCCCCCCATATTCCATGTAGGTCATAGTTGCTAACATTGACCACATATATATATATATATATATATATATATATATATATATATATATATATATATATATATATATATATAAGCAGAAAATAGGGGTGAGCCGGTGAGGGACCCTTCGTGACATTTTTGCTGAAATATAATAATATAAGGCAGTCATATCATAGCAAAGATAAAATTCTAATTTTTCTATAAGCTCCTAAATAGATAAAGTGCAGGAAAAGAAGGGCCAGAAGACCTTTCATGACATTTTTGCTGAAACATCCAACAAAGTGAAAAAAAAGTCTGAAATTGAATAACAATATAATATACTTACTAAGGCAATAAATAAAAGCTATTACTTACAAAATCTGAATACCCAAAAAAAGGGTTGCAAACAATATCACAGATTTTAGAGCTGGATCATAAACTACAATGTAAGACAGTCATAGAAAAGGTATAATTATACATTTTCTATTTAAACCTAACAGTAAGTACAGGTGAAATTTTACCTGATAAAGTTTAACAACATGCTGCAGACCAGCTCTTCGCTTCTGAAGATTGTGCACCAGTCGCTCAATGTCTGATATTCTTTTCAGATGCTGCCTCAGATCTTGGCGAAGCACAGTGTCCTCTACAAATGCTTGTACTACATCCAACCTGGAGTTAATTTCTTTTACATCTAATAATGGCTGCTTTAGCCACATGTGCAACAACCTTTTTCCCATTCCAGCTGTACAGGTCCTATTCATGAGACCAAACAAACTGAAATTTTTGTTTGCATCAGTTTTGCTTTCTAAGACATTAAGTGCCCTCATGGCTGCAGAATCTAGCCTCATGTAACTGTCAAGATCATACCTACGCAGAGTATAATTTTCATAATTGCTTTCGTCTGCAAGTAAATCAGTATAAGATAGCAGTGCCCCCAAAGCACTGGGTGCAAATTCAAATCCAGATACTAAATCTTGAACTGCTTCAATAGAACCTTTGACAAGCCTGCCAAGATCCTGTACCAGATCTCTAGTTTTAAACTCAGATTTCTTTCTCTCAGTTAGCATCACACCACATTTAGTCAACACATCACACAACATTTTATATTCAGTAGATTTTACACGCTCAACATACACAAGGCACTCTTTGCAACCAAGAGCAACTAATGCTGACTCCAAATTCGTGAAGTGACTGTCATCAAGGAATTCAGCCATCCCAAGTAGTCTCTTGGTTAGATCAACAAATCCTAATCCAATGGTGCACCCACTTTCACGGAATTTAAGTGACAGTGCAACAACAACTGGAGAATCTTGCATCTCACTGTTAGCAAACAGAATATCTTCAAAACTGCCAATATTACCAGGTGTGCCACTTTTGACCAGTCTCCAGTTAGAGCCGCTACCCTCATAGACCTCGAGTGTATGGTCTGTTCTCTCCAAAAGAAGATCACGGGCAACTGTTTCGAACATGTTCCTATTAACACTCACACTGGAAAGAGCATTTGATCCACTACCCAACTGTCGCAAAGCAGTAGTAGTGTGATAGTATGTTTTGGCAATGAATGTTGCATTTTCACCATGGGCAGTATAGTAATCCTGAATAATTGAAAAAAAGAATATTTAATCCAACTAAAATCATCATAGTTAATAAAATGTGAAGGGTGTGAAGATAAAGAATCCATTGACACAATATATAGAAAATATACTCAACAAAACGCTATAAAAAAACAGGAAACTCTTTGAAATATGAAGAATAGCAACATAAAAAATTATGATGTGTAATTGACAAATAGTAGCTTTTCTAGAAGTATTAGTACTTTCAATTATACTATGAGAAATTATTGTCTAGAAAGGCCCGTCTAAGAAGAAAGGGAGAAGGGTCTACTAGGCAGGTAATAACCAGTTGAGGGGCTAGTAGTGATTAGTCAAGAGGTATTCAATAGAAAATGGGCTGGATGGTGAGGGAGTGTACTTTGCAGAGGCATTCCCTTTGTTAAGTGGCCATTCACTATGTCTTTCTGAATTCTTGTAATAATACAACTTTTATTTATCTCTTTCTCCTCTGTTTTTACTTTCTGTTTTCTCACAAACTACCGAGATCCTAGCATAGTCCTGCCAAACTGACTTCGGGATTACAAACTTGGGAAATATTTTGTTTACTATTGCTCAGGTAAAAGAAAGCCTTTTTATATACATTTGTTCTTCTTCTTCTTCATAAATCCCTAGAGTTAAAATAAATGAAGATGAAGATATTATGACATTTCAGATATCAAAAAAATGCCTCCCAAAATACCTTAAAGATGTGCCTATACGAAAAATGCACTATTTAGCAATTTACTAAACAGAGTCATTAGAAACATAAAAAAATATGAATAGCAGTGACAAACTTACCCGACGATCAAAAAGCCTAATGGCCCTCGGGTCCTGGAACACAAGTGAATGAAGTTATTAAATGGAAATGAAAGGACAAATTATAACTAACTATCGCGTATATAGCTATTGCATGCCAAATTTAGAAAGTTCAAACAAGGAAAAAAAAAAAGGGTTTTTTTTAGAACATATTTGAACACATCTCATAACATAAGCACTAACATTAGTGTTTAAACATACTTATAAGATGTTTTCAGCTTATATCAGTAAGTATCGGCAAATAGCTTATCAAATAAGTGATTTTCAGTCTTTTACCCAAACACGCCATAATAAGTATATGAATCAATTCATTTGAGAAAGGAAAACACTTACATCAGGTAGGGTTTTGAAAAATGAAAGAAACCCTTGTGCTTGTTTAGAATCTAGCAAAAGTTACAAAAAACACAAAACCCATTAAAATAAAAGCTGAATCAATCATCAATAACAACGAAATAGAACAAAAGAAAACGAATTGATTGTAACGTGGGTGAAATGCGATACCTAATTTGAGTTCGGGAAGTTTATTATTGAAGCCATCGAAGTTTTCATCCATTGGAGATGTAAATTAGGGTTAAAAATTAGGGTTTAACAGAGAAACAGGGAAGAAGGTTTTTGTGAGTGAATGAATGAATTGGGAAATGAAACGAAGAAAGTGGTTTTGTGGTGTTTTTTTTGGTTGTGTTGTGGCGGGAAATGTTCGCGGGCTTTTTGTTCTTTAAGCCCATGGGTTTTGATAATAGAGTGAGTATGTGATATTTAAAACAAAACAAGAAAGCCCAAACAATAATAGATGGTGACATGATGCCAGACATGATAAAAGAATTTGTAGTTGTATTGTAGCCTTGTAGGTTTGAATTTAGGGTTTGAATTTTTTCCGATTTTAAATGAAAGTGGCGGACGGGTAATGAAGACATGCCGTAGTGCACCTTAAAAATGTAAAATTCGAAAAAAAAAGTGAACTACTAGACAAAAAAATAAGTTATTAAATTATTTGATATTTTATCTAAAATTTTAATTGCATAATATGTTATTTAAAAATATCATTAAATATCGAGACTATTTGATTTCATAACTACGATTGACAAAATCTCTCCCTATACTGCTCAATCCTAAGAGACGCAATACCACATCGGCAAAATCATATCACAAGTCACACAAAAATGATCGATCGACTCTTCACCCTCCTCTATACTCAAGCCTTAAGCCGTACAATCATTATTTATTTGGAAAAATCATCTATATTTTTTTTTTTTTTTGAATCGGCAAATATATTAATAAAGCATACTCATAACAAGATGTTCATGAGTAGCTAGGATCCAAAGGATCAAGAATACAACAAAAGCCAAAGCCACCAACCACCCATACAAGCTAACAGAGGGGGTGGGATACAGAAACTAAACAAACCAAATATTAAGGCAGTGGGCGCCCAGTAAACAGGAAAACAACACCACCAAAAGAGCACACACCCAAACAAAATCCCACCAACCCGCCACTATATTACTATGAAGGAAACTTTAGAGCCATCTAATCAAATCATAGTAGAAAAAAACTAGATATGATGCAAGAAGACATTGCTCATAAATAGTTGTTACTATTGTTTAACTATTATTTAATTAAACTCTAGATAGCAGCCAAATTTCTCTCATCCATAATTGAGTAATGGACAACAATGGTTTGCTTTTGTGTCAAAAGCTATAGAAAACGATAACAAACACCACATCAGGCAAAAAATCAAAAATAAGAATCAAACAAGATTCTTTCTTGGTGTCTAGCTAATTTCATCACATAACATAAAACAACCTAGTAAGATTTTCTGTTGATCACAAGGAAGAAAAAACAAAGGGAATACTCCAACAACAAATTTCATTTCACCAATTATAGGGCGTGCCCACTGTATGTGAAACGTTTGTTGAATAAATGGAAAATACTTACAATACTATATCAAGTCTTTTTTTTTTTTTTGACAAATATATCAAGTCTTGTTATATATGTAAGTAAAATTTGAATTTATTTTAATGAAAATGAAATATAAAAAAAAATGATATTGAATAATTAAATGATGTGTAAGTACTCAACAAAACTTTAAGATACAGAGTGTTACTTCTTTCGTCTCAAAATATAAGGGGAATTTGGTCAACCATGTCCATAGTGAATGTATTTAGTTCAATTTGTTCACTAAATACATTCATTTTTGTTGACAAATTTTCTATTACATTTTGAGACGGAGAGAATATTTCTTTAACCAAATTTAATACTCCATCCGATCATAAATATACGAAAAAATTTATTTTTTAAATTCATTGATAATCTAATGTATCTAATTCATATTACAGACCAAATGTATTAGATTTTCATTGAATTTAAAAAATAAACCTTTTCTTTTATTTAAGACCAGAGGTAATCCGATACAATACAATAAATACACTAGTGACAAAGCTGTGTCATTTCTTCTGGCCCGCGTACACATGGAACTCATTAGCTTTAGATATTTTCAACAAGTGAAGAAAATTCATTGTGGGCTAATTATTACACCATTATAATTTGAGATTTCAAGTTAACTAACATACAATCCTTTCTCAAATGGACTGGAGTCACTACAATATGACCTGAAAATCCTTTCTCTCATTTGGAGTGTTTTGTAACCCGCCTTGGTGGAAAGAATTTAAGGTAGAAGATGTTGGAGTATTTTCCTCTTAGTTTGTTATATTTTCTCTCTTATTTATTTTATGACCAATTTTGAAATTCAAATATAAATCTGAGTCATAGATAAATGTTGCCACAAACTCTAGTTTTTCTCTCAACATTTGTATCTATTTATACCAATGTACTTTGATTGTAAATAATGAATCGAATCACTTTCATCCATAAGCTTATTTCTCTCTTTTTTTTTTTTACCAAAAATTAAAGCTTATTTCTCTTTAGAAGAGAGCTTTTGTTGATTTGGTATGTGAAGATGTGGAATATTAAATTTCCTATAGTTACAACGACACATTAGAAATTGATATCAATCATCCGATCATAAATTAATTTAATGGTAGTGTTGTTTTAATGGAAAAATCGCAGTTTTTAATTTAAACCGTTTGAATCTTAGATGGACAGTCAAGATAAAAAAACAGTGTGAAATTGCGTGTATATATTACAGCAGCAACATATCTTAATCCAAAGATGTGGTCTATAGAGAGCTCGAAATGGTACAATTTTCTCATTAAATAGTGTTGGGAGATGGTGAAAGCGATGCAAATTGGTTGTCTGGGACTCGGCGGATTCTATCATTTAAGTTATGTGTATTTTCTAAGTTGTTTATTAATCATATAGAATGCATTCTTAGATAGTCTCCACGCCTAAGTTAATTGATCTAATTTTTTTTTTGGCGAGTAGAGCACCTCTTATACTTTTTTCGTAAAAGTTATCGTCAAAATTAACAAATTTGTCTAAAATACGTTTGAACATTATACATGTATTAGCTGTCTAGACCTAACACAAGTACTTTGGCGCGCACTGTATGAGTGTTGTAAATTTCCGATATCAAATTTAAATTTCTATAGCCCTAAAAAAAAACTAGCCACTTTAAATATGGTGTCATAGTTATCTTCTATTTGAAAGCAACCCCACAAGAACAATTAACCCCTTAATTTGTTTGCAATATATGTGGTCCTTAAATTGTATGACAGTCTAAATCTAAAGTAGTGGCGATTTGAGAGTCCTAAGCTATTGAAAGAAAGAAAGTGGGGAGAACGGCATGCATAAATGGAAAAGACATAGACACAGAAAAACCATCAATTTTTTTGTTAGTGTACTATATAGCTTTCAAGTGTGAATGTAGACTATCACCACCATTTTGAAAACACAAGTTGAGGAAATCATGGGGTGTTTTTCATTACAATTGGTCTATTGATCTTTATAACTTGACATAGATCCCAGTGGCAAGTACAAGCACACGCACATTTGCACTATTCTAGTACTATTGCAATGATACATATATATTATATCTTCTTTGTTATACATAGAGAAACAGATGAATCATATAATTGTGTTTGTATTTATATTTGGTATGAATTTAGATAGAATTGTGTAATGAATAGTCTAAGACGAGTTCAATAGTAGATTTGTTAGGTCTAAGTTTAATTTAGAGTACGAGTCATTATAAGAGTTAGGAGTTTTTAGGACTCTCAATGAAAGCACCAATGAAATAAACAAAGTAAATTAATTTTACTCTACTTCAAGGGTAGAGAAGCCTCCTAAAACGAAAATAACAAAAATACTAAAAACTAACATTTTTCATTCATTTTGATTGATTATTATTACATTCATAGTTGCTCTACTTATAACCTAGAAAATAGCATATTCCTTAGCATATTCTATCTAAAGCTTATCTAGAACATTCTACAGACATAGTGACTCATTATACTAAAAGAAAGTCCTAGAAACTCTTATAATGACTCATACTCTAAATTAGACTTGGACCTAACAAATCTACTATTGAACTCATCTTAGACTATTCATTACAAATTGATAGAATTAGTTTTGGTAGAATTGCTTTTAGCAAAAGTGATTTTAACATAATTGATTTATATTTGGATACAATTGTATAAAAGTGAATTGAACAATGAATTTCAGTGTAAAAATCGTACTTAAATTCAAAAGCTACAAATCTTAATTTCTAGTAGAGTCAATTCTAGTGGCAGAATCAGTTTTGTTTTAGAATAACCAAACAACTTAAATTCACTTGAGAATCAATTTTACACCTCTAAAATTGTTTTTGACTCTTTTATAAGTCAAACCAAACGCATACACTAAGTGATTAATGAATTTTGATTAAGACCACATCGTTAATAAATATTTGATTGAGAGACTGACTAAATATTCAATCAAACTTTATTTATTTCTTAATCAAATTATAGATTATTGAATTAGTTTTTTAGCTGAGACCCTGATGCTTCGTTTGGTTTGAAGGAAAGAAAATAGGAAGGAAGGAAAATACGAAATTCGAGAGATGTTTTTGGATTATAAAATAGTCTAAATACATGCATTGGTTTCCGTGTTTCACTTTCTTTCCTCCCATTTTCTCTCCAACCAAACAAACCCTGAGAGTCAAAGAGTACTGTCTGAAACGATAAAAAGAGGTTGAAAAAAAGTAAATGTAAGTATGTAACTAAAAATATCTATGAAATTAAGTAAGAAGATAAGCACGCATGGGAAGAGGGAACAAATAACTACTTAAAACATTCTCAAATATAGATGTGATGGATATAGATATATAGATAATCATATACATGAACATTTATCTATCTATATCTACTATCTACAACTATACAATACAGTAATACACCACAAAAAAAGAGAGTGATGGTGCATCTCTTTTTGGTGAAAGTGACGTTCTGAGCAACCCCAGTCAAAGGGAGCATATTGGCTAGCCAGCCAGCTACATATATAGTATAGTATTGCATTCTTGGTTGGTTTGGTTGGATAGAAATAATAATAATTGTACTATCTCCTATCTCCACCACTTATCTCCTCTTAGGGTTAGATTAAGCTATAGTACACTCATACACGTGGGACTTTTTTCTTCTAAATTTTTTTTTAGGTCAGGTGACCTAATGGTTAAAAAATCTACTTGTAAGATGAATAAATAAAGTGTTTAGAAATTGAATCATATCTCTTATATATAAAATCATGATGTTCGTACCAAATAAGTCATGCTTTTGGAGACTTTTTCTTCTAAATTTTAAACGATGAATGAATAATGTATGATAAATTATTATAATGACAAAGAGAATTAAAAGAAAATAAATTATTTTAGTTGGTGGCAATTACTATGGACAAAAATGCCTTCATTTGCTCACCGTATTGAACAATTGGTCTTATATTTTGCTGGTTTTAATTTGGAGCTATAGTTTAAATGGGAATATATTATTTTATTTTTAAATTTTTTTTAATAAAATTTTAATTTTTTATTATTAAAAGTTAGGGTTTACTATTAAGTTATATTTGGAAGGTTCAAGACTTTTTTGGTGTTATTGCCATAGCATTTTGCCATTCGTGAAACGTTTGCGAGACATTTTCACGTGATATATAGCATTACCCTATTCCGATACTTTTAATTTAACTAATCAAAACTTATAATAGATTGAATCATAATTTGAATTTTTATATTATGGTTCTAGGAGAATGAGACTCTAATAGTCTAGAGTTTGGGACAAATTCTGATATATTAAGTGGTTCTATATAGTCCTCTCCCAAATATAGTTGGAGCGCGTTGATTGATATTTGATCGCTTATTTGCACACAAAGAAAAGTATACATAATGAATGGTCGATCTATTGAATAGAGTTGAGTTGTCTAATAGATTAATCTCTATTGAAGATGTTTTAATGTATATTTCGGTTAGGTCAAATGCCCAATGTTGAGAATCACATATCCAAATCTAATAAATAGTCCAATCTAAGGTGCGAGTTCCGAGGGCAAGGTATGTTGACTACTTACACCACTTTTGACTCCACAACGAATCCAGACTATATCTAAGCACAACCGTTTGATCCATTTATATTAGTGTGGCTTGCAACCACACCTAGGTACCTTCTCACCGGTGGTATTGGCTTGGCCGCTTGGGACTTTGGAGTATGCTCTTCCTCGAGGTCTCAAGTTCGATTCTCTCCACAGTGACAATTTAGATGGGTTAATTTAACTTCTTCAAAAAAAAAAACCTGCCGCCGTTATTCTTACAGCTCAAGAAAACCGTTTTATTCCGTATACATAATACTATACATGCTAAAAATGTTAAATTATCAGCACAAATTTAATAAATATATTTGATGTTAAACTTTGATGTCTTTAATATTTGATAAACAAAATTCATCAGCAATTCATATTTTTCATCCAATTCAGTCAAAATAAGGGGGTGGGGCAAAATTCTGAAATTAAAAAGGAGGGCTAAAATCCAAATTCCATCATATTGGAGAGGTTATAATTCCAAAATTTAAAATAATTAAACCATATAATCAAAATCAAACATTTTTAAAATGCTCACTGCACCATGACTTCTTTCATGTGAATGCACCTAATCTATTCCCTAATGACAAGTGATTCAAATTGATTTTTAATTTTTGTGTCAATTCCTCAAAGTTGTGCCCACCACCACGTGAAGTGGCACAAACTATAACTTTTTCTATCCACTCACTTTCTTTCATTTTATCTTCCCTAAAGTGGCTATAAACTTTTTCCTCAAAAGCAATATGATCCTTCCTTGTCTATATACATTATTTCACTCTTGTTTCATTCTTTACCTTCTTTCCCTCTCCTCTCATTGCTCATTAATATTCAACTATCTCATGCTTAATTAAACAAGGTATTATATTAATATTATTAATATATTTATGTGCTGTCATTCTCATACTGTATAGTACTTTGCATTCTTTGAACAAGCCAATTTATTGTACAATTTATTATATATACCATCACTCTCACACACAACCTACATACGGTAGTACAGTTATTATGTGTCTTTCTCACTACATAATGTGTTCCTTTATTTATTTGCAGGATGTAGCAGAAAAAAATTAACAAAAATGAACTCATGAAAAGGATAATCACTAGTTTCTGCTCTTTACTTAAATAGGAATTAACATGTTGTTCTCATTTCTCATCCATTGGAAACTAGTCTCAATATGATTAACAAACCAAAATCAAAATAATATCTATATCTATCATCATCATCAACATCAAGACATGTACTATAGCTAGGGTTATTGTTTTTTTATATATAGATATGTATTCAACAAATAGTTCTCTCAATGGAAATAACCTAACATTTTCATCCTCTAAATCACTTTTTTGTAATTCCTTTGAAAGCAACTTAACTTCATCAAAAGATCACCATGATATTCAAAATCACAACATCCATTCCCCTTTTCCTCTCCCTCATTTCCCTTTCTTACAATTCCCTAATTATCCTGATGATATTGATGATCCTTTTCAAGACAATCACCAAATCTTCCTTCAACAACAAAATGATGATGTTGATTTCCATCTTCATGAACCTCATCATCATGTAGGTCAGCAGCTGCCTTCAAATTCATCGATAATCGATGCAAACAAAGGTATTGTTAATAATCTTGTTCATGAAGCAGATGGTACTAAAGGAAAAACAAAAGTGGATCATCATCATCATAAGGTGCAGCAGATCCAACAAAGAAAAGGTTCTAGCAAGAGAGATCGGCATAGCAAGATAAAAACCGCGAAAGGATTAAGAGATCGGAGAATGAGACTTTCTCTTGAAGTTGCAAAGAGGTTTTTTGGTCTTCAAGATATGTTAGGATTTGAGAAAGCAAGTAAAACAGTTGATTGGTTACTCAACCAATCAAAAGTTGAAATCAAACACCTTGCAAGAGAAAAGAATCTTCATTTCCCTACTAAGAGTTCATCTTCAACTTCTGAATGTACTGAAGGTGTTTCAAGCTTGGATAATGAAGTAGAAAATCTAGAAGAGCCACATCAACAAAAAGTGGTTATGAAGAGATCAAGAAATAGAACTAACAAGGTTTATAGAAAGAGTGCATTCAATTCTATTAGTAGAGAAAAAGCAAGAGAAAGGGCAAGAGAAAGAACTAAAGAAAAATTAATGAATTCAAAGCAATGCAATGAAGAAGGAACAAAAACTACTAACCTTATTTGGAACCCTTTTGAAAGTGTGGAAGGTACAAATCAAAGACAAAGTTTGAATCATTCTTCTATTGATCATCATGTGAAGCTGATTAATGAAGTTGAAGTTGAAAGAAGGTGTGAAAAAACAAAGGAACAAGATTCAGATGAAGATGATTCTTTGTTCATTATGTGCAAATGGAGTCCACCTTTGATGTTCAATTCTCCCAATAATCTTCAACGAGTAAGTTCAAATTTTTATTCAACCATGCATGTGTATATAATTATAGTTATATATAGTATTGAAGAATATATTGGTGATATATATATAATATTCATGAAATTGTTTGCAGCATCATCAATTTGAACAATTTGATCAATCCATGGAAAAACTTTGTTGGGAGGGCTACAACAACCGCATCTAACATGTCTCTTATCATCATCTCCTTTTTGTGTCAGTACTCTCTCAGGTTCAGAATAAAATGCATTATGCATATATTGATATGTATTTTCTTTGTTTTCCTTTTGGAATGTTATGTGTTGAGGTATCTTCAGAATTTTGGAAACAACATTTCATAAATATTGTTGTGTGTGTGTTGTGTCATTTCTATATAAAGTGTTGCCTCTTTTTCTTGTTTGTTTCTGTTATGAGTTCTGACCCTTTGGTACAAATTTATTAGAATCTCTTGTAAGGGTTGGTTTTAATTGATAAACAAACAACTGATTGATTAATGCACAATTAATTGTATAAGATTTAACATTTTAGCTTTGAAATTGAGATGATGTGTTCAACTTTTATGCTGCTGCTGTTGATGTCATGTACACTTACAAAATAGTCTTACTGATCTTATTACCTGACATATTTGCACATGTTAGTGTTGTTTTTTCTTCCATTAAAGTCCAACTGTCCCTTGAGAAAGGGTTAGGGTTACTTGTGTAGGTGTTTCTAATAATATAATTGTTTAATTAGTTAATTTCCCCTAACTATACATTTTATGAATTTATATTGTGTAAGTTAGCTTATCTTTTTATATAGGTCACTCTATATTGAAAAAAATTCAAGTGAGTCTAAAATAAGTATAAAGAGTGATACTACAAATCGATTATGCAAAGATAAGTTAGTTTATATAAAAATTTGATATGATATTTGAGGTCGTTCATCGGATCGGACGACCACCATTTAATAGTTGTTAGGTGTACTCAAGGAGTTATTGAAAAAAAAAACTCAAGTGACGTGTTAAATAGGTTTATTTTACAAGCTGATTTTACAAAGATTGGTGATACAATATTAAAAACTTTTTTTTTGAAACGGCAATATTTTTTATAGGGAAAGAAATGAACAAAGTACAAGACGTACTCCATCCACATAGAGATTGAGTACGGAAAGAACACAAACCGAAACTCAAACAAGCGAAAACACCCGAACAATAACAAAGAAGTCCGGCACAATCCGCCTAAAAACAAACTACCTCAAAATACAATATAGGGGATTGGTACTCCATTCGTAATATAAACACGGAGTCTTACCCTTAAGAGCTAAGAACCACTTCCAAGACACATATTTAATTCCTTCAAAAACACTATCTACCTCTATCACCTTCCCTCGGAATTCGTTACGGGCTTTCCAAATCATCCAAATGACCGCATGCCAAATCATCACAACTCCCTTCCAACCGCTCTTGCCTTTCTTATTAGAGACTAGGAAAGACTCGAATAAGGACGAAATATCCGCCGGTAAAAAACTTAATATTGAAAACTTAATATTGAATAGGCGATCTTATACACAACCGGCTAGAATTTGACTTTAGTCTAACTCAATCTTATAAAATCAATTTATATTTAAGTGAGAATAGGCTCTTATATATTCACTTATAAACATTGTAAGACACCATCCCATCAAATATGAAACCCTTAACTGCAAATACAAATTTACAGTAGTTTGCATTGGGCAAAAATTTAATATGGTATCAATTTGAACTTTCTTTATAATACATGCATGCAGTTGAATTTTAGTATTATAAGTCAAGAGAAAATCTTAATTACTTCTAATGCAAGTTACCAAATCTTGAAACAACCTACTAGTATTCTTTATATGATTTTACTTCATTTAATGTTAGCAAGTCTATCTCCTATAATTAATATTGAGAAGCATTCAACGACATAAACCATTAAGTTTTGTATAGTGGCGAGAGATTTTGATAGTATGCTAGAGGTCTTGGGTTCGATCACCAGTTTCATTAACATAAAAAATTTCAAGAACATTCACTATCTAAGAACATAAGAAATGTGAAACAGCAAAAAAAAAAAAAAACATAAGAAATGTATATCCCCATAAGGGACAATTATGTGCAATATATGTTGTGATGTTGTGTCTTCCAAGTCTGTAACATAACATAACAAAGTTCTAAGCTCTAAAGAGAATAAAATTTACTCCTTCCATTTTAAATTAAGTGTCGTTTGAGTTACGTGTGCACTGTTCATACAATATATTTTGACCATATATCTTGATTAATATATAAAATTAAATATTAACATATATGATATTGTTCAATTTGTTTCGATAAATATTTTCAAAATATAAAAAAAAATTAGAATTTTTTATAATACATAATTAAAAATATTTGTTATCAAAGATGTACATTAGTATACATAAACTGGTCAATTGTGACACTTATTTCGAAACAAAAAGAGGAAAAAAGAAATGCACAGGGTGAATGCATAAACTATTTGGTGTCTACATTGTGTGTCCTTTTTGAAGTATTAGTCAAATGCAATTGTTGAGAGTAATGATCCAACCTTCAACCTCTTCTTTCTTTTTCTGTCAAGTTGTTAATGATCAAAGTTTTCATTCCTTAAAATATATAAATAAAAGAAAATCTTGAATCAAAATTTCCTCACTCTCTACTTTAGCCACCACACCAACTTACTCCTATGTGCAATTGATGAATTAAAAAAAAAAAAAATACCCAAAATAAATGTAAAAATAAACAAAAGAGCCTTAATTCTTTATGTAGGGTGTCTCATTTGAGATTGAGAGGTATTGGAGTCCTTCTTATGTCAGATGTAATGATAGCTAGTTAGTAGTTACAATGTACCTGCCATGAATGAGTCAATTCATGATATAGCACTAAACAATTTTTGAAAAAGATTAATTTGTATACAAAGACTGTTTAATTTCTTTTATACTCACATGAAATCATACTATAATATAATACATTTATATAAATTGATTTTTATAATGTCTCAATAAATATCTATACATCTCATAATTTGATTAGATGCCTGTATAAAATATTATTGGTGTGCTCTTCAAAAAAAAAAATTTCTTTAAACTAAGAAAAATATAAATATATTATTAGTGAGTACAAATTAAATAATTTAAATAAACCGACAATTTGTCTCCAAATGATCATCTCAGACTCAAATAATATTCTTCACATTGGTTTAATTGATTTTTTTTTTCATGATAGTATAGAGACTAAATTGATGTATTTAAGGACTACTTACTAATGATAAACTTAATGGATGGTAAAAATTAAGAAACTATCAAACGTTAATTGGTGTAGTGATTATTGGTGTTGAATTTGGTAGAGAGAACTACAATTGTAATTAGAAAGAAACTAAAATCATTTGATATCAGAATTCGTCTTTACTAGCCTAAGACCCGGGTGAAAAGAATAATTAGACAAGAGAATAATTTAATCTGTAATTGATTTTAATGGTTTAAAGACTAAATTAGTTTAAGGATGAATTAATTGACTTTTTATTCAATCTTTGCCACTAATGTTGAGTAGGGAAATTATCTATTTCTAAAAAACGTAGAGTGAATAACTTTTTTTTTTTGGAATAACTTTGAACATGGCCTTTTGTGTTCATCTCACAACCTAGCATAATCCATATTTCATGCACTGCACACAGTCAAAAGTCAACAGTCAAGAAACAAAAAGATAAGAACAAGATTTCATAGCATAACCTAGCATAGCATATAGCGTAGGAATCATTTAGAGGTGCTTGGTTTGTACTACTCCGTTCTAAAATATAAAAGAAAGTTAGTCAAATAAAATTAGTTTATTTGGACCAAATTCTTAACTAAATACATTAATTTTTATTGACTACTAACCTCTTATATTTTAAGACGGAGGAAGTATAGAACTAGCAAAGAAAAAAGGATATTGTATACTGTATTTTCTCAGAGTATCAGCTCTGCACTGTCACTCTTTCTCATGCATGTGGTGTGGCTCATTGAATTGTGTCTTAGTTTCTACCATATAGAGAAACAAATTAAAGAAGGAATCTATAAAGTTTCAATTATTACCTTGTTCTGTTTCACAAGAGGAATTTTGATAATTTTTAGGTTTTTTTTTCTTTCTAAATTTCCAAATCATTTTATTACTTCAAGTTTCTGTCTGTCAAGTAAGGTTTCCTTGTCATTTTTAAAGTGCCTTTGTTAATTAATCATGGTGTTGTGGTTTGAGTTTTAAGTTTAGATTAACATTTTGTCTAATTTGCTAACTTCTTAATTTATAGGAGACATTCAAGGAAATCAACTAAATTAGCTTTTGCTTCAAAAAAAAAAAAAACTAAATTAGCTTTGTTTGGGAGTTAAGAAAAAGCATGAAAAATGAAGGAGAGTCTCTTTGTTTTATGAACGTTTTCAAATGAACAAATATCAGCCTATGATTAGTATCATGTGGATGTATTAGAATTATAGTGACTTACCTATGATATGCATTACTTCTAATATAGTCGCATCCTGCTAAAAAACATAAGGTATACAATTGCGCACAGATGATGTGATAGAAAATTATTATAAATAAATTATGTATTCGCAATGAACCCATTTTATCACCAAACTCTCCTCAAGATGATTTTTTTTTTTTGGTTTCTATGACATTGGTACGAAATTTCTACCACCGTTAACGATGACTAATCTCCGTCGGGGGAACCTGTGGGACACACATGGTGAATTCTTCCCAACTGAATTTTCTACTTACACATTAGCCAGAGTCAGGAATCGAACTCCTGATCACATACTTAAGCGGATCAAGACCCTTACCACTTGTACCAACTCATCGTTGGTCCTCAAGATGAAACTTTAATGTGATTGAAAAAGAAAATTAAATTGTGAGCCTCCTTAAAAATTCCTTTATATAGTATACACGTAAAATAAATTATAAAAAATATCAAATTTTACCAATAATTGAACTTGGGTAGAGGAGAATATCATACTATTATGAAACAAATTATAAAAAATGTCAAGTTGAAGAATTAATTTTTAAAACCCTTATTATCATCAAATTTTCAAAGTTTGTTTACTGTCAAAACTTTGGAAAGATTATCTATCTGGATTTTTGCACAAAACAAAATTAATGGACATCTGCCTTTGCCATCAGAATTGTAATTTGATGTCTCTGTCTTCTCATTCATTTCATCCAATCCATATGGAACCTAGAAACAGGCAGATCCCTAAAATGACAGAAACATACAAATGCCCTAAAACCAGCTGGACCAAATCCAGAAACCTACAGACCAAATCCAGAAACTTACCCCATCCCTAAAAAATCATAAAATTTGTAGGTTCAACTTTTCCACATATATTTCTAACAACTATCAACATCACAAAAAAAATCTAGAAAATCACTCATGAAAAAGATGTAAAACCAGATCTCAGATCTGAATAGTTAGAAATATCTTAAATTTGGAGTCAGATCCATAAATGACCAAAAAAATCACAAATTTAAGAAACAATATATTTTATTTAAAAATAAAATGAAATATACAAAATAATCATGATGAAATTAGTAAATATATACAAGAAAAATAAAATTATTATAAAAAAAAAATTAAAAATCTTGTTGGATGCCCTAAATTACACTACAAAATTAATTAAAGCCGCAAATGCTTTCATATGTGGTAAATTAGTAACTAAGTTCAAACTCTTTCACCATAAAAGTTATGAGAAAGAAGAAGAATATCACTTATGTCAAAAAAAAAACTACCATTTTCAGCTTAAAAAGTACAAACCCTTTAACCCAACCAAAACCCTTTTAGGTTTTTACCAAGGAAGGATTATGGGTAGAAAAATCATGAACAGAAAAAGAAAAAAAAACATGAAAAAACCAAAAAGAAGAGAAAATATACCCGGATCCAGAAATGAGAGACACAATATTACAGCAAATCCAAAAAATATGCAGATAAGATGATGAGTATAGTAAAACCCTAGGTTAGGTAGGGTTAAGAAACCCTAATGGTGATGAAAAATGGACATTAGTGGTTTGTATTTGAGTAATGATTAATTCTTGCACAAATGAAAGATACCAAATAGAGAGTGGTTGATTGGTTTTCAAATAGAACAAGCAATGTCGTCTCTCTCTTTTTGTGTAAAGGATGATTGTTATTATTAGGGCAAGTAGTAAATAATTGCAAAACCAGGACAATCTGCTTTTTTGCTTTCTTTAGCTTATCTTTCTCTCAGTTCTCAGTCTGTCTCTCATTTTTGTTTGTTGCTAGATACCAATACTGTTGACTTAACTCATGGAAACATGGAAAATAGAAAGGTTAAACATATAATTAATAATGATCATTTTGTCAAAAAACATTAAATAATGATCATTTTGTCTCTTGAGCTTAACTTAAGCTCAAGTGGTAGGACATTGTATCATATAGGTAGGAAGCGGGAGTTCGAACTCCGATCCGGTCATTCTACGTATCTATTTTAAAGGCGAAATTTTTAGTCACTAGAGTACAAAAAAAAAATACGGATGGGAATAAATAATACTTATACTTAAATAAGGATAAGGTTTTTTCCCTCTAAGTTTAATTATCTACTAATATTAGTTTTGTGAGACTATTTAGAAGAACTTGTAAAAAAATATCTTGTGACAATTCATAAATTTGTTAGTTTATTTTCATAAATTATTCAATATTGCTTATAAAATAGCTCAAAGCATATATAAAAAGTAAAAACAATTTAACTTTTTTTATTGTTAAAAATTAGCTTATGAAAATTTATACATAAGCGCTTATCATAATAAACATTTGTGTTATAAGCTATAAAGATATTTTTATCAATAGCTCAAAGCATATATTAAAAGTAAAAACAATTTAACTTATTTTATTGTTAAAAAGTAGCTTATAAAAACTTATATATAAGTGCTTATCATGATAAACATTTGTGTTATAAGTTGTAAAGATATTTTTATCCAGTTTGGCCCAAATTGACTTACATTTACAAGAAGACCGGTGTTCTATCTCTCTTTTATTAAAATCCCTACAAAGGTGAGGAATACTATTATACGACTACAAAGGAATTTCTTGTGGGGTGGGACTTCGGGTGACAAAAGTAAAAATTTTTGGGTTAATTGGAGGGAGGTTTGCCGACCAAAGAATGAGGGGGGTCTTGGAGTGAAAGATATAAAGTGGTTTAATTTATCTTTATTAGCAAAGTGGCGGTGGAGGTTACTAGTGGAAGATGGCGCGCTTTGGAAAAATGTATTGGAAGCTAGATATGGGGGTGTGGGTCGATTGCATTTGTCTTTTGGAAGAGGAACTAATTCTTCTTTATGGTGGAAGGACCTTGTGAGTTTGGGGGTTGAAAGAGGGGTGGTGGGTGATTGGTCTCAACAAGTTTTTGCAAAGAATGTGGGGTGTGGTGATTCGACTAGCTTTTGGCTTGATCATTGGGTTGGGGAGGCTCCGTTATGTGAAATTTTCCCAAGACTTTTTAAAATTTCAAATCAACCGGAGTGTAAAATTCAAGAAATGGGGGTGTGGGTGGGCGAGAGGTGGGAATGGAGATTTCGTTGGAGGAGGACTTTTTTCATGTGGGAGAGAATCAATTGTATGTGAAATTAGTCGAAGCAATTGAGGCGTTCCTAATTACCAAAGAGGCGGATTCTTGGACTTTCTCTCTTGGAGGTACTTTCTCGGTTAGTGCTATGTATATGTACCTTTACTCTAAGTTTTTCCCTTGTTCATCTTTTGGTTTGGCCCTCCCGGCGGTGGTTGCTAATGTATGGCGGAGTTGGGCGCCGTCAAAGGTAATTGTTTTCTCTTGGCAAGCCCTTCTTGGCCGACTTCCAACTCGGTCAAATCTAGCATATAGGGGGATACTTCAAAGTGGAGAGGCTTCTAGGTGCATATGGTGTGAAGATGCGATAGAGACGGAAAATCATCTTTTTTGTTCGCGTCCTATTGCTTGGGCGGTATGGAGCAAGGTTCATTCGTGGTTCGGAGTTGATACGGTTATTCCGGAGACTATGCCTTCTTTGTTTGAGAGTTTCCTAGTATCACTACGGAAAGGTAAGAGCGGTTGGAAAGGGATAGTAATGATTTGGCATGCGGTTGTATGGGTCTTGTGGCGCGCTAGGAATGACAAAGTATTTGGGAACAAATCGCTTGACGTGGGGGAAATTTTGGATTTGGCCAAATATGCTTCTTGGAAGTGGTTGTTGTCAAAAAGGTTACTTCACCATGTATATTTTATGAATGGCATGTAGCACCGTTAGAGTGTATTCTTAGATAGAACACTTTAGCTGGGTATTGTTTTGTGATTGGTAGGCACAGTACTACCTGTACTTATCCTACGCGTGTGGGTAGAATACATCTTGTACTTTTTCCTTATTATATATTATAATAAATTCATCGCCGTTAAAAAAAAATTTACAAGAAGACCAAATTTTTAAATCACTGTAGTAGCCATGCTGCAGGAGGTGATCTATTTTCATAATTTCTACTTTTCCATCAACCTCAACTGTTATCACACAAAAAAAAAACGAGAGGCAAGCTTTTATCCTTACTCTAATGAATTTCAAAGTGTTTAGAATTTTTTTTTGAACTGAACTCCTTGTTTATTGCCTATTTCTTTGGCTTTTGCTTCTTTGGAGTGTCAAAGTGTTTAAAATGTGTTTTGCAACCCTATAATCTCATCATAAAAATCTCTCAACTCTTATCCTGTGATTTTAATTAATTCCCACCAACTAATTATCTCGCGACTGCATTGGGGAGCTCGCACTTTTGACAGCTTGCATAGTACAATCCAAGACTGCCATAGGCGCTACACGCTTAATCTCGCTGCTCTAAAAGATTGATTCTACTCTAGAATAACTAAACATATATATGAAATTCAATTTTATATCTATACTATCAATTTCACCAAAAATACATGAAATTGCTTGTAGGTGCTCTCTCTATCAACAATTATTTTTAATAAAGAACACTAATTATACACACAACAAACATGCATGTATATCTATCACACAAAAAATGCATGTATGGAATTTTTGTAACAATTGGTTGAAAGAATAACTAAAGGTTAGAAAGTGATAATGTGCCAAGGCACGCTAAGTGTGGTCGACACAATAATATATTGATTAGATATTCTCTAAATTTTTTACTTTTGATTACAATTTCTAAAAGGTTAATTAAAGGATGGACTCTTGTTTTAAACCTCAATCATGTTGTTTGTTACCGTAAGGCCACAATTAGAAGCAATAAATTGGAGCTTCGTATATATTATGGTCAAAATTACATTTGGGATGATAATTTGTTCAATGAAATGCAGATTCAAACAAACAAGGAGATATATGGAGATATATAAATATATCATAAGACTTTTTTGTTGTTCTTTTTTATTGCACTTCTATTTTTAGCAAAGGGAATTAAAGCAATAGATTAAGTAGAATACAAGGGGTGCAGATAGGTGAAATTACTAAAGAGTGTCCGGTGTTTTTTTTTGGATCAGGTTGAGGTATCTCTGGTAGTTAGAAAATTGAAGAGTGTCTTTTAAGTATGAGATTAAAAGTGGTTTTCTTTTAGGTAGTATAGATTTTTATTTTTTCATTAATTTTTCGTGTAGTTGTAACTCCTCTTTTATCTATTTATGTTCATCTTGAACAGAGATTTGATTTTATTAATAATATTATTTAACTGTTAAAAAAAACTAAATTAAGCTCATGAGTGTCTAATATGTATCATAACCTCATAGATAAGTTGTTGTGTTTATGAAGTTTTTAACGGCAAAAAAACAAACATGTAGTCTGCTTAGAATTTTTTTTTAAAGTTAAGAGCATAATTAGTTCTCGTCTGGAGAATAGGCCATGATCAAGTTCACTCTTGGACTATGGATTGTGAAATGAATTACCTCTTATACACTTTTTTCTTTATTATTTATTACTTTTGAAATTTTCTCATCTCCCCCTACATTCTCTTTCCCCCACTAAATACTGTTTTCCTTAAATATAAATTAGAGGTCTTTAAAAGAGTTCAGGATCTAGAACCCGAAGTAAAGTTCAGGATTTAGATTTCAAAATTTTGCGAAGTTTGTGCGGGATTTTGGAGGGTGTAGGCAAAATTTCGGGATCTAAATCTCGAAATTAACTTCGGATTATATATCATAAATTGAAGGATAATTTGAGGTTTTAAGGGAGAATCAAAGAAATGGGGGGAGAAGAGAAATTTTCATAACTTTTGCTGTTGATTTTGGGTCAAAGCCCAACCAGAAAGGAAGGGACTTTACTATGGCTATGAGGGTAATGAGATTTTCTTTTTCTAAAAATACTCTACTCGTTTTCTACAATCCGAGCGTGCAAAAATCTAAAAACTTGGAAAATTTCAAAATTTTATATGTTTATCTTTTAGAACGCGAACATCTTTTAAGTCTATACATGAAATTTCTAGATTTTACACATTCACATTCTAGAAAATGAAACATGTTTTTTATTAAGAAAATTTCATATTTTTAAATTGTTTATATTTTTCGGATATTGATGCTTCTCAAGATTCTCGAATTGATGTAAAATCGAACGTTACACTTAAAATTGTGGATCATCATAGTAATTAGATTGCTTATAAAAAAAAAAATCATAGTAATTAGATTGTTGTAATATCTTGCAGATTATCTTTTTTATTTAACATGAAAAGTTACAATTTAACTTTTTTTTAACATTGAAATTAAAATGCGTAAAAAAAAACATTGAAATTAATATCTTCGATTTTTCCACGTCTCTTTCAGTCAATAGTCATCACAGTATATGAGGCTAACAAAAACAAAAATGACATCTCTAATAAATTCCCAAGATCTAGTCAATACCTATTTATCATAGACCAAATCATTTCCTATATATGTGATAATGTTTTGTTTTATTTTTTTATAAGAAATATTGTGATATTAATTTGCCTCAACTAGCACCAAAGTAGTAGCGAAAATATGAAAAACGCAAGAATTGTTAAAGCCAACCACTAAAAGCAAAGCTCCCACTATGGAGAAACTTATTACAACATGTAACAATTTGATCAATTAATCCATCCCATTCATTTATATATATTAACCCATTCAATTCATCCACCAAAGCAAAAAATTACATAGTAGATTGAATTCAATCTATCCAAATAAAAGTATAGATGAATTCTACTTTTCAAAGGTGAATAAGTTGAAATACTAAAGTCCGAATTCTGAATCTTACATATTACGTGTAACGTCTTTATCAATTGAGTTAAGTTTACGAGAATAATTGGCGAGGAATTTAATCTAGTCAACTAATTTTAAAGATGCAATGGATTGCTTCAAATGTTAATACAAGTACATTAAATAAAATATAAAAAATGAATTTTTTTTATAAAATTGAATTATAAATAAATAAAAACTTGAAAATTAATTGGGTAAACATATAGTAGTAAGTTATTACTAAAATCTACTAGCTATAAGTGTATTAGTACTATAACTTTTTTGGTACAGTATTATCTTATACAGTATATATAGAAACTCAAATTTCAAATTATCTTACTTATAACAAGGTAAAATTAGGAAAACCGGAATATTAATGAAAATAAAGTGTGCTTACAATTAAAAACAAAACAAAACAAAACTGAATGCAATTAGAAATAGTTAATTAATTACCTGGAAGAATGAATGGCGAGATGCATTTTCTGGCTCTCAAGCAACATTTTATACTCTGTAAAGTACAATGGATCGATTTTAATTTAGCAAAGATTTAATTTGAATTTATTGTTAAGGATGAATAAATAATGAAAAAAGAACTTACCTGAAGATGAATAAGAAGATATTGTTATGGTAGCAGAGAGCACCAGAGAGAGAGAATGATGAATAAGTTTTGATAGAAAAATGTGTTAGTAAAAGGAAGATTACATAAACATGAAAACTGATAGTGTAGTACTTCCTAGTTTCTAATCCTATTGTTATATAAATGCAAATAAATAGACAACACAGATCAGAGTAGTGCATGTGGCTGCACATATATATATAGCTAAGCTACCTATTAATCTAATAGTGACTATATAACTATTACTTATAGTAGGGTTTTGCAGATTGAAAAGAATGAAAAAGGGTTCATTTTGTTTTTATTTTCAGATAATTATGTGTTCTATAAAATTTTGTTTGAGTTGAAAATTTTGATGCACTTAATGAAGTTATCATATTAGAGTTGGACAGTTGGTAATCACATAAATCACATTTTCATAGGTTTGTGTTTCAAAACTAAGGGTATATGTATTTATTTTGAGAAAACAATTTTTTTAAAATGTGATATTTATTTGTAATAAGAAGATGAGAGATTCTTGAAATAAATTAAGGGGTGGAGAAAAAATGAAATATTAGTCCGTCATCATTCATTTTTGAAAATAATAAAATAGTTCTTTTAGGGTGCATTTGATTTTCAAAAATATAAGAACCTATGTAATATAGGACAACTTATAAGTAAAAGATACGATAAAACCAATAATTTTTGTCTTTCACTGAACCACATAATAACTATTAATTTGTTCCAAGTATATATAAGTTAGTAATATACTAAAATAATTTTATGGCTATAAGAGATTGTACTCGACAAAAAATGGTTTAATGTTTTAAACATTGATCCTATATTTTGATGTTATGTCTAGTATTTACCTTTTATAAATCAATATAAATCAAAGAGCCCCTTAATATTCATTGTTCGTAGAAATACAAACCAACATTCAATTTAAGAGTCTCTTGCCTCATTGTTAGGAACTTCTATAACATTGTAATATCTAAAAAAAGTCATCTTACTACTCGAAACATCTTCAAACATTTATAAATAGACAAACATAAATACAATCAGGGACGGACCCAAATATGAGACTTTGAGGACCTTGGCCCTCACTTAGTCTCAAAAATAATTTTTTTAGTATTAAATACACTAAAAAAATAAATTATATGATAATAAAAAAAACATATGCCTTCACAATATTTTAATTTTAGTCTTTAAATGTCTTTTTACTTAGTTAATTTAATACTAAAATGTATATTTTGTAATTCAAATTTAATAGAATCATATATTATAGTTAGAATACATCATATATTTAGATACTAGAATGATTATTAATAATTTTTTTAATATTATACATACGATAATAGTTAAAAGAAATATATAAAAAAAAACCCTCACTTCTTTAAAAGAAATACATAGACTCTCGCTGTCCAAAATTTCTGGATCCGTTTCTGAATACAATATTTAAAACTTTCAATATAATGTACCGTCAATAATATTCAAAGTTTCACAATACTACATTTCTTTCTATTTTTCTTTTGCAAAACAACACTATATTACTATTCCTACTATAAGTTAATTATTATTATGTGTTAAATGTGTTATCTCTTACATCTCATACTACTAAACACTTCACTACTAAATCCATACTACCAACAACCAAGTACTACAAGGTTGGGTTCAGTCATAATTGGATTGAGCAAAATAACTCTTCATTTATCACCAACTATAATCTTAAATTATCTAATATATAACCTTGTGTCTTCTAATAATATCCTACTAAACAAATTTTGATATTTTAAAAAATATAATTTCTCCATTCAACCAAGGACTATATACCCACCCACGTTTTGATCATTCACCAAAAATTTTTTTTGCCATTTTAGACGTGCGTTTGAGGCAGATTTTTGGGCCTCTCTAAGCAAGTACAAGAAAGAAGAAGGACATCACATCATTGCATTTGCAGCCATTCTTTTTGACCTTTGGCAAATGCTATGTTCGTACTTTATATAATTCAATAATTAACCAAAGTGTGTGGAGTGGATGGAGTATAGAGCGAGCTAAGTTCAAAGAATAATAAATGCCACCCAACGAATACACTGTATCTGTACTATTATGTGTAGCTAGTATGCATTATGTTATGTTTGCTGAAATTGCTCTTAGACTATAGCTATACTATGGTGTATGTGTGTGGGTTTAGTTTAAGCAACGTTACCCTACCTACCCTTTACCTTTACTTTTACCATCAAAGTCGCTAAGCTAAACTCCTTTTTCAGAAACTGTCTCAAAGTATTGAAGAAATTACGTACATTGTAAGCATGATCTTAAACAGTAACATAAATCAGACTATGATTTGTGAACAGCAAGTCACTCTTTAAATTAAAATAAATAAATATTTCAATTGATAAAATTTAATGTGTAATAAAGACAGACGAAATACCTTGAATATAAAGACAGGAAATAACTTGTGAAATTTCAAAACAGATTTTACTTGTCATCTCTTTCAAAAGGATGAGGTGCACTATTACTATTACTATTACTATTACTAATTACTTGTGATTATTTTATTTATGCTTTGTGATATTTGCAAGTTTAAAGTATTTAATTTTGATTTTGGGATTACATGTAGTGTTGGTAGTCAATGGAAAATATCTATATTGAACCAGCTAGATTTGATATTACAGTTTTAAAGAACAATACAACAAAATTTTAAATTTACAACTGAAGCATAATTACAAATTTACAACCGTAATCAAAGACAAGGGTCCAGTTACAATTTGAATACTATACGATTGAAATTGCAATCACAGCTCTAAAACCAGAATAAAGAACTACCAAGGAATAAAGCTCAAAGAATATCATACTACGCCGCATATTGAAAAGAAAACTACGTACATCCCAGAAAATAGAAAGAGCAATGTAACTTTCATTGTCTCTATGACTTGCTGAGCAATCGATTTTTTATTTTAATACGAATTTTGGGGGCACCAGATGTACCTTCAGATGCCCTGGGTTTGGCATCAATGTTTCCAATGTCTGATCTTGAATTATGACCAGATGTACCTTCGGATACCCTGGGTTTGGCCTCAATGTTTCCAATGTCTGATCTTGAATTATTACCGCTGGCTTCAACCGATTTCAGCTGCTTCGTATTGTCCACTACAGGTTCCTCTTTCTTGCATGACAAGTCTACGGAAGGTTTTTTTGCTTCAACACTTTGTAGTTTTGCCAATTCTTTTTCCTTGCGTTTTTTCTCTTTCTTCAATCGTTTTCGCTCCAAATATTCTGGATCATCTTGGCGTCCTTTGTGACTTTTCCGTTTCTTATCCTTATCTTTGTGTTTATCTTTCCCACGAGCAGGAACTTCTTTGCCAGATAATTCTCCATCATGATCAAATCTAGCAACTGAAAGTGTTTGAAGGCTGGCAAATCGACGTGCATCAGCATCTATATTATCTTGAATAAAACTAGATGGTGACGGATCTTCTGGATGAGGTTGTGAATAAACTACACTTGAATCAGCTGTGCATTGGAGTTCTTTGACCAATTCATCACCATCACTCAAAATTTTTACACTACCAATGCTTGCAGTCATGCGGGAACCAGGATCATGCCAAGAATTAACTTCCTCGATATTGTTATTACCAATGCTAATAGTCTCGGCAAAATTCCTCTGAGGTGCATCTACTGAAACTGAACTGGTAGCTCCGTGATCAGTTTCATTACGACCACCAAAAGAGCGTTCAACCATTTGATTATCAGTATCAGCCCTACTGGTGGCAGCAGAAGATTGTTTAACCTTGATTTTGATTAGCCTTTTTCTTTCATGACTATTGGATACTGTATCAGCTTCCTTGAGAATTTCATTAGGAGCTTCAGTTGGAGCTTCAGAGAGAAAACCTGTCAAGTCCTCTTTGGGAGTCTCGAGCGGCACTTCCTTTAAAGCTTCAACATGTACTTCTTTAGGAGCTTCAAAAGTTTGGTCCTTAGGAGCATCAAAAGTTTGGTCCTTAGGAGCTTCATCAAGTGCATCCCTTAAACCCTCAGTTATGATCAAATCTTGTGCAAGGTTTTGGGTGGAACTTGGCAGTTCCAAAGGTTTACTTTCTGAATCAAGAACAAATAGGTTCCTCTGATAATTAGAAGCTTCTGTAAGACTCATATGCAACGGTCTACTTTCTCTGGGAACTCCATGTAGAGTTGGGGGTCTGCAGAGAAGCAAAGATTAACTTCATAATGAACTTTTTGTAAAGCGCACACACTCACAAAAACATCTAGTAGGAAAGTATAAAAGGATACTATATTTAAGATTATTTTGATTTCCTACCAAACATAATTATCAGATTTCAAATGCACCACCAAAAAGACCAGCTAAGAAACCAAACCTAAAAAACCCACATAAATATCCCCTTCCAAATGAACTTAGATTACGATATCAAAATTACTAAAACAGCTGAAAGAAATTCTCTACAATATGCACATTCCATTGAGTTGAATGAATTACAAGAATAGAATAGACAAAGTACATATCAGTACATAGGTGAATACAGAAATGTAGGGTGAACTGAGGCCAAAACAGAAAATTTATTTCACAAAAACTATTTTTCTAAAGAAGGCCACAAATGAAACAACTGGTGAATAGAAAATAAAAAATAACTGTTTCAGGAACATGTAATATTCACAACAGATTAGCTAATCGGCAAGATAGCTTTTCATTCCTACAAGCAAATAATAGACACATTTCTACCTTTTTGCCAGTATTTGTAATATGCAGAACAAGTAGTGACGGAGAAAGACGTTATTAAATGCCATACGCCCTTCCAGTATGCTGAGCAAAGAGACAAGAGTTTGGCTTGTAATTTCATCATTTGAATTCAAACCATCTCTCATCTGGCATAGCCTCATAACATAGGTGGCCAGTTTTAACTTGCCTGCAATAAAGGAATGTAAATTTAACTTGCATCTAATCAAGGGGGAAAAAAACTCAGAATGAAAGAAAAAGTATATAAAAACAGAAGGAAACTTGCAAAAGATATAGTGAGTATTTGACTTGCATATAATGACAGTAAACTAAAAATGAAAGTATAGTGAAACAGAAGAATGATTCTTGCACAAGATATAGTGAGTATTTGCCTTACATAAAATCAAAGGGTGAACTAAAGGTGAAAATGAAAGCATAGAGAAACAGAAGAGTGATTCTTGCACAGGATATAGTAAGCATTTGCCTTACATATAATCAAAGGGTAACCAAAGTTGAATATGAAAGTATAGAAGAGTGATTGTTGCACAAGATATAGTTAGTATTTCCGTTAATATAATCAAGGATAAACCAATTATGAAAATGAAATAAAAAAATATAGAGAAACAGAGGAGCGCTTTTTGCATAATAAGTTAATAACCACTTAAGCAAATTAGGCTATATTTATCACTCCCTTTTTATCCTTTTCATTAATTGAACTTTATAAAACAAAAACTCAAGATTTAACCAATGATTTAATATTAACCATCCAAAACCAAATTTTAGACGAACTATAAATATTTTGAAATCAGACAAACTTTGATTAAGTTTTTATCGATGGTTCTAATTTGACCAATTTTATACCAGTCCAACATTTATAGATGATTTTACTTTCACCAATTCTAAACCATTTTCTAGATTGCCAAGCATCATAGATCCTCTCTAGGAAAATGATTCACAACCTCTTAAGGAAGGCTCCTCCTCAACATATTTGGTAAATAAAAGAAGTGCTGCATCAATGCCCTTGCTGTGGAATTCAAGATCAAGGAGTGCTCTGCTTGCTTCAATTCGAACTTGCCAAATTGTCTTTAGGTCTCGAAAAGGTTTTACAAGTTCATATACGCGATCCTGTAGAGAAGCTTTGCTGTTAGATATGTTCATTACAACCATTGAACAGCAGTATGATACTAAATAAGAATGCACCTACAAGAGGAATGAATCCTGAAAGTTTTAGGGCAATCTGGGCCAATGTCCGGATACAACTGATAGTCAAGATTCCATTGTAGCTTGGCATGAGACTAGCACAAGAAATTTCCAGAGATATCAAATTTAGTTACAATTTAAATTGATAAATCTACCATAATTAGTAGGGCATTTCTCATATTACCTATCAAATTGTAAAAGCCGGTCAATGCGCTTGAGGAGTGATGACAATAGGAGAATACTCTGTCATTAGTTTTATCAGAAAGGAGCTTAATTGTCAAAATGACATCGACTAATGTTTAAAAAAGATTCAATAAAGGAAGTGAGATACATTTAAATGGTAAATTAAATTAAGAGTTCACAAAATATGTACTGCAAAACAAACAACAGTTGCATAGTTGTTACAGGAACGGATATTGCAAGGCTTAATATCAAACATTTTACAAACATATACCAACCCCCAAGGCGTGACACTTTTAATTCAATAGCTGTTGTTTTTATTAATTATTAGGTACTTAAGGAGCTGTGACCAGGAAATCTAAAAGACGAGAGACATGAAAGACTCAAATCACTAAAATGATTCATGCAAGTAATCTTGAAAATAAGCCAGCGTAAAAGTGCACGAACCTGTTGCCCAAACTCAAACTCGCCAATTGATTGAACCAATGCAGCAAGCCAGAAGACATCTGAGTAAGGGTTCCCAGTGTTATCATTGTACTGTAATGAATAGGACAAAAATGAAATGAGACATAAAGCTATAAATAGAATTTTTGTATACCAAAAGCAAGAATCTAATTTCCCAAAAAGTAAACTCGCTGCCAAAACCAAACCAACATATGATTTCACATGAGTACAACAAATGGTGCACTATAACAAGGAACAAAAAGAATCAGAAAAGTATGTTTCCGTTGTTTTTTGGGTAGTGGGAAATAAGGATATAAGTGGCTAGCTACTATCAATGGTAGATGGCAGTGTAAGGAGAGAAGCCATTTCGTGGAACATTAGCGGCTATAATAAATACATCTAAGAAGCAAGACATGTAAACAAAACATCGTTGCATGACATATAATTAATATTACATTTTATATCAAGATTTATAAAAAAAGTAAAAATTCATAAACACAGTTCCATCAACAAATTAGACTAGCAAAAACCTTCAATAGTTGTAAAACAAATTCAACGGCCTCTCTTGGACTTTTCTTGTCAGCAGCTCTAATCGTAGCTACAGCATGTGGAATGGCCTACAACAGTGAATTATTAAACAAAAAATGAGTTGCAAGGTATAAAAGAAAACATGAAATCGGTTTTGTTAACTAACATATGAAGAATATATACACAGCCATTCAGAATTATCACAAAATAAACAGAGATGGCTGATAATATAAGCAGATTTGTACATAAAATATTCACACATTCATAAACAAGGAGATAATTTCAAAACCCTACACTGCTTTAGATAATTTCGAAGAACAAGGAGATGATTTTAACTTCATCTCTTTAAAATAAATAAATCATAAATCATACTTGCTTTCTCATGAATGGAGTATTAATATAAAATCAATTATTTTCGTATCACCTAAAATATGTAAACCAAAATTATAATATGATCTATGAAAAATGTGTGCAACTTCATTGGACAGACTTACATTCTACATTCATAAGTTGCAATTTACACCTAGGGGTTGTTTGGAGAATGGAAGAGCTTATTTGATCTTATCTCATAACATTTTATATTAATATTTGGATACACCGTGGTGTCACACATAACATTTGCATAAATTGCAAGTATATTAAAAAATTCAAAAAAAAAAAAACAACATAAAACCACATATGACCGCCCCCCAAAAATTCAAGATGATATTCAAATAATGCAATTACAAACATGATTAAACAACATCAAACAAGGCACAACTTCATACACATCCTACCTCCTTGCATTACCTCAAGAACAAAATACTCGGCAAAATCATGAAAATCATTTGGCCTGGCAGAAGTATACAACAAAAAAATAGTCACTTAATGTTCCGAGTTAAATGAGAGAAATTGAACAATAACTACAGTATTCTTACTTTGGGAGTCCAATGTCAGGATCAAATCTTCGACTCTTGTAAAATTTCACCAAATGGATTAGACCAGAAAAATCAGTTTCCTGCTAGACAGATAAATGACGTCAAAAAGTCGTAATGAAAAAAAACCATCAGGCATTTCTTATATCAAGTTAAAACTCTAATTTATATCTGTCGTAGGGAATAACAAGAATTCAGATTCATATTTCAATTAATCATATCCATGAACTATACTGATACTCATGTCATGCAACAGTTGATCAAAAATTAGGCACAAGTGTTACCAATGAACTTGACTAACTAAAAAGTAAAATGAATTGCAGAGTTCTAAATGCAACCACGCATTTTATATGCATACATAAAAAGACAGTAAACTTCAAGTATTAACCTCAGTTAAACATTCTACACAAATATTTCAATAAAGTTGAAATAAGAAATGAATTTTTTATTAGGTAATAAGATTATTACTATTAGATTTTTATATTGGGCCTAACTCATCCCAACAAAACGGGCCTGTAAGGTGAGGGTTGCCTAAGCTATATAAAGTAAACACAACACAGGCCATATGTCTAAGCAATGTGGGACTAAATCCACCCTTTCAAACCCAACACAATGAAGGTGTTGGAGGCTGCAATGAAGGCAGCCCAAATGCCGCAATTAGGCAGCTGGGGGTGGACCGCAATGAAGGCAGAATTTCCAACAAATACAAATAGTACTTGGGAAGTTATCAGTAGTAAACCATTATATCAACGACTATTATACTAAAACCACATCTGACAACACTTCATGAAATCATAATGCAATTAGCATCCTAGCATTTGAATACCTCAGATGCTGAATTCGCCAATGCAAATGCTGCTTCGATTCTTACTCTCCAGAAAGCCTTGAAATTAGGACCAAAACACCCCAAATTTTAGTTAAAATTTTAAAAGCAATTATTGAAACAATATACACTACGGAACAAATCAAACCTTGGAGTCGGTAAGAAAACTGTTCAGGGCATTTACAACAGAAAATGATAGCTGGGGTGATGCCTCAAGAGCTGCAATAGCTTGTGCCTGAGCAACAACGTCTTTATCCTTCTCTAATTGGTTAATCTAATAAAACAACATATCAGCTCACTAGAATCAATAAATATCATCAATTATAAAGATTTAATCAAAAACACCACATCATTGCATGTTTTATCTAGTTGGCCAAAAACATAACATAAGTTTTAACAAAATAGAGCAAAAAAAGTTCTTCAAAATTGACCATCCTCCCTGCAATAATTAGACTATCAGAGGACTTGTAAACCATACATAGAAAAAAATTCTTCATTCACACAGTGCTGGGACCTTTGTACAAGATATGTCAAACACCGTCGTGCATAATACACACACGCCAGGTTGAACTTACAATATAATTCCTGAGCTCAAAAAGTAATTTCAACATAGCTCTTCAGTTTAGTTTTATTGATTAAATGACAAGTGATACAGAGAGGTCTGAGACTAAAACTTTAGTCCTCATTTGATGAACCTTAACATCAAATCCAATATTCAGACACCAAAATTGGTGAAGACCAGCAAAGGAAAATTTTATGGATTTTGTTTTGGCATAACACATATTTTGCAAGCATGGTAGGTAAAAATGGTTTTCCAACTAAACAAAAGAACAGAACAGCAGTATATAGTTGAACATATAGTTCCTCTGATAGTCCAGTAAAAACACATGTAACAATAACTCCAAAAAATCAACTGGCACTCAACCAAAAACTTGTAAACCATAATCTCATCCTTACCCACATCTGAACCGGTTGATTAAAATGAACCTCAGCAAGGTACTCCATGTCAGGATCTGCTCTGATCCATAATAAAGGGGACTCGGTACTGCTTTATGAAAGAGAAAAATGTAAGAAACTCAATGACAACACTACCAAATGATGACAAAAATAGGAAACTGACAAACCTGGAGCGTATATCCATTGAAGGTACGTCACCATTGTCATCAGAGCCATCATGTTTTACACCTCTCTTTGGTTTCTGAAACCGTCTAGCAGCAAGCCTTGAGTGGCATTGAATTTCCAAAAGCTGCCATGCTTCTCCAGCCATTGGTAGAATAGGATGGTCATACATACCATCAAGTTCATACACCCTGATACTCATCATACCAGGATATCCAGAATCTCCATCTCGATTTTCAGTATCTGGATTAATATCGAGAACAGCTTTACTTGAAGTCTGCAATGATGTGCATCCTCTCAACACAGCCAATTCAACTATATTCTTCCGTTTATTATAGGAAAACCCCATCCTTAACAGCAGCATATAGGAAAACATCAGAACACGAACACAGAAAAGCATTAAAAGAATGAAATAGAAGAATAAGAAGAAACTCCTTATTTCACACCTTAAATCAGGACATCCACAAGAACCGACCCAACGTGGGAAGAAATCTTTAAGAAAAGGACGTTCTAGATTTCCGACCTTGTTAGCAAAATGTCGAAACTGCAAATTAATGAACAACGGTTATCTTACCCACATCATATTGACAAAAACAGAACCCATTAGACTGCATGCTTATCCAAATACTGCATGGAAGAAGAAAATAAACTTGCATATCTCAGTTATAGTGAGAATTTGCATGGAGTCATGACAGCTTTATGTATCAAATCCGATTACAAAAAAATATTTACAGCTCTATATCCACAAGATGGTTTAAAAGAAGATAAGAGCGGGTAATTATTCACGGAATTTACCTCCTTAGTACTGAGTGTTTTCACTGAACGTGTTTTATCTTGAGCCCGAGTAACTATAGTTTGCAAAATCTATACACAATAAACAGAAACAAGAATAATAATCGTCAAAATATTCATTCAAGCAAAAAAAAAGGAGGGGAAAACTTGCATGTAACCAGAGCTAACAAGTAACACAGTAAAAGGATCAAGCCACATCATGAATAATAGGAAAAGGTAAAAATGTCTCAGTGTGTACTACCACCTATGCTAATTGATCTGCAAATTTCCGAATGTATACACAAAAACAAGCTCAATACACCCCACAACTATGCTTTGATATCTGTGGGATGTACCAAACAACATTAGTTCATGCTTAAAATTTTATTGTTTAATGTAAAACAAGAATCCACTAATGTACCATTCTATACCAGTGCTTTGATAAGGCTATACTGAATAAGTTAAAGGAGTAGTGAGGCTACTGAAAACAGATAGAAGCCAAACCATTTTTGCCTTACATTCTGCAATTTGTTCCACAATGGTCAATGCATTAATTGGAGAGAGACCGAGTTTTAGTTAAAAATTGTGACCAGCTAATTCAATCTTATGGACAAAAAAAAAAATCAATGATTTTATGGAACATCAAAAGTCCTAAGTCAACCGTGAACAAAATAAATAGGTCGACACATAGGTATACTGAATAGTCAGAAGGAGATAGCTGCAGTTTAAATGCCAAGAACTCTTACTCTACGGAAAGATTCAGGACCCATTTGCTTTTCCAACATCTGAACAACTGCCACCTGAACAAAGTAAGGTTTAAAAAAAGAGTAAGATAGAGAAATATGTAATTCAATACTAAACACAAGGAAATATAGCAGTGTATTGTTTTTTGCTATCTAATTCGATGGGAGAAAAAGGAAAGGAAAATAACATACAGACTTCCATGCTCTTATTTTTCCGTACAAACCAATGCACTGTGTTCCATATAAATCCTTACAGGAAGCTGAACAGCTCAAAACTGTTGCTCCGCCATTATCAACTTTGCAAACAGCACAATTTGCCTGCAGATTGATTTATGAACATAAATCAAATGTAATTAGCATAATAAATTTTGCATACTTCAACTCAGAAAGTAATGCTCTGCTGCTTCAATCTAGAATGACATTGGCCAACTAAGTTTAACTTCCAAACAAAAAGAGTATAACACATCAAATAAAAATGAAATTCAACGGGCATATTTAACAAGTAAGAAAAATAAGAATATGTGGCTAGCATTTGAAATATCAATAAGGAGTTGTAGGAAATTGACAAAAATTGACGGATCAAAAAACTAACACAGCAGATAAGATAAAAGCCAAGTCTGCTTGATAGTTGAGATTTCATTCAGCACTTTCAAAACCAAAAGGCAACCGAGCGCAAGAATATATTTATAAGTCATACGACAACTCCAAAGAGTAAGTGAGTAACTCCCCAGTAGCAATGGTGGCATGACATATTTTCACATGGCCATAAAGTGCACGCTACCATAATTTGGAACAGCCTAATGCTAGATAAGTTCACCTTCACATATATCATATTCAGCCAAAAATAAAAAACAAACCTTGTATCTCTGGTACCGTGCCTCATTATTACCCAAATGCTTCTTAACAAAAAAATCTGCCAAGAAACCAGCGAGCCCTTCCAAGAGCCACTCTGTAGTATGCAAATAAGCATTTGCCAACCATGTTAGCAGATACACAAATTCTACAAACTTGCAAAGAATCAGATTAAAATAACAAATTAAGCACTACAGCAATATCTCATGCCAAGTTACCATCATTTGGTGACTCAGGAGTGATATACACACCAAACCACTGTCTTGCAAGGGCATAAGCAAGTTTTACCCTTGTATCAATAGTCTGTCAAAACAAGCACTATAAATTTGTCATTTTTCTTATTGTTTAGTTGGCAAAGCAGCAAAATCATGGGCAAAACCCACATTGAAAAAAATACTGGTTTAATATCCGCCAAGGAAAGTTTGATTAAAAAGTAGAAATGTGGAAGAATTTAAACAATGAACTGACCTGGTCAATAACCTTCTCATCATACAAAACTTGAGAACTAAATATACTCATAGAGGCTCCTAAACTCAATGATGAAACTGCCATCTCAGGCTCTACAAAAACTTGCTTATACGAGTCAAATGGGAAGTCTACAGAAAGATAATCCTTATAGCAGCTGCTCGCCAATAATAAAAGTCCAAATATCAAACCTCTAGACAATTTTAGGATAATATACTATTTCAAGCAAGTAAGATTACAATTATCACGTGTCAAACCTGAAGGCGCTATGGAAGAACTCCACTGTATGCTGCATTTTTGCCAAATTAGTTGGCAAACATATATGTGATATGAAGCCAAATTCGTGATCGGGAAGAAGTTCAAACGGGGCAACAGCCAAGGATATCCACCTAGCAGCAACTGGAACATCTAACTTATAGACATATGTTTTCCGAGGAGGATTGTCCTTGCTTAAGACCTGAAAAGAGAGATGATTCAAGCAAATACAAATTTAACTCGGCAATGCATATAAAATATACAGATATTTTTTTTGCATTAAAATTTTTGTTAAGACAAAAGAGGTATTGGAGGAAATGAAGTCCTCTATATAACAGACAAGAAGGAAAAAAAACATAATACAAAAGGGTATCATACATAGTCTACATCTCATTCTTATTGCTTGTAGAAGACAACAACAACTAAAATAAAATAGTAGAAAATAGAAAAATCTTAAGCAAAAGACAAAATGGGACGCTGCTTGAAAGTTTTGCAAAACCTAAAGGTATTCAGCAAATTAAGAGCTAAACAATACAAGCCAAATCCCATGGGCAGTAACATTGGCTACATAAATCCTTGACCCTAGATGCATGCGGTGAGCATGGATTGAACATGCGACCTTCAGATCTTCAATCTGACGCTCTCCCGACTAAGCTATCACCGCAAACTAAGCACCACCAGCCAGAAACTAAAACCCGGCCCGTGGCATTGCAGAGTTGAACCAACTAACAACAAATTGACTGTGCTAATTTGATAACAATATATGGCTGACTGAGAGTAACCCCACAGATCATGCGCCAGCCCCAACATGTTGGAGTTGAATAAAAATGATAGTTATAAATACATATAAGGGTATTTTTGGGAATGAGTCTTATTATCCCAAGCAAAAAAGAAAAATGAGAAGAAAAGGAAAAGGAGGGGGAAGTCTGCATCCAATAAAAAGAGCAAGCGAAGTAAGTCAAAAGAAAGTGTCCTCCATGCTCAAACCTCAAATGTTTGACAGGGTATAGTACAACAACATCCAGTAACATCATATATAAATGAAAAGGTGATTGCATTCGAAATTGTATGGTATTTCTCCATCTGAACTAGTGCATGAATTATAAATAAATTGGTTGGAAAACTACAATATTCAGTATCTCCAGTATCCAGTATTAGTATACAAAACAAAGTCATAGCATCACATTTGTTCTGTCAGACATCCAAAGCTTCGGTAATAGACAGCAAAAGAAAGTAATCACTAAACACCATAGGAATGAAATATCATCAGCTTATTAAAAATGATATCTCACATGCTTTCAAATTAAAATTCCATAACACTTGATATCAGTCATATCTACCTGGTATAACAAGCTTCCAGTACTGACAGCCACAAGATTGTGTGCTACAGTGAACTCCAAGTCATAGCTGAACATGAACAACACAAGAAAAAGAACTTCAAGCTCAAGTAGTACATAGTAATTACTGTTATTACAAAAATGTGAACAGGCGCACGCCTGCATGCACACACAAACACAAGATGAGTTCAAACATTCCATACCAGCATTGCTGTAAATTGTCATCTATACAAGGGAACCAACACCTTGCCCTCCTTATCTGATTATCAGTGTGAAGAACATTATCTCTGAAGTGGATTCCTGTCTCTGCCTTTTCTATGCTATAGTGAATACGAACTGATCTCACATTCTGCACCCAACATTAACCTACATGAGAAAACGCCAATAGTAAACCTTACCACAACAACTCATTTCTAACTTTCAACCACCATATTTTCTGAAATGGTTTCACACTAACCCCCCCAATTAAAAAAACAATATCCATTTTCACTCCAATGAGTGGGCGTTTAGCAAGTAAATAAAATTCACTTGAGGTGCCCATTATCATAAATAAAATTCACGTTCACGTAACAAGATATTCTTATATGGTCACGTGACCAAGAAATTGCATTTGGCCACACTCATAAAAAAGGAGAATGAAAACTTGAAAAAAATAATTAAATAATACTTACTTTCCAAATTATTAAATGATGTAATGTTTTTTGTGACTGTGACCAAATACAATATCTTGATCACGTGACCATCTAAGAATATCTCGTAACAATGTACTAACACATGGGAAGTCAAAGCAGAAGATAATGCTATAAAAATAGCCTATTTGCCGTGGAATTTGGTTTTTACTTCATTCATATTGAAATGACCTATACGCGACAACGAGTCTATTTAATTTAGAATTTAGAGTATATTAATTAAAAATTACAAATATATACATATTAACGATGAATTCAGTCAATATCTAATTACTATGGTACATTATAATCATCATAATATAAAATTCAGTTGCGATGTCTAGGGTTCATAAGTCTAAGTCTGTTGAAACAAAAACTCTCAGAAACAATTCAGCAACCAATTCATCCATCATAAAACAGCAACTATAACCTGCTTAAGCTCGACCGAAGACTGAACCCCATTTTCAACAGCAGGTTGATTTTCCTCCTGCTGCTTCTGTTCAGTATCAATCTTAAAAGGCTTAAAGCAATTAATGAGTAAATTAGGCACAAGTTCTTTCTCCAAAGAAGACAAATACACCGAAACAGCAGCATCAGCAGCAGAGCTAGGAGACGAAACCGAACTCCATCGTTTTTCATCCTCAAATTGCTGATACTGATGAGGATAATACTCAAACTCCGTTGGTTCACCATCAACCCATACACTTTCAATCGCTAAATTCTCCGCATGCAATCCTACGATCCCGATTTCCGGCACCGCAATTTCCAATTCAGTATACCTAAAATTTCAACAAAATTCAATTAATTAAACTAATAATCTCGAATTGAATCTGAAAACCTAATACGCATTACTCAGCTATGGAACAAAGAATGTATTCGAATATGCGAAAATTGAAGTAAGTGTTGTATGAAATGAAAAACGAACCCGTAAACTAAGCGATTATCCATGTCGATAGAGAGACAAAGCTTTTGATGATGAACTACAGCGCCTGAGTTTTCGGGCTTTGGGTCTTCGGGCTTGGGCTTACGAGGTTTCGCCATGGTGATGAAGAAAAGTAGAGAGAGATTCTAGGTGGAAGTGAATCGAGGGAACTTTCTCTCTCTGGTTCAATTTCACTATCTCCGTGTATGTGTGTGTTCTTTTGTTAAGAGTGATGCGTTATTTATAGAGAGAGTTTACCCAGTAAGGACGTGTTTGGATGATGACGATTTAGTGTTTCTCTGTGCCCTACTTTTTTTGCCAACTAGGCCAAATAGCTTTTTCATTTTCATTGTATGAAATATTCTACAAATTTTACTGAAAATTAATTAATTTTTTGTAGTACAAAAATTATTTTCCTATTAACCAAAATAATTTTTTGTGATGCAAAAATTATTTAAAATTATTTTCCTTTTTTTTTTGAATAAATAAAGTTATTTTCCTACTAACCAAATTAATATTTTTCACAATAATCCAAACCATAGTAATTTCTTCTATAATTTCATGTCAAAATCTCAATCTCTTATTAATCCAAATTTTCAAAATCATCTCTTTGTTCTAAACTCACAAATCCGTCTACATAGTGACAATTTTTCATTTTGTAGATCTCCATATTCATATCAATTTCATGTATTTTATGGAATTTCAATGAGTATCGGTATGGAATAAGAAACAACATCAAGTTAAGTTTAGAATATTAAACTCTGATATTCTCCGCTTAAGTTGGGATTGATAGTATTGAGTTGAATAATATTGCGGTTGGTGGTGAAGAATAACAAACAAAAAATAAAAAACAAAGAGAAAGATTTACCTAATAGGAAGATAAACTTGTCATCCAATTATGGCTAAATATGTCTATGAATGTTGTCGTGGGGGTAAATCATAAAGCAAATTCATTTTGAAACAGATAATTATAACGAGTATCATGATCATTTGAATGAGAGAGAGAATTCACGAATACAATGTAGATGATCAAAGTTGAATAGCATGGTTATAGTTTTTGGAGGGTGCTACAAACAAGCTTATTTAAGAAGAAGAAAAACGTGACAGCTCTGAAGATGACATAATGGAAGATGCATTGGCAATGTATCACCGGGACGGGATAAAATGTTGAAAAATGTGGTTCGTCCAATTGGAACAAAAAGAAAGGGGAAATCAAAAGTCAGCGAAGCATTTGCTCAGGTTGAACTAACTATAATGGAATATGCACAACAATCAAAAGCTTTAGAATTAGGAGAGATTGCCCGTGGTGTGTATGAAGGTAACAAGTTGAAAGAAAACAGTTGCAAATTAAGGGGAAAAATTATGAGTTCGAGTGATATACGGGTTTAACTAATATGAAATAGGAACAAATGCAAGCTCATAAATATATTGTGTAAAATTATTATAGAAAAATAAGTACTTGTGTAAAATTATGTTGTTTGTTGTTGCTATTTTCATGAAAAATTATTAGAGAAAAGTAGGAACTTGTATAAATTTTAACTCATGAAATTTAAAATATTTTTTATTTTTCAAACTAGCCGTTAAGAGTCGAATTAGTTGTTATGGTTAAATTGACCGTTAAGAGTCAAATTAGCCGTTAGGAGTCATCTACATATATAATTTCTTTACATTTAGAATCATTTTCACGTCTCAATTGTGCAACCTAGTTTTAAATTATTATCGATCTTTTATAGTTTCAAATTCTTCTCAATATTTCCTAGTTTCAAATCCTTCTCAATCTTTTATGCTCATTTCTCTTCTAGTTTCGAATTCTTCTCAAATGGACAATCTTAATTGAAAGCAACTACAAGATTTAACAAATGACGACGAGCCTCTGTGCGCTCACAAACTTACATTGAAAGAAATCGTGAAGAAAGACATACTCGATTATTTAATGAACTACTTCTCCAACAATCCAATGTACACGAATGGACAATTTCATATATTTTTTTGAATGTGGAGGGATATATTCCTTCGCTTTGAGAATCTCTCGATGCGTATTTCTCAATGAGAGCTGATGCAACTGAAAGAATGAGATTTTCTCCGCTGCTAAAATATATTGCTTCTATACACATATTAGCATACAGATCATCCGTAATGTTGACGACTATGTGTGAATTGGCGAAACACATCAATGAAACTTTTTTTTTTTTGACGTAAATTTATATTTAAAATTAAATAAATAAATTCAAGACGCATCCTCCGTGGAAACCCAAACAAAACAACCTTCAAAGCCCAAAGCCCATTATTTCCATCCCCATCTATAAAACCACTGGTATTCACCCAATTTTCCATTTTACTCGCTCTCTTCTCTTCTCTTCTCTTCTCTCCGATTCATCGTCACAAACTTCACCGAACGTTTTCACAGAACAACACCAAATACCGCACTAAAACCCTACGTCAAATCGTATCAATGATTGAACCCTACAACAAGTACGAATTTCTCTATCTCCAATTCAATTCACCGCATCATCAATTTTGCAATTTGATCCAAACAAAAAAAAAAAGATTAATTAAAATGCGATTTTATAGTTATAATTTAAATTTTCTGTGTGAATTTTCATAGGCTTGTTAAATTAGCTGCACGAGCTTTCTATGACGATCTTACCAGCAAAGGTGATAATCAACCCAAAACTGGAAGAAGTGATAATAGAGGAATTGCTGTAGTTGTTCTTGATGCTCTCACCAGGTTCAACAATCTTGATGCACAAGTTCAATTATAATTATTTTCATCTTAAACTATATTATATGATTGTAAAATGTAGATTATTAGTCATTAGTAGTTAGTAATAGTAATTAGTGATAGTTATGTTCAAAGTAGTTCATATATTCAATTACAAAAGAAGGAAAATAAAAAAAAGAAAGGGAAATTATTTTAACTTTTAAGTAAATTAGATTAGATAGAAAGGGAATAACAGATTAGAGTCATTACCAACTGTTTATGTAGGATAGGTCAAGTGGTAAGAACTGAGGTACATATGTGTTGGGTAGGGGGAGGTTCAGGATTAACTCCTGGCGGGATGTACTAAAAAAAAAAGAGTCATTACTAAATACTAATTAGATTAGGAGGTTTGTTTATTTATTTAGTATGGAACTTTGAATTTTGATTGTAATGGTCTGATGGTAATTTTTATTCTAGACGACAATGGGTTAGAGAAGAAGACTTGGCGAAGGATCTCAAATTGCATACAAAGCAGCTTCGTCGAACTCTGCGGTTCTTTGAAGAAGAAAAAATTATCACTCGAGATCATAGGAGAGAGGTAACTATCCAGTTATGACCGTTAATTATGTTAATGTCGTTTTGTGAATTACACTCGAGATCATAGGAGAGAGCCAATCATTATGTGTTCGTTTGGTTCCACGTTTTGTGGCCTCAAACGCAAGTTGTGGGACCAAATGCGATTCCAATCCATTTCTTTTATGTTTGGATGATTTCAAAATCAAATCTCTCAGCCGTGATTTTACCCTCAAACGCAAGTCCCTTTAAAGCTACAAATTGGAGCTTCCACGTCGGATCAAAATCAATTCCAGGATTTTAATTTTTAGTGTCACGTATACTTTGTTACCCTCAAGTTCTTCTCCAATTTCCTACACAGACAACTTTGTTCTTCATTACTTCTGGAACGCTTCTTCTTCCTCTTTTTTAGATGCGTTCTAATTTATTAGATCTGCCCATCCAGAATCAGTTATAATTATTGAAGAGAAAAGAGAGAAAAACGTAATAAATTATACTTAACAAATAACTAAAAGAAAAATGGAATGGTAATGTTTGATTTGCTTCTTATTCCTATTATTCTCATTAAGTGGACATTATCATTCTTTCTTGGTGTTTCAGCAGAGTACCGTTTCTTATTTGTCGTGAGTGGAGTAGCTTTCTCAAGGTTAGAGAGACAACGATGAATAATTATGGGTTAAACTGTTAAAGGATAGTTTTAAAAGATAAAGGCTCAATCTTCTTTTTTTGATAATAAGTATAATTTTTTTTTGACTAAAAAAATTACAACAATATGAATGAAACATATAGCTATAAATATTATTAAAACCCATTTTGGTAGTTAGACACCTAAAAGCAATTAATTGGTAAAAATCACTTTTGTATCAATGTATCCAAACATAAATCAATTTACATTCAACTCACTTTTAACTAAAATCAATTCTATCAAACTCAATTCTACCTACCGCATAACCAAACACACACTATGTTATGTTGTATGATTCCTAGCTTGATTGTGAGCACACATACAGCTTAGCAATGATCTTTTGAATGAGTATAACAAGTTAACACAGTCAGTCAATCAATTATCAATGACTGACATTAAATCATTCCTCCTCTCAACGAAGATACATTGTAGTCCATAGAATTCTTATTATTGATCGTTGTTTGTCAATTCTGTCGTGTTCCTTTTTCCCGCCCTGTGACTTGAAGCTCTGAAATCAAGGACTTGATGCCTCTGGTCCCATATACACACCACTTTTGTATTTATTTATTTATTTTTTTGGCACGTGATATATTTCATTTCATTTCACCATGACAGTTGTTGTGCTTCTACAAAATGTAGTAGCATCTTGGTTTCCAAAAAAAATGTAGTAGAATCTTTATTGTTTTGCCCCTTATTACAGTGTCAGCTTTGTCTAGATCTCGAAGAATGAATTTTAGGAGAATCTCTCCCTTGTGTAGTGTGAAAGTCATTTTAAAAAAATAAATTAAATGCTATTCTTACCAGATGTTTAATGATTGTATTTACGCCTGCATTTTATTTTTGTTTTAGATTTGCATGTGTGTGAGTATATCTAGCCATGTATTTTATTCACATTTTTTTTTGTTTTAGATTTGCATGTGTCTGAGTATATTTAGCCATGAATTTTATTCATATGTTTACTATTGTATAATGTTAACGCAGACAGCAAAAGGTGCAAAAATATATAGCGCTGCTGTAGCTGCTACAGCTGATGCTACAACAGGAAAAGAGGGAGAAGAAAAGGTCAAGCTACACACACACTCTTACTGTTGTCTAGATTATGCACAGGTAGGTTAATCTCTCCATTAATCATGTATTCTTCAAGTGTAGCTTTACCAATGATATTTAGTTTTTTTTTGTTGCAGATAGAAAGGAAAATCAATGTTATTTTTCCTGCTTTTCAAATTCATTTGAATTGGTACATTAAATTTTTGGCTCCTTCATATATAGGAAACTTATGGTTTTGTTGCAGATATATGATGTGGTTAGATACAGACTGCATCGCATGAAGCATAAGCTGAAAGATGAATTGGAGAACAAAAACACTATTCAGGAATATATATGTACAAACTGTGGAAAAAGGTTTCAGTAATTAACTCTATTTACCTGTACCATCTTTTGTCATAGTTATTTTATTTGTATCGACGCATTTATGTTTAATAATACTCGGGGACTTTGATTTTTTTAGATACAATGCTTTGGATGCACTGCGGTTAATATCTTTTGAAGACGAGGACTTCCATTGTGAACGTTGTAATGGAAAACTGGAAGTTGAAAGTGACAAGTTAGCTGCTCAAGAAGGGGGAGATGGAGGAGATGGAGATGAAAATGCAAGAAGACGACGACGTGAAAAGTTAAAGGACATGCTTCAAAAGATGGAGGTTCTTATATGATTTATTGCACCGTTTGTTTCTATTTTGGCTTCATATGTTGGATCATTTTATTTATATTTGTTATTTATTGACGATCATTATCATAGCTGTTTGCTGGAACTGCGAAATTTCTAACCAGAGTAGTTTCTAGCTAATAATTAGCACAAGTGGTTCCAAACATTAGACCAATAATCAGAACTCTCCCACCCTCCCACATGGCAATCTCGGTTACAAGTCTCAACCAGCTCCAGGATTTCAACTTCACCAACTCCAAAATATTCTCCACTTCCACAGGTCCCGACACCCGTAACACCTCCACTATGCTAATGAAACACACTTTAGTTCATCAAATCTGCTTTAATAAGCACTCTATTCAATGCTAATGACTAATGAGCTAATCTCCACACAAATCATACCACCTTCAACAAAACCAATTTATTCCAAATCGTGTACTGGAAGAGATATGTAGTCCGATTCCCTTCTTTTAGAAAGATCTTGTAGGCAGATCTCACTGTGTATTCTCCTCCTTTACCATGAAGCTATTACCAACCATCACACCCTCTTTATTGTAGCAAGACATCAAATAAAGCAGCCCGAAGATCATTTAACAACTCAACTTCCCATTGACATAATTCCCTCTACCACGACCAGTCGCACAATCAAGCAGGAGTCCAAATCTTAAAAATGCATCAAAACCAAACTTACTAAAACTCATTGTATTGTATTAGCTAAAGTTGGCCACTTGAAATTTTGCTTTTTTCCTTCTACCAATGTTCATTCGATGATAGTAAGGTTTTCCAAAAAATTATTTCATGGCATAGGAAATATCATCACACTTCTAGGATTAATAAATCACTCAATCATAATAATTCAGTTTGAAATTAGCAAGAAACCTACACAAGTACATATGAATCAATGAAAGACTCCCTGGCATAAATGCTTTAAGGTGTCCCTTTGTCCTTTGTGGCAACACTTTTTCCTTTGTGAGACCGATTTCCTCATAGGAAGAATAATCTGGGTGTTTTTTTTTTATCATTTATATTATATTATGAGTTTTGACCAAGTTGTAGTTCATGCAAGCATATGTAATGTAATCAGATTTGGTTGTGGGTATGTAATTAGTAGAACTGTAAACTTTGGGCTGGTTTACAAGTCTACCGACTCTACCAACAATTTTAAACAAACATGACTGTAGGTATCGTTTATCTCATCTTATTTTCATGATAAATTGCCAAAGTTTACACAACGATGCCCTTTAGTTTTTTGTAGCTTCTGGCCCATGATTTAATTTTCATGTTATGACTGTTGTACTTCTTGTGCTAGTGCAGGTACAACTCAAACCTTTAATAGACCAACTCAGTCGGGTAAAAGACTTGCCTGTTCCAGAATTTGGCAGTCTTCAAGCATGGGAAGCTCGAGCTAGTGCAGCTGGGCGTGCAGCTAATGGAGATAATGCTGGTGATTCTAAAACGTCTCATGCACCATTGCCATACAGTGGAGATACCAAGGTAACATTATGCTGTTTTATGGGAGTTGTCGTTTCTGGCTTGCATAGTATTAGAAATAAACAATTGGGGAGAAAAAAGATAAAGTGATAGAAAGGGAAAGAAAATACGAGAGAGTGATAGAATTGTACTTTAAATATTCTGCCACTGAAATATTTTACTAAACCTGTGAACATTCTGGTACATATACTATCTGAGCTAACTTTAACTTCTTAACCAACTATGCCAACTGGCTGCTGGTTAACTGACTTGCGAAACCTAAGTGAGTACTTGTAAGACCAAAAGACAGAGAGACAGGGAAACCATACTATGTTCTTTTTCTCATCAATTTTTTTGGATCTCTTCGCCCAGTTATGGATGATATAGTATCCTCTTAGTTGTACATTCCCTCTTTTGTCTTTGTGTAAATTTTCTTTTTCTATAAAACCAAAAAAGTCGATTTTTGTTTTAGTTTGAGCAAATATAATTTTCTTTTACATTTGATGACAAATGCTGATTTTTCTTCTTTAAGTTAGTACTGAAAGTTGCAGTGCTAACTTCCCTTCATACAGTCTTGTCATGCAAAAACTGTTTGTCCCTCTTATAAAGACATTAATTAGAAGGGGCTCTATCAAAATTTGTCAGTATCTATGAAAAAAGAGATAGACACAATTTGGTCATGACCCTGTCATATGAAAGTTCAATACTAGAGATTCCAGTCTGATAGGCTCGTCGAATAGAAGGGAGAGGGAATCGGCATAGCAGAATGGGACAGGGGCATTTGATGAGTGAAGAGAGAGAGAGAGATATGGAATCATTTCTATATATCGGAGAGGTGAGGAGTCCATGGGAGTTAGGCAAGAATTTATTAGTGGTGGTAAGGCTTGGCCTTGGTGGGACTGATGTCTTCTTAGCAAAAATAGTTGGGGTATTTTTCTTTGACAAATATCATTTGGAAATGGAATTCCTTATGGTTCTGTTTAGGTTTCATTTCTGGTTTGTTGGGTTTCTAGTACCTATCTCTCAGAGTTGGTTAGTATGTCAGTCTGTGTGTCGAGTGTATGACAAACATTCTTTCTTGTGTCAATGTCTAGCTTTTAATTTCAGCATATCTTCCTTAAAAATCATTAAATGTTAATTAGTCTATCAATGAATGTGGACAGGTGGTAGTTGACTTCAATGGTACTGAAGGCAAAGGAGATGTTAAATCTGAAACTGACAGTACATCTTTAAAGGTTTTGCCTCCATGGATGATTACATCAGGTATGAATCTTACCAAGGAACAACGTGGAGAGGTGAAGCAGGAAACAAAAATGGACGGGACTTCTACTTCCACGGCAGCACAATACACAGATGAGAAAAAATCAACAATTGGGCATGATGATAAAAATTTACAGGCTCGTTATTCATCTGAATTGTTATTTTCTTTATGTTTTGATTACTTTTATTCAAGTTCCTTGTCCTTGCTCCCCCTAAGACACAAGATCACACAAAGTCTCTGATCACTAAAATTTCTGTTACCTTTTTTATTTTTATAGGATGAATATATTAAGGCTTATTACGCTGCTTTACTTAAGCAACACGAATTGGAACAAGCTGCGAAAAATGCCCAAGATGCGAATGCAACAAATGATCCTTCTAGCAGTACTTCCATTCGCCAAGTTGGCATTAAAGCAAAACGCGAGAAAGATGATGATGGTACTGAGTGGGAAGAAGCTCCTGTTAGAGGTACATTTTCCAATCTGATTACACTGAAATTTGGATCCTTAAATTACAAGTCTAGAATACACACATGTATATATGACTACTAATTGGTGCATACATGTCCACCCATGTTTTCAAGGCCATCAAGGGTTTTGCTTAGGCTGGTTGTCATTCTTTAGTTAGTTTAGATAGTAGTTTTAAATTGTAGTTGTAGTTTGTTGCATATGTCTTGCAGTTGATATTGTCCCTCATCGAATGACATAGTTCCCAATATAAATGCTCGGTTTAAACAATATTTGTCTGACTTCTTTTGGTTGGACCAGTATAAACAATAAAGGTTGTTTTTTAAAACATACAGAAGGAACTCTAGCCAGAAAGAGGTTTTGTTTAGGGAAAGTTACCGTGAATGGGAAATATTGTTTTGTTATTTGAAGTGATGCGCCCCTACTACTGTAATTGTAAATATAAAATTAAGTCTTGTCTATTTCATTGTCCCGTTGACTTTCGTCTTGGTCTTATTTTGTTTCACTGATATTCTGTGAGTTGATGTTTTATTGGGTTTTACAAATTGATAGAACACTTTAAAAGGTTGTAATACCATTTTTCCAACATAGACTAAAATTATACAATTGTTCATGATTGATTAAATTCAATCTGCTTGAGAGAGATTAGGGTTTGGCAAGAGTGTCAAATGTTCAAGAAACTAATTAGTTTTTCATGTTTTGGGCACTATTATAAATGACACTGTCAGTTTTGTAAAAAAAATTAAAATCTCCAATTCCGAAAGAATTTCATAGGAGATATTTGTCTTAAGAAAATGTCACCTAGAGACCAACCAGGGTTGAGTCTAGTGGAATAGGCTAGCCTCTCACAACGTAGCAAACTACAGTTTGAATCCCGTCTGGGAGAAGTCTAGTGCCTACATTTAGTGCCCGACAACCATGAATAAGATTGCATCAAGTGGACGGAACCTATGGAAAACAAAAAATAAATAAACGTCATATATAGGGTATCATTTTAATTCCAAAAACCAGGGGGGCGGGGGGTTCATAGGCTTTGTAAACCTTTACAAGAACAACTTTAATCTTCTTCTAATATATTTTGGTTACCCCAGCCTCAGGAAACTGATTGGAGGAAAACCATGTTAAGATGTTGGTGATGGAGTTAGGAGTAGGAACTTGTTTATTTTGATTGTTTACTATTGATCTTGATCTGAACATTTTTTATTTTGCAGAACTTGATTATTTAATAATGTCAACGTTGAACAAATATTCTATGTTAAATGTTAATACTCTCTTTTCTTTATTTTGTTTATCCTTTGGTTGATAATATTATTTGTGTCCCCTGATTTTTACCTTGGGTTTAACCTTTTAAAGGCAATGGAATTGGAGCTTTAAAGGTGGATTTGAATGTTGAAGCTGATGCTCCAGCTGAAGACGACGAGGAAGAAGAAGATATCGACTGGGAGGAAGGTTGACGAGGAAAAAATCAAGGTCGATGAATGCAATAATGACTTATTCTGATTTGCAATATAATACTGCCTCAAATTATGTAACCACACAAGACCGGAGTTAGCTGCTCATTATCTTATTGCTTGTGCATGTTGCTGGTGATGCGTCCATGGTTTGAGAAGAGATGTACCGTTGACTTTTAGTTTAATCATTTTTTTTCCAACTTTTCATCATATATTGGTTGACCAGACAACCCTATTTTGAAACTTTGCATGTTATGACTGGCCAAATTCTGATTCCATTTTGTTATGACCACATTGTTAGTATTTTTACCAATGGATACTTTGATTAGTGAATGGTGGGGCATCCCTATGGTGTTGCACACACCAATGAAGAAGTTGGTGAGTTATGAATTATTCTACTCCTTCCATTCCCGACAAGCACCTTCATTTTGGTAAATCCATCCAAGTTGTCCATTTCCCCAAGATATGAGTATAATGGAATAGGTCATTGCTGGCTCCCATCTTCAATCTAAAGTCTAAATTCATATCCCATATTTTGGATTTAATAATTTATTTGTTTTAAGTGTTTTTAGTAATTATTTAACATTGTATTTATTGAATCTCTATATGATTGTTTTTTAAAAGAGAAACATGTAATTTGCAAGAGATCAAATTTTAAAAAGGTAGTATGATCTATTAAAAGAAAAATAACGCACATAATCCATATATTTTTACTTGATGCTATTTACTGTACTACCATGGCTCGTAATTTTGCAATTTTTTATATATAAATAAAAGAATCAAAATGTTTATAAAAAGTCAAAAATAAAGATTGTACATGGGATGTGAATCAATTTATCAATAGGAAAAACAGAAGCAAAATATTGACCCAGCTGCCCAAGCCGTTCATTAAGGATAGTACATGGGAATTGGGATGTGAACAATTTATCAAGTCATTTATATGTTATTCTATATAAAATCAAAATAAGCAATATATTTGAAAGTGGACAGGTGAAAAGAGTCTAATTGAAGCAATGTTTTCAGCTCCACGATGCAACTTTAGCGTGTTCCAACAATACTATATAAAATAAATAAAATGTAGACTACTATATAGATAGACGTGTGAATTTGCACAATATTGATATGAATATTTTTTGCCAGCTCGTTTATGCTTGCACTATTAACTAGTGTCAGTGTCGATGATATAGTTAATACTCCTTAATAATAGTCCTAAAAGAAGGAAGAAAACATATACTATGTGAGATTAAATTTATCTTCTTTTTAAAAGTTTATTTTCTTTGTTTGAAATCAAAGGTCAGTCAATTTCCAAATAAAAAACAAAAATGATAGTCAAAGTAATCTCACAATCACAACTCTTTTATCTCTTTAAGTTTCTGCCGACTGCTATACAGTATGCTGCAATAACGTAGTAAGGAAGGATGCAGATGCATTTGAATATGAGAAAATATTTAAATGGATTCATATTATGTGTTTCCATTTTAATTTTAGGTTAAATTACTCTGAATTATTATACTTATTAGTTATTACTATAGTATATATATATTTATATACCACGAAACAAGCTTCTAATTATATTTGTAGTTCTAATATTCATTTTAGTTTCAAACATTTAAATTAACAAATAATTTATTGTTGATGATTTCTTTAAGGATCTCAGATAATAAGGTCGTTAGCCTTCTCACATTAGCTTCATATTCACCATACAAATGTGTGTTATACATACCAATAATTGTTAGGTCAACTTGAAAGAGTTAGACTCCCACGACATGGCGAATCAAAATTTGAATATCGATCGAGAGAAGTTTCCATATTTAAAATAAAAAATATTTCAAATAAGATTATCACAAGTGCAGTGAACTTATGAAAAAGAAGGAAACAAAAGTATGCTGGTGATGATATATCTTAAACAATAATCCTTGTGTTTTAAGGTACAAAACAAAATTGAAATTTTGTCATGATACCATTTATCTATCTATCTATCTATCTATTGAATAATAGATTAATTGCTTGGGTGTCCTTCTCCTTCTAATTAATTAAGTATTTCATTGGACAAAATGTTGGTGTTATATTATTCACTCATTCGCACTTTATATTCTGATTTCATATACTTATACCCGTACCTAAGTACCTCAATTTATACAAACTTTTTGACCTATTCTTATTTCTAGTGGTAATACCAATCAATATATATGTATATATAATTCAAGGTTTGACAATTTGCTCTTAAATGAACCTATGTTCCTTCAACGCAAAGGAAGCTTCATTGGTAGAAGAATGCTCGACAATTTTGCCTCCTCTCCGCATCAAAAATAACTCAACCCCCTTATTTATTATTATACCATACACACACATATATATAATTTATAAGCTAAAGTCTCATGGAAGCAATCACTTCCCCATGTCAAGCTCTTATGCATGCTTAGCAACTTCAAGCTGTCAAACCTTCATAACTTCCCCTTCTAAAAAAATTCACAATATTCATCATCAAAATTTCCTTTCAAAAAAATTCTCTCTCTCCATGCAATCATTTCAATCTCTTTGTACTTCACATTCATGGCCATGATCATTAAACTCCAACATGTACTAAGTTTTATTATTTGGTTATTCCTATTTTTGATACTCTTTCATGGTTTGTTTGTTTTCAAATCCAATATTAGTACTAGTGGAAAAACCATCAATGGCAACATAAACTTTATGGTTTCTCTTTCTCATCAACATAGGAAAATGTTAGCAACTGGATTTGATTTTGCTCCATTTATCAACCGGCATCACCATAGTCATCGACATCATCGGGATCACCACCACCGGAGTCATGTGTCGGCTCACCCTCATGAGCCAAAGGAAGCCGAGATCGATCCACGGTATGGTGTTGATAAACGTCTTGTTCCAACTGGTCCAAATCCATTGCACCATTAATGAGGTTCATATACTTTTTTTTTTGTTTTATTTTATTCTTCATCATGATATAATGTAATAAATTTGTGTAGTGAAAAATTTGTTATATAAACTGACAATTTTTGTTAATAATTTTTTTGGGATCAAATATTACTATCATTATTATTATTCTGTCAACAAAAAAATAATAATATGTATGGTGAACATTATTGATATTATTATTTTTCTCATATATAAATTATGCTCCACTTCATTCATTCATTCATCAATTCATATTTTGAATTTAGAATTGGTGCCTGAATTTGGGTGTAAGATGAATAATTAAGTTAACAATAATGTAGATCACATTTTAATCATACACACACAAAAATGGCCTATGATTAAACAATGATATGCATCCGTTATTAAGAATATGGATGCACCTTATAAGTTATAATGAAGAAATAAATAGAAATTGTACTATTTTGTTTGATTTGCAGTGGTTGCGACGGCACGGCACATCACGGGAAAGAAGAAAATAATTAATAATTAATTAGTTATATGAAATAGACATGCAATTTAATATTGGGATTAGTTGCCATAAAAAGGGGCTTTAAAAATTAGAAAATACGTGTGGTCACAAAGGGTTGACTATTATGATCGAATGAATGAAACAAATATGACGTATTATTCACTTAGATGCTCACGTAGGTCTTTGTTGTAAATTTTTAATTGTTTGTTTTAAGATAGTTTAGTTGTTATAATTTTACCCTCCGAATAAGTGTGCATACAAGGGATCGGATTCTGATCTCTGCATATAACGGATAATGTTTTTATCAATTGAACTAAATTTACAGAGACATTTTTTTTCTTTTTTGCTTAATAATTATCTATTTTAATTTGAGCTTAATTAAAAGTTTATTCCAAAAAGTAACATTTTACCATCACATTAAGACATTTTTTTCCTCCTTCGTATCAAGGTTGATCATCACTTTAATTTCAAAATTTCAATTTTGTATAAACCTTCTAATTTCAACATGGGTGGGTATTAATTTGATGAATTATGTTTAACCACTTCACACAATTCATTGTCAACTTTAAAAGCTTAGTGGATTTGTGGCATCCGATGAGTATGAAAAGGATTGTGAAATGTGGCTTCTTTTTGGTCTCTTTGGTGGATGGAGTTGTTAACATATATAGTGGCCTTAGTAGCAATTGGGACCCTTCTCACTTATCTTTTTCCTTATACCCTCTAAATTGTTAAGCATGTAGTTTTATCAGTTTATTTAAATTTAACTACTAATTAACGTAAGTATTTGAAGATTATTTGATAGAATTTATGAAAGTAACTTATGATATATTCGTAAGTTGTTTTTCAATTTATTTTCGTAAACTTTTTAAAATACTTTATGAAAAAAACTTATGTCTTATTTACATAAATAATTAACGTACTTTATTTTATTTTTTTATTATAGAATTACTTATATAAAAACACTTATTATTTTGTAAAAAAAAAACACTTATTATGATAAATGTTTATAATCCAAACCGTTTTTTTTTAGTTTTGTTGAAATCGAAACAAACTCTAGATATTATTATGAGTGGTAGCGACTCACTTTACTATGAAAGACTTGAGTGTACCGAAGAGACTTGCATTTTATTTTTCAATGTGTATTCTATTTATGTAACGTGATTTTTTAAATTTAATTGTTGTATATGGTTCAGAAGTCCTAATTCAACTGATAGGAAATGCTGAAATTGTTAGACTAGATGTTCATGCTCGGGGTTCTAGTCACTCAACTTTATGTGTACAAATTTTTAATGATTTTGTCATTTCATCTATGCGCAAAAAAAAAAGGTTTAAATATTGTATTTTTTTTAATTACCAATGCTGTAAAAACTTATGACTATAAAGTTATAGTTCATAAAATCACAGTTATATATCAATTTCGTAAAAAATTTACACACACAAACAATGATGAATTTGTGATTTTATAACACCTCATATCAATTATCTAAAATACTGATATAGAATACATAATTGAATACCCGTATGCATTAAGATTACAACTGAAAGTTTATACAAAACTTGTCCATAAAACTGATACAACTACATAACAAAATTACAAAACTAAATATATAGACCAAGAAGACTACTCTTATAATCTACTCCGCAACCTCTTTACTTCTGCTTTGCTGAACCTGCTTATCTGAAACAAATATGTGAGGAGTGAGACAGAGGGTTCCCTAGTTAGTAGTCAATAAATTTGGGATTCATGATTTAATTAGTTGATCACATGAGAGTATTCTAATCATTGATACATAAACATAAATAAAGGTGTAACGCACAATATTATTATCTTGTACACGCTATCCATTTGTGACGACAACTTGCATCAATATGGCTGAACCGCTGAAGCCCACAATCATAACATAATTGGATTTATCAGTCCGGATAAATCCGGTGTAGCGCAATGCTAACTGAAAAGTGGTGTATCCGCAACCACACATAACTTTGATCAAGTAATCATTAAATTGAATTTTCATCATAAGTTACCATAATTCCTATTAAAGGAGTTCTCTAGATTCTTAAATCATCACTAGATTCATAGTAGTTCATCATAGTCCATATCAAAGGATTCACTCAATTCATAAATTTCTAAGTTCCGAATCCCAATCTTAAATAAGCTTGCAAACTGTCTCAAATCATAATTGTTTTTTTTTTTTTTAAATTTTTTACGACATGTGTTGTCAACCAGGGCTCAAAAAAAGGGTTTTTACATTTTATACAGGGTCAATTAAGTCACAAGTCCAAGTGACAGTTGTGACTCGAGTTAACATTTTTTTTAAACAAGGTAATTTTCCAGCGAAATTACGCTCGCAAAGTGAATTTGACAGGATCAAAAAATACAAAGTTTCAATTTTTAGCCATTTCAAAGCATGAATCGATTCAAAGAAGCTTAGACTATCTGCGAATCAATTCATGGGTATAGAAAACCCGCTTTTGTGCAATTTTCAAGTTCGAACCAATATTTTCTTTCAATTCCCATCATTCCAAATCAATTAACAAGACATGAAACAATTCCAAACACAATTTTAATACAGTCCAATGAGAAAGGAGAAGGGAGACTCATTGCATGCAAGCTTTCTATACTAATTTCTATGTTCACCTAATGGAAACTCATCTTGAATAATGATGAATAAAGATGATGATGCTAATCTTTAAGCTTTGTCTCAAAACTCCAACTCTTCTACTAACTCATGCTCTTGTTCCTTTCTTCGTTTCCTTTAAGCTCCTTATGTCTCTTTTTCCGCTACAATACTACTAACTTAAGATTAGCTCTTCTAAATGTTTACAATTTTGGTTTGGTCTTGCATGCACTTTGGTACCAAGGATTTTGAGGTATTGAAGGGAAGAAGAGAAAGGAATTTGAGTTGCCTACTTATTACTTGCAAGGTAAGCAAAAAGTCAACATAGGAATAAATCAAAATTCGTCAACATTGTAAGAGATAATCAAAAAAATTTATTTTACAGAGAGTAAATCAAAATTCGCCTATATTACAGGAGAGTAAAAACTTATTTACCCTTATACTTATTAGTATTAAAGATATAATATAACTCCAAACTAACAACAAAAATTATACATAACTATTAGTATTATTTTTAAGGAAACTTTACTTCTTTTTTTTTTGGGATAATGAAGCCACGATTCTTTTTTTATCAAAAAAAGAATGAGGCAATTTTTTTTGTTGCATTATACCTCAATTTTTTTTTTAAATACTATACTATATACAATCAATTTTTTTTTGTTGACAAAATAACAATCAATATATTATCAAAAGAAAATAACAATCTTTGGTAAAAAAAGAAAGAAAATAACAATCAATATTATAAAAGAAAAATATTGGTAGGTTATTTGTCATAAGAAAATGTCAATATTATTACTATTTTTTAAAGATTAAAATTATATTTAATTATTTGATTATTAAAATTATATTTTGATCTATATAAATTAAAATGGAGACTTAATGTGTCAAAAAAAAAATGGAGACTTAAGTTTAGTTCTTATTTAATTTTTATTATATTTTTAGTCTTTATAAATTTTCTGGCACATAGTTTTAGTCCCTACTAAAATTAACTAAAACTATATTTGTTTAATTATCATTAAAATCTTAAATTTTTACTAATTTTTTTATGGAGTTGTTTAAAATACCATATAAAGTTTATTTATTAAAATTTAGAATTTTTTAACATGATACGAATTAAATATGAATTTTTTAAATCACAAAAGTTTAAGAAAAAAAGTAACGAAAATCATGATCTAAAAATTAAATTTTGAGCTCATTTTTTCTGAATGTATTGTTTACGATGATCTTAGCATACCTGCGAAAAATATTCAAAAATATATGTTGATTTAAATAGGGACCAAAACTGAGTGTAGGATAATTTTCTAGGAACTAATTTTTAAAAAAATATTAAGTAAAATGAAGAGTTGAAAATTGATGTGATTAGTACAGTTTATGATGGATTCTTTCTGGATTGTAATTGAAAATCTAGAATCTTTTGAAGATGTTGATGAAAATGAAGAAGAGTGGAAGAAAGAAGATGAAGAAAAAGAACACTAATTAAGCCAAAAAATTTAATGTAATTTTTTTTTTAAGTCTATAGAACCACATGTATAATTTTGCAGTTTTAAAAAAATTCAAAGAGTAATATTTAAGACTTGAATTTAAATAAGTGTTATGATGACATGTTAAATTATGATTACATATTAAAATATACATGTCATCGGGTACGATATCTCATTAAACATAAGAGGTACCAGAAATGTTTATCTAATAACAATTGTATTGTCAAAAACAAATTTCAAATTATGAGTGTGCATACTACTATGTTATGATATATTTGTTCAGAATTGTTTCAGCTGGTATGGTTGATTGGACAGATGTACGTAACATGATTTTTCGACAATTTATATTAATTATGTGGTGTTGAACATCTTCTTCGTACTTCCGGCCAACTATCTTTCAAAGCTACTGCATACAAACATTGTATACATCATATGCATTTTCTTCCAAATTTGAATCTTAATCTGCTTTTCAGAGTAAGTATTTTTTATAATCATTTGTATCGAAGATATAATAACTGAAAATTAACAAAAAAAAAATTTAAGGATGAAAACATGATTTTTTTTATAGTGATAAAAATTAAAATTTATTAATTTTATAAGGACGAAAAACATATTTAATTCAAAATTATTCTCGTTAATGTTTGCATAACCAAAAAGAATTAATTTCTCACCCTTGAAATGTGCAAGCAAACAATAAAAACAAAATTAATTTTTTTTCCAAATCAACCAAAATGTTTGTCATATAATTTAACATATAATAAGGAAAGTACTAGATAGTACGAGCATATATTCTAAAGTTTAAATATTTAAATCCTTTGATTTATTTTTTTGTTTAAATTTTATAAATGTAGGATTTTACTCAAAAATAAGAAAAAAAATAAAATAAAATAAAGTTGCAGGTTTAAAAGCATCCAACCGACTTTCAATTGTGTCTGCGTTTCGTGAGACATTTGTGAGTAAAACTTTCGCACACCATATAACAGTATTCATACTCATATAATGTATATTGTCAGCATAACATGTATGACTTTAAAATTTGTATTTAATACATGAAGAATGAATTTAAAATTCATGTATGTACTATGATAATGGTGTTTTTGGTGATTGATATGTAGTTGGTTAGTGTTTTAGTTTATCGATACACATGACTTTACGAGTCATATCTAATACATGAGAATAAAGAACAATAAATTATATGTGAGATGACACGTTATTGATCGGGTGTAAGACTTGGCAGAATATGAGGATTATCAAGTCTGTGATGATTCTTTTTGAGTTGTTATCCGGCTTAAAAGTGAATTTCCATAAGAGTAGCTTGGTGGGAGTGAATGTAGGGGATTCTTGGATGATGGAGGCAGCAACGTTGCTGAATTGTCGACTTGGGTCGGCACCGTTTATATATCTTGGTCTTCCAATTGGAGGTAACCCTCGAAGACTTTCTTTCTGGAAACCTGTAATAGATAAAATTAAAGCTCGACTGTCTGGTTGGAAAAGTAGAAACCTGTCAATGGGGGGTCGCCTGGTCCTACTCAAAGCCGTTTTGTCTTCTCTACCGGTTTACTTTCTTTCCTTTTTTAAAGTTCCCTCAGGTATTGTCACTCTTATTGAATCTCTTTTTAAATCCTTTTTGTGGGGTGGGGATGGGATCAATAGGAAGGTTTATTGGATAAAGTGGGATAAAATTTGTTTAGATAGAAGTAAGGGAGGTTTAGGGGTGAGAAGAGTTAAGGAATTTAATTATGCTTTACTTGGTAAATGGCGGTGGAGGATGAAGACTGAGAGAGGGAGTTTTTGGTGGCGAGTGATGGAACATAAATATGGGGTTGATGATGGAGAGTTGAGGGAGGGAGGGTCTAAGGCGTCTGCTTGGTGGAGGGATATTGTGGGGGTGTGTCGGAGTTCTTTTGGAGGGGGTGAGGGCTGGTTCGATAAATCGATGGTCCGTGTGGTGGGGGATGGTGAGACTACATCTTTTTGGAACGAATCTTGGTTAGGTTGAAGAAGCGGTTTCCACGGTTAGCTAATCTAAATGTGGTACCTGCTGTCTCGGTTGGGGAGATGCGTAGGCGTGGGTGGGGGGTGGGTGGAGGGGGATGGGTGTGAAGGCGTCAGTTGTTTGTGTGGGAGGAGGCCTTGTTAACAGAGGTTTGTGCTCTTCTATCTAATGTTGTCTTGCAGAATAATGTGTCTGACAGGTGGCGTTGGCTAGGTGGTTCATCTGATAAGTACACGGTTCGTGAGGTTTATTGTTCCTTGACGGGTTCGACTGCGACTCAAATACCAACGGTTATGGGGGTTGAGTTACCTTGGCACAAATTTGCTCCGTTAAAAGTCTCATTGTTTGCTTGGCGTTTTCTGTGTAATCGACTCCCGACTCGAGATAATCTATTTTCGAGGGGTATTCTACCAGCAGGTTTTCAGAGGTGTAGTCTTGGTTGTTCATCCGAGGAATCTTTATCGCATCTTTTCTTTGGATGTGATTTTTCACAACAGGTGTGGAATGGTATTTTCCAAGGATAGGGGTGCAGAGTGTTTTACAATCAGATGCTCTGGCTCATGCAGTTCAGTTTATTGGATTACAGTTGTTCCCGGTGAAAGTGAAAGGATTCATGCATCTTCTGTGGTTGGCGACTATTTGGGGGATTTGGAAATCTCAGAATGATCATATTTTTCAGAGTAAACCGTTAAATGTGGGACTGTTGGTGGACCATATTCGAATTCATGTTTGGTGGTGGTTGAAGGTTAAATGCAAATATTTTTTGGTCGATTCTATCTTTTGGTTTAATAATCCATGGGTGTGTTTAGGATGGTCAGGTGGATGATATGTGTTGTTTTTTCCGGGCATTGCCAGCTGTTTGTACGTTCAGAACGTTTGGATTTTGTTTCTTTCTTGTAACTGATTTAAAGTTTCCGCCTTAGGTGAGCACGCCTTGTGCTGACTTAATGAGCTAATAAAGTTACTTTTTGGCGTTTTCAAAAAAAAAATTATATGTGATCTATCAAATATTTAAAATTTAATTATTTAATTTGAATTTAACCGTGAGAGAGACGGAGGAAGTAGAAGGTTGTAGGAAAAAGTTCATGTGTAATCCATTTTGCATGGAACTTTTAATTTGTACCATACAATTTGATCACAGTCATTATCTATTCATCTCATCTTTCATAATAAAATACTCCTCTTTTTGACCACGTATTTCATTTGCAAATTTAAATGCAATGTCTGTTTTAACATCAACTGAAAAATTAGGAGAAAGATCCATATTTGAAATGCTATAAAACAACTTAAGAAAAAAATTTGTCTCAACAAAACCAATTTTTGGATTCTACAATCCATGCATAATCTTGAATGGCTTTGATTCTAAAATTTGTAATATACTGCATCAGTTTTGGCGCGATTAAAACGAAAACGCTACAAAAACTTAATGAAAAATATTTTAGAGTCGCATTGCCTATGCATTTAGACAAAATTAGTGTGTGGAGTCCCTTGATGATTTAATTGAGTTTTTGAAGCAAGATGTTTTTTTTGTTTACAAGGAAGACATTGAGAATTGAACCAGTGACAGAGCCAGTAAAAATTTGTTGGGTGAGCGACTAAAATATTCCTTCCGTCCAAAAATATATAAGAGAAAAAAAATTTAATTTTTTGTCTCAAAATATAAGAAAAAAATAAACCGTCATTTTTTTAAGAAAAGTTTACTCTCTCTCTTATATTTTTCATAATAAATAAAAATTGTTCTTACATATTTCCAAGCAACATTTTTCAAAGAAAATAGAAAAAAAAATATACTTCTAATCATTATAATTTACTTTTTCTTAATAAGTGTGAGCTTTGTTTTTTTTTCTTCTTATAATATGAGACGGAGAGAGTATATTATAATATTATCAGGTAGAATTTTTTATATTGTCATATCTCGAATGAATTTTTCAGCAATCTCATCTTCGATATAAACAATCATTGAGCTTTTGAGAAAATCATCTTTCATCTTATTACGTAGCCTTGTTTTTATAATTTCCATCGCTGAAAAGACACGTTTAATGATTTTTGTTTACATGGAAAACGTTTAAAGTCAAAACAAGTTGTAGTACTCGATCAATCAATGAATACAATTTGATTTACTTGTCTCTACTAATTATTGACATAATTCACTAATAATTGACAGATTCTAAAAGATTATTTTTATTTATTTATCCTATTATTATTATTATTATTATATTACTACTACTACTTTTATACTTGACATAGTTAAAAGACAACTTTTAGCAAAAATTCAAATACATAATAATATGTATATATAATTTTTACAAAAAATAATAACATTTTTAAAAATATATATTATTATGATGTGCTAATAGTATAAAATACATTTTGAAAAATATGGAATGGGCTATAGCCCACCTTAGCCCATAAGACATCATGCATGTTATCCAAATACTTCACCACTAAACCAAACGTCCAAAATTAATGGCTTTGAAGCAAGATTTCGTATAAAACAGGTAGCTTTGAATGGTTTGTAGTTAAATTTGTAAAATTAAACGGTGAAAAAGGTTATTGTTTATGTCTAATTGTCTAAAGGTCATACAAACATATATACTAGAAAATATTTTGGATTATATAATCCAAATACACGTAAACATTACGTGTCCAAAAAGGTAAAAATTTGCAAAACAAATGTGGGTGAAGACATAGTTAAATAATGTGTTCGGATTCTACAATTCAAATAAAAAATATTTTTCAAATTCTAAAAACTAAACAAGATGTTTTTAGACTTTCGTGGAGTTACGCAGAGATTGTTGGGGAGAATTTTACATACACAATTACTTATATTTATATACTTCCTCCGTTTCAAATTATTTGTTCTAAATTATAAATTACTATAAGAGAGACAAACCAACATATATCTGTTTTAAGAATTGTTTTTTTTGGAGTCAGGTATTAAAAATTATTTTTATTTATTCTCATAAAATTAAATCTCTCTCTCTCTCTTTTCGATTTTCTTAATAAACAACAAGCAATAAAAATTATTATTATATTTTTTTATACAACTTCTTTTAAGAAAAACACAAAATTATACTCTAAATTACTTATTTTTCTTTTTTCTTAATAAATATAATTTTTCTTTTCTCTTTTAATTTGGACAGTATAACACACAGAGTAATTGCATGGTGAATTCAAATGATCCCCACAAATGATCTAAAGGAAGTGCCCCCCTTGGAGTCACTAAAAGGCCATAAGGCCAGACAACTTTTGTACTTCCTTTAAAATACTATTATCCTTTATATTTTTGGCATGAATTGAAGCTCAAATCGCATCGCATGGTTAATTGACGATAGCACATACCTCAGAATTATAGTTTAAGTTGACAAACTAAAACTAAAAAAGAGTACTACGTACACCACATACACTTGTTCTTGACCAAATCAAAATCTAATTATCGTTACAAATGCACACTTAAAAAGAAGGTAACCTACCACGCAGTAATCAACACGATCTAAGATCAAATTAATTATACGACAACGGTATATTGTTAGAAGTATGCTAAACTAATTTGATCACTAGCTCATGAATCATGATTACTTACTAATACTATATAATTTAAGTACTATTTTAGTATTATTACGTGTTGTATTGCATTTTTTTTGATAAACACGTGTTGTGTTGCATTGATATCTAATAGATGTCGTCGTGCAAGTTGAACCATATATATGCGCACAACAACAATTAAACCAACTTGTTTTTATGTCATATAACTTAGTGATTGGTCCACGTGATAAGAATTTTAAACTCTTTAAGTATATAGTTAAGAGTTTGATAAATAATTTATGCGTACGGATAATCCATCTTGTGTGCTAATAGGTTTTTCGAGTCCCTAAAAAGATTAATTACTACTAATAATAATTGATACTTCGTACCTGTATTATGGTGGCAAATAAACAATTTAAGAACCAAAATTTTATCTTTAAAGTGAATAAGTGAAATTTTTTAAAAACAAACCATAATTCTTTACATATTGTAATATCTTTATCAATCGAACTCCACACAATTTTTTTGTTGTGCTTGATTACTAACAAAGATTATTAAGGAGGGATGAAAATTAATGTTGGCCGGTGGGATCAATACCGATGAGAGAATACGGTTTATAAGTGGATAGTGGGTCCAACATTAGGCCCACATAAGTTACCCACTTGCCCCAATGACTCTAAGGTGTTACAAAAGGTAAGACTTAGCCTTTGCAGTACTATCTAAAAATCAACTGAGCAAATAGTTGCTTCTAGTTCTACCATAGTAGTTGACTAAACTATTAGTTTTATATTGTGGCTGGGATCATGACACGTGGAAATCATGATCTTATGGACATCGACTCTTACATTAATTCATAATTATGAACGTTATTATTTAGTAAGAAAGATTTGTTAAATTCGACTATATGTTGTGTTAGATTAAAAAATTCACATGAGTTACAATTACAAGTACCTTAAAGTTTGGTTAAGATAATATTTTTCATATATAGTCTAAAGTTGAACCAACAAAGAAAATATACATAAGTTTCGGGCATTTTTTCGTAGGTTACCTGTTTTTGCAAACAAACTTGTAATATAAAATGATAGTGCGTACTTTTCTTTCATGAAATTAATACGATAATATTCGCTTAAATGATATTTGAAAGTTGATATGCACCGTCTTTTTTTAAGACAAGATCATCCATCATATGTTATATCCTCTCATGAAAATTAAATTAAATTTATGTCCTTTTTTTATTTCCTAAAGCTCTTAGAACCATTTTATGTTTCGTAAAAAAAAAGGAGAAAAACATATAAAAACCTCTTAAAATTTTATAAAAAATGAAATGCAACAACTTTGCAACTCTTAAGAAAATGTAATGTTAAACATATTTATTTATTTTTATATATAAAAAAATTACATAAGCTATATATCCAAGCAAATGCCTATATTTGTGCGTTTTCTTGAATAAAATAAGTTAAGATATCGTGACGAAAATGCTTTTCGATTAAATAGACAATGAACCATTATCTTCTTCTATAAATAGAATGGGCCATAATCTCTTTCTCTAGGGATGTGATGACTGATGAGTGATGATATTAGTTGGTATAAATCTTTTTGCTTTAAATGGTTGGTTCTAGTATGTTGTACTCTTTAATTTGTATGTACTTTTTTATGTCCATTTTATATTGGATTAATCGGTGTAGAAACAAAAATTAGTATTAAGTGGACATATACTTTATCGTACATATATACATTAAATACATTTGAAAAAGTTAGTTTATACATGAAATATCAAATGTATTTCATGCACCTATTACTCTATCCCTTTTAAAAAGAGTATTGTTTTAACCTTTTGCACACATATTAAAAATATATTATTATATAAAAAATAATAGTAATTTTATTAAATTAATTTTATTTTTTTACTTGATTTTTTGAAAATAGTGTATAAAGTAATAATTAGGGGATAATATTAGAAAATATTGTATTAAAAATTGAAAAACGACACTCATTTTAAAACAGAGAGAGTATAAATTTAGTCTTTTATTTTGATATTTTTATAATTTATACTCCAATTATTTATAATCTCTACATCAAAAAAATTAGTTTATTTAACACTTTTTGATGTAGAAATAATTGTCCTCATGAGCAGTCTAACTCAATTGGTAAAGAACATTGCACATTTGTGCAGGAACTGACGTTCAAACTCGATATGCTCACTTATTCACCTTTAAAGAGTGAATTTCAAGTCGTTATGCTACCTGACAAAAAAATTACTTTACATGAAATTTTATTTGATAATTGATTGGGAGAATTACTATTCGTGAAGAGACTTAAACTAATTGATGCGAAAACAGACTCCGAATCAGATTAAACTAGGGGTGGCAAAATGGATGGATGGATGGATTTGGACTTGGATTATAGTGGATTGGATTATAATAATCCATTAATCCATTATCAATCCATTAAAATTCTTAAAATAAAATCCAATCAAATCCGTCCATTGGAAATCAAATCCATCCAATCAATCCATTATCACCATTTTAATGGATGGATATCCAATCCATCCATCAATTTATTGACTAAATTTTGTATAATATTTTTTTTTTTTGACGGAATATAATATATTTTTGTTGAAATAATATAATCTTTTTATTATACAAAGTTTGTTTGTTTTTAAATAAAGTTTGTTACAATTTTTTTGAAAATAGATAATGATCCAATTGGATTTTGAAACTAAAGTGGATGGATGAAATCCATCCAATCAATTAGTGGATGGATCCAATCCAATTACAAAATAATTTTCTTGTTGATGGATTGGATGGATAAATTAATGGATGGATTGGATGAATTTTTTCTTAATGGATTATTTTGCCACTCCTAGATTAAACTGATGAAAATTAAAAAACTTATAATACTTTTTTGGGAATTGATTTAAATATTTTGAAAAAGGAATTAATAATAATGACGTCCAATAACAAACTTCCCAAACAAATCGTAAATATTAAAAAAATGAACAAAAGAAAAAGATTGAGTCAACCAAAATAACCGTGGACTCATACTCTTTATTACACCTTTTCTATTTTTGACCAAAATTACTCTTACACCCTTCACCTATATATATACACCATATACCTTCTTCTTTTCAAATTTCACAGAGAACAAAACTTAGCCACCAAAACTAACTAACAAACTCATCTCAGAGACAGAAAATGAAGGTTTCTTCGCCGGAGTCACCGAAGCGTCAATCAAACAGTGGTTTCTTCCTAACCGTATCGGCGATTCTAGCTCTGCTCTCAAGGCAAGCCAGCCGTATAAAGCAAAAGACGAAGTCACCGACGAAGAAGCTTAGAGATGAAGAATGGAGAACCGATGTTAATAATAATAACTCTCCGATGGCGACACCGAAGAAATTGCTGAGTAACATAAGTAACAAAGCTATGTTACAATTCGGAAAGAAGAAGAAGAAGAAGAATGAGAGAGAGGGAAGAGATAATAAGGAGATGGAAGGTTGGGGAGACGGTGGCGTATGGCAGAAGGAGATATTGATGGGAGGAAAGTGTGAGCCGTTGGATTTCTCCGGCGTGATTTATTATGATATTAACGGGAAACAGACGCGTGAAGTTCCTCTCCGGTCACCACGCGCTAGTCCTTTGCCTGGTTATCTCACTCGCCGTTGAATGAATTAATGAATTCTGTGTTTATCATAAAATTGTCATTAATTTGCAAATCAAGTTTTATTAGGGAGATGAAATTTAGATCGTTAGATATGCACGTGATTTGTGATTGATTGCACGTGTTTCTTGTTATGTTATTAGAATTGAAAATTTGGAATTAAGTAATAGCGTGTTTGTTTTGTTTTGTTTGTTGATGAAAACTAAACATTTTGTAATTTGTATAGAGTTAAGAGTATGGATACTTGTGAAATAATAATGGTATTGTGTTTTATCATGCGATTTTAGTGATAGATAGATGTTTGAATTTTTCTAATTGAGAAGTTTGAGTGTGATTTACTAAGTGTTATAGTGGGATTACGTGTTAAGCGGTTCATACTTACTTGCATTCACATCCAATATTCTTGTATATTTGCTTAATTAGCTTCCTAGTGTAGTGTCCACTAATTAACTTGGTTGTATCTCTGATTTGGATAATTGGATTGGAGATAAGTATGATAAATTATTGGTATATATGTAACAAGTTTTTAATAGGATTAGTTTCGGTCAAAAAATTTGTTGGATATTAAAAGTGAATACTCTTCTTTTCAATTATGTTTTATAAGAGTTGAAGATATAATATAACTCTTTAATTACTAAAGTACGTATTTGTTTAAGATTTTATTTGAATATTTTAAAAAAGAATTGCAGCGAGAATGCAACATAGTAGAATGAGATTAGAGAGCGGAATAGAACACAGATTGTTTTCTCAATTGTTTTTATTATAACAAATTTTCTATTCAATTGTTTGCAAAGTGGATGTGAAGTGAAGTGAAATGAATCGTAATTTTTTATTATTTTTTATCCTTACTTTAAAAACACTATTATGTAGAATTACAATATATACTTTTTCCGTTTTTTTTATTTGTCATTTTAGGAAAAAAAAAACTAAATTAGAAAAGTGCATTTTTACACCTTATATTCCCATTATACCCACTTATTTTTTGTTAATATGTATCCTAATTTTAATCTACAAATAATTTTTTTTTTGCACACACACTTTCTCTTTCCAAACAAATTAAAACCACCAACAAAAAATTGTAAAAAACTTTATTTTAAAAAAACAAACAAACTTTGTTCAAAAAAATTAGAAAGAGGGTATAAATGATCATATACTTTGATTTTTTTTTTGACAAACACTTAAAAAATATTTTATGTACTCATAATTTGAGAAACAAAGAGTGAAGAATTTGATATAAAAAGAAGAGAAGAAGAATGAAGAATTTGATCAAGTCCATACCAAATTTGATTCTCTTTCAGTGACACCCGCATTCATTCATTTACTTTAATAAAATGGCAACAAGTTGCAAACGGAAGTTTCCAAAATTATCAAAACTGCTCTTTGGTCAAGTACATGCCAATATGCAATTTTGTCACTTGTGCAAATAATAGTAATCTTCATCTCTTTATTCAATTATCTGAGGAACATGAAAAATTATTTTATTCTTTCTTTACACAAAGTTTTTAATAAATATAAGTAACGCTATTAATAAAGCATTGAAATTCATTTGACTTAAATAATTAATAGATTTTTATATCACTATTAATCATTCTAACTTAACAACTCGTTTATATCTTATCATTATCATAATTATAAGTTGAAAAATAAAAACATTAAATCAATATTATCGTATATTGTGTTGTATGAACAACATCGGTTAGGAGAAATACCATTCTTTAAATAGATGTATCAATACCAAAACTACCAAATATTTAAATGGTGGAGAAATTATAATGGTATAACTGATGATCTTTGAGTCGATTTTTTTTAATGTATCTTGTTTATGATATAGAACAAATATGTTAATTATTTAATGAGTTTATAATTGTTATGCACGATGATGGTGTAAATATTTTTTATAACTAAGTTTTTAAACTATCACTACAAATACCTACATGGCACATGACATGATTTGATCGGATACATGTGTAAAAAAATATTACACTGTCGATGTATATATAAATTAAATTCTTATTTAATAAATTTAAAAAAATATAGTTTTCATACAATTAAAAAATAAATAAATTGTTTTTTATATATGAAATCGGAAAAGTATTATTATGGTGTTAATTATTCAGGTCAAATATAAGTCGGTTGACTTCAACTTAATCATGTATAGTTGACCTGGGCTTTGGATCAACGGTGAGGAACGATGTGTCTATGACCCATTCAACATGCAAAGTGGAGATTATCCTTTGCATAATGTTGTATCTACATTGAGTTTTTTTTTTGTCAAACTTTAGCTACTTTGAGTTTGAATTTGAGTTTGAGAAAATGAAAGAGTCAAATAAATAGCCAAAGGACAAATTCTCCATCATTTAGTCAAAGTACTAAAAAGACAAAGCTATAACTATTAAGAGGTTATTTTATTTTCCTACTTCAGTACATAGAAAGGGATAATTTGTTCGTATGATTTGTCTTATTATTATTATTATTACAAATCCCTTAATAAGAAATTACTTCTCCTACGTACACAAACCATTTTGGTATCTTAAAGTAATTATACTCATACTTTGGTAGTAATTAAGTGCTTTAAGATAAAGTATTAATATAGCTCAACCCTCGCCACTAATATTTTTAACAGCTAATTATTACTATATTTTTACTAAAATATAAGTCGTTTTAACTATATTACATAAATTAAGAAATGTAATCATTGTTGTATGAAAAAAATAAATTATAAATTAGTTTACAAATTTATCCTTCATTAATGGTGTGGAAAAGATAAATTGAAGAAGTAAAAGAAGAGAGAGTAATAAATAATTAAAGGTATAATAAGAAAAATAGTATTAAATACATCATTGGTAATCTAAAGTGACTTATATTTTAGTATAAATATTTTTCTCAATGTAACTTATATTTTAGTACGGAAGAGGTAACTTTTATCATTTAAAAAATAATGATAATTGGATTCGTGAAGTGCATGTTCTATAGAAATCATGGTTGGGTAAAGATTATTGCAACATTTAAATTAAAGTGAGGGTGCATTTTCTTGGAGAGTAAGTGAAACAATCATATGAATGATAAGACTATATAAAACATAAAATTGACCATTCAAATTTCAAGATTGCCCATGAAAATTTCCCATTCTTACTCTTATTTAATTCACTAATGACTCTAAACAAGATTGACAATCAAAAGTGGTTGCTATGTAAAGAGTCAATTAAAGATATTTTTTTAAGGTTACGTTATTCAACCTAGCCGGGTGAGAGTGTGTGAACTTTCCATTATTTACTTAAATATTTGAGAGCCGACAATTGTGTTTTACTCAGTTGATTTTAATTGAATCCTGTTGTTACTGAATGTGTTTGATTTATTGAAATGATCAAGGTCATGTTTTTTTTTTAGTGATAACTACTTGGCCAAAAGTAACCCACCTTTGTGAGAGTGTGATCTCTTGCACCTCATTTGAGCCAAAAATATTTGTTTTTGAAAATTTTCTTGTTGTGAACCCTTGAACCATAAAAGGAAAAACAATGTCTTAACCCTTGTCTTAGATAGAAGAGCATCAATGTTTTGACAGGATTTGATTCAAGTTGGGGAGAAGCAAGGTGAAGCAAAATAAGAAAAATGGTTGAATATGGTGATTGAAATTGAAAAGAAAAAGAAAAATGTTGAAAGGTTGTTGACACTTTGGAAAATAATAAAGAAAATTGTTTGAAAAAGAAAGTCAAGAGAATAAGAAAAGTGTCGAAATGATAGAATCACCACAAGTGTTCTAAAGGGGAAGAAAAAGAGAGTGTTGAAATAGAAAATTGTTGTACATATCAAATATATGTTTTCTTGTTTTAAGGCCTTTAGAATTCAAAGAAAAAACAAAGATTGTTTGTAGCCTAGCCCTAATACAACCCTGATGAAGACCTTTTGATCCATGATTGATAACATGTTATGTGATATTGCTTGGATGTATGTTTAAATCAAACTGTTGTAATCACATTGCTTGGATTGAGTTAATCACATTGCTAAGTTAGGTTTTAATGTGAAGTGAAATCAACTGGTTGATTTCAAAGTAAAACAACAACCAACACACATGTAGTACAAGTGTCAGTGGTGTTTTTCTTTTGTTTTGTTTTTTAACAACGTAGTTTTTTTTTTCTTTTTACCAAGGTAAAATTATACTAATATAGATGTATTAATAATTAATAATGAATAATATTAATAATAATAATAATAATTGTAACAAAAAAACAATAATAATAGAATAAATTGTTATTAAACAAATACTAAACAATCCATTATTTTATCTTTAAACATTTAATAAAGTGTTGATTTTTTTTTTACTTTTTTTTGCAGCGTTTCATTGGTGCTTTCCTCTCACCATGGCATATTCGAAATAAAAGGAGATGATAGCATAAGCTAAGCCTAAAGCTGGAGCTCTGAAACAGCTTCAACCGAATCTCTATGAACGATTGGAGATTGTAAACACAACACGATTCGAGAAGATGGAGAAAATACAGACAAGTGTGGGTAGCAAAGTTGAACATATTCATGTTGCGTTAGATATACTCATTCAATCCCATGGTGCTGGACTCGCAAACAAACAACCATTCCATGTGAGAAATGTTAAAGTCGGATTTCCCAGATTTGATGGCAGTAATGTTTTACAACTGTGTTTTTATTTTTTTAGGTAAAAATCAAACGTGTTTTTGTCAGTACTACAAATCTAGGTTAAATTTAAATGTAAAGTGAGCTCAACTGGTTGGTTTCAAAGTGAAACAACAACCAACACGTGCAGTGCAAGTGGTATTGTTCTTTAGAATCTATATTTAACATTTAACTTACTCATTAGACTGGTGCTGATGCACATCATATTGTCCAATCTTGTATTGGAACTCATAAAACAATACCCAAGACATTAAATTTTAAGAAATTCTAGACTTTGGAATTATTTATAAGACACGTGTGTAGTAAAGAAAGTGTAAGCAAATGTATACCTTCAGGTTTCTCTCTATCTTTAGTACTATCAGGAATCGTCTGGTCTTCTGAATGAGATGTGTTGTTCGGTTGATGTGGAACAACATCTTCGCTCGTCTGATAATGTTTTAAAAAAATTGATTGGTGCACCACCAAGGTATGTCGGACACGAAGTTGGTCAGTTAACTAAAGCTGTAAGGAGAAGGCCATATAGTGTGTTACTCTTTGATGAAGTAGAGAAAGCACAAACATCTGTATTCAACATTCTGCTTCAAGTCTTAGATGATGGAAGGCTAACTGATGGACAAGGCAGAACTGTTGATTTTAGAAACACTATAATTATCATGACCTCAAACCTTGGTGTTGAGCATCTCCTAAGTGGACTTTCAGAAAAATGTACCATGCAAGCTGCTCGTGATATAGTAATGCAACAAGTATAAGAAGACATTTCAGGCCAAAACTATTGAATTATGAAAAACATCATGCACTAATAGATTTATAGTTTGTATAGACCTAATTAATTGGCCTAGTTCTAGCTTTGGCTTAAGAAATGTTGTCTATAATATTACTCACCCTGCGAATATGGTCGACGACCAACTTAGAGAAATGTCTTAAGACATAAATTGTTAGTCCCATATTCCATATCATATACACTATTGAAGTGACCATTTCTACCGAACTCTCAGAATGGAAATCTCCATATCGGACCGTGGAAACGGTTGTCATGAAAAAAATATACTGAGGTGGCGTATCTTGTCGCTATCTTCTATTTAAAATAATTGGTCATTTCGTTAGTCTATGATTTTTGGCTTTACAGTCTAGGGACTCTATGAAGTAGAAAAGACATGCTCCAATATGTATGTTTATATAGGAGAACAACCTACATAAAAAAACAAATATATTTTTAGTTATTTTTATTTCATTAAATATTTTTAGAATGTACCTTATCAAAAGCTTACCCCAATGAGTCTTATGCACCTAAACTAGAAGAAATATGTGGGTTTTTTCTCCATCCTGTATACACAAATTTAGTCATAAAATAAACATTAACTACAAAAATAAAATATTCTTAAACAAAGGAAAACCTTTTATTCTTACTATAAAAAGTAATGTTTCATCTGGCCAATTTCACCAAAATAAAGTTACTGCAATGAGTATTTCAACTTTCAATCACAAAAGCTCACATTTGGCACGAGTCAAAGTTCAATATTCAACCTTTGTAAAGGTATAGGCAATTTTCTGAATGCGACTTAGAAAAAATTAATATTAAACTTTTAATTATGAAAAACATCATGCACTAATTAATTTATAGTTTATATAGACTTAATTAATGGGCCTAATTTTAGTTTTGACTTAATAAATGTTGCCTATAGTATTACTCACCATGCGAATATGGTCGACGACCAACTTAGAGAAATGTTCTAAGACATAAATTGTTAGTCTCATATTCCATATCATATACACTATTGAAGTAAACATTTCTGCCAAACTTCAGAATGGAAATCTCCATATCCCGACCGTGGAAACGGTTGTCATGGACATTGATTTATACCTTTGCACGGTTTTGGTAATATGAAAACGTAGTGGATTTTGCTATGTTTTATAGGTTTTGTTTTGACAAATAATTTAATTAAATGAATTTTGCATGTAGTTAACATGTGATACATCTGTTTTACAATTAAAACTTCTCCTTAATTTTATTAATTATTCAAAAAATAAATTTAAACATTTATTTTGGTTACGTGTTTAAACAATTTTAATGTACATAATTATATTGCATATTTAAATTAACTGCATACAACATACTAAAATAAATAGAATCAAATTAATTAAATAAAATTTAATCTATCATTAAACAACAGATACATATATATATTAAATTTATTTTAAATAAGAATATTTAAAAAAAATGTGGGGTTTTACTAAAAAAATATTGTGAGTTTGTAAGTATCCAACTAACTTTTAATTGTCTGTAGTCATGCGCTTTGCGAGTAAAACGTTTGCACCATATAACATTATTTATATAATGTTCATTGTCACATAACATGACTCTAAAGTTCATATTCATATTTAATACATGAAGAATGAATTTAAAATTCATGTATGTAGTTTGATATCGATGTTTTTGGTGATTGATATGTGATTAGTTAGTGTTTTTTCGTTTATTGATACACATGACTAGGGCTGACAATAAACCGAACCAACTCGAAAAAAGTTCGAAACTCGATTCGATAATTAATTCGTTGAACTTAGTTCGTGAACTTAGTATATAATATATACTCTGTGAACCAAACAACAAGTCTCTTCACGTGCCAGATGCGGAAGAAAGCGCATATAATATAGAGGATGTCTGTATCAACGAGCTTTGAAAGACAATATGGTGGCAGTACTGAGCACACATCCACATGAGACAAAGAATGCCAGTAGTATGTCTATCCCTCTGATTTGGATTTGGCTCAGTACCACCAACAACAAAGAATGACAATATTATGTTTATCCCAAAAATCATACTCAAAAAATTGTCCAAAATTGAGAGTATCCTGGACGTCCTGAGAAAGGCCATATAAAATGGCGACATCCACAGAGTAACAATTGTTAGAAAAATCATTACTGCTTTCCAGGTCTTGTACCTGTAAAAGAAATTATTCAAATATAATCAGCATTCAATAATATAGGGGTCTCATGAGAGTTAACAAAATTTGGGAATTTTTTTTAATATTGTTGAGTTAAGTAATATTGCATGCAAATTGTTCTTAGCTCTCTTACTCTTAATTAGTTCATGCATTCAAAGTTGACTATGGATTTATGGTACTACTCTATGTGTGCTTAAACATTGGAAATCAAGGATTTGAAGTAGTTCAAGGGTCAGTGAAGGAAAATTTTGAAGTTCATGATCAACAAAGCTTGGATTTAGTTCATCCATTCAAAAGTGAGTTCCTTAGGTTATTTCCTACCTCCTTAGAAGGCATAGGATAGAACTCAATAATATTAATCTAGAATATTAACATAGAAAGTAGTTAGTAGAAAACAAATTTCTCCACATTATGGAACAAGAGAATCTAACTTTTAGATTAATTTTTTTTATAGGTAAATGTTAGTTGTTAGTGTATAGTTAGTATATTGTCAATTTTTTTATCCTTTACCAGGATTCGAATCATGAACTTCCACTAACTTTTAGAATTAATAGAAGTTGTTGCATGTGATTCGAACCATGGTTGTTAGATGATAGATTTGAAGTGTTATCATGATTTAGAATTGGTCCCATGACGACTAATGCAATGTAGGAGAAAGATAAGGAACACGTGGGGAAAGAGAGAGAATAATTGAGATGTGAGTAACAATTCTTCTTAAGGGTCTTGTTAACTAGTGTTTCAAGGGTACATGTTAGGGTTACTAAAAAAGCAATATTTACATTAAAAATTATGTTTTATTATTATAGAAAAGTAGAATATACAAATTTCAAGAGTTTCTTTACTATTTTTATTTCCTTAACCATTAGTCCATCACCCTAAGGGAAATGTTTATCTTTTTCCTTTAATTAAATATGCTTATCAAAAAAGAAAAAGATAAACATGTGTTTTGTTAAGCATATTTAATGCGAAATTTGAATGCAACTCCTTCCTTGTCCATGCATATCAATTTCAATTATTTAGGAAAAAACTTAAGCCCTGTTTGGTTCAACTGAGGGGAAGGGAAGAGGAGGGGAGGTGAGGTGAGGAAAGAAAATATAATTTATTATGTTGACAAAATTACCCACACTTTTTTATTAAAATTCTAAATTATCCTTGTTAGAATATTAAAAATTTAGGTTTTATTTTATTTTTTTGACAACAAAAAAATTTAGGATTCCTACTCATTAGATTTTTTTTTAATTATATATCCTTTAGATTTTTTTTGCGTAACATATGCATTATAATTTAATTCTTATTTTGAGTTTATATGATTAAAGATAAAAAAAAAGTAAATTAATTATTTGCTCCTCTCCTCTCGTTAAAAAGTTGAACCAAACACAAAAAAATTTAAAATATTCCCTCCCCTCCCCTCCAAAAACCCCAAACCAAATAATTTAGAAATTTCAGAGAGAAAATCTATATATAGGAATTATTCTCTCTCCCTCTCCCCTTTTTTTTTTTTATGGTTAATTAGGAATTTGAGAGAAAACCTATATATAGAGATTAGAAGGAACAACATAAGAGAAGAAGGAAGAAGAGCAAGAGAGATTAGAGACAATAATTCATCGTCTACAAGTAAGAATCTTGTTATTATTCTTTAATTTTTTTTTTGTACATAATATAACTTGATGGAGATGGTTTCTGAGAGTATACATCGACTAGTAGGGATTTGACATCTTATATTGAGATTTGTTCAACAAAAAAAAGATTGGGGTTTGAATTTGAGATTCATCTCTTATTCGTATTAGTGTAAATTTTTAGCCAGTATACTACTCAATAAAAAAACCTGATGGAGAATATGTGTCGTGTGTTTTCAGTAAAATCTGAATCAAACTAAGTAGGAATTTGTCAAAAAAAAAAAACTAAGTAGGAATTAGAGCTAATGTTTTTTTTTTTTTTGACAACACAATTAGAGATAATGTTAATTAATAAATAGTATTGTTTTTATTTGACAGAATAATAGTATTGTTGATTAGTTATCAAATGGTATGAAAGAAATTGGGTAGTGACTTCAAGTAATTATCGTCAGAACAAAATTAAAGTGATACATTATTTTGAAACAAAAAAAAAAACAAGTGATACATTATTTCTAAAGCTAGTATCCTCTTTAGATTGTTTGGTTTATTAATGCTTATAAGTTTAAAAGAATACTAAATTGTGTTTAAGCTAGTATTACCCTTATAAGCTAGTATTCTGATTCAATCATTTTATTCAAAACCACTTTTTTTTACTCAATAATTTAAGTACGACAAGATACTTATAAGGGTAATTATGTTTACTTACAAATTAAAAAGTTTTATTTTGATAACGAAATAATTAAGTAGGAGTTGATTATGAAACATATATATTCTAACCAAATCAAAGTTATGAGTAGTAAGACAGTGAAACTTGAAAACTAATTTATTTATTTGTGAAGATGTGAAGTTAGTGGAACAAATTAAAAGATTTTGTTTTAGGTTTTAAGGACTTTTATTGTTAAGGTAAGGGATTCTCAGTTGTTTGTTTATCACGCTTATTTTTGATGAATTATGTGATGTTGATATTATTTACGAACAATTTCTTTGCCCTTCAGTAGAGATGTAGCAGAGATGTAGCGTATGTTTGGTATCACGGTGAGTGTGCCAGAATCACGGTGAGTCTCCAAAAGCTACAAGTTGTAGGTTCTCCAAAATCACAGTGGATCACCGCAATTCTAACACATTCACCGTGATACCAAACACACCAGTAAAAATTCTCTTATCTCTCTTTGCAATCTCTCTCTTTTGAGAAACGGAAAAGATTCATACTCGTTTCAACCATACTATAAGGAGAGTAGTTGCACTTGCATGTATCTCAATGTGAGAATTACTGAACAATTTCAGCTAGTTTTGAAAAGTAAATATATTTTCCCAATTGTTGAAAATTACGTAAAAAATCATTATGCAACTCAAGACAAAACAAAAAGAATAGAAGTCATATTCTTTCTTTCATACCTTTTTCTTTTTGGCTACTTTCTTTCATACCCTTGACAACTAATCAACAATACTATTTATTATTAACATGATCTCTAATTGTGTTGTCAAAACAAAAACACATTATCTCTAATTCCAACTTAGTTTGATTCAGAATTTACTGAAAACACATAACACATATTCTCCATCAGTTTTTTTTTTTATAATATAGTGACTAAAAATTTACCCTAAGACTAATAAGTGAGGAATCTCAAATTCAACCCTAAGTCAAATTTTATTTTATAATATAGTGACTAAAAATTTAAGTCACTAAAAAATTTTATGTGACTAAAAATTTGTTGATTAGTTGTGATTTGGTAAGGTTACATTCAATAGGAACAATCTTTAAAAATGGGAGGGGCATGCAGCCGCCAAAAGCACCAAGCAAAGGATGAATTAGTAACCACTAAAGATTACAACTTATCTGTGAGTGTTTTGTTAAATTTAATATTTGACAACTTTATTATATTTTTACTTGATTTTGATTAAATATTATTTATTTTTATTTTTAATCACTATTAGTCAAAAGGTTCAATGGAGCATGTTGATTCAACAAAATGTGATAGTAAGAATAGATTTGTTCCTTTGATGATTTCTGATCCTAAAATGCTCGATTGCTGCATTTGTTTTCAACCATTAAATATACCTGTCTATCAGGTATGTGTTTTTTATATTCTACATCGTATACTCGATCTGTTGTGGTACCACAAATATATATAGAACACTTAACAGTTAACACACACTTTCATGCCTATGACTGGACATACAGAGTGTAACTGACTTGTGAGATAAAAAATGCCCCCAACATATTTAGGTTTTATCTCATGTCATGTGAAACTTTTGACAAGCAATTTACTTTAAAGGATAAAGTGTTATCAACTACAAATTAGGAAATTAAGGATAAAGTTAGTAGAAAATGTTAAAATTGTTAGGACAGACGTCTATCAGTCTATGATTAAGGTTCCAACTCTGATCCTTTTACTTTAGGAATTTTCAAATGACTTTATTATTTTATCTCCTTACCAAAAATAATAATTAACGATGAATGTTAGATATAACTCATAACAATCAAGAGTTTTTAAATTAACCAACACTTGATTTTCTCAGATTAAGGAGCCAAATCCCTCCAAAAAAACATCATTATTTGCCCAAAAATTTCTTATATGTGTGTGTGTGTAAGGCTTAAAATAAAATAAAGTAAAGAGATTATTTGTAAGGCTTGTTAGCAAATTACGCAATTCACAAGTATAACCACCATAAACTCGATCATAACTTTGTATTTTTTTTTCTTTCAATAATCCTAATTCTCTTATTTTATTTTATTCTAGCAAATGAATCATAGTCAAATTTAATGATTTTTTTTTGTTTATTTGTTGCAATTCAGTGTGATAGTGGCCATATAGTTTGCTCCACTTGTTGTTCTACAGACGAGTGTCACATATGTTCATTGCCCATTAGCTCAAAACATTGTAAAGCCATCGAGAAATTTTTATTGTCTATCAAAATGTCATGTCCAAATGCAAAACATGGTTGCAAAGAGAAAATAAGTCACACTAAAAATAGGAACCATGAAGAAGAATGCATCTATGAGACATGTTACTGTCCCCTATCAAGATGTGATTTCGTTTCTTCGGCGAAAAGTGTGTACAACCATTTTAGCCATAAACATGAGAATTCTCGAATCAAATTTTCTTATGGTCACTCCTTCATCGTCTCCTTGAAGCCTAATGATGAAAAAAAAATTCTTCAAGAAGAAAATGATGGCAAACTATTTATTTTAAATAATAATATTATGGAGTTGGGAAATGAAGTTAGTATTTATTGCATTGGTCCAGCATCTTCTGAGTTCGAGTATTTCTATGATATATTGGCCAAGTCTCAAATATGTGAAATAAAGTTACAGTCTTTTGCAATGAACATCCAAGAGTTTACTTCTTGGACAAGTCTTTCATCAAAGTCTCTAATGATTCCATTTGGTTCTTTTGATCCTCTAAAGATCAAAATTCGCATAGCTAACCCTGTGGTACTCTTATTTTCTTTTCTTTGCTTTTGTTTTTTTTTATTAATCCCTCCTATGTTTTGGACTAGCTCTTGAAAAATTATTCTCAAATTTTATTTTAATCAATATAATGACAATTGTGGTGCAGAAGCAAATTTACATACGTGAGCTTATCGGAAGGATTACCCCTCTAAAGGTTAAGAGTTCAGACACGATAATCAGAGTGAAGATGAAGATTTTAAAAAAAATAGGTGTTCAACTGCACGAACAACGTTTGGTCGCTAACGGTAAACAACTAGAAGACGATGTGACCCTTGCCCATTATAATATCCAAGATAATTCAGTAATGCACCTCGTCCTTCGCCTTTGTGGGAATTAATTTGTCGTTGTCAACAACACTTATCATAAGCATAGAGTCTTTGACTTTTTATTTTCTTATTAAAGATTTGACTTTTGTTTTGTCTTTAGCTATATAATGCTTTTTTTTTTTTGCTGGGGTGATTTTCAACTAGCTGAAATTATTTGGAAATTCTCACATAAATATGCATGATCCAGTGACTCTTGCGCATGGTGAATTATAAAGAACTTCAAATTCATACGTTATTCTTTGAGTGAGACAAATTTACATAACTTGAGTTAGATTCGAAGGCCCCGTATATGCCAAAAATTTGTCTATACAGTATGCAACGAGTTACTTATTTGTTATGACTTGTTATGATGTGATTAACTTATACAAATTGTTATGAAGTGATTCGATGGTCCCATGGTTTAGATTATGTAGATCCTGGATCATGGTCAGGTCCGAAAGTTGGTGAGTTGGTGCAGTGGCAGAAAGGGGTGAAAGCGGATCGGACAAAACTAATGAAATTGGTAATTCAAATCGAAAATAAATCAATCTTTTATGGTTCAGATAAAAAACTGAACCAAACCGAGCTAAACTGAACTAGTTTGGTTCGGATCTCGGATTTCATTTTTGAAAACCGATGAACCGGTGAACTGAACCAACCATCTTATAACAGTTCATTTGGCTCATATTTTGACAGACCCAAACTACATTCACCTTCAAAACAAAACACGCAGGTAGAAGTAGAACAAACACAACACAAGTAAACATAGAAACTATGTTATTGTTTATTTGATTTATGTTATTATTGTAAGTTGTTTGAAAAATATAGCTTAAAATATATCGTGTTTGAAAAAATAATAGCAAATATTATACCGGAAAAACAAAATGTTGTGAACCGAGTATAATATCTGATCCAAACCGACCTAAACCGAACCAATTGAAAGTTCATTGGTTCGGATATCGGATTCACTCAAAACAGATCCAAACCGGTCCAATTACACCCCTAGCAAAAACCCTGTGACGGTTAGTGGAAGTGTAACGTAAACGCCAGGTTATCTAGGTCCTCAAACTGTACTAGTTGGGTTGGGGCTGGTGTGTACGCAACTCTGACAAGAGTTTTATTGCGGCAGGAACGAGTAAATGTGTGCATAAATGTACTGCAGCTATCCCACCTTTTGAGGTACCTCCAATCTAACGAGAGGAATAATCACTACGTTCTGCAGTGGATACTCGGTCTCGACAAAAAAAAAATGTACTGCAGCAGAAGGTGAAGCCTTGGCCATTTTGGAGGCTTGTGTGGCCATGTTTAGAGATGGTCTAACAATATAATTGAGAGTTATTTTAAGGTTGTGGTTGACGCAATACAAGCTAATCCTCAAGGTGTATCTGAGTTGAGCTATATTATTTCATTGCTTTAAAGTAATTCGAATTTTGATATTAAATTCATAAAATAACAAGCAAATATGGTGGCTCCTATGCTAGATAGAGCGGCCAATTCTTGATCTAATCACACTTATTTTAATAGTATACCTCGTTATATTGAACATTTTATTGTAATGTTTTAATTTTGAGACCGATGGAGTAACAAAGAATATATGGGATTATAAATTGATTTTTGTATTTAAGAAAATAATAAAAAGTACGTAATAGTATTTGATTTAAAAAAAAAGAAATTTAAAACCAAACATGATCCAATGATTAAATTTCGTCAAAGCATATGTCGTCGTTTTTAGTTTCAAATACAATTTTAATAAAAAATTTCAATAGTTTATTTTTTAAAATTTAAACAAAATGATAAATCGTTAAAGACTCTTGTACATACAAAAAAATTGACATTCAAACACTAGTAGTGACTGTCCAACATAACACAATAGATGAAAATTATTAAATACTCATTAATATACTATTTTTTTTTTGTTTTTACTTTCACCCTCTTGTTCCTATTGGAGAAAGAACTCTAATAACTCAGAATTCATTCGGGGCGATCAAATAATTCTAGTTCATTTTTAAACATTGTTGCGGGAGATCGAACCGTATTACTCCCTACCAAATTCAGTGTCAATCACTATTGAATTAACTAAAACTAATGTACATTAACATATACTTTCATTAACATTAACATATACGTACATAATTAAGACAAGTTAAAGACGATGATGATTAATAAAGTAACAAACGTAATATATCCCTCATTCTTCTTCTGCCCATATCAAACAATAAGAACATAGACAAACACAATTGCATCACACCAAACACAAAAAGAGTAACAAAATGACACTTCTAACCATTACGATTACGTAAGTACGTTACACACACCCATATATAATAACATTCAACAAAAAACCCGGTCCAACAAAAAATAATAAAACAAACCCGATTCAACATTTATGATATAAACCAGAAGAAAATCCGGCCCAACCAAAATAATAAAACAAACCCGGTTCAACATTTATGATATAAACCAGAAGAATCAAACCAGTTTAGTCCGGTTCGGTTCGGTTCACGCACCAGGTGCTGCATCCTTAACCTTACTCTGCAAATACCCACCATATTCTCTAGCATAATCTTTAACATGCGTTGCAGTATCATAAATCCGGCTCCTGGCATAATCAACCCGGTCCGAACCGGGTGGATGAAGACCTCTAAAGTAACGGTACAACCAAGAGGAAGCAGCGACGGTAACAACACTAAAACCACACAAGGACAAGAATCCAGCTGCAAGGAGGAAGAAAAAGGTACCAGCCGGAACCCATATCGGGCTCGAAACGATGATTAACGGAGAGAAGAAAATGAGAGAAATGACAGTACCAGCGACGGATAAACCGGTGAGAAGGAGGAAAATGGAACCGGTAATGAGAAGAGTTAAGATGGCAGCGAGTTGGGTTGAGTTAGGTGCGTGGAGATTGTCTTGAAGCTTTCTTAGGAAGACGGCGGAGGAGGAGGGGGAGGTTGTGGTGGCTCTGTGTGTTTGGTGGGCTGAGCTTTGGTTAAGATCAGCCATGTTGGGATGAAAGAGGAGAGTGAAAGTGAAGAATGAAAAATGAAAATGAAGAATGAAAATGAAGAAATGGTTGAAGAAGAGTGTGTGAAATTAATAGAGGGACAGGTGTGGGGTTGATTTGATGACATGTGGAAGTATACGTGGAAGAAATGGAGGTGGGGAATGGGGTTTTGGTTTTTGGTGGGTTCCATCATATTAGGTGGATCACTGTTTTATGACTCTTGACTTTTTCTATTTAGCTTTTTTATTTGTAATTTAATATGGAACCGTTAAAAAAAAAATTATTGTTTTTGAGAATAGAAAGATATATAGGATGGACCTCAATGAAAAGATAAAATGGTACTGATGAAATCATATAACACTGCTAAGTATGTGATCAATTTCATTACATTAAGATATGGAGACAATAATGTGATGAAATAGATATTCTGTTGTAATTGTGTGACGCAGTTAGTAGATTGTTTGATCTAAATTAATGAATGAGATTAATTAACTGTGTTTAATTTAAACTGTCTGATCTTAAATCAATAATTGAGATTAAAAATTGTGACAAAATTGTCACTGCAATGAATCCAAGTCATGTTAGTCCGAGTGATAAGAGAGCAAACATTTAAAAAATTGATTTTTACATATAAAATAATTGAATTGAGAGATAAAAATTTACTGTGTATTCAATACATTTTTGGATGAATATTAATCATTAACCATTTTTAGACCATGACCATGATATTATTTGTAGTCCTACTTGACTTGAAGGATTAGTATTTGTAATTATACGTTAGAGAAATATCCAACCAATTCATACAAAAAAAAAGACCATGATATCATTTTTATCCAAGAGATAAGACAATGAGCAACACAAAATAGAAACCGAAAGAATGAGATAAATTTCTGGCAGGACCAGCTTGTCATATAGCTTGTCTTTCGGTTCTTTGTTTTTTGCAAGTGAAACCAACTCCACCCTAGTTAAATCAACTTAAATTAAATTATCACAAATATTGTAGGCGAATAATCCAAGTGGTTAGGGTTGAATTTTTGTCTTTTCTGTGTAGAGAAAATTTAGTTAGAAGAGAGAATCAATTTAGTGTATTTAACAAATATTCGACGAAGAATAGTCATCGTTAAATGGCAGTAGAAACTTTTAACTATAACTTGGTAACCAAGAAAATATATAAAAGTTGTGAGTAATATTCATATAATGCAACAAAATTCTGAATGTCTAGCGACTGTTATATAGAATTATAGATTATGGCAAAGTAAGTTGATAAGTATACACTCGAGTTTTGATGGTGGTGCTGTGTGGGACTGAGCATAACTTACTGAGTGATCATCAATAAGCACTTGTTAAACTTTTCTTAAGTAACTTGGCAATTGAAATATCTCAACAAACATCTATATGTGAGATGTGATTGCACGACCGTGTATATCTTTTAAACTCGATAAATATGTTTGCATTGGTGTGGAAACAAATAATGCAGGCACGAAGAAAGGAAGAGTTCCATCATCAAGGAGCACATTTGAAGTTTCTCTAGGTCAGTAATTTCCAGAATTCACAACTGTACATAATATTAATATTAATATATGATACATTAATATGCTTTTAAACAACAACAAAAATCAGTTAACTTGTCTAAGTTGATGGTAAATGAAAATGAGCATGTTAATTAAGTACTGTCATCCTTCAGTGTTGCCATTTCTAGCACTATTTTGGCTTCTTCTCAGAACTTGAAGGACTACTATCTGTTGCAGAAGCAGCTGCCAGTTCCATCAACCTCTCATAATCTATCTCAGTCGACTTAAATTTAAACTTGATTCCAACTTGAATCCATGACTTGATACAAAGAATAGCTTGTGTACTATCATGCTGCATGCAGAATCTTTGCTTGTCAATTTCATCACCCTTGACACAGAAAAGTTCTTCAGGCACTACTGAAGTTGCCTGCACAGCCAAGAAATCTCTAGCCATCACAGACAGTCGAGGGTAGCGTGTACTGTTTACCTTCCACCATTCTAGAACATCGGTTGCTATATGAGCTAGAGCCTCTGACAAGTACTGTGTAAGCTCATCAGTAGCAGAGGTCATACTTGTCCTGCGTTTTTTGCGAGCTATTTCCTCGGCAAAGGAAACATTTCCTCCATCTTCAATTTCTTGTGCATTGTAACCAGAACTCAGGGAGGAGAAATGGTTAATAGAATAGTTTCTTATAAAATGTGTCCTTGCTTCGTCCAGATAACCTTGCGAATTTAAACTATCAGGGATCAACTCTCCCTTTATTCGAGGATCTAGAATAGCTGTCATATATGTAAATATGTTGCAAACTTGATTAGTATAATTTCTAACTTTTTTAGCCATTTCTTCTGCAGCACTTTTTAGCCATTCTGGACTGGGACGTGATTCTCTGCAGTTAGCAATTGTTTCTGAGATGTGATCCATGAAGAAAAGGACAAGCCCAATCGTCGGCACCTTGCTCGTGCAGATGTCATTTGTGGTCTTGTAGAATGGCTCAAGATATTGATGCATGATGTTAACCACACTTTTATCAGAAGGACTCAGCAGTATCCTACTGCCTAGTGTCTCTTCATATTTACGAACAATCGCATCCACTGATTTACCAGCCTGCACCATAAAAAAAACATTGGTTTACACAATCCTTTGTTTCTAATTTTGAATTTGAGTGCATGTGTGACGCACCACACACTACACGAATGTAATGCATAACAAAATTTAAATCAACTGCTCCAATCAGACAAACAACACACAGGCTGAATTCATTAACACACAGAAAAATTCTAACAATTTTCAGACAAGAGCAGATATGAAAAACTATAGGTACTGCAACACTAACAGTAATTTGAGAATAATGTCGTCATAGTTCTTTCCTGGATGATTCTTATGTTAAATGCTTGTTAATTAAAGAGATACCTTCCTAACAAGATCGAGCATTTGGTAGTTTCCACTCCACCTTGCTGAAACATCAAGAGGAAATTTCCAAGTACCTTCTTGATAAGCGTTAGAGATTTGAGTAAAATCCTCAGAGATTACCGGTGATGCATTTAACTCCATTACAAATTCTCTGATCTTTGAAATTACTTGTTTTCCATATCTCAATACATCATCTATTATCAGGTTTAAAGTTTGAGCGGCACATGGTATATAACAGAATGGTCCTATTTTCCGACCATCTAAATCCTCTTTCAAAGTATGGCAAGCATGCATGGCACTTGAACTATTATCATGGGTACATGACAGGACTCTACTTTCAATATTGTAAAATTTAAGAACTTTTACAAGGCAACGATAGATTTCTGCACCCCCACATGGATAGGGTACGCGGCAAATATCAAGAAGCAACTTCTGGAAACACCAGTTTTCATCAATCCATTGACATGTTACACTCATATAGAAGTTCTGTTCAAAGGAAGTCCAAAAATCAAGTGTGATGGAGAACTTAAAAGAAACTTGTTCTAACAATGCTCTTACATCTTCCCTCATGCTTCTAAAAACTTCATCAAGTACAGTTCTGTACTTATCACTAGGCCAAATTTGTATCGACGGATTTAGAAACTTGTAAGAATTCACAAGCCACTTTTCTTCTAGAGTTGAAGGAGGGAGAGAAGCTAAAACAAGCCACTTAACTAGTAACCAATTTAGATGATCATAATCCACCTGGTTTAGTTTTCCTTGAGCCTGAGATTTCTTGATCACAACATTGGGTCGAGTTACCGAATTGCTCACAGTTTCCCCTGTCTTATCGTAGCCCGGATGACGATTAGCAAGATGCCTCCCCAAATTTCCTACATAAATAAAAAGAACTTTAGTGGATGTATGTATGTATGTATGTATGTATGTATGTATAAACAAGTACAATTTCTAGGCAAACATCTTCAATTCTTCATAACCGGTGGCCAGGCAAAATTTTAGTTTTGAATAAAAATCTCAGTTTTGCCCTTAACTAACCCCTAAAAATCTTAGTTTCAAACAAAAAAATCTCAATTTTGCCCTAAACCAAGCCTAAACTACCAAAATATTGGCCAAAGCCCGGGCAACTGCTTAGGATGGCCGGACCTTGAAACCGCCCATGTTCATAACGAAAGGACGCAACAATGTAAAAATTAAAAATTGATCTAGCGTCCAATACATACTGAACTAAGAAAACAAAAAGGCATATACAGATTGAAGGTGTGTCTGTTGTTGGACACATTACTTTCATTTGGTGTCCGGTGTCTGTGTCAGTGCTTTGTAGGGAAAAGACAGAAACACATTACACACACCCTATTGGATAATAAAGCTAAGAAAAAAAGATAGCGAACCTGTTGCAGTTGCAATGGAATAACTCTGTCCACAAAACTTGCATCTTCGAGTTTTTCCATCAGTAGCAGTCTCAAAGAATTTCAAGTAAACTGAAGTCATTGTTTTCTTTCTTGGTTTGATTGAAGCAACAGGAATCGGCTTTTCTGAACAAGCAAGTCCGATATTTACAGGATCCATGTTTGAAATGAGTTCTAGATCCATCATTGATTTATTATGTTCTTCTACTCAAAAAAAAAAAAAAACATACAGAATCAGTGTAATTAATTAACTACTAATTAGAAACTAAGAGTAATTAATGGAGAAACTACCTTTGTAAGTTCTGTAGTGATGATTAGTGTTATTATTAGTATTACTGTTAACAGTCCAGTCCATGTAATCATGACCTGTTATGATTATGATTATCTGGAATTAAGTGAGAGAAAAAGAATAAACACAACATGAATATTAATTAGTGGTTGCATAATTGCATTTGAAAGAAGAATAAGAAGAAGAGAACATGGAAATTGGGAATAATACCAGAAAGGGGAGAAGGAGTGTTGTTCATGAGAAAGAAATACTGAGAAATTCAATTTTGGAGGGAGATGAATGAAATTGAGCTGAGGAGGGAGATCGGCGTGTAGTGGATCTGAGCCGAGAGAGAAAGAAAGGAGCCGCGTCGCTGCAGATAGATCTATGTTTGTTTTTTTGTTTGGCTTCGCTCAAACAATTTTCTCAACTAGCGAATGAGAAGAGAAACAAATACGTGTGTGTGTGTGTGTGTGTGTGTGTGAGAGAGAAACAATTTTTTTTGTTAGCTCAAACGAAGTCGACCCGGTGGAAGTTACTTGAGTCTTTTTCTTAGCCAGCTTTCTACTAAGCCCAACTTTGCTTTGTTTTACTTAGTCGGCTTGCTTTTCTTTTTTGAAATTTTGGGCCATTTAACTTGTTTTTTCCTTCCTCATCATACCCTATTTCTTGAGTATCACACCATTTCTCTTCTCTCAATTTAGACACTTATTTTTTTCTATTTTTTGTTGATAAAATTCACTAATATAATTACATGATTGAAATTAATGAACAGGCCTTAACACTGATGCAGCATCTGACAAACGTAACACATACAGTAATAGTTTAGTTGTGCAAGTGAAATTTTTTAGTGAAGATGTTTCTTGCTGAAACAAACAGGCCCTAACATTGATTCAGGACACAACAATACACCAAGGTAACTTCACCATCTCAAAACCATCAAGTGAGTTAGTTTCTGTTTTGGACTTCAAAGTTTCAAATCTATAGGCATTTCGAGATAAATAAAAAACTACTCCTACTAGATTGTTGGCATGGTATTGTCAACTCTGGAACAGCCGTAGACCAACTCTATTCCGCTCAATTACATTAATAAAATAAACAACAAATTGTTCAGAAATAGTTTAGCAAACTCTTGGGGCAACGAAGCATCCCATAGTTTAGCAAACTCTTGGGGCAAAGAAGACATCCCATAGCCATAGCCATAAATTTTAAGACTAGCTTATAGACTGTAAAGCAGAATGAAAGGTTGGTCCCAGAGAAGAAGTTCTTTTGTTAGACTGAAATACACATGCACTGTCACAAGTTTGCCATCATACATAAGCTAACAATTCCTTGAGCTATAGTATATTCCTCGAGTTACAAAGAGCAAAAGCGAGATGAATTAGATCAAGAGTTTGCAACATGACAAACGTCTCTAACAATTCCAACTCTGGCAAAACTCCAGAATATAATTACAAAATAAAAAACTTGCCATTGCCTACCGAATCCACGTTCCTGTTGGAAGCATAAAATTTAATAGTAACCGACACCTCTCATGTCATTTTGTTGTGTCTGTTGATCAGCATCATCGCCCGAACCCAAAAATACAACACGACCTGGGGAAAACAGGAAATTGTATACCATTAAGACATCTTATTCAAAAACAATCTTGTCATATGCCAAAGGTTATTTTAAAGATAAGCTACAGAAAATTTTCAACCACGGATAATCCACACATGAAATGATGAAAGTACTGAGAATATTACACCAACGGAAAGTACAAGAAACACTCATTCTAAGACTCTCTTCCTAACTCTCTCTTGTTGGATGAAATTCATGTGGGTTCTACTGCATTATGTGACCCATTTTCAAAGTAATGGGCCCTATATGAATTTCACTCGATAAAAAGAGTGTTGGAAAAAATGTTAGAGTGAGAGATGCTAGCATTTCTTTTATGCCAACACCTTCTCTCAGATTCCAGATCCCGTTTACAAAAGAAATCCATGTTTCAATTTTGGAAGATGAGGGAAAACAGAGAAATGACAAGTACAAAGCAACCATGATTGCAAATTTTAACAGGTTTCCTAAATGAACCAAACCCATGCTTTTCATAGTTCAACCCATTGGCATGTGAACCAAACAGGCACACGCACACAAACAACAGACACAGGGAGAGATCATTTTCTATTTTTCTGTAAGTACATTGATTCAAGCTTTAAATTTTAACTATACAGTACATTGATTGTTTATGTCGAATCTTACAAAAATCAAATAAAAAGTTGAAAATATGATCAAATTGTTTGCATTTTCATATTTTCAAATTTCAAAGGCACATATCATGTACATCAATGATATATTGTACGACACTAGGACAGGAGCTCTGTATTTTATGAATAAGAGAGTAACAATGGTTTATTTTAGTATAAAGCTGAGCATAACTCACTGAGTAATAAGTATACGATATTACGATTGAACTGTAGGGAGGCGATTTAGCAGCTTAATTGAGCGCTTATTATATAAGTGTTTATGTATATGCAGATGTCACAAGTTGTTTTCATAAGCTTTCTCAAACAGTCTCACACGTGTTCATTCTAGTACATAAACTCAAACAAGTCGATCCAAACAAACCCTAAATTAAACACTATTGCAAACAAAAGCTATATATGGTGGGAGACTGAATTATTGAACAACATTGAAAAAAATCAATGAAAATAAAAATGCATGTATTGAAGAGTTATTAATACAGTTACCATTTCGACGAACAGCAACTTCACGAATTCGGCGAACAAGACCAGTAATAGGATCAGAAAACACCTTAGTCTCAAGGTTTCCTTCAATATACAAAGTTGAACCAGGAAGAACATTTTTCATGAGAACATTTCCTAATCTCTCAGGATAAACAGTAACCCTATGCCACTGAACAGCACAACGATTAGCATATTCTTTAGGGTTTTCATGATCTAATGGTCTTCGATTGTTGCGAATACCACCAGTTCCGATTGAAAGCAGAGTAACCACAGTTCCACTTCTCAGTTTCTTCTGTAACGGTTTTTGCCCTGCTTTGCCTACCAAAATTGCCTACACTCACACAATGAACAAATTCAATCTCAATAATAATAAATCAATGAAATCATGATTAATTAATTAATTAATTAATTGATTGATTAGGTTAATTAATTGGTTTAGAAATTGGATTACCCTGTAAATGCCGGGATCGAGGCCGTTTTCGAGGGGACGATCGTAGAAAGTTCTTTCGGGTTGGTCGGGTGAGGGAGAAGGAGCGGCTGAGTCGGTGTCGTCGGAATCGGAAAGTGCGGTGGTGCAGAAGCGGAGTGGAATGTGGTGGTGGTGAAGCGGAGTGGGTGTGGAAAGCAAAGAGCGATAGAGGGAGATTGAGAATCTTGTTCCCGTTGCCGTTCCCGTTCCCATTCCAATTCTAATGGAGTTTTGCATTTTTGAGTAGTAGTATACTGTATATTGTTATGGTCTTAAACCCTACACGCAACACGCTTATGTTACGCTCCCCTTTGCTTATATAATAAGACGGAGGGAGACCGTAAAACCCAAACCCCTTTCATAGGACAGCAATGTGATCAAATTAAATAAAAGGATTACTTTTATTAAAATCAAAATAGGATAAGGTATTAAAATCAAAATTAAAGTCAAAATAGATGATTTTTTCAATGAAAAATAGTTTAAAGGAGATGTAAGTGTAAATTAATTATACAAATACATATAATACGATGAGTGTTTTGGACTGAATTTGATGTTGATCAGGTCTATTTGCGTTCGTGTCGAGCAGGTTCAACCAGTAGTGGTTTAATTCCATGTCATCGTTGTGTCGTTGCAAAAAAATTTAAACTGTAACGGCCGACCACGAAATGATGAATATTTACTGTTCATCATGACTCTTCAGCCAGATTCCGACAGACATTGATGAGTGAGGCGCATTCTCGTCCATTCATCAATGATCTTGGCTCAGCACTATGGACTACATATATGTCATTCCTCACGGTGGCAAATGTATCTCATTCTTACCTCTGTATCTACTCCTCACACTGTTTATTGACTAGCGTTGGAGTGCCTGTAGGTATAACCCCCCTCTACTTCAACAATCGTAGACAGAAGTGCAGACGACCGGCCAACTCTTCTGATCGGACGAGATCAATGAGTGATTTAAAGTTTTATGTCTAGTTTAAAAAATGAGATTAAGTGAAATGACGTGACAAAATACATAATTATTATTATTTGTTAATTTAATTGGTACTATCGGTGCAAATCATTTTTATAATGTCAATCATATAATCGTTAGATCATTGTAAACTTTTAACATAATAAATTTTATAATCATGATTGGGTGTGATATATTGATGGTGTAAATTGTCTTACATTAACCATCAACTATTCCTGAGGTCTTAAATATGCAACCAAATAGTCTAAGTCAAGTTAGATGATTTTAATTTTCCTGCTACCATTTTAAAGGTATCGAGTTTTTTGGGTACATAGGAAAATGGTAGGGAATTGTTCCTACTAATTAATAGTAATTAATCTTTATTGAAAAATCTATGAGATAAACAAGTTATCTTTTTAATCAAATTATTAGTTATAAGTTGATGTAGCATAAGACAACTTACATGTGTTATTCTTATGCTCACGAAGCATTCAATGTTGGCAACAAGCAAGGTTTTGGGATCATTTTAGTGCAAGTCTGAACATTGACAACAATATCACAGAGAACATTTTCTCCATCTTGGACAGACTCAATAAAGCTCAACAAGAATTCTTTAGCGTTATAGTGTGGAGCATTTGGAAGAGCAGGAATAATAAAGTATGAGAGAATGTTATTGATATCGCTTCAATAGTGTGTGAACGAGCTAGGCGCTTGATTACAAGTTGGCGAAATGCTCAAAAAGTTCAGTCTCTAGCCCACACGACACAATCAGCTCCTCAAAGGACAAAATGGATCAAACCAAGCTCGGGAAGATACTAGTGCAACATTGACGCGTCTTTTTCCCCTACTACCAACAAGGTGGAAATTGATATATGCATAAGGGATGACCATGGAAGATTTGTGAATGCTAGGACGGAATGGTTCGAACCTATACTCTATGTGGAGATTGGTGAAGTCATGGGCTTGTTGAGTGCCCTTAAATGGGCAGATGAGTTGCAACTGTGGGACATAGATTTCGAGATGGATTGCAAAAGGGTGGTTGACGGTCTCTACAACAAAAGAATTTATGCTTCCGATTTTGGTGCTATTTTAAATGATTGTAGGCTTATTTCAGCCACTAGCCTCGTAAACTCTCATGTTAAGTTCATTAGGAGACAAGCAAATGAAGTCGCCCATATCCTTGCCCGGGTGGCTACATCTCTAGCTAGTTTCCATATTTTTAATATTGTTCCAACATGTATTTATAATACTATTATTAATGAAATGAGATAAGTCATTTACCGTTAAAAAAAAAAGAGTTATAAGTTGATCATCTGATAACCAAACATTGAGTATTAGATAAATTTTAAGAGAACACAAATTTCATTCTTGAGTTGAATAATTTTTAGCGAAATGCTAACCGGTGCCCCCGGGGCATTGGTTAAGGAACTAAATATAAAAATCTGACCTTGAAAATTGTGCAGTCAACTTCTCAAAAGTTTAAAAAATGATAATTTTATTTTAAAACTTTCTTCTTTTAGCTTCCTTAACTAATGCTCCAGGAACACCGGTTAGCATAACTCTAATTTTTAATCTAACTTTACTTACTCTGTAATCTATTTATTTGCATAACTGAAGACTTTTTATTTTATCATGATATATGTACAAAATTTGTACCATTATTTACTATGTTAATATTTATCGAAGAACCGGTAAGGTGGCTCCACAAATTTGCATGAGTAAGAATTAAACTCGTAAGCAACCACAAGAGTCCAAAACTTTTAGACCAACTTGTTGTAAGAGGACAATGACAAATTGACAATATCACACACAAAATGGTCGTCTATCCAAACTAAATTATTTGGATTAGATTAAATTAATTAAATTAAAGAACAAACTGTGAGCATCAAACAACAAGTTGGAATCGCACTGACCTCAACTACCCGCCCGGAAAACGCAACCGAAGTTGCCGCCGTATGAAATAACGAAAGCCACCGGAAACGTTAAGAAACTCTCCAGGTTTTCCTTCTTTTTTCGAATTTCCCTTTCCTCTCTTATTGCGCGCGCTGCGCGAGGATGCGATAATGATGATGAATAAATGTGTAGGTAGATTTTGATGGATGCTAAAAACAGATTGGAAAATGAAGGCCAAACCCTTGAAGAACAAATCAAAGCCTTTTTTGATTCTGCTCCTCCTTTGAGTACCAGTAATGAAATAACTCTAAAATTGAATCAATTCATTCAACGTAATTCTTCATCATTAGGTAACTTAGCTTAAACTACATAATTCAAATTTGCGTTTTGTCTTTTGTTTTTGTTTTTGCGGTGTTTTGAATATAAATGATGTGTGGTGTATTTTTGGGACTGTAGAAAATGGTGAAGCTAGGAGAATTGTTTGTGTGACTTCTGGTGGCACCACTGCTCCGTTGGAGCAACGCTGCGTTCGCTATGTTGATAACTTTAGTTCTGGTCATAGAGGAGCCACATCCACCGAGTATGATGCACTTACCTTGTTCCTGTTGAAATGAACTAGTAAATTTGTATTTATATTCTATTGAGAAGAACATGTTTGTTGATGGTTATTTTGCAGGTACTTTCTGAAGGCGGGATATGCTGTTATCTTTCTGTACCGTAGGTAAATTTCTGATCCTGCAGGTAAATTAGCCTTTTCTTATGTTTGATGTGTTGATTAATAATGAGTGTTTATGCAGGGGAAGTTTCCAGCCATTTTGCAGATCCCTTCCTGAGGATCCTTTACTTGAATGCTTCGAGCCCACCAATGACTTAAATATTCAAGGTTTCAGTTTCTGTGTTCTCCTTGTTTCACACAATAAAAGATAAAGAGGCTAATATCTAAAATCTTACAAACAATTGTTCATACTAGGACAATTTTTTGTTTTTGTTTTGAAAAAGCAAAAAGAACTTGTATTGATTAAACTATTCAAAGCACAAGGTGTGCCAAGAATGAAAAGGAAAGCATTAACATTGCACTTTGATATATTGAGAGATAATATTTGACAATGCATGTTATTAATGTCGTGTAGTATGCCCCCACAAGTGGGCGGTGGGATTGGTCCCCTCGGATTAGCCGGCCTTTGGGCCAGATACTGAGTTTTCAAAAAAAAAAATGTCATGTAGTATGACGATATTAAGTGTCTCGTGAGCAAATATTCTTCTAGATGAGTCTAACTCTCTATTATGGTTCCTCAAAGGTTAACCAAAGTGTGTCTATATGGTTTCTTCATACAATGTTATTTTTTCCTACTCAGACGAATGCTAGTCAAAGATTTATACTTTGTTGGCTATTTTGTGATTTAATTAATACGGCTAGTCGGCTTCTTCATTTTTTCCCTTTTGTATTGCTATTTATATTTTATAAAATCGACCAGGGTTTTCTTGATTTTGCTGAATCGTGTTTTTTATTTCAGTTCGGAAGGATTATTCTGAAGCAGTGAAGAGCGCCATTGTGGATTATCATACTGTATGATTTGTAGATTGAATTTTGTGCTTTACATATATATCTTCCTTTTTGTTAATGTAATTTCTATTTGTCTCCTTTTTATTATTGTACATTAGCCTTAGCTTATTCAAATGTAATTATAGCCTCATTGGGGTTTTCATTCCACTGCAGGCAGTGGCAGGCGGTCACTTGTTAAAACTTCCTTTCAGCACCATATTTGAGTATCTTCAGGTTAGCTTAGCCTATACTTGTAAATTGCAAGTCTTGTTTGATGCAACATATAAGGACATTTGAATATCCTATATGGTATTTAATATTTATTCTCTGTTTGTTCAAGTGATTACTGCAAGCAACCATGGAGGTAGATTAAGCTATTGTGCTTTTTATTTCATGTGTTTGTTATATTGCAAAATGGAACTGCTTGTTTTATGTAAATTATAACTGTTGGTATTTCAAATAGTAGATTTTCATGCACTAATTGCCTTCTGTTTTGCAGATGTTGCAGATAATTGGAAATTCATTGAGGTGTATTGGCCAACGTGCAATGTTTTATCTTGCTGCTGCAGTATCCGACTATTATGTTCCTTGGAAGGATATGGTATAAATATGATACGTTGGTTCTTAATTCCGTGATTTCTTTTATGCCATATGACTTTAATCTTGGCTAAACAAGAGATATATCATTTGAAGAAGTTTTCAGTATTATTTGTCTCAAAAGTGGAATTTGTGTTTAGAGAATTTGGCCTTAGTTTCTTGTGTAAATACTGATAATGTCCCATAAGTTTACAAGTCTTGTTTCTATTTCAGTAAACATGAAATGTAAGAATGGTGGCTTGTGTTCTTCTGTCTAGCAGTACAACTTGTAATGCAATAGCTCTTAAGAATTGCTTCTAATTTCTTGTTTCATGTTAATCTTGCAGGTGGAACACAAAATTCAGTCAGGATCTCACCTCTTAGACGTGAAACTTGTTCAAGTGCCAAAAATGTTGTCAGTGCTTAGGAAAGATTGGGCTCCTCTGGCTTTTTGCATATCTTTCAAGGTATTAATGGTATTTGTTAAAAAACGAAGGAGCAAATATCAATTTCTTTTCATTTTTAGAATTCTCTATGGACCGTTACCTTTACCAATTTGATAGACACTGAATTGCACTTATTAACATAGTAATAGCATCTTGATACAGAAATTTGAGAGTTTTGATCAAAGAACATGGGTGAAAATGAGTTCAGTCTAACTCTACATGTGATGACACCTTGCGTATCTTCAAGTACCCTTTCCACAGTTATAGAAGAATAAACTAAAAAAGTTGGTACTAATTTTCTAAAGGACATGTAGAAATGAAAATGAACTATTTGAGATCTAAAATAGCATCTCCACTTGAGAGGATCAAAACTCTGATTAGGTGTTCATATTAGCGAGACTATCTTTCTGTTTCAATAGCAAATGTTCGAAAATATAGACATAACTAAAATATCTCGACACATTGATAAAATTGCTTTCCTCCTTGGCTAACAGTTAGAGACAGATTCAAGCATTCTTCTAAAAAAGGCTAATGCAGCTCTTGAAAAGTACAAGATGCATGCAGTTGTTGCAAATGAACTCTCAACTCGGAAGGAGCAAGTGGTGGTCACCACTGGTGTTGAGAAGATTACTGTTCTGCGAGACAATAGTGAGTCTGCTAACGATGTAGAGAAGCCCCTCATTAAACTTCTTTCAGAGAGACATGCTACTTATATTGAGGATTCCGGTAGGTGACTCAATGGAATGACTTTGGGTCTGACCTTTTTCTTCTCCTTGTTGCAATTTTGGGGAGCTACAGTTTCGGTTGTCTGTACTCTTGCGGTTTCTTTTTAAGCGGCATTTAACATTATGAACGATAAAGTACGACATACAATTAATCTCTTTATTAGCGTTAAAGCTATTGTATAATTTCTTAATATATCATTTGTTTTTTACAATTCTATCCCTTATCAATTAATTGAAGATAAGGACATTATTGATACAATAATAATTAATGTTATTTGATTTTATTTAATGGTGATTGTAATCAAGAATAAAAAGGAGAAGAATTAGACAATACAAATACAAGGGTGAAAAGAAATGTAGTAAGACCATAGCCATATCTTGATAGTTTTGGGCTATGTATGAACCCTATATTATACTTTGTGATTCTTCTCGTTGTCGATCAAGGGTGTCATTAAAATTAATACGCATGTCATGTATGGTTCTCAAGCACTTAACTCAACATGTTATATGATCACATAATACTTCTGTCACACTTGGATTATTTTAAAAAGCAATTAGCAAAAACGAAGTCGCGATACCCTCTTGAGTGCTTTTGCAGTAGATATCAAGGTAGTTTATTATGCAAGGCAAGTAAGCTTTGCCTTAGACCTCATATTGTAAAGGGGTGGAACTGAAAGGGATACAGAGAAACCAAAGTTCAACCAGATGTTACAAAACTTGGACCAATTATGGACTTTGTCACGGTTCAACGTCAAACTTTTTTGTCTTCTTCGCTTCAAAAAAAATATATTGTCTTCCTAAAAAAAATTAAAAACCTTATTACTGCAGCCGGGAGTCGAACCCGGTGTATTCAGAATTCAGGAATTGAATTAGCCAAGTGTGCTACTGCAGTTGATGTTATACCTGTTGACACTTTATTGTATATGTACATATAGAGTTTTGGCTAATAGGAAATTAATTAATGGGTTAAATATGTTTTTGGTTCCTATTAAATGTGGACTTTCTTAGTCAAAAAAAATTTAAATGTGGACTTTCTAAGTTTAGTCCTTATTTAATTTTCTTATATTTTTAGTCCATATAATTTTTTTCTTGCATATAATTTTAGTTCTTACTAAAACTAAATTTGCTTACTTATAATTAAATTCTTAAATATTTTAATAATTCTTAAAAAGATATGTATAATTCTTTAATAGATATTTACAAATTCATTTTTAACTCCACCAACCTCCTCTATTATAGAGAGAAATTACGAGGAATGGCAAAAAAAAAAGGATTAAAAATATTGTAAATGCATTGCTAGAAGTTAGGATTTTGAGTTCAATTTTGAGTTCAACTTGAGTTGCCATAGTAGAAGTTAGGATTTCCAAACACACTATAAAGGTAACGTCAAAATGGTTTTACAATTTTACACTTGTGAAGCAAACAAAGATACATTGTTTTCCTTTTCCTCTTTTCTTTTAATAAATCAGGACATCTAATTAATAAATAAATAAAATCCTTTTTGTCAATTAATTTGATTTCTTCAGCAAATTTTGTTCTCAATATCTAAAAGGGACCCACATACAAAGTACATAAAAATGCTAATATGTGACTAACAATTGTCTACCATAGAACATTGCTATTTCCATCTTTCTTATCCACGAAATCTCTTCAGTATCCGTTACTCTATCCATTGTTATTCTATAATTCACTTTTCTAAATCCCTTAAGCTCCCTAAAAAACAGGAACAGCTAAATCATAGAAATTGCAGCAGAAACACTACATAAATCAACTCCTAAGCAGTGCCAATAAAAACACAGAAATGCTACAACATCCAAGAGTACTGCGAGCTTCCCCTACACCATTCAACATTCCACCAACTCATACATCAGCACCATCACCTTCATCATTCCAACTATTACCCACCACCCCACATTTTCCTATCCTCAAACAGCAATGTAGATTATCGCGTAGAGAGCTCACAATCTACAGCAACGCTTGCTTGCTGCTTCTTTCAGGCGATGGATCTAGAGCAAGAGCAGAAGATGATAATGTAACCAACAGTGACCAACTGGGAGAGAATTTGACTAACACTCCCAGCTGCACTGAAAGAAAATCAACAAAACAAGTTTTCTTCGACATATCCGTTGATCGTGAACCAGTTGGTCGTGTTACTATAGAGCTCTTTGGAGACGATGTCCCAGCAGGTGTTGAGAGGTTTAGCAAGATTATCAGTGGAGCTGCCGGTATAAGCTACAGAAGGAAAGAGTTTGTTAAAATCATGCCGAACTACGTCCAACATGGTGGTCTTAGATCTTATGGGGTGGATGCAGAACTTGCTAACAAGACAGGAAGCAATTTGGCTACTGAAAATCTTGTTCAGGAATGGGAGAGAGTATATGAGAAATGTCCTGGGATTAAAAATGTGGCTGGAAGTGTAGGCATTATTGTAAGAGACCCGTCAAAACCACCCCCTAAGTTTAAACTGGTTGCAAGACTAGGGAAGCTTGAGATTGATCAAGAAGAAGTCGGAACAGATCCTAATGGGACAGAATTTGTCATTGCGACAAAGGATTCACCGGAATTGGATACTTCAACTCTGGTAATTGGAAGGGTGGTAGCAGGGTTGGAGGTTGTGGAGAGGATTAGTCAGGTGAAAACTGTACAAGAGAATACAAGCTCTCCATATTTTAAGTGAGTATAACAAACAAGTATTTGCTGCCATTTTAGTATAGAAGGATTCTTGCTTTACATCCAACATGACAAGTTTAAAATAATTGTTGAGATATTGAGTACTATTTTGTATGTTTTCTGTGCCTGCTTTTATCTTCTGTTGAATCCTAATTACGTATTAATCATTTATGTTTATAATGTTGTTACAGGGTGGCAAAGCTTATAGGAGACAAGAGGGCTGTTGTAGCAGAAAGGGGATTCAACCGTCCTTATTCTAAAGTTGTTGTTACAAACTGTGGTGTAATGCAGTAGCACAAAATTGTATCTACTCCCTTCTCTAGTTGAATTCCAATGTACGAGAACATATAAACACACATTCTATGACAATCTCTATCATTATCCAACTCTATGTACCATCTGCCATTTCAAATGCAAATGAGAAAAAAAATATTACAGCTCAATTCCAAAAGGCAAAGTAATCATGAATAACATCAAGGTGCAACAAATTACTTTCTTTTGTTAAGAGGGAACTCGGTCTAACATCATCTTATAAAAGACCTATTGAACTATTAATACAAAAATTACAGTTTACAAGGTTTTCAAATGGAATAAATGCCAAGAAAAAAATGAGGGTATACAGTGGTTTAGGGTTCTTGAATTAAGACCTATCTTACATTTGGGTCTAAGTTACCCATGCTCTGCATTTTGGCTTGAAATGTGAGTAAGCTTCATTCTTCTTGTAGGTGGAGACGTGAAAAGCTTTCTGATTGAACCAATAGGGTCATCTACCTGCATGTACATGATATATAGTAAGATGGTAAACTCCTAAAACAAACCACCCATCTACAACCACAAGTCCACAAGTAATTGGACAAGTCCACAAGTCCTAAAACAAACCTCTATGGTTTTATGAATCGTATATAGTTTACTTTCACACTTCGCATGAAACACTGTTTGGTTCGCATAACAGGTAGGAAAAAATAAAGCGTTGTGAACCATATGAACTTTTATTATGAGTTTAATAGAAATCATGATTGTACAAGAGACTATTTAAGCAAAGGGTTAACCCTGGCTTATTGTTAGACAATTTAAACCCATATATTTAGCTTTTAGGTTTTAATTCAAGTCTCAATTTGTAAAATAATAGACTCCACATAATGTTACTAATACTATCCACCAATTAGCTGTATTGTAGAATAGCCCATCCAATGATAAATGTAATAAAACATGCAATGAATACCTTAATAATGGGCCTAGATGATGGAGATGGTGTATTTGGAGAATGTTGCGGATGTTCTTTTGGATGATACAGAGCAGATAATGTTTGTTTCCACCCAGGCTCTAAATCGTCTTCCGATGCAATCCAAGGGCAGAAATGTCTGTGCTGTCTGATTGGATCAAATTCCATTGCTTTCGTAGACTGTGTTGGATTCTTAAACTTACCTGGAAAGCAAAGAGAAGAGGATTCTTAATTTTCCAGCCATCATATAAATTCTCACAATGAGAAGCAAACTACATAATGTCATTTATGCCAAACATGTAACAATGCAGCTGCCAATCAGAATGCATGCACATTCTAATTTCACGTTCAAATATTCAACAGCAATGATTTACCAAGGAATTATCAAACATGGTGCTCACCTAAACTATTATGTACATCTTCACTGCTAGTTGGATTCTCTACTCTTTCTTTCACCCCACAAGTTTCAACATTACAGACTTCTTTGGTCTTATGTGAAACTGAAAGTGCTCCGTCTTCTGCCAAGTTTTTCTGCAAAGCAATATTATAGTTAAAACAGACTTCAATACAATAAGTCCTAGCAAGACTACTTGTCATCAAGAAAAGAAGCATCTATCTTATAACTTTTTAGTGTAAAAGCATGTGTCAAGCACGGCAATAATATTTTCTTCCTAAATTGTTAAATAAAATCTAAATTTGAACGATATTAAAAAAAAATACAAAGAGGAGGTTGTAACATATTGATTCCACATTTTGTTCAGTGTTATTGCAATAATTACTTGGCAATAATGTTTTTCTACTAATATCATAATCTAGTGCCCATTTGACAAAAAAATTACTGACCTGAGAGCTACTAGGATCGCCTACAGATGAACTCTTCAATCCATCAGTTTCTGCTTGAACAGGCATCTTATCCTTAAAATTGGAGGGTTGTCCTGCAGAATGGGTGCCCTCTAAAAGATTGTCGACAACCGAGACGCGAATGCTTGCTTGAGAATCAGTTTCACAATTTGAAATTTCTCTTATCTCAGATGATACAGGAACAATTTGTCCAATAGAGGCATTAACCGTGTTATCAGTTGTCTCCTGAATCCTGATCTCCTGTGAATCTGACTGACTACCACCCCGATCAACAAAAAAATGATCTCTAATATCATAATCATAAGAAAGACGAGCTCTTAAGTTCTGACCAATAACAGGCAAAGATATTATTGCTTTGAAGTTTTGCTTTGTTGGGGGAGGTCCCCCTGCAATTGTCATATTTAGACTTGATGATGTGTCCTTTGATGAATTTGCAACGTCGGACAAGGCATTATTTACCCCCTGCCTATTTTCAAGATCATTTTTACTTTTACTGAATGAAGTCTGGGTCACAAAATCATTTTCACCATTCACTTCTGCATATCCCACTAATCTGATTGATTGTACAGGCCGAGAAACTGTACAGAATGCCCACAATCCAACAGTGGCTCCACATAGGGTACAATCTAAAACTACAGAATTGGGATCCATTTGTTCCTCAATAGAATACTTGGAATTTTCATCCACTTTTGAACTTTCATTATTGTCAGCAGAATAGACAACAAGATTTTTATTCTTCGCATCATCAACTATTTGAGGACAGTATATAATAGTTGAATTTTTATGAGACTGATTTGATACATCCTTGCAGTCAACTGCATATGGTAAAGAGCGAAGTTCCCAGCCGCATAAACTTATTAGCCTTTGAGCCTGCATAAATAAACACACACTAACCATCATTCAAAATGGCAGGAAACGAAGAAATACTAAGATATATTAAGAGGGCTTTATGAGAATAAATGAAATAATAGAAATTTGTTAATATGAAAAAATAAATGCTAACTAGTGGCCAACATTGGTTAAGGAATCAAAATCATAAAGATTTTACTGGAAAGTGCAGACTTTGAAAGTCGCTGATGCATTGAATGTTGTGATTTTCAACTATAAAATTTCTATACATAGTATTGATTAACCAGCGCTCTGCACAAGACCCATATAAATAAAATACATCCATCAAATGCATCAAGTAATTTAACAGGGGAAAAAACTAAGAGTAAAAAATTATTTGACAGATTTGAACATCAGCAAAGTTTCCACTTCTTTTATGATAATGCAAAGCACCTATGATGATTCATTTGCAAATAAAAATAGAAGATCAAGCGAGGTTAGTTTTGGAAAGCATTTGCCTAAGCTAAAAAGAAGTGTAAGTGTGTAACATCTCCTAAGAATGCCAATGAAATGCAATGATCCAGTAGCCAACATAGAAAGGTAGAATGGACAGATTCTACTATATGATAAGAAAGTGTCATGTTCAATTAGCAGAAAGAAAACAAAACACTAAACAAAACCAACATACATATCCTAGATGGCTAGATCAAATACCGGTATTTGAAAGAGAAAAAAAATCCCCAATGGAAAACCTGTTATTACCTGGTAATACAATTTCAGTTCCTCTTGACTACAGACATCTTCTATTCCAGAATGTTCGGAAGAATCATTTCCACACTCCTGCATCAACGACTGTCCAAGAAAGTCATCCAGAAGTGGGCTTTGCATGTGGTCTGTTGCAGAAGATGAAATACGTGGAAGAGCTGACAATTGCGAGAGAGCAGAACAACGTTCTCTGAAATTATCAACTAGTACTGGAGGAGATATTGGAGGAAATTGTGTAAGTGTTTCACTGCAGGCATTGTCAATCCATGGACAAAGTAATTTATGTCCATTATCCAACTTTAAGCTGAAGACCAATGCTGCCTTCTCCACTGAGTAAAAATCATTCTAGTTAGAAAATTCATACAATTGAGTATTTTTGTGAATCATATAAATAAGAACAATGATATACCCTGTTGGTGATTCCAAGATGCTGGTGTTGAAAACAGAAGACGCGCTCCACATTCTTCACAGGCTATGGTGTCAACATCCACATTGATCCAACCTCTTCTAGCACAATTGACAGCACTTACTCTCTGTAAAAATTATAATTAAAAATCGAGTCTTAAAATTTGACAAAAACATGATGAAGGAGGGAGACACATTGAGGTTGTTGTATGGCAGATGTTAATACGTCCGATTCGTGTCACAACATAAAGAACTAAAGGAACAAAAGGCTTTCTTTAATGATGAAAGTCACTTCAAAAATGTTATTCTTCAACAAATATAATCAACAAAAGATAAATTCTTACTACAACAACAAAACACTCTCCATTAAAATCTCTCCTCTATTTGCAAACCAAACAAAAATAGGGTTATCACCCCTCCCCCTCCTCTAACCAAACAAAGTATTTAATTAAGTGTCTAATTGAATTAACTTATTTGCGCTTTTTTACTAGCATAAACACTTGTGAGTTGTGAGAGCTTATGAAAACAACTTGTGATTGTGACATTGTCCATAAGTTGTTTTCAGCTAATTTCCATAAACCCTCCAAGATAGCACTTTTGAAAACAACTTATACCTTATACGAAAAAACAAATCAGTCTTTTATTTCATCTTTTGTAATAGAAATATCTTATGCTTATACATAATCACTTATATGACAAACTCAACCACTATAAACACATAAACTACATTGTCTATCCAAACACAACCTAAATTCATCTCTTCATAAAAGAACTTATTTTCTAAACATAGATATCTAGAAATAATAACCTTAGGTTTAGCAAACCATGATATAGATTTAAATGTAGCTAATCTCTTCATAAAATCAGCTCGATCCCACGGTCGACACAAATGTCCTTGTGATTCTACTGCTGCACCTGAAGATGACTGATCATCCCCTCTCCTATCCATCACTCCTCCACCCGATACCGATACAATTGACTGAAAACCACGTTTCTTACCCCTCGAAGTTGATAATTGCACCCCCGAAGAACTATAAACACAAACACATTACTCAAATAAGATACAAAACACAAACACATACGAAAATACGAAAATCAATATGAAAAATTGAAAATGAATATGAATGTGATGAATTCAGAACCTGGAGAGTGAATTATTGTTTGATGATGATTTTGAAGAATGGAAAAGCTTATCCATGATGGAACGAAACCTTTTCTCTGAATCTTGGCTCATTTTTTCGGTTTATTGTTTCTTGAATTGAGATTGGTTTTCCGATGGACGGAAAAGAAAACAGCGACGGTGGTTTCGCCGGAGAGAAGAGAAGATTCTCGACTGAGTGAGAGTGGCTACGGTGGCCACGGTGATTTGATTTTATTGATTGATTGATTTTCACTTTACAAGGCTCTGTTTGGATTCAGTTTATATTGGGTTGGGCTTAATTTCAAATTATTACTATTACTATTAGGGTAAAACTATTTACACCCACTATTTTGCTATATAAAATAATTCAAATATTAGAAAGTTGAGGGACCAAACATTTAAAATATAAGGGACCAATTTGTAATATTTACAATATAAGGGAAAATTTTGAAATCTAAAATAAACGTAAGAGATCAAATGTGCAATCAAGCCGAAATAGTTTTATCACAATGTACATAAATTGTGTGGTATATACAGTATACAGACGATTTCATGAGAGATCGTATGGGAGTATGAGTTCACGGGAGGTGTTCATGTACAATTCAATTGATTGCATAATTAGGGCCAACTTGTAGTCTGTGTAGATTCAGCAACAACATAAAATTTTGAGGGTCCAATTTTTTTATTTTATCAAACTTATCATTAAGTATAATGGTTAACCCACTTAGGTTGGTTTGGTAGTATTGGCTTGGATACTGTGAGCGTGCTCCACATATAATTTTAGAAATTAGTATAATGCAAAAAATTTAGCCCCGCTCCATATACATAGCTAGGCCGACGCGTAGTAGACCAAGTTACCCATTTTGCAAATCACTTGGTTGGAGTGAACGCAAAACCCTAAATCGTATCCTATAAATAAAGCTCTGACCTAAATGGATTCGCCGCCGTTTTGCAGTCACTAGTTATAATCACTTGGTTAGAGTAAAGGCAAACTCATAGTACGAAACAATCGATTGAAAATGTGAAGAGTGTAGATGAAGTAACTACCTAATAAAACAAAGGATTGATTGTTAATATTGTGTTCAATGTGGTGACAATCAATCAATCGCACATGATATTAACTATCAATCTTTCGCTTTGTTGAGTAGCTACTACCCCGTTGCACTTTTAGCATTTTCCATTTCAGCAATGTCAACCTCGCGATCAAACAATTGATAGTTTACGTCTTCAATTTCAGCCAACAATTTATTTTCAATACGCCAATGTCCTTATTTTCAAATATTTGTTGTAGCAATTAGTTAGTTGTTTTATCATTTGTAACATTGCCAAGCATTTTTCTTCTACTAGTATTTCATAGTTTTCTTGTTTATCTCTTGTTAAACTGTGGAATCTCGCAGTGGGTTTTTTTATCACGCTTATTATCGGCCTCTCATGTTTTCAGCACTTGTATAAAGGAAATCACATTAGTGTATTAAAAAAAGTTGGGCCAAGCCAAAATAGACCCACCCAGTAACCAAATTTGGTTGGAGTAAAAACCAAAACCCTAATTCTTGTGTTCTATAAATACTCACCTTGCAACCACAGCATGCATCCACTTTTTCTTTTCATATAGAATCAGCGGCAGCTATATGATCCACTGCATTTTTCTAATCAAAGAAATCACTGTTGTATGAGTCTATGAGATATGTCCCTTACAAAGCTTAATCTTTCTCCTCCAACGTGTTTCTTTGATTATAGAGATTCATTGGACCAACAAGAATTTGTTCTAACAATAACAAAAACCCATTAACCCATTTTGGTTGTAGTGAAAACAATTCACTAGAGAATCATTGTCGGCTATGATTCACTGCATTTTTCTAATCAGGGAAATCACAGTGTATGAGATATGTTGTCTCTTCATGTTTTCCACTGTGTTTCTCTGATTAGAGAGATTCATTGGATCATCAATTATATCAAATTTCATCATGTCTCTTTTTTCTTGTAATTTTTGCTGCTTTTAATTCATTGTTATTTGTGAAAACTTATTTATGTTTTTTGTGAAGCTATGGCTCTGTTGGAGGTTATGCAAGTTTAGATCTATGAGTTTTGATAATGAGATTTTCAGATTGTAGTTGGAGCAATTCTTGCTGACTGTATTTGTAATTCTGAATTTAATAGTATCTTAATTTCTAGTTCTAGTATTAAGAACTTTGTGGTTTTGTTCATAGAGTAGTTGCTCTTTATTTGATTCTATTTTTCCTTGTAGTATTTGAGAAGCAATTGATTAGCATAATGTATAAAAAAAAATTGATTAGCAATTGATTCACTTTTTTCTTGTCATCATGCAGAGGGAGTGCAGTAATGCTATATCAAGCGAAGAAGAACATCACGAAAGGATAGCATTTTATACCCTAATGATTGTTGTGATTCATTGGACGTTTTATTGGTAAGAGATTAACCTAAGGTAGTAGGAGTAAGTTCTAGTGACAACATTAGGATCGTAAGGTCAATAAATTATGACAGCAAGCAAGCACTTTGAAAAAAGCAATCCTATAGAGTACTACTAGACAGTACTAGTGCTATTAACTTTCCTACCACTTATTTTTACACGTGTTATTCAAAAAGTTAAAAGTACTCATGACAGAGGTTCACATGTCTTCATAGTGGTTCAACTTCCCACGAACATTAATAGTACTAATGATTCTCAGTCTCAATTTAAATGTCTTGGCCACTTCACATCCTTTAAAAAAAAATACTGTAATTGTTGATAATGTAATTGTTCCGTCTAATTTGTGTAAATTTTACCAAATTCCAAAATCATGTAATACATTATTACATAATACAAATTCAAAATTGTTAAAAATGAAAAAGATGAACCTGCCAACAACCTTACAGTTGCATCCGAGTTAATAGCATATAACGGAAAAATGCTTACAATTATGATGAATTTGCACTAGATCTGATATAATTCGAAAATTTGAACCGAACAAACACCGGAAAAACAAAAAATGCCGCACAAAGACGACGAACAATTAAATGTCGCACTAAAAGACGATAAACAATCAAACGCTGCATTAAAAGATGACAAATCATAAAATAGAATAACCAAATAGATGTGAGAATCACTTATTTTAATTAACATTAAGCAAAAAATGATTTAGAAGGGTGATTTCGGATTAAAAATATCCTAAAATCACCCATCAAAGAGGAAGAAAAAAAACTAGGTTTAAGGAAGAGAGGGGTGGCAGCTGTTTTTTTCGTGAGTTCGGGATGTTGTCATTTGTTTGTATGTATAGACAATTGGGTTTTGTAATAGTAATAATTTGGGGAATGTGTAGGAAAAAAAGTAATATATGCACTCAGTAATTTACAAAGGAATTTATATTTTAAGACTAGACTTTTTTTAAAAATGGTACTTATAATTTAGGACGGAGGGAATACATGAAAGAGAGAATAATATTTTTATATAAATACTCTCATTTTTTATTGGTAATAGTCATTGAAATACTAAAAAGTAAATTATTTTATTATTTTATTATCTCCTTTAATCATTATTTTAAAGTAATACAATCACTTTTATTTAATTAACCTTATTTTTTCTTTTGTTTTCTTAGAAATAGTGTATAAAGTAGTGGTTAGAGAGTAAAATCGGAAAATATTGTATTGAAAATTCAAAAGCGATAATCATTTTGAAACAAAATTTTTGTGTTAAAGCGATCCTCATTTTGAAACGGAGGGAGTATACTATGAAGTGATAAGAGTAAAATAAAAAGAAAAAAAATAATGTTATAACTTATAAATAATAGTATATGACAATTATTTTGGAACAAATAATTTTGATAAGTAGAACATTTGTTTGGGATGGAAGGAGTAACAATTTTAGAGTAAATACATAAGCAAATGTTTAGTCTTACTAGACTTTCACCCGTGCTCTCGCACGGGTAATTGTAAACGTAGTTCTAAATAAATTATCGTATTGGACAATTTGCATATGTTTTAACAACTACAAAAATATAGCTCCTAGCTAACATTATCAAAATATTTCTGTATAATCAACATTTTCAGTTTTCGGGTGTATCTTCTCCTTCGTTATCTATTAACAATATCTTTAGTTTTTTCCTTGAAATTACCCTAGCTAGTTCCACATAAAATTATCCATGAGAAAAAATTTAATTGTTAAAGATATATATACTCCAACATACTCCCTCCGGTCACTATTATAAGCAAAGAAACTTTTTAAATTTTGGTCACTATTATAAGCAAAACTTAACTATTGAAATATTTAATACTACTATTTCAAATACATCTTTATTTAACTCTACTACTTTTTAGACAATTATTTCACTTTTATGTTTTGGTACTTGTGATTTTTTATAAGCAAAGAAACATTTTAAATTTTGGTCACTATTATAAGCAAAACTTAACTATTAAAATATTTAATACTACTATTTTAAATACACCTTTATTTAATTCTACTACTTTTTAGACAATTATTTCACTTTTATGTTTTGGTACTTGTGATTTAAAAGTGCAATACAGTAAACTTAATTGATGTTTTACATCAAATCAAGAAAATTAACTACAATTAACTAAATTTCTTAAACACCGTAAATAGTTTTTTTTGCTTATAATAGTGAATGGAGGGAGTATTTAAGTGGTTGACCTGGACTCTGGTTGATAGTCAATGCAAACGAAACCATCAATAGAAATTAAAAACGTTGAAATTTGAAAGGAATTATTTTATCATCATGAGTCGATGACAACCTTAAACAAACTCGAGAGATAGGAAAAGAAGTACTCTGTTGAACTTCAAATCTTATGTCCTTCTTTTACCTTTGTTAAAAAAATAGATCATAAAAAGAAAATTTAAATTTTGTTTCAATGGTTAAAACCTCAACGACTACTTAATTGTACTACCATTCTGAATTACGGCTCAAAAAAAAACATGAAAAAATTGAACAAAAACATTAAGAAAAAATTAAATCAGCCATGCATAATAAAAAAGTATGGGTCAAAATCATGAGAAAAAATAACACCTTTTTTTTTGTCATGAAAAATGGAAAAAAATTTATTTTTATTTTTGCTTAATGAAAAGTAAAAAAATTGAGAAGTGAGAATTAATGTTATTATTTTTTTGAAAATGTATTATTGGTTGAGATGTGTAAATTAGTGTTATTATTGTTTGTCAAAAACAAAAATAATTTAGTAAAAAAAAAACAAAAACAAAAAAAAGTAGTTGAGAGCATTTAATGCTACAATTTAGGAGGGAAAAAGTAGGGTTTAGTTGTAGCAAATCCAATAGCATTTATAAATAAGAGATTCTTTAGAGTTATTCCCATCTAGAGAACACAGTTCCATCTCTACTAATACACCAGATCAGTTTCTTTTTTACGAAAAAACCATCAAAAAGCCATTGTTCAACATTTTTGTTTGTTCGTATTGTAAAACTTCATTAGATACTGTACGGGAGTTACTTCAAACTACCATCTTTTACATCTCTTCTCTATTTTGTCTGCATTTTTCTTATCATTTTCTTTTTTTTATCAATCTTTTTGAAGTACCAAAGGATCTTGTCTTATCTGACTAGAACCGTCTGAAAACCCGTTGTTCGAAAAAACCCACATTCAATAAACCCGTGATATTCCATAGTCGGAAATGGGTTAAAAATAATGTCTTTGATTCTTCTCCGGTTTTGGGTTTTCGGCCCGAATCCGACCAAACCCAACCCGTGCTCAACCCTAGATTTCCTCGGACATTGTTCTATTAAGTTTTAAAATATTGACATTTTAATATTTAATATTCTTATTATACACCAAAAGACTTAATATAATGTTACTAAAAAAACACTTAATATATATATGCCTTTTTTTTTTCAGCAAAAGGATTAAATTGTACGATATTTGTAACTTAAATGAAACAAATTACATTATAATAAAGATTTGCAATCAACTGGGCAGCTGAAATCATTATGTTAGATATAATTCACCTTGAACTAGATTAATTAGTCAAAATTGTAGACTATATTATCAGTGAAAACTATGTTTTATATTTTTTTTACCAAATTGTTATTTTAAAGTGGTTAAGTTATTTTATACCAAAAAAAGTGATGAAATCATTTTTAGCACCAACTCATTAAGGGAGAAATTTCTAACTAATAGACTACTTTGATAATTAAGTGATAAAGTCATTTTAAAAATAAAGTGAATAATATAGAACATTAATTAATAAATTAAAGGTGTACGTACTAAAAGTATATTAAAAAAATCATAAGTTTAGTTAAATAATAATAATAATCTTATATTTTGCTTAAAAAATAACTTTTAATTTTCTCACATTTCCCTCTATAATATCAAAAATAAAAATATGATACCCTTGTCAAGCGCTATCTGACTTAGACAATACTTTTACAAATATTGCATCAGGTAGTTAGTGAAACTTAAATAAATACAGTACTATACTTTATTGAGAACTTACAATTTTGGCCTCGCAATTTTATTTTTTTTGTAAATATTGAGACTTAACACTTAACCAAATAATTTTCTTAATTATATAGTACTAGTAATATTTTAACTAAAATATTTTATTGGTGCTAAAAAAACTTAAATTGTTGAACTTTTTCATTTTCCTTGTGAGCATCTTATTTTTTTAGCTAGCCCTTATATTTTGCAAATGCTTCATTTTTGTAAACGGTTCATTAAAAGTTGAACATATTTACATGTTCATAGTCAAATCAAATGATCCAAGAGCACATATATAACAGAATCAATTAGAGAGAATACTAGAAAAATCTCAAATTCCACATATCACCTAATTTCACTCAACACTTGAGACAAAGTCATAAGCCACTTTGTGAAGCCATTACTCACAACAAAGCCCACTTCTCATTACCTCTAAAACGTGTACCTAAATTCACTCCTATTTTTTTGGTTAACAAACTCTAATTTTCAACATTAGTTATCTTTTTAAGTCCAAAGTTAAACACTTTCTCATAACACACTTTTCATTACATCAAAAGTTACAACATTACTCACTAGAGCTCCCTAAAGAAAATCCAAACATGGCTTCTATCTTCAAAGCTTCCCCACACCCACTTTTTCTTATCTTGATTCTTTTGTCTGCCTCCCAATTTTTGGTAATTAATTGTACTGAATTTGAAGTTGGAGGTAAAATTGGTTGGGTTATTCCTGACTCAAAGGACAGAGATGAAATGTATAACCAATGGGCTTCCCAAAATAGATTCAAAATTGATGACACTATTCGTAAGTACCACTTCTTACCAAAAGAAATGGAGATGTTCATTACTAAAGTTTAGAATATAATGCATGATATATGTTACCATTTTTTAAATATGTGTGCATTTATATATATCTCAACACTTTATAGTAATGTACATATTCATTTCTCAACCAAATTTTTTATAAATGAAGATGACCTTAAATAACCTTGAATGTTTGTTTATTTCAATCTTTTGGTTAGATTTCAAGTACGAGAAAGACTCGGTGCTAATGGTGAGCAAAGAAGAATACGAAAACTGCAAATCTGCTCGTCCACTCTTTTTCGGCAACAATGGCAACACAACTTTCACATTTGATCGACCAGGAATGTTCTACTTCATAAGTGGTGTTAGTGGTCATTGTACAAGAGGACAAAAAATGATCATCAAGGTTTTGGATATTGAAGCAACAAGAGTTACAACACCCTCGCCAGAATCTGCAAATGATAATGCACCAACAGCAGGACATTCTAAGGCTGCCCAAATAACTCCTATGGCTATGACAACATTCACATTCTTTGCTTTATCATTTTTAGGCATGGTTTATGCTTGAAGCACTAATACTTGGTCTTTTAATTTAGATTAGTTTATGAGGGTGTTCTAATTCTAGGTGTTTTGTTTTGTTGAGATTTTAGGTTTTTAGTTTATTTGTTGCTTTGGTCGTAATAGGATTTGGAAGGTTATTATTGTCATCATGATGATATTTTCATTTTAGTTAGTTTGTATTGACTTTTTATTTCACCCAAAAAAAAGTTTGTATTGACTATGTTTAATTAACGTTATTTACATTTTCCTATATATAGGTGTTTTTTTAGTTGGATAATATCATGAAGTATTGATTTTTAAAAAACAGTACAAATTGTTAATGGATAAAATTCATTATACTAAGACACATTTTCATGCAATTCAATCAAGAAACAATTTTTTTTTTTTTTTTATATATATGAATAGATAATTACATATGAATAAAAGGTAGACGGGCAACAAGCTGCACCGCTAAACCTTTTTGTATAGCAAAACCCAATCTTTGAAAAATTACATTCATAGATCTAGGTGACACGACATTACTATGCATGACTCTTTAGACTATTTTCAAAAGATCTATAGCCTCTGGTGCTAGAAAGTCAAAAGTGTCAAACGCAAAAGGTATAAAAACATGTTGATTGTCACAACACGCTTTTTTTTTTTTGAAGAAGCACAACACGCTTGTTCATGTCAATTTTCAACAAATTATTTTTTTTAGTTTAGTTGATATAAACTATAATGATAAGACCCAATTTGATGGCTTTGTATAAATATTTTACAATACATGGTATACCATTCTTCTCGTAGCAGCATACCATCTGTATAAATATATACAAATGTTTCAACTATTTTCCCTTCATTGAATATATTATACAACCTTTTTTCTAATCAACCTATTTTTGTTGTTGTTATTATTAAAAATAATATAAATATATTGATGTAGTCTAAGCTAAGCTATTAGGAAACCTTTCCTAATAGTTATCATCATTGTTGTTGTAGTGGTTCTCTTAATTCTTTTTTAAAAGTATAGTCCAAAGATTTTGTGTCAAAAGAAGAAGAGTATAGTTCAAAAATTCTAAAATTAAAATGATGGAACCAATTATAATTCATGATACTCTCACGATTAGTGGATGTAATACATTACCGTTTTAAAAAAAATTTAAATATTAGAAAGTGAGTGTTAGAGGGATTGTTGGACTTTTTTTTTTGACGCAACGATTGTTGGACTTATATAATATGATATCTTAATTGAAAACGTCACCCGTCTAATGTTTATCTCCTGTCATGTCACCAAATAGAGATTAATTTTCTTATGAAAATCTATTATGGACTAACTTGACAATATTTAGATCACACACAATTGCATTTGCTAACAAATTTGTCTTAAAAAAACCTAAATTTCATATGTAAATTAGACTTTTATAGAACTTGTATTTATAATAGATCATCTTGGAGAGTTATATATTCAGTGAATGCGTCATATCATAACTCTTAATATAAGAAGTTGCCAAATTGACTATTTTGAATGATATTTTCTAATTATATATGTATTTATAAATTTATAAAAATAAAGTATTATTTTGACCAATATTACACTAATTCATCTCATTATTTAAAAGGCACAATCTGACTTTGGTCACAATCTTCATCATAAGTTCATACTTCATAACCACAGTGCTTCATTATATTACCAATTTCCCATCTACTATGCATCATCAGAAACCAAAATACAATTAAAATATGGAAAAACACCTCATTAAAGAATAGAAGGATAACAGGTCAATTTTATTTCACAAATAAATTCTACATCACAAACAACTAGAAGGACCCTAATGCAATGTCTTTTTTCCTAGAAGCCAAGAGAAAAATATTAAATTGATGAGTATCATCTACGAAGCAATGCTTGGTAATTAATGAGATTTGAATCCTCTCTGGCTCTTTCTCTCACATTTCTGCCACATAGATTAACCATTGATATTGTACCCAAAAAAAAAATTAACCATCGATAAATGTTCAAATAAATCATTTGATTCGACCATAAATACATGCTTTATTCGTTGATAAAAGTGTAATGGATCAACTCCAATAAAAAAAAAAACAAAGATCAATGGATCAACAATATCTAGCATGTCCCATTAAACAAATTAAGTACTAGCTTACCCTATCAAAAGAAGAATATCCATGTGAAAAAACATGATAAAACTAATAATTGCATTATTCTATGCATAATAATTATATTAGGGGGTATTGTCAAAAAAGGAGAAATTCAAAAAAATTAGGGGGCATGCATATTTATCAGTATGTCTCACTTTGAAGACTCATGATAGCATCTCCTTCTCCTAAAAACTTAATAATATTATTAGTGTGTGGGTAAGCTACCTATCTTGTCTCATAATAATTATCTTATAGCTACACTTATTGTTTTCTGGACGGCTTTAATATCATTTCACATTGTGTGGGTAAGTGGGCTTCTATGGGCAAGTAAAAAAAAATGTTGTCACTAAAGAATGGCCAACTCTAATGGGATAAGTGTTCCACAATGCATAATTTGTGAATAATGCTATAACTAATATAATTTTTATAAAATTTATATTATATAAATTATTTATATAAATTTTTAAATAAATTAAAATTCATTTGATATATTATTGAGATACATCAAAATCAATTGTTTGTGTTTTTTATACAAATACTTTTATTTTTTTAATTAAATACTGTTTTTTATAGTCTTAATCTCTACATTTTCATGTATGCTCACTTATAAAATAATTGTCCAATATATATTATTATCTTGTTATTTGATAGGAGAATAATTACAGCACGTACCCAAAAAAAGGAGATTACTTACATCATCATTGTAACAATTAAAAAAATATCAACAATGAACCGGCTATTAGACCCTTAAGCATGTAATTAGCTAGAAGTTCACAAAACGTTAATTTGATTTAGTGATTATTGACGCTGAATTTGATAGGAAAGATTACAGTTCGATCCTCGACAACTACATTCGACAAGGGTTGAAATCACTTAATGTCAGAGCTGATACCCGAATCAGATTATACTAGTGGTGAAAATCAAAATGTAGTTAAAAATTCGAATTTAGCTCATGCGCGTGAAAAATAATTTATTTGAAAATGGAGAATCTATCTTGTATATGCCTACAAATTTTCTGATGCAGGTTAATCATTACTTAACAGCATGAAAGCTCTGCACTTTTATCATAGAAGAAAAAAACATTAAAAAAGATAGTTTAATCCACAATAATAACCAGAAATAGACAATTAAAAATAGAAAAAAGAAAAGGAATATCTCTTGGTGAGTACTCACTATTAACATTAATGACAAATTAAATTCTTCATTTATGTGAAACACCAGATTCTCGTGCGTTTTGATACTCATAGGACCACACACACAAAACACACTTCACAAACAACACAACAGAAAGAAAAGAAATAAGCTCAATCAAATAAACCGTTTCAAATCTCACAATTGACCGTTGCACCCACAAACCCAAACACACTTTCAAATCTCACACTTCACTTCACTCCTACCTCCTCCACCATCGTTCATTTCCCTCCTTAATCCAACGACTCACATTCACCCATCACCGCCACTCCTCTTCCTTCTTCACCTCCTTCTAACACCATGTTTGGCTAAATAATCACTTTCACAAATAATCGATTCTCAAAAAATGCCTGTTTCAACTCGATCTAAAATCACTACAGAAAATGACTTAAATCATCATCCATCAATGCATCAACAACAACAACAGAGACTCAGAAACCCTCACCATGGCCTCAAAGAGAAACTCAAAACCCTCACTCTCTTATACGAACAACAGAAACAAGCTTCTAAATCTCTCACCGCCATGCGAGAACGAAACTCAATCACAAACCCTAATTCAACAACCGTTACTAAAACCTTCGTTTTACCTCAACCACCTTCATCAACAACAACAACAACAATCAACGAAGAATCTAAAGAAAATCATAATCTCATTTCTGGATCTGATCGAATTGTTGGCTTTTCATATCCAAGAAAGGTTCCGAGTTCTGCCGCCGTTGCTCGGAGACTCTCGATGCCGGCTACGGCGGCGGCGACGGAGTTAGGGAAATGTGTGAGCAGGATTATGGTGTTTGTTAGGGTTAGACCGATGAATAAGAAGGAAAAGGAATTGAGTTCACGGTGCTGTGTGAGAATCGTTAATCAACGTGACGTTTACTTAACGGAGTTTGCAAATGAAAATGATTATCTTAGACTTAATAGGGTTAAGGGACGACATTTTACGTTTGATGGTTCTTTTACTGATTCAGCTACTCAGGAACAAGTTTATTCCACCACGTTAGTTCATTATTCTCTTGTTTTGTTTCTAAAATTGGAGTTTATCAGTAATTTAGTCTCTTAATTGTAGGCATTTTAGTTAATCATGTTAGTTGTTTTGGATTGTCCGTGTGAGCTTAGCTCGGTTGGTATGGACATTGCATGTAATGTGCAGGTACCTGAGTTTGAACCCTGGTACGCCCACTTTATTCACCTATCTTTAAGGGGTGAAATTCTAGCCACTAGACTATCTGATAAAAAAATATTAGTTGTTGTTTTGGATTAATCATTTTAGTTATGAGAGTGACAAATGTGGTTAGGAAGATTCAATATGGTCTAATCTTACCTACAATATCGAAATTATATTGTTTATTCGTTAAGGAAATTCGATGTTAACTCACCACTTATACATTGATAAGTTGAAGTATTCGAATTACTTTTATGGAAGTTGTGTTGTTTTCAATTGGTTGCAAGTTTCTATTTGTGATGATAGGATGATTTTTGATCATATAGTGTCTATTTATGGAGCTGATTATATAGTTTCTGATTTCTATTTATGAAGCTGATCATATAGTTTCTATTTGTGATGATGATGATGATATAGTTGATACTTGATAAGGGTATCCTTGATGTTGATCATGTATTCATAGTTTATGATGCTGTGTTATTAGGGGTGTGTTGTATATGTGTTTGATTTCAGCTTGTTTTCAGAACCTCGGAACTTGTGGAAGCGGTTCTGCAGGGGAGGAATGGATCGGTTTTCTGTTATGGTGCAACGGGAGCTGGAAAAACCTATACAATGCTTGGCACTGTGGAGAATCCAGGGGTGATGGTTTTGGCTATTAAGGATCTTTTCAATAAAATCAGGCAGAGAAGTTGTGATGGAAGCCATGTGGTTCATCTTTCCTATCTTGAGGTTTACAATGAAACTGTCAAGGATTTGCTTTGCCCTGGAAGGCCTTTGGTCCTTAGAGAAGATAAACAGGTTCACTTTCTTATCTATTCAAATGGAAATTTAACAATTTACAAATTTTCCTTTTTAAGTAATAGTATTCACAAGAATTCTATAACTGCATCCGAAGATCATGTAAATCTGTATGCTATTCAGTGATATGTCACAAAGCAATAGTATTTCAAAATCATGTTTGCATTATTTATAAGTTGTAATTTTGAAAGATATATCTGTTGAATGGCTCAATTATGTTATAGGGGATTGTGGCGGCGGGTCTTACACAATACAGAGCCTCTTCTGCAGATGAGGTAATTAGTATTCTGATCCTTTTTGGAAGAGTATATACCATAAGAGGGATGTTTAAATTTGAACCTTGATTTAGCATGTTTTCTCTGGTTGCTTCAGGTGATGGCATTGCTTCAACAAGGAAACCGGAACCGAACCACAGAACCAACTCGTGCAAACGAGACATCTTCGCGTTCCCATGCAATTTTGCAGGTGAATCATTAAGGATTTTGAGGGAGGGTGGATCCATTTAATGTTGTGATTGTGAGTTGTGACATGTTACTAACCAAATGCACATTATTTTGTTACATATAGGTTGTGGTTGAATACCGAGTTAGAGAGGCTGCAACAATGAATATTGTTAATCGAGTGGGCAAGCTTTCACTAATTGATCTTGCAGGGTCGGAGAGAGCTCTTGCCACTGATCAAAGAACACTTAGATCGCTTGAGGGTGCCAATATAAACCGGTCTCTTCTTGCACTCAGCAGCTGCATCAATGCTCTAGTAGAAGGCAAGAAACACATACCATATCGAAATTCAAAACTCACTCAACTTCTCAAGGATTCACTTGGAGGAGCTTGCAATACTGTCATGATTGCAAACATAAGTCCAAGTAGCCTCTCATTTGGTGAAACGCAGAACACCGTTCACTGGGCCGATAGAGCCAAAGAGATTCGGCTAAAGGTTGAATCCTAATGCCATATCAAGCTAATACTTTATCTTCAAAATGTCAAGGGCCTTGACGCATAAGCTTGGCATGCTTTTATGATGAAGATTAATGTAATTTGTTCTTTGTGTGGATGCAGGTGAGCGATACCAATGAGGACCAATTGCCAATGCCTGAGACAGAAACTGACCAGGCCAAGCTGGTACATGAGCTACAAAAGGAGAATCATGAAATAAAAATGCAGCTAGCACGGCAACACCAGAAACTCTTGACTCTAGAAGCACAGTCTTTAGCTTCGCATTCATCTCCAGCACTACCACCTTCTGCTGCAACTCTATCTACTACTCCAACTTCTACCCAGCCAAGTGAAAAAAGAAGGACTAGATCATCTTTCTTGGCTGGAACTTGTTTTACTCCGGAAACCAAGAAGAAAGGAGCTGAGCTTGCTGTGAGGACACTACAACGGACAGTGAAAGCACTAGAGGCTGAGATAGAGAGAATGAAGAAAGATCATAGCTTGCAGTTGAAACAGAAAGATGATGTCATTCGCGAGCTTTCTCAAAAGTGTGGAAAACAAGCATCAACAAACGGTGAAGTGGGGAAGAGAGTGGTAACCGGAGCTGCCAGCCTACAAGAAAAGGAGCCAAAGAATGGCGAATTAAAGAGTCATCGTCTTCGATCACCAGCTCCAACTGCAAAGAAACGAAGCTTTTGGGACATAACCACCAATAATAGTCCATCAGTTACTACGTTAAATGGGAGAAAAACTAGAAGCCATGTACTTTCAGAACATACAGCACCTCCTCCATCCATGCTTCTTCAGGTATATTGATTCTTAATTCCTTCCTCAGTTCTTACGTACCCTTTTTATCTATTTCTGTAACTGAAGCAGCTAGTTAACCATGTTTTTGATTTCCATTGTTCCAGCCTGGTTTTGCTCGTCAAAAAGCCAATAGTTAGAGTGATATATGGAAGGAGTGGAAGAAGAAATTTGATAGAATATCTTGGATTATATTGAGATTATTGCACGCTTGATAAAAGCTCCTCCTTTGTGGCCATCTTTTATGCCTCTGCTCAAAGGTTGATAGTGCAGTCAGCTGCAAATCAGAGTATCCACATGCTTCTTCATTCACCACCGCTTTCATTGTATCATGCTATCGAAGCTTTTGGATAGAACTCCAGACGATTTAGTGTAAATGTACATTCATAGATTTTTACAACATAGATAGATGCATTTTTAGTTATTACAAACATCAGAAAACTGAATGCGATGATTTATGTAAATTTGTGAGACTGCCTTGATATTTTACCATGTACTTCATTTATTCATAAATTTTATGTCAATTTTTCACTTATTATTTTATGTCCATGTTATTGAACCAGGAATAAAGTTTTCACCATTTCAAACACTAATTTATTTTTAAATAAATTGTTGCAATGTGAAAGACATATCAACATACTCTGTCGATGTTTTTGAATATTTGGATTATATGGTTTGAATACTTGGCCATTGCTTAAGACAAGACTCCTCACCGATGCTTAAATTGATTATTCTATTTTAAAGTACTTGATTTTGTAAATTTGATTTGGTTAGGAATATATTTCAAATAAAATAATCTATGTTTGAATTTCATCCACTCAAACCAAAAGCTAGATGGAGTTGCTTTGCTTCCATGAGAACCACCTTTCAACCCCTAAACTTTGTATGAAAAAAAGTAAACTAATTGTGCTTCTAAACATTTTTTCAAAAATCACAAAATTGCATTTTGAGACTTGATGATATGGTTTGAGCTCAAAAATGTTGTTAATCACTCAAGTTCAAACATGGTAGGAGAAAAGTCCACCCTACCCTACCATACATTAACATACAAAAACTAACTTGAAAAGCATCATCAACCTGAGGTGACTCTTCAATTATAGTTAAGTATATATAATTGACAAAGAGCTCCACACTCACAATCAAGGGTAGATCACACATAAACTAATTAGTTATCCATTAAACCTATAATTAATTTAGATGATAATGAAGGACCACACAACCCTACTATTAAAAATGTAAATGATGAATCCACTTAGACTTGGTAATGACTCATGGAAATGTAACATAAACAACCTTAATGCACTCTTTCTTCTAATTTCTTTATTTCCGTATCTTTTCTTAATGGTGGTAGGTTAAGGGAGTTCTTGGTGAATTTATTAGAACAATAACGATATAAATCAGTGTCCCAACTTTATGTGAAACAATTTTAGTACTCATTTTGGAAGTATGATGACTTAAATGATGAAAAGAAATTAAAAAAACTTTGGTTTTGGTGAAAGTGAAGTTAACAATTTATAGTCCTAGCTGTAAGGTCCATATCCTCTCATCTTCAGTCTTTTCTCTAGCAAGTTGTAGGGAATAGTAGAAAGCTTTGAAAGCCTGAAAACTAGGAAAAGGAAAGGTAAAAGGAGTGTCACTAACATGATCAAGTTATGCAAGTACAAGATTTTTCATTTCAAAGTTAAATCAATGTTTTAAAAACCAAATAGGATATCAAACCAAGGAGACGTCTGAGTAATTATTCATGTCACCGACTCACAATGATGATGATGATGAAGACGATGATGATGATTGTGATTGTGATTTTATTGGGTGAAACCATGTCACCGACTCACAACCTTCTTCCAAGAGTAATCAGACACTAAGTGCATGTTTGATATCACGGTGGGTGGAGGTACCAGAATCACGGTGATCTACCGTAATTATATAGAAGTTAGAAATTGTAGCTTATGCAAAATCATTGTAAGTCACCGTGATTGATATACTCTTACCGTGATACCAAACATAGACTAAATATATTTATCTCTCAACACAAGATATTTGAACTACATTTCGACACGGTATGAGTCTAATCTCTTCTACTAGACTCGACCTGTAGTGGTGGGCTAAAGTCTACACTTTGAGACTCATGCTGCACAAATAACAATGAGCCACAAACAAGTGAGAATATAACATTTTGAATTAGGCCAACAAAAGAAAAGCAGTCAAAAAAGGAAAAGCAAATTGTGGAGTGTATATAAACAAAGAAAAAGTGAGATAAAGATGAGGCTCCTGCTGCCAGATTGTTTGTAACTGGATATAGATTTTCTTTTTCTTTTCTTATACTATTGCTTTTGATTGCTTCTATGATTAGGCACTAACAAAAAATTCTTGGGATCACTTCACAAACAAAATTTTGCATATGATGCAATGATTGGAATAATCTTAAGTTAACTTTTAGACTGAATATTGAAGTCTTGTTGAATTAAAATAACATGTTGATGAAGGATCCAAATAGCATCAGAAGGAAACAAATGAAAGGGTAATAAACCAAATAATAATGAAGTTATGATTAAACAGACACAGAAAAGGAGGGGGGAGGGTAGAGATGCTGATATGACAATCTTCCTCTATGCAAAAGTAAGTATCATTTGTTAATCTGTAAGAGTAGAACTTGCAGAATAGAATCCAAATGAAATAAGTTGAGAACATGGTATTGTGAAAAGTTAAAAATAACTAAAGTGCTTATGCATATGCTATTTCTGTAACAAAACATAAAAAAGTGAAACTATTTTTATACGATTTATAAGTTTCTTCGATAAGTTAACGTGAAGTGCTTATGAAAATAAACTGAAAACAACTTATGAGTGTGCCGTAATAAGTTGTTTTCATGGGCTCTCACAATCGGTCTCACAAGTATTTAGATCAGTAGATCAACTTAAAAATATCAATCCAAATAAGTCATGACCATAAGAGCAATGGTGATGGAATTACCAATGTGAACCACAATAATAGCAGCATACTTTTTAATTCATTAGTTCAAGAACTTCAGTTGTGGGAAATGAGTAGAATTCTCAAAAGCCAATAAGTACATAGGGAAATGAAAAAGAAAGCATGAAGAGGCACAGTACAAAGAAAACATTGGCATAATGAAAATGCTAAAGTTAATTAAACCAAATAAAAAATGTGAACAAAATCATGATTTGCATTAACATCCATTTCATATCACATTATCACTAATCAAAAGGATTAGAAAGAAAACTATACATATACACCTTTCATTACCATCCCCACCACCAAGCTGTAAAGTATTGATAACCCACAATTTCCCCCCTTTCTCCCTAGCCTAAAAAAAAAAGATCAGAAACTAAGCAAGTTGAACTTGAACATGAACAACCTAGTATTCCATTTCAAGTGCATGATTGGATCGATCCTTAGTTCGAGTTTGCCAGAATCACAATGTGCCACCGTAATTTTGACAAAAGCTACAGTGCAAAATCACCGTCTTGTTTGATTTCTTCAAACTTACCATGATTCCAAACATGATTGATTGGATTGGTTCTAAGTTTGCCAAAATCACGATGAACCACTGTAATTTTGACAAAAGCTACACTCTGAAGCTTCAGCGAAACCACTCTATTGTAGTGATTTTGTTAGACTTACCGTGAATCCAAACATGCATCAATTTTACAACGAACAAAAACTAAAAAAGAGAAAATAAAAGTATTAACTAAACAGTACTACTAATTAATTAACAAAGCTTTTCATGAAGAGACTAATAATAATAATACTAATTAAGAAACTAAACTCTAAGCAAATAAACACTAAGTTCAGGTGCACCATTACTATCAGGATTCATCATATAGAAAGCTTCAGAATCTCTAGACCCAACAATTCTCTCAAACCTAGCTCTCATATACATAACTTCACCATCAGAACAACCAGCTTCAGCACCTGGTAAAACACCAGCACCCATTGAAATTGGTTCAACAGCTTTCAAAATTTCCCAATCTTTTTCACCACATTCTCTTCTTGTAGCAAATCCACACTTTTTTCCATTACAATAAGTCCTCCAAACTTGTTCTTGTAACAACCTTAAACTTTTCTTCTCAGTTTCTTTCTCCTTAACAACTTTATCACATTCAAGAGCAATTCTCACCAACCCAGAAGCCATTTCACGAACCAAACCACTTATTGGTGTTGCAAGTTCAATCAAAAAAGCTGGTTGTGAATTTGGGTCTTTCTGAAAAGCAAAATGAACATGGCCACGTCGATATCCAAAAAGGGTTCCAACAACTCTTGAACCAAGACCAGAAGGTAGATTTGAACGGTTTTTGTTGAAAACTGTTAGAACTGAACGTAGTCTTGAAATTGCTACTGTTTGAAGCTTCTTCCTTGTTGTTGCATGTCCTGAAACAACAACCTTTTCATCATGTTTTTTGTTTGTGTTTTGTTGTTGTTGTTGTTGTTGTTCTATGAGTTTGGAAATGGTGGAGGGTTCTTCTGATTCTTCATTTCCAACTTTGTTTGTCCAATGAAAGTGTCTTTTGGAAGATGGGTCTTGAGGAATTGAGGTTGTGTTTGTGTTTGTTTCTTCCATGAGTAGTGTTTTCATTTTCAGAGAAAGAGAAAAAAAACAAAGCTTTAAAAACAGATGAAAAAGAGAGACAGAGAAAAAGAGACTATGTATGAATTTGGTTTTGTTTTTTGTTTTTGATATATGTTGGGGTTTTATTGAAGATTTAATTGATTAATTAAATGGTAATTTGCTAATTGTAGATATTTCATTCTTTTTTGATTAATATAGTGAGTGAGTGCGAGAGAATCCTGACAAAAGAAACATAGACAGTCCCACAGGCTGATATAGGAAATCAGAAAGAGAAAAACTTGGATAGAGTGCAATAAAGGAATTTGAGGAGACAATGTGTTTGTTCTTTCACTTTCTTTTGTTTACTTGGATTTGATGCAAAGTTTCACATTTATTTTGAAAAAGAAATTTTTTTTTAACGAGTTGAAAAAGAAAAATTACGAATTAATTTATAAAATTATTTTTTATTAATGATATGATAAAAATAAATTATAAAATTCAAAAAAGAAAAAATAAATAAATAGTTAAGAGTATAATAGCAAAAAAAATATTAAATGGTTCATTAGTAATGCAAATTGACATATTTTTTGATAAATTTTTTTTTCTCAAAATGATATATATTTTTATTACGGAAAGAGTATTGAATTTGGTTATAGAAATCATGTTAATTATTGATAAAAGACATTGCATTTTTGTGTAGGGACCAAAATTTGAACCCGTACCCACTTATTCATCTGAAATAAATTTTTAACCGCTAAGCTACCTAATAAAAAAAATAATGGGCATTATAAATCATTTGATTTTCAATCAACGACTATAATTTAAAATTGCGTACTATTTTTAACAACACACATTTAGGTCTCTTTCTTGTGTGGTAGAGAGAGTTTTGTGAGAGAGATTGAAAAGAGATTATTTTTTTTTTCACCAATGTTGGTCATACAGACAAAATACACTATAGAATATCGTCTACTTTAGTTCAATACCAAGAGATTTTGTGCTGTTGTGCTTGAATAAACTCTTTTGACTTGGTGCTCAAAAACAGTAAAAAAAAGATTAAAAAAATGGTAAAGCAAAAAAGAACAAAACACAAAGCCGTCACTGTTGAAAATTGACGTGCCACTATGCACACTCTTTTGCTGCATACATGTCTGATGTCTTGTAGTTCAAAGACGCACAAGGTCACATCAGGTTAAGGATTGATTACTGAATTTACATACTGAATTTTCATGCCTTATGTTGGCTATACAGACTACATTACAAAGATCTACGAACTGACATTTCATTGTATTTGTAGTGTAGGGTTAACCCTACAAGTACTCAATCCTATTAAGCTTATAAGAAAATTGGACTTTATCTTCAATAGTTTTTTTATGCACACTTTATCCCATTATAGGATAACTTGAAAGGGATGTGTTGCAATACATTTCTATTATACCACAGATGGATGGTAAAGGAATTTGAAGTTATCATATTCATGATTCATTTTAAATCAATGATATGCTATAAGCCCCTTACTCGGGAAAAATAAATAAATTCATTATTCAACTCGAGCTATTTTTGAGATTTCACACACTAGTAAACATAAACAGAAAACTGGCTTCCACATTTAATCATTTGGTAAGAGCTGTTAGTGTGTAGAAGATACAAAGAAATAAAACGATTAGTGATTCTAAACAGAAAGAAGATTTTCATGAACTCTCAATAATTACATTGACTTACAAATATGGATTCCTGGATAGAATACAAATGGAGAGCATCCACATTGGCCAGCAAACTAGTGAATGATTTTTGTACACAATGAAGCTCATAAGAGAGAGGTGCTCCTATGGTTCAATAAATAACTAAGGTCATTCTAAAGTTAGCTATCTAAATTTTGGTCACCATCTGGCTGCTTAGAAGGAATGGTCCCACCATTCATCCTAGCACGTGCCTCTGCAAACATTCTTTGTTGTTCTGCTAATGCTTCTTCCTCAGTCATCTCAGCTCCATTGCTCCATTTACCACCTTTTAAAGAATCCTGCTGTTATTACAAAATTTATCAGAAATTAGTTTCTCATTAGTTAAAATATATGCAATGGTAATAGTAATACTAACTGATTTTAAATTAATTTAACTGATCAATAACCACAATGAGCATTTATGTAATGAAATTCAGAACACTCCTGAACTCTTATAAAACCATGACGGGTTATCTCTTTGTATGAGCACGAAATCTTAAATTTTCAACAGGCACAACACAATAATTACTGCCAGGAGTTTTGTAGGAGATTTCGATTTTACAAGCAAAGTATTTCCGGTCGGCGTAAATAGTATAGGAACCATTTCCTCAGATCTCTATATGATTTTTATTAGACAGGAAAATGTGGTGGGTTTGGGGCTTCTTTATTAGAATAGAGAATCATCAATAAGCCCTGCAGGTGCCTTCCTTTTTCATCTGTCCCCAACTAAATAACAGCAATTCAGCTTCCACTAAGATTGTCCAAGATATATAAACAACTACAAACGGTTTAGCTTAGGGAGTACTCTACATTATCTTTTGATGGCAAATCTTAGTCCATTTTGGGGGAAAGATGTGTCATAAGCTGATTTGTGTGATACTACTCGGGTATTAAGCATGCATATGTGACATTCATATTCAAAATTACCATGGTCTCTAGCTTGTGCTGTTCGTATGCTGCATAAACTTCTTCAATATAATCACCAAATCCAAGCACCTGGGGAAAAAATGAGCAAATCAGTAAACAAAAGCATCAAATGAACCCACTTTTAACAATATCATACATGTTATTCAGAATTGAAATGAATTTGTTTCGAATGAAATTAATTTTTTAATTGAGAATCCCAAAAGCTAAAATATGTATGTAAAGCAGGAAAGATACATATTGCCAAGATTGATTACCATCAATTTGCAAGAAAACAGAGTATAATCTTAAATAAAAGACGGGCCAACTGATATTATGGTTAAGGAAGAGGTAATATCTCATGAGGAAGCAAGAAATAATACTTAGAAAGGATGACAAGTAATAAATCTTTAATCAACAAAGGACAGCCTGATCAAGTATTGAGTAATTAAATTTCAGGTGTTGGAAAGTTTGGCTCAAGTCTCGTTGTAGATAAAAATGTAATGAACTGAATGTGGTTTCAATTTAGACTATAAAGGCATTTCGTGCCAGTATCATCGGTAAAGAAAAGAATGAAGACATTATTACTAATTAACTAAAACGTAACTAATAATTAATAACTTAGAATCCTAAAACATATTTTGCTTACACCGAATCATTAAGAACCATATGACTGTCCAAATATAATTGTAATATTGGACAAGAACCAGATGCATAACTTTGAATGTACAAAAATTGGACAAATACCTGTAGAGCCTTCAGTACGTGCTCAGGTGCAATGGTCCGTTTGTCCTCTCTGCTACATACTTCGTTAGACTCTGATGAGACGAGGTTTATAAACTCTACAGAACAATATAAACCAATTAAATCAGTTGAGTATGAAGAGTAAATTAAGAAAGTATGTAAAGCAAAAAATGGTCATTGTAATCTAATAAGCTTAAACAGCCACATAAAATATAGACCATGAATTGAAATAAAATGAAAAATTGCATCCTGTGATATACCAACAATGACCAAACAATGTTACTAGGACATGATCAAATATAAAAACTAGTCAGCAAGTATAAATGTGCTTATCCGTTATTGCCAAAGATGCTATTAAACTGTATATTCTAGTGATTTATGAACCATTGATATGTTATGGTTGGGTTCATGTTCCTTGTGTAGTCGTGTTTGAATCTCGATTAGCCGAAAAAATATAGCAGAACCGTGTATTGTTAACAAATTGTGCAGCCAAATAGAAATAATACAAATATCACTAGTTCACTATGATCATTTCATTTTAATTATAATCCATGCAAAATAATTACTGACATGATAGATTAACAATTGGCATGTTATTCAATTCTGTGCAACTGAGATGCACACAGGAATTTAGATAAGTAATAGCCTGAAGCCGACTAATTGACTCAATAAACAAACACAATATAAATTATAGTAGATTGTGAAAATTCTGACCTACACAACACTCAATCAATAGATCTTGGGTGTCTCTTGCAACGCGTACATCTGGAGGTAACATCTCTTTAATTATTTTCGTCATTGTGGCTGCCAATAAATCAGAGCTTTAGTAAGCGACAATAAAATAATGCATTAGAAACAAATAAACTATTGACAACTAAGTCCTACCGAAACATAAGGAATCATATACCATTGTTTATCATCGTCATTCTATACTTAATCAATTAAACCATTTTAAAAAATTGTATGCCATTGGTAAAAAGGGCTAAATTCGGGTTATAATATTTATAAAATTCCATTTGAAAAAACATTTAAAAAATCATGCAGCTCCCTGATTCTAAGTAAAACATTTATCCATGTTTTGACATATAATTCCAATTCTCAGATAAAGTATACTTGCGTCAAAGACATTTATCTACAACAACATATATTCATAAACAATAAACTCAGATAAATTGCTCAAGTCCGGTCATCACAAGGATTACAGATTAAAAATAGCTTCATCAAGACATTTAGTTTGTCAAAAACTCGTATTCAGCATTTTCAAATTAACAAAAAACTGCATCGTGCAATATTATTGCCACGAACGAAGCGAAAACCTAAAAGGCATTACATATTCTGTTTTTTCAATTATATCATCATTCAATTCAATTTACCAGAGAGAAACCAAATTCATCAATCAAATATGTAACAAATTGATTCCAATTTCCAAACCAATCGAAACGAATATATACCTAAAACTAAAAGCAATTACATATTCTGTTTTATCAATTATATCATCATTCAATTTACCAAAGAGAAACAAAATTCATCAAATCAAATACGTAACAAATCGATTCCAATTTCCAACCACATCGAAACGAATTCATCGACAAAATAGAATATATAATAATCGAAAAATACCTTTAGGAAGCGAAGCATCTTCCTTCGATTTTCCGACGATATCCATGGGATCCATAATTTAACCTAAAAAATTCAAAAAAAAAATCAAAAAAATCATCAAAAAAACGGAAAAAAAAAATAGAGAGAATGAAAATGGAGATCTGAAAAGAATGAAGGGAAAAGGAAAATACCGAATAAAGATTTCGGAAGCGTAGGTGGAGAGAGGAAGACATGGTGGTTTGTTGATATAGGGAAGGGAGGAAGAAGGTTATTCAGTGAGAAAGATAAGAGAAGCAGTTGTTGATGGCATACGATTAGGGCAACACACACTACCAAAACGCGTTTACCAATTACGTTTAGCCACGCGCACCAGAATGCGCGTACGTAGTGTTTCCCGGGTCCACAATTATGCCCGATTCGTAATGCAAACTCATTATTCGTCTAAAAAAATATTTATCTCGTTAAAAAATCAAAATTAAAAGTATTTTTCTATTTAAATAAGTATTAAAAGTATTGGTAAAAAAAGTATTAAAAGTATTTTTTTGTATAAATAATAAATAAAATTAATTTTTTAGTAAAAAAAAAAATTTAATTTAATTTTGTCAAAAAATAATAATTTATATGTATTTTTTTTTTTGAGGTAGTAATTTGGAATCTAATAGTCAATGTGACATTTTCTATGTACTCAACAAAATGGAAAAAAATAATGTGACATTTTCCTAGTCAAGCAAAAATATTTATGGTAAAAAGATCAATTTTTACGAACTTGTGCCTCCTTTTTCCTGTCTTGTATGTTGGCCACAGTTTCAAAGTATAACAAATTCAATTCTTCATCATTCTCTATAGATAATTGACCATGATACTCTCTTATAAATGGGTATCCTCCAATGTGTGCTCTCATTAACTACCAGCAATCCAGCATAATGATGCTTCATATATGTCCTTAGCTTTCCTTAAGTCATCATAGCAAACATGGTTGCTGGAACTGCCCTACTATTCGAGCATTTATCCCTGCGGATGTTTCAACGAGATTGCAGCATACAAACAACCAGTTGAAGGTTATAGTGATCTCCCACTTAGAATCTATCAATTGATAGTGCCTCCAATTTAAACTCGGTCTAAATTTTATCATAGCAACATATCACTAATTTTAATAACTTTGATATCCTACTCAATTAGATTTAGCTTGGAGTTAGCCTGTATTGAATAAAGAGTCTTGTTAATGTGTGCCCTAAGGGCACATGTTAAGGAAACCAAAAATAAGATTTTTGTATTGGAATATCCAATAATTTGACCATTAAAAAGGTGAATGTACGATTTTTTAGAAGAATATTTCTTTATTAAGTTTCTTAATATGTGCCCTTAGGGCACATGTTAACATTTGCCTTGAATAAATATAACATCTTTTTGTGAAAATTAGTTCATGCTAAACATATGACGAATTAAGAAGCGAAAAAGCGGAATAACATTATTTGGTTCATGCTAAATCAGCCTACATTGAATAAATTAACCTTAGCTGCAAAGTTAAGGTTAAATTATTTAGTTGGCCACAACGTGGAGTCTTTGGCGCTTGTGGAATAAAATTATATTCAACGGAACTGAGGCAAGTATGAAATTTTTGTTGGATCAAGTTATGTATATCTCTTAGTTTTGGTTTATAGGGCGGGCATGAATTCTTGTAAATGTAACTTTTTTAGAGTGGTGTGATCATTCTCTAGCTTGTGTTAGTAGCGTTTAATTGTTTCGTTTTCTGAATTGTAAGGGTTGAGTACCTCTTGTACTCTTTATAATTCAACTCTTTTGCTTATCAAAAAATAAAACAACGAAAAAGCACGATAGGACCGTTGATAAAACATGTTTTACATATAAATATACAACGACAATTTAGTCATTTATGCATACACTTCAGCACTATAAATATCTTTAACTCTTTTGGATTGATCTCATCCAACCAAAACAATCAAATAAATTTTATAATTTTGGTGTTAGCTATAGCAAAATATTTCTTCAAATCATATAAGCGTTCAACATGATAATTGTTATGTTTTGTATGATGTTAGTTTATGAAATTGAATTTGAGATTAATAAAATACTTGAGTTATAAGCGTTAGCATAAATATTACTCCTATCTGCCTCTTTTTTTTTTTTATGTATGACGCAGTTTGTATCTCTAGACTTATTTTATAATCTAAAATTGCTTTTTCTCAAAATAAAACTAAAACTAAAATTGTAGATTTAAATTTATTTATTTTTTAAAATTTTAAATTAAAAATAAAATAAACTTATTAAGGGCAAATTAGATCAATCAGATCAAACGACTGTCAATTGCGGTTCACGGTAAACTCGAACCACTTCACCATAGCCATCACCTTGTTCTCAGCCAACAACATCAACAGCAATGATCGGAAATAGATTTTGCACCAATTTTTGAAAACCCTAATTATTCAACTCTTCGCTATCAACACCAATTATCTGTTTGGATTGGGGCATTTCCACCTTCAAATTTCACCAATCATCGGAAAATTAAATGGATTCAGACGAAGAAGATTTTGTTTTCTTCGGAACACCGATTGAACGCGAGGAAGATACAATCAGCCGTAAAAAGAAAGCCATTGCCGAGTCTTCCGGTCAACTCCGAACACTTCCTGCTTGGAAGCAAGAGGTAATCGTTAACTCCTTCAACTTTTTTTTTTTTTGTGTGTGCAGAAAATGTGTTACACTTTGTGAAGGATAGTTTTAGCTTCTTTTGATTTCTGTTTAAGTGCGGACACTTCTCGGAATAGGCGTGTCCTGGTGTCACGTGTATGACACACACCGACACTTACATTTACATTGAAATATATCATTTTATCAACAAAAAAAATTATCCGTGTCGATGTGTTAGTGTCTTGTCATTGGCGGTTTGTAATCAATATTATCTATTGTTAATTTGCCTTTTAAGAATTAAATAATACTTTGGCATTCTTAACTAATTTGATTTCTAATGCGGACTATATTGTGACTTCGATGGAATTTTGATTTTACTGTCTCTAGGTTAGAGATGATGAAGGGAGGAGAAGATTTCACGGTGCATTTACGGGAGGTTATTCTGCTGGTTACTATAACACAGTGGGCTCAAAGGAAGGTATAAATTCATTTGGGAGTTACAATGTTCGGGTTAAGGATATGATTATCGGTATGCTGGGAGTGTTAACTGTAAAAATGAATGTGCAGGGTGGGCACCACAAACTTTTGTATCGTCTAGGAAGAGTAGAGCTGAATTCAAAGAGCAGAACATATTGAATTTTCTAGACGACGATGAGAAAGCTGTATGTGAATTAATACTATTCATCTATAAGTGTGTTCATGATTTTGATATTATAGTATGCATGAATTTCAAAGCCTTCTTGTTAGGAAGTGTAGATGTAGGTAGAGAAGTTACGCTTAACAGATGCAACTCTGTACTCTAGAAACATTTTGTACAGAATCTTTCTGTATCTATTGACATAGTTGTCCTTTATTAAACAATAATTTTCATTTTTTGATTTATCTGCGCCATTTTTACATGCTTCTGCATTGTATCCCATTTTGATTTTGATATGAAATAGACTTTATTAACATTGACATTAGACTAAGATATCTATACTTCCTTAAGGTTTTGAAATATTACAAATACCTACTTAAAATTGAAAAAGTTAGAAGCACATCCTTTCATTAAGAACATCTGGGATATTTGTTATATTAAAATTCTCAAATAAGGGAACTTCTGTTCTATTACAATTTAAAGTAGGAGGTTTATTGTAATTTTTCTGTGTTCTTTTTTGGGTTTGGGGTGGGGGAGAGGGGATATTATTTGTAGTAGTTCAAAATCTTGAGGGAGGGTTATATATTTCACCATGCCTCTAGGATAGGGCTATACTATGCTATGCTTTTCTAAGGGTCTGTTTGGGAGGAGGATTTATGAGGGGAGGGTTTGTTTTTCTTTTCTAAGTTAAACAAGTGTATGTAGGTAGGTTTCTTACTCAATTGGTTGATGGGGCTTCAATATTTGTCGTTGGATCAAGTTTTGCCCCCCTTGTGTTCTAACCTGGTACCCTTCAAACATGTTTTAGGATCTGGAAGGTCGGTTTTTAGGGACATCTTCACAGTTTGACACATTTGGTTCCACAGCTGCTGAAATTGCTCGCAAACAAGCCGAGAAAGAACAGAAACAGAGGTGCATTTTATTTCTGTCTGCATATTTGGTTTTTTATTCGTTTTTCTACAATTTATTGCACAGAGAACACATTTTATTCAGAATTTATGCTTCTCCCAAGATAGAAATAATAAACTAAAACTGTCATTAAGTAAATTATTCACTATAACTGGGAAGACTCCTACAACTCCAGAAGAAGGAAGTAAGATAATATTCTATCTGAGCAGTGAGCACCAACTAATATTATGGAAAAACGTTAGAATTTCAACATCTTTGAAAGTTAAACAAACAATAGATATTAAGATAGTTAAGAAAATCTCTAAATTTATAGTAAAAGCCCCAAAAATATTTCTTCCCACAGCAAATATATGCTAAAAATCCATTCATCAATTTTTTGAGTGAGGTACCACAGATCCAAAAAGTATCTCCAAGATTAGCTTACAAGAGAAAAAGCGATGGTTAGTTTTTTAAAGTTTCACCTAAGTCCCAAAAAGAATGCTCGAGATAACACGGAGCCAATGAGGAAAAGCGAAGAAACAAACAAAGACAGGACTGGGGGAGATGAAAGCTTCGGACAGGGACAGGGGAGGTGATGGCTTTGGACAGGGAGGAAATAGGAAGCTTCTAATGGAGAAGCTAAAAAATATTGTTTACTTGTTCTCTCTCTGTCGGGTTTTAGTTAAATGTTAAATTCCAGTATTACATTTGTTGGTATTTTGTATGCCTTTGGGTTCTCTTGTATCATGAAATAATGTGTGAGCCGTGGACTACCATTTCATAACTATTTGATGTTTGACCAATAGTAATTTTGTCGGGGGAATTCTTCTTGTAAATGCTCAAGTTATTGGAGAGCTTTGACAATTTTCATTTGTGTTTTGCTCTTGTAATTTTCTTATCCATTTCCTTCCTAATGTATCTCTGTTCTCCCTTTTTATCAATTGAATATGTGAACATAATATAGGTGCTTATAATAATATCCAAGCTATTATTCTTCTTTGGGTAATTACTGATCTTTTTTCTTCTTTGGGTAATTACTAATCTTATTCATAGTTTGTTTGTATGTATGTTTTTTTGTCTCATTGTAGGCCATCCATAATTCCTGGACCTGCTCCTGACGAATTAGTTATTCCAGCCACAGAGTCTGTAGGTCTGTTCGACTTAATTTAATTCAATTAGCATCCTCTTTATATATATTGTATCCCTTACCTCTTTCATTTTGCTTTTAAGGGGTGAAACTGCTGTTGAAGATGGGATGGAGTCGTGGTCGCTCGATTAAGGATTCACATGCAGATGCACTCTATGGTATGATCTCCCATTGGCATTTTTGTAATTTAAATTCTTGCATTCCATTTTCTACTTAAAGTAGCTTCTAAACCCCAATGTGCCAAGCCAAACACACCCTAAGTAGTGCTTAAAGATTGAGTGCTCCTCACTACAACCCAGTTCGGGGGGATGAGTTAGGCCCTAAGCCCAAATTCGAAGATATTTTATACTTCTTGTAGGATACATCTTGTAATCTTAATAATCATTAATTATAACCTTTTGTTCTATCTATCTAATATTTAGTAACTTACTCTTTCTATGATTGGGGTCAGGCCCTTGTATTTACTATGTACCTCATTTAATTCTATGGGGTTTCTGTTTGAGTTGGTAGAGCCTCTATCTGGATTATTCGCATCCTTCTTTTTTATTCTTCTTCCTTCTTCTTTTTTGTGTCTTGCATCTTTTTCCTCGTACATTCATTATATAATCTTTTCTGTCTTGCATCCTTACGCTTTGTGTAGTAGTCAAGCTTTTCCCAGAGATTTTTGTGTTATTGTCATATTGCTATCTGAAAGAGTAGGCTTCCAGGCAATATTCATATTCATATTCATATAATACTGTCTGTGTAGATGCTAGAAGACAGGCTCGCAGAGCTTTCATAGCATTTTCTTCAGATGATACAAAAGTGAAGGTTACTGAGTCTGAACATACCAAGGATGATATTCAAAGCTTCCCTGAGCAGCCTGTGAATGACGATGCTCAGTCTTCTAAGATCACACCGGTGAGAAATTTCCCTTACTAATCCTATATTAATGTTATCGGTTTGGTATAAGATGATATTCTTATAGTACTCTGGAACATTTCATCTCTTTCATACTGCTTCTGGGGGGATTGTGAGTTCATTTTGAAAACCCATCTAAAAGCACACCCAAATTTTTGATTGGTTCTTTACTGAACTCCAATGAATGATATGATTATAATCATTTTTTACAGTTAGGGTGGATACTTATTCATCAAATCTTTGAGTTTCAACAAATATTTTAGCATAATTGATTTTGCTTACATTCACTAAATTTGATGCCAAATGCAAGAGGGTGGGGTCAGCTGATACATATATCACTCAACTGCTTTAGAAAATCATTTTTATTAGCTATACATATACCCTTTAATTTTAACCATCTGTCATATTGATGTTGCATTCCGGATTATGGATAATGTAAACATGAACATCATCCTTTGATTGATATTTCAATAGATTAAAAAACTTTACTAAATCTAACCTTGAGATATTTGGATGAAGTAAATGTACAACACAATAATCTTAACTCTTAAGTTAATTTAAATGCTACAAGCAAGATATGCATTATACAACATTCAACTCAATAGTGGATATCTTTAGTTTATCAATAACTCTTATTCTTCAATGAACAGTCAGTCTTAATTATTTTCATTCAATTAAGCAGTTGTGTGGAATTTTAGCTGGTTGTAATTTGTAAGTATATCTAAATCAATAATGCCCATGTGTTTTTTTCTTCAGGTTTATGTACTCAACCCAAAGCAAGACCTGTATGGATTAGGTTTTGATCCTTATAAGCATGCTCCTGAGTTTAGAGGTATTCATTTTTATTGATCTACATGTGGATCCTGTTGATATTGTTGCAGGTAATTGACTATTAACTATATTCTCTTCATTTTGTTTCAGAGATGAAAAGGTCGCGCCTATCCAGCAAAACGGGACCTAGGCACAGCAAAAACATTTCCACAAGAGACAGTCTTTTTGGTTTGAAGTGTAAGATGCTTTAAAATTTAAACAGAATTTATGAATTCATGGTCTTATTTTCCATTTACCGATATCTGTATTTCGTTCTCACAATATCTTGCCCTAAGTTGACCTAACTCCCTGCTTCAATTCATCAGCAGGAAAGGCTGCTCCTGGTTTTGGCATTGGCGCACTTGAAGAACATGATGCCGAGGATGAAGATGTCTATGCCACTGGTCAGTAGTTCTACTCTTTCATGCTAAGAGGGGATGATCTTTTATCCATAGAAAAAAGTATCTAGGCATATATATTCTATTTCTTCATATTTTGACTTCTATGAAGTTTATTTCTTTGCTACAGCTCATAAAAATTGTTGTTTCGAACGATATATATATGTAGAAAGCCTATTTTTTTTGTTTAGTATTTACTAGTATTTATTAGTATTAGTCGAGTTGTTTCTTCTTTTCTTTTTTCTATAGTGGAGATAGTCGCACGTAATGACAGATCACGGCTTGATGATATGATGCCTGATAAAATTTTAAAATGATGCCGTGTTTAGTGTGACATTGTATAAACAAGATATTGCTACTTTTATGATTGGTGATGAACTGCATGAGATAAAAATTAACACCTTCTACAAAAATATCCTTTACTTAAAAGTTATACTATATTAATCTAAATCTTTTATGTTACACTAATCTTGAGAGAAACAAAAGCTCTCAAGGTCCCCTGCAAAAAAAAAAAAAAAAAAAAACCTCTCAAGGTCCAAGGAATAAACTCATGACCACTATCATTTAATATAAAAACATATCAAGTCTGAACCCAGTATAAAATTAAAACCTCATTATCTAAGCAGACTAACTATCTTCAGCAAATACAACAGTATAAAGGATATCTTAAACAAGTCATTTAACAAGAAATGGATAAAGTGGAACATAACCCAGTATCAAATTGAAAACCCATTATCTAAGCAGACTAACTATCTTCAGTTAATACAACAGTATAAAGGATATCTTAAACAAGTCATTTAAGAAGAAATGGATAGAGAGGAACACTCATCTGTGGAACTATATGTTCAAAGAGTATCTAGATGGAAGGATATCTTAAACAAGTCAGTTAATACAACAGTATGAATTGTCTTTGGTTATCCATACTCATTATAATAAAAGTATAAACATACAATTAAACGGTAAGTCCTCATTGACATCCAAACTTACCTCATCAGCTCCTCCACAAAGTTTAAACTAATCAGCTATGTACGTTTTTGAGCTCTTTTGTCCATCCACTCATTGCTTTATTATAACAAAATTGCTAAGTCTTTGGAAGGAAAGTAAGGACAGAATGCAAAAACACAAAAGGTAACTCGTATTCCAAACTAGGAAACTACAGTTCTCATGCCCAAATTAAGGTTACTTGTCCAAATCCTAAATATTAATGACGTAAAAGAACACCTGTCAGTCTTATGCCTTTTCCCTCCTCAAATTATCATAACCCACATTATCCACAGGCAGGCTCACAGCTATCAGTTCTAAATTCTTGTAAGGCATCACGTCAATACTTGTCGACTCTCAATCTCAATATTCACTTTGAGACAGAATAAGCAAATGCAAATCTTACTAGCTACTCTTATTGTTTAAATTTTATAAGTAAATCAGTTCATATAATTTTTGAGATTCAAATATATAAGATTTAAAATTAAATTCATTATAGACTCCTCTGCACAACTAGCTTAAATATAAATAAGCCTTGTGGGCTTCGGTTCCTTCTGACTTGATATCTTCGACTCCTATCCTGCCGGAGATTTCAGTAATTTTTATTTTTTATTAATAGAATGTGACAAAGGGCACAAGGTCAGCTTGTTGTAACTTATGCTTTTTTCTACTTTAGGTTATGAATTTGAAGAAGCTTATGTTCAAGAAGATGTTGAGGAGCCTTCAGTGTTGACCCTAGAAAATCCAAAAAAGAAAGATCAGAAGGACCATGATAATCTGCCTGGTTTTAGAGTGACATCCAATTCTGACTATAAAATGGAAAGGTTACTGAAGCAGTTTAAAATTGTCATTAATTGTGTAGAATTTCCAATAGCACTGATTTGAGTTAACATTCATGCTTGGGGTCTAGGGATCTAAAATCTGGATAATATTTTGGCACATTTTGGGGTTTAATGTCTTAATAATATAATATGCTATCTTGTTAATTCTTGTCTATTTTCTATATATATGTTTTACTTTTAATCACTATTGTGTAAATTGCTTTTCAGATTTGAGCCTCCTCGGATTCCCAAGGATTTTGTGCCCCGCCATGCATTTTCTGGACCTCGTGAGGTTAACCACAAGAACTATGAGGTCCCTCCACCAGATGTTCCTCCTCCTGATGATAGCAATTTAAAATTATTAATTGAGGGGGTTGCAAATCTGGTAGCTAAATGTGGTAAGTTATATGAGGATATATCTAGAGAAAAAAACCGGTCAAATTCATTGTTTAACTTCCTTTCTGGAGGAACTGGCCATGACTATTATGCAAGGAAACTGTGGGAGGCCCAACAGAAATGCAATGATCAAACTAAGGTGCAGTTAGATGGAAAAGTGGCTCCTGGTGTGCAAAGGCTGACAGCTGAGAGTCGAGGTCAGATCTTAGGGGAAAAACCTCTAGAGAAAACCTTCGAAGATCCATCCTCATCAGTTTCTTCTACAGATATTCAGCTCCAATATAATCTTGTAGATACATTTACCAAGTCTGCATCATTTGTAAGTAGCGCAATCTTTCTGCTTTCTAAACTCCTAATTTGATTAGTAGAGAATATTATTTTTCTTCTGGTAGTTTGGTAAACTGATCAAGCTCTATAACAAAAAAAATAAAATCAAACCCTGATCAAGCTGTGGCTTTAACTCAAAAACTCCTTTGACATGATTTTTAGTTTCCTTTCCACGAATCTTTACATCATTTAGGGTACAATTTGAATCTTTATTGGCCAGACTTTTGACACGATAGCTATTTTCCATGAAATTAGACTCAGGGTCAGGGTTATGCTTATTTAAGTTTATGCATAAATCCCACTAGAACCTATAATGTGGTTTTGTCCTCCTTATTGTGGAGATACCTGTATTCCTTCGCAAGACTGTAAACCTTCTATTATAACTTCTAAAAAAACTTGGATCTTTACTCATTTTATTTTATTTTATTTTACTTTTGATCCAGAGTGAGTTATCAGAATTTGAAAAGCCTTTCAAGGATGATCCTGCAAAGCAAGAAAGATTTGAGCAGTTTATCAAGGAGAAGTATAAAGGTGGATTACGTTCTGGAAGTTCGAGTTTAGCTGGAAATATGTCAGAAGCTGCTCGTGCTCAAGAAAGACTATCTTTTGAAGCTGCAGCTGATGCAATTGAAAAGCGAAAACAGAGCAGGGGAAGCAAGCTTTCACTTCCATCTTCCATGGATTTCATCCCAGGTGGTGTAATGGAGTTTACATCTGGTGCAATAGAGGTATGGTATGACTGTGATGTTCCTTTTTCTCTTTCCCTGTAGCTTTTGCTAAAGATATTCAATGTGTTCTGTGCAAACAGCCGACTAAAGACCAGCCAGTTGTAAATTTTAAAGAGAAGAAAATGTACCCAAAGAGGGAAGAGTTTCAATGGCGTCCTTCATCTCTTCTCTGCAAACGCTACGATCTTGTTGATCCTTATATGGGGAAGGTACTTCAAGTAGCTTGATATATTATATCTTTATTCTTGTATTGCTTTTGTTGTTTGATTTGGTTTCACTCTTTATGCTCAGTATTTTAATAATGTTTTGCTCTTTGTAGCCAGCACCTGCTCCACGGATTAAGAGTAAGATGGATTCGTTGATTTTTACATCAGATTCAGTGAAGGGTACTAAAGCGGAAGAGCCTATGACTGCAAAGAAAGACATCTCAGTCTTGCAACAATCTGCTGATAAAGACATAATTAAAAGTATCGCTGAAAATGAAACTGAAGAGGAAGTGGAAGTTGAAAATATTGAAAGACCGGTTGACCTATACAAGGTAACACCTGATTTCTAATCCTATATGATCATCCTTCTTATGGTTAATACTTCCATGTGAAACCATTTCTTTCTTTAGTCCTTACTAAAGCTTATTGCATAAATGTTTGTGATGCCTTGGTTGTTGGTAAACATAATAACTTTGGGGTGGCTTTGTATAACACTAACATTTTGGTTGAATCTCAGAACTGAGCATGTATCTATTAATCCGTACATGGATTTTTTTTTCACGAATTCTTACACTCAATTATCTATTGCATTCTTATACTATGTTTCACTGCCAAGCCACGTGTACCCATAAAAAGTTCATTTTTGCAGGCTATTTTCTCTGATGATTCAGATGATGAAGTGGAAGACAATAATATTGTGAAATTGGAGAATCAAGAGAAGAAAGCTGAAGTAGCTAACACAGCATTGAGCCGTTTGATTGCTGGTGACTTTCTGGAATCTTTGGGCAAGGAACTAGGGATTGAGGTTCCTCCTGATACACCATACCCTACGCAAAAGTCAGGCAAAGATGCTCCCCAGAGAGAAAATGTTGATGAATATGCAAAACCCGATACCATGAATGGTGAAAACAACGTGGTGTCACTGAAACATGATTCGCCACAGCATCGGTACACTGCTCATGAGGGTGGAGCCTCAAAAGATGACTCCAGTTATGGACATATGCTTGATAATCGTAGCATTAAAACCAAGGGAACTAGTATCTCTGATAGTAAATCAAAATCAAGTAAGTCTAATGGGGAGAAGTGTGAGGGTGATAGGAAAGTTAAATCACTTTTAGTCAGCAACCGTGACTATAGCAGCAGTTCGGAGGAGGAAAGGGGCAGAAAGCACTCTAGTAAGTTAAATAGGGAAAAGTATGACGAGAACAGGAAAACTAAAACACCATCTACACACCACCTAGATTATAGAAGCAGTTCTTCGTCGGAAAAGGAAAGGAGCAGAAAACGCTCCAGGCATCATCGACATAGGAGGCGTGATGCAGAAAGTGATTCATCCAGTGATGATGAAAGAGATCGACGCAGTTCAAGGTCAAAAGGGAGACGGGAAAAGTCTTCTCGAGAAAAAAGCAATGGAAGTAAGAAACACTCAAAACATCACAAGCACAGAAAGCATGAATCTCCAAGTAGATCCTCTCATTATAGCATGGATAAGGACGATGCATATTCCAGAAAAGAGAAAAGACGGAGGGATTGAGCGAGGTACATGTTTCTCAATAACGTTTTTGAGTTTTGTTGGAGGATAGTTTCTGTATTGAAAAATAGTGTTTTGGGCTTGTGATGCTGAGGTGCAGCTTATGCATTTCATTTCATCTGAGCTAAACTCAAGCCTCCTATTGTAATGGGTTTCATGATTCACGGCTATGAAGAAATGCTGCTCTATTCAATTTCCCTACCCAATCCTTTCATAAATCTAGGGAAATAGAATAGTTACCTGATAATGATTACACAACCAGGGAGATCTATCATGCACAAAAAATTAGGGGTTTGATATAGAACTTAGACCTTTGTCCTCAGGTTACAGTAGGTTTTTGGTGATGATGTTAAAAATTGTAGTCTGTACATGCTATTTGCAAATATACTATCGGCTATAGGATTTCATTATGTAATATGTCCATGTTTGCCATTGTGTGATATGTTGTTGCATATCTCTTGATCGGTCTGAATAATAATAAACCAAATGGTATTGAATTAAAATAGAAAAAATAATAAGACCCTGAGGAGTTTACAAATATTAAATTTCTTAAGCTTTTTCACTGAATGGTTTTTTCTGCAACCCTAGAAAGAAGCTCGTCCATAGCAACTAACAATCCTTATCATAAAAATAAAGGACAAACATTAAAAGGCCAAATTGGGACAAAATTATACATTTTACCTTCATTTGTATGAGTCTAAAATTTATGCCATTATGAATGGAAAAAGTTGTAACAACGTCCTTAAATTCTTCCCTACTAATTAAAATATACTCCTACTAATAATTAAAATGTAAAATGTCGAATCGTAATTAAACAATCTATAATTCATGATTGCGGTCTAGATGTGTGAAACACACCGAAGAGAATCAAGAAACTTGTGAAATTAAATACTATTCTTTGCATTTTAATTCTTCGGGATCTTTATATGCACACCAAAACTGCATAAAATGCATGTGAGTGGTCTTTTTAGGGTATGTGTCATCTAGAAGGTGAAGGTCCATAAAGTCTAGTCATGTGTACAAGTCAGGTAAATGGGCATCCTAAGTACTGGCATTGAATTGCCATAACGTACTGAGTAAGGGAATTGACCACAATCATTAATTCTTTCTCTTATACTCTTTTTCATCCTTTTCACCTCTTATAAATTAGGTATAAAATGACAGGAAAATTAATATTTTTATTTGTAATGAAAAAAAAAATTGTTTGAATGTCATAACATATTTTTTTATCTAGAGTTGTTTGTGTTGATGTAATACTTGTTCGTGTAATATAACACGTGTTCATGGAAGAACTTGACCTTATTAATTCCAATATTAATACTATCTCCCGCGTCATTTTAGAAATATATGCATACTTTTTTTAGAAATATATGCATACTTGTCTCAAGAAAAAGTACCCATGCATTATGATAAACGCGGTATAGAGATTCTGATATTTTATAAAATGTTGAAAATTGAATAAAAGAGAAAATGACAATAGTCTCGATACGATCGATCCAATAACTTTTAATACTACTTTTATTGTTTTTTATAATGACAAAACTATTATAAACTCACATACACTAGTAGAGGGATCGAAGATTAAACCCGATCATTCATAGATATGTCCGACCTAACAATTTCGAATTTTTTGTCAATTGAGTTAGGACTTTTATATACTTTCGTTTTTATTATAAGAGGTAGTATTTTAAAATTTTATTAAAAGTTTATGTATTCGGTCATTATAGATCACTCAAATACAAAGACAAAATTGATAAGTCGTTGAAAATTCAGACATACAAATTGGAAGGACCGAAGTTTAAACCCCGGTCTTAAACAATTTCGGCATTTTTTGCCACTTGCACTTGGATTTACATGTACATTTTTTAATCAATGTAAAATGTGCATTATATCTCATAATAGAAAACAAAGATAATATAATAATAAATAAAATCTAAAACAAAATTTTTAATGAGGGGTTTTCTGTTTGCATATGAGACTTACTTATTATTTATAAACAATAACTTTGTTTTCTGATACAATAAAAAGAAAATTGTTAGGTAGAGGCCTAAATTAAAACAATGAAGCCAACCATGAGTGTCTACTCTAGTAAAGTATTGCAACATGGACCTTACTAGGGTATGGCCAACTTTGATTTCACTATCATATTTAATTGCGATGTGAACTAAGTACTAATTCGTGTCCATATATGCCTAATTTGAAACACGGCCGGAGAACATAAGAGTGTTTCATTGTTTAGGACTGCCTTTTGGAATATTTCAACATGGCATGTTCATGCCTTTGGAATTCAAATATTTGACCATCTAAACTACATAGAAATTACTAGTAATTTAATGAGAGTCCAACATTAATTTTAATTTTTTTTATCATTTATATATTTTTTATATTTGTTTTAAATATTGTATGCAGAAATTACCAAAAAAATATTGTATGCAGAAGCATGCAATGAGTCAATAAAATACTTACAATTGGATTTTTGTAAGGTTTTTTTTGGTAAGAGATTTTTGTAAGGTACTTAAAAAGAGAGAGAAAGTAGGTTTTATTACAAAATCCAGGGGACGCTTTTATCAAACTGTTAGTAAAAATGTGTAAAAACATTTTGACGAGTTTTTCTATTATTTCTAAATTTAAAAGTCAAAAGAATTTTGTATGAAAAATTAAAAACATAGTGGATTTGCTAGTAGTAGTACATGAACTCACGTATGAGGCAACGAATGAGTGCAGAAGTCACAGCATACGTCAGCTTCCATCAAATGGTTTCATGAAGAATAGTAGAATAATAGTACTCCTCCTGTTCTTATTAGTATAAGAAAATGTTTACTTTTTAAATTTATAGAATAATTGATATATTTAGTTTATAATATAGTCTAAATATATAAAATATGTTATGAATTTAAAAAGTAAATTTTTTATTATAATAAAGATCAGAGAGAATATAATACTAGCATATTTCCTAAATACATTCTTTTTCTTTATCATACAATTTATTTTTTGACAAAAAAATTCTTTTGACTATATATACAAAATATATATATATATATATATATATATATATATATATATATATATATATATATATATATATTCAATAACATTATACTATAGTGTCTCGTCAAAAAAAAAAACGTTATACTATAGTGTCATTTTTATAAATTATAGTAGTGATTTTTAAAATATTTCAACAAAAATCTAGTACTCCCTCCGTCTCAAAACTATTGTCCTTTTAGAGTTATGCACGTGGATTAAGAAACAATAAAGATTGATAAGTTAAGTCTATTTTACCCTTACTTTATTAAGAAAGAGAAAATATATTTAATTAATACTTTAACTTTTGTAAGGGTACAATTGATAAACTAACATTAACTTTACATTAGTTTGCGAAAAGGACAATAGTTTTGGGACAAAACTAAAATGTTAAAAGGACAATAAGTTTGGAACAGAGGGAGTATAATTTTGATTGAATACATTATAGCATATGCATAAAGAAGACTTACACATACAATTTATACAATAATACAAATTAAGTATTATTTTCACAGTTTCTAGAAGCTTATGCCTATAATTTAGGGATCGATTTCCAATCATATGCATGCAAAATTTGTTAGAGGAGCCAGACTCGAGGAAAGATATTGACCTAAGACTTAGCAACTTCTTTATATACTATCTTTCTCTTGTATGTTTGCTTTTCCATTGACAAAAACATTTCCGGAAAATTAAGGCCTTAAACGAAGGGTCACACGTAAGTGTGCAATAAATAAATGGACCAGCTATAAATTCATTAAGAAAATGCCTTGTGTGATTGAGAAATTATATTGTACTGTACTACATGCATATGATGCAGAAATGGTGACTAACATTAATGTTACGTTGATGACCAATTTAATTAAATTGAGGGGTTCCATTATTTGATATGTGAAAAATAAGTATGAAACACATGACATAATAATAGTATAAACTTTTAGTTAGAAATACTAATTTAGTTGATAGAAAATGTCGAAATTGTTAGCCTGAATATTTATGACTAAAGTTTGAACACCGATCTTTCCACTTGTTAAACTAAGGAATTAAACCAACATTTTGAGACATATAACCCTCAAAAATATCATCAAAAATAATCGTTTGAGTTGACTAATTAGAGGGGACTCTGTTATAACAAGATTCTAAGAGATAGAAGTAAGACTAAAGTTAGCCAACCGGTCTGTACTTCTATTATTTTAATATTAATTTAGACAATATATATATTAGAACAAAATGTTATTATTTGATTTAGTGATAGACAAAAATTTCAACTTTTATCCAATTTCTTTATCTCCAATTTATACAATCTCAAAAGTAATTTTAAAATCAAACATCACATTAAGTTCATTGTTTTTCAGTTGATCAAACTTACACGTACTATAATATGCTTGAACGTTAGCTCCCTCTTGTTGGGTAAAGTCATGTACGTCTCCCCAGTTTTATATTAACAATAGTGAAATCTAAAACTTCAAGTAATTCAAACACCCCCTTTTTTATTTTTGTCAAAATAATAACAAATACTACTATATATAATTTAAACTCGCATATGATTTGTATTCTATACTCATTTTTAATAGGACCAACATAATTTTGTTTATTTATTCATTTATAGATTTATTTATTTAATAATCTATCTATAGTTGTTAGTCTAAATAATACTCTTCAGGAACACTTGCGTAGTTGCATGAGATGATAAAAAATCTCTTCCGTTTAATAAAAAATTATGAGATCGAAATCAACCTAATAATGTAGCTGTGTTAAATTCTCTTGAAGAAAAGATTTACCACTCTTTATATGATCCTACTCGATTCGAGAGACTAATTTATACAGTTATGTGCAAATGATATCCGGTTCAAACTAAAGAAAAATAATACTCTCTCCGTTTTAAAATGAATGTCGCTTATGGTATTTTTACACATATTTAGAAATGCAATCATTATATTAAAAGTAATAGTACTTTTACTAAATTAACCCTACTTTAGAAATATTGTATAAAGTAGTAATTAAATTGTATAATTGAAAAATGTTATATTGAAAATTAAAAAACGAAACTCATTTTATAACAAATTTTTTGAGCTAAAACAATGTTTATTTTAAAAATGATAGAGTAATATTAATAATAACAATAAGAACATGTGAAGAGGCTCTGTTTGACCCTTCCCCCACGCATCCGTAACCTAATTATCGCCGCCAGCATCACGTCTTAGACTTTTTTTCTAACTATCTTTGGATTTACTCATTCGATCTCTCTCAGCATCTTACACCAATTGGATTACTTTTTTAATTATATTTTACCAACTGTCACCATGATAAATAAGTTTATAAATTTTCTCCATCTCTCTTCCATTCACTTAGGTATGTCACTATATGTTGGACAATGAAACTAATCTTCATAAAAATAAATTCATAGTATCTCATATGTATGTTGAAAGATACTCCAAATGATAGCGGAGATAAAACAATAATATAAGAATCTAAAATTAGAAAATTTAGATTCTTTTTTTTGAAGCAAAAAAAAGTTTAGATTCTATATATACTTGCCATTAAGAATTTAGTTTAGACTAAATAGACATTTTCAATTGTATACTTAATCGGCAATATTATCTTCACACATAATATTATTTTCTATATATTTTTCAAAGGATAAAAACGTCTTGTTTTTTGGTACAAAATATGTAAACTTTATTAGTAGTAAATTAGTATTTTTTGATGTTCTTGTTAGATATTGAAGTTAATAATAAAGTGTAAAGTTATGTTGACATCACAAAAGATATCTGGCACCATATTTGAATTTTAATAATAATTTTTCTTTTTCTTCTAATCAAAGGAAGACCTGTTTTATGGTTGTGTTTTAAAAAAAATAGTGGATAGTTTAATTATAAATAGTAGCTTATAATAGATTAACGTTTATATATAGTTTATATAAATTAGTTTATATATAGTCGATAAATTAGTTAACTAAATTTGTTGTTGTTCTTGTTGAGCTAATTGTATTTGTAATATTTGATAAAATGACTGGCTGAATTTATTTATAAAATTGTCAATATAAAATGACATAAAAAATAAATTTATGGTTAATTATTTTTTTTTTGAATAGAATTTATGGTTAAAATTTAAATTAACGCATAGCGTTCAAATACATTTAATCTAAAACCTTTGTAAAAAAATATTTAAATTCTTTGACTACTCAGTTCAAGGTTTTTTTTGAACAATCCATTCAGTTCAAGGTTAGATTAATGTGTATGAAAAATATTAATCGAAAGGAGTTGACAATTTAAATTGGTTTTAGTTGCTTTTGGTGTAAAAAAAAAATCAATATACAATTTCAATCATGTATTTTTTATTTTTATTAAAAGAGGAAAAAAAAATCAATCATGTCTTGCTTTCTAGATGCCTGGAAATATGAAATATTGTAGGCGTATTTATATCTCACATGTGGCAATTTAACATTGTTTATTTATAAGACAAGCAAGGAAGCAGACAACTCATTAAAAAAAGTGCAACTTTGATTTGTTTTTTGGGGAAAAACTTTAATTACTTTTCCTTTTGACTAAAACACTTTAATTAGTAGTAATTACTATTGTCAAAAAAAAAAACACTTTAATTATTACTAGACTAGACTAGATACCAAAAATATATATTTTTTGTACACAAAAATAAAAACTTCAACTTTTATTTACTAGGGGCAATGCATTTGTAATATTTTTTTAAACAAATTATCTACTTCTTTTCCACTATATATAGTTATCATATTTGTAAAACAAAATTGTTAAAATACATTGCAACTTTTAAGTTTCAAAGTATTTTTAATAATTCAACAATCAAAATTTTCTTTTTGACTAATAATTCAACAATCAATTGATATTAATTATCTTCCCTTTAATTATAACTCATAATGGATTTTTTTATTACAAATAGGGCAATATTAAACCCCTTTTACTTGTCAAAAAAAAAGAGTATCTTGTATTTATTTAATTGTTGAAAGAACAAAATATTAGATAAATGAACTTTCAAACTAAATGATATTTAATATCTTCTTTTAACCATAAATAAACCATCAATTAATGAAAACAAACATTGAATTGAGAACTTTCTTATGAATAGATACCATATGGAAATAGTCCTTCACAATATTCCCTCATTTCATATTCATACTAAAAGAAACAAAATGACATCAATTATCAAAAACAAATATCTTAAAATTATTGCGTTAACGCAATAACTATTCCAAACTATTCGATTAAATATTAACGGTCAAGATCAAAATTGTAATTGAATATCATGACCGTCCGATCTGATTTATACGACCGAGATTGATTACTGCGTGCAACAACTTACATAGCAGCAAATTAATATCCTCAATTATCAATCATGATATCATAAGAATATTAATTTATTGACATAATGGTGCTTATGGAACCAAGTCATGAATGTGGAAATAGTGAGAGAAAGTTCCATTTTGAAGTTGAAAAGTCCATTATTGTTAGCCACCATTTGGTCAAACTAAGATGGCAGATTCATTTTTCAACTTCTAACTCAATCAATCAAACACCAACAAGTCTTAAGTTTTGATTTATAAGCTCATATCTTTCAACAAAATATCAATCTTTTTGTTCATTTCTTATAGTAACATCATTCTTGTACAGCTAAGAAAAACATAAACATAAACAAAAACAAAACACAATTCTTTTGTTGTTTGTATAAAGCAAAAGTTGATATATTTTTAATTTTTTTTTCTTTATATTCTTATTCTTTTCCATTTCATTGGTTTGCTTCAATCTCAAAACTTTTTCATTGTGAGACAAATTGTGTCCACAAAATTCAGATTTTTGGATTAAAGGGTCATTGAAACTTTAATTGAATCTTGAAAATATGACTGGTGGAAGAAGAAGGAGACATCATTTCAGCAAGATCCATGCATTTAGATGTGGTAAATCATCAATGGAACAAGATGAACATTCTCTTATAGGAGGACCTGGATTCTCAAGAAAAGTATATTGCAATGATGCAGAACGTGCTATGTCTAGTCTTTATAATTATGGTGATAATTATGTTAGTACAACTAAGTATACTATTGCTACTTTTCTACCTAAATCTTTGTTTGAACAATTTAGAAGAGTTGCAAATTTTTACTTCTTAGTTGTTGCTATTTTGTCTTTCTTCCCTGTTGCTCCTTATTCTGCTGTTAGCAATGTTGTTCCTCTTGTTGTTGTGGTTGCTGCTACTATGGCTAAAGAGTTCATTGAAGATTTTCAGAGAAAAAAACAGGTATTGTTTGTTTTCTATTCATTTTTTCTGATTTAGAACTGTTTGGATTGACTGTTTGAGATTTATAACTGTTTGGATCGACTTATTTGACTTTATCGACTGACATAACATAAGCACTTGTGAGTCTGTTTGGCAGAACTTATGAAAACAGCGTATGATATGTCCATAAGTTGTTTTTAGTTTATTTATTTCTATAAGTTGTTCACAATAGCTTATGAAAAAAATTTGACTTTATCGCTTATATGAAAAAAAAAATTATGCTATAAGCGCTTAATTAAGTTGTTTATCCAGACAGGTCAAAGTTTTCTCTTGACTTATGCAAATTGAGTTGAATGATGATTTTGTTTTATGATTTTATCAGGATATTGAAATGAATAACAGAAAAGTGAAAGTGCATAGTGGAGGTGGCGTTTTTGACTATTCTAAATGGAGAGATTTGAAAGTTGGAGACATAGTGAAAGTGGAAAAAGATGAATATTTTCCTGCTGATCTCATCTTACTTGCATCAAACTATGATGATGCAATTTGCTATGTGGATACGATGAATCTCGATGGTGAAACAAATCTTAAACTAAAACAAGCACTAGAAGGAACTTCAAAATTTCAAGAAGACTCAAGCTTTCAGAATTTCAAGGCTGTGATAAGATGTGAAGATCCAAACGCAAATTTGTATGCATTTGTAGGAAGTTTGGAAATTGAAGAAGATCAACAATATCCACTTGCACCTCAGCAGCTACTTCTTAGAGATTCTAAGTTGAAGAACACAGATTTTATCTATGGTGTTGTGATCTTTACCGGTCACGATACAAAGGTTATGCAGAACTCAACAGATCCTCCATCAAAGAGAAGCAAGATTGAGAAAAGAATGGATAAGGTTATATACTGTTTGTTCATTTTATTAATCTTGGTTTCATTCATCGGTTCAATTTTCTTCGGTATTTGGACGAAGAAGGATAATAAATGGATAAATAAGGATATGAAAATTGGAAAAATGAAGAGATGGTACCTTAGACCTGATAATACTACAGTTTACTATGATCCTGATAGAGCAGTACTTGCAGCAATTCTACATTTTCTTACAGCTGTGATGTTGTATGGTTACTTTATTCCGATTTCGTTGTATGTTTCTATTGAAATTGTGAAGGTTCTTCAAAGTGTTTTCATCAACAATGATTTGAATATGTATCATGAGGAAACTGATAAGCCAGCACACGCTCGTACATCGAATTTGAACGAAGAACTTGGTCAAGTTGATACTATACTTTCGGATAAAACCGGAACATTGACTTGCAACTCTATGGAATTTATCAAGTGTTCTATTGGTGGTGTTGCTTATGGAAGAGGATTTACAGAAGTTGAGAGAGCTTTATCTAAGAGAAAAGATTCATATTTCGGCCGGAAGTTGAAAAATGACAAGAATGTTGCAAAGGCTGCTGAATCAAAATCAACCATTAAAGGATTTAACTTTATGGATGAAAGGATCATGAATGGAAATTGGGTGAAACAACCTAATGCCAATGTGATACAAAGCTTTCTAAAGGTATTAGCTGTATGCCATACTGCAATACCTGAAGTTGATGAAGCAACTGGTAAAATTTCATACGAAGCTGAATCGCCTGACGAGGCTGCTTTTGTTGTCGCGGCAAGAGAATTTGGATTTGAATTTTATGAAAGGACATCTGCAGCTATTTCACTTAATGAATTAGACCTTCAATCAAACATGAAATCAGAAAGGTAAGGTTATTAATTAGTTTTGTTTGTAAAAAATTAATTTTCTGATATATGCAAATGAAACTTGAGTTATGTATTAATATTAATATCATCATTTGATTTCACTTTTTCAGGTCCTACAATATTTTAAATGTATTAGAGTTTAGTAGTGCAAGAAAGCGAATGTCCGTAATCGTTAGAGACTACAACGGGAAACTACTGCTACTTAGCAAAGGCGCTGACAGGTTTGTAATCTTATGCTTAATGCAACTTTTGGTTTTCATAAATATGCTATAGGATCATTACCGTTCGATTTGTTTTGAAAGTTCAAAATATTAACTTGTTTTTTCTTTTTGATTTCACAATCAGTGTCATGTTTGAACTACTTGGAAAGGATGGAAGAGAGTTTGAAGAGCAGACTAAGTACCACATTAATGAATATGCCGATTCTGGTTTGAGGACGTTGATACTTGCTTACCGTGAACTTAACGAGGAAGAGTACAAGCAGTTTAATAGAGAGTTGACAGATGCTAAAAACTTAGTGAGTGCAGATCAGGAGCAGGTTGTAGAAGATGTATTGCAAAAGATTGAGAAGGATTTGATTCTACTTGGCGCTACCGCAGTTGAAGATAAACTACAAGACGGGGTACGCTATAACTTACTAAAATCGATTTTATTTGTGTATTTTGATATTAGCATTGTTATAATATATTGTTAGAATTTGTACTAATAGTTCTATTTGTTGTATAGGTTCCTGAATGTATCGACAAACTTGCACAGGCTGGGATTAAGTTGTGGGTATTGACCGGTGATAAAATGGAGACAGCAATTAATATCGGGTAAGTTTAAAGATTATATGTATACATTTTGATATCATATTTTCAAATAACATGTTGCTGATTTTATAATTTCGCTGTGACTGCAGATTTGCTTGTAGTTTGCTTCGACAAGGAATGAAACAAATTATAATTAATTCAGATACTCCCGAAATCAAAGCGCTCGAGAAAATGGAGGATAAGTCTGCTGCTGAAGTGGTAAGTCTTAACTTTGACACTTAATTTTTTTATAAGCATGCATTAGAATCTTATTAATTGTTGGTGTTTGTATAGTTTAACGCGTGTTTCTTCCAATTAACTTGATTTTGATTGAATTTTAATGATTTTTCAGGCAATTAAGGCAAGTGTTGTTCGTCAAATAACAGAGGCAAAGACGTTACTTTCTACATCAGATGACCATTCCGAGGCATTAGCTCTGATCATTGATGGGAAATCTCTTGCTTATGCGCTAGAAGACGATGTAAAGAACTTGTTTCTTGAACTTGCAATTGGTTGCGCATCTGTTATATGCTGTCGTTCGTCTCCAAAGCAAAAGGCACTTGTTACTAGATTGGTTAAGATGAGACCTGGTAGTACAACTCTAGCTATTGGAGATGGTGCAAATGATGTTGGTATGCTCCAAGAAGCAGATATTGGAATCGGTATCAGTGGTGTCGAAGGAATGCAAGCAGTTATGTCAAGTGATATCGCCATTGCTCAATTTAGATATCTCGAACGCTTGCTTCTTGTGCATGGACATTGGTGTTACAGAAGGATTTCATCTATGGTAACAATCTTGTCATATCTTCACTTATGCCATATACGATTCTACGTTTGATTAGTGACTTATTTCAACCATTTAGTTCAACTTTAATTTGTTTTTAACAAACTTCACTTTTTTGTTTGACAGATATGTTACTTCTTTTACAAGAATATAACATTCGGCTTCACTTTGTTCTTCTATGAGATATTTACCTCGTTCTCAGGCCAACCTGGATACAATGACTGGTTCATGTCATTTTATAATGTATTCTTCACTTCGCTTCCTGTAATTGCTTTGGGCGTTTTCGACCAAGATGTTTCCTCCAAATTATGTCTCAAGGTAAGGCCATAACAAACTCGCTAATTAAACTTCCCTACGAAAATCCGTTTGAAATTTGAAAATGTTGTTAGAAACTAAACAGGCACTTAGTTTCCTTAATTCACAAGCAAGAGCTAAATTGTTGTTCACTTCTGACGAAACGTTTCATTTGTGTTTCAGTTTCCATTACTATACCAAGAAGGCGTACAAAACTTACTATTCAGCTGGAAAAGAATATTTGGTTGGGCATTTAACGGAGTTACAAGTTCGACCATTATATTTTTCTTCTGTATTCGCGCGTTGGAGCATCAATCGTTTCGCAAAGGTGGAGAAGTTGTTGACGTAGAAGTTCTTGGCGCCACATTGTACACATGTGTCGTGTGGGTTGTGAATTGCCAAATGGCGTTATCGATCACTTACTTTACATACATACAACATCTATTCATATGGGGAAGCATTGGAATGTGGTACGTTTTTCTCATGGCATATGGAGCTATAGATGCTTCTATATCAACAACTGCTTATAAGGTCTTCATTGAAGCTTGTGCACCATCACCATCTTACTGGATTGTTACTTTGCTTGCTCTTATTGCCGCATTGCTTCCATATTTCGCGTACGCAACTATTCAAGTGCGGTTCTTCCCAGTGTATCATGAAATGATACAGTGGATAAGAAAGGACGGACAAGTAAATGATCCGGAGTTTTGTGATATGGTGCGACAGAGATCGATTCGGCATACAACAGTTGGATTCACCGCTCGTTTGGAAGCTTCTAGACGTTTTGATGCGTCTAGACGTTCGGAAATATCATTAGTACCTACTGATGGGAAGTCTGCAGTGGTCCAATAACCACATATGATTTTCTTTTTTTTCTTTTTTTCTTTCTGTAAATTCTTTTCATAGGTTAAGAATGTTCTTTCATTTGTACATATGTATCAATGTATGTGAGGTAAATTGGCAGTGTTTCCTTATGCTGCTGAGGATTATTATTCTTTTTAAAGAAGCAAATTGAGGCAATTTGTCTCTTGTATTTTGCTCAGAAGATTATAATAAAATTTTGATATTATGATATATTTTCAATTTTCATTCCTACTTCCTATCAATGTTCTTTAAAGAATTCAAGCTAAAAAGAATTGATAATTTAACTTAATGAGTGATCTAGAATTTGAATTCAGTCTTAAAAATACAACAGTCTTAAAACTCGTGAACGAGCTTTATTGCTGATGTAGTTCACCCAACTCCAGAGATTAATATCTATAATTATCTGCATGAATATCAAGCATTATTTGATTGTACGACGAATAAATTGTGTACTTACATTCTCAAAGTAGCGCAATATGCGCAAAAGCTACCCAACTCTAAGGCCAAAACAAGAGTAAGCATATGTTTGATTTGGCAGTGGAAGTGTCAGACTCACATCTCAATGAATGATAGTTTTGACGTAGACGCGGTTTTCTCCCTGTAATTTTGGTGAACAAATTCAAACACATACTAAAATATTTTTAATTTGAAATTTTGAATCACAACTTCGATATATGCAAAATTTCAAATTAAGAAGATTTGTAAATATTTGGTGCATGAGCCATGAGACATTTGAGGCATAATTTGAGGAAAATACAGTAACATAGGTGGATAAAAAAAGGGTGAAGTCATGGATGATGAGTGAATTTAAAAACTAAAGAAATAGAATCATTTAGCGTGCTTACATAAAATAATAAGATTGATGATGATATTTAGCGTAGTTAAATAAAAAAGTTGTTGGATAAGACAAGAAATAATGCAAGCTGATGGTAATAAAATATTGGTCACACCAAATAAGATATGAAAGGTGGTTGGTTTTTTTCACATGGTTGAATTAAATTCATGTTTCATGCAGCTTAATGTTCTCCCACATTTAGGTAGTTTACTCATATTAGTGGTTGTTAGATCCAGACAAACGATATAAATTTCAGCCATATTTTTTTATTTTATTTTTGTTGGAATTGATATGGTCACTGCTGAGAAGCTTGAAGAAATAGTCCCTTTTTCATACACTGTGATGTATGCAATTTATTTCTATATCTCTTTTAATTTTTTTTTCTTCCATTATGCGGGCTTTGTCTAACACGCACCACTTGGTTTAATATGGTATATTGCGCACAAATTATGATTAATAGCATAGTGAATACGAATTTTATAAAATTTAATGTTTGATTGAAAGTTTATATCATATAGATTATTCGTGAAATTTTTTAACAACATTGAAAATCATTTGATGTGTTATTCATAAGAAAAACAAGATTCAATAAAAACTCAAACTGTTAATTTTGATATATCCCAATAACATATCAAATGAATTTTAAGTTCTGTGAAATTTAACACGAATAATCTATATGATATAAATTTCCAATACAACAGCAGAAATTTTACAAAATTCGTCATAATGTTATCATGATTTATGCACGGTGAAAGACTTATAGACTTGGCCTCCATTGCAATAATATTTTCATATTAACTATTGCAATTTTTGTTTCTTGATATAGGTTCCCCACATGGACAAAGATGGGTAAAGCAACCTAAACAAGAGTTTTGGGTCTCCGAGAAATATAAAAAAATTTAAAGAAAAATGGCTCAAATAAATCATAAACCCATAGAAAAAGGTTCAAAGAAAAATATCACAGCTCTTGAAAAAAATATTATAAAAATAAGATAATAACTTTGCAATTTTTTAAGAAATTTTCCATAAAATTCGTTTTATTTTTCGGAGAAAAATTCCTCAAATAAAAATAAAAAATGTCTCACTTTAGAATTTTCTTAATATCTCATTAAGTGTTGAGCTGACCCTTATGAAGATGGATTTGTGGTCTGAATGATATTGGGCCCAAGAAGCAGCAGCCTCTATTGCTGCAAGTTTGTTTGTTTCTGCAATGGTGTTTATGGATTTTTCTTGTTTTTCTTCTCTTGTCCTCATGGTGTACTTATGGACTTTAGTTGTTTTTTCTGTTTTTCCTCTGTGTGACTTTTACTTTAATAAATGAGGCAATTCATATATATCACCAATTGTGTTTTATTTCTATGTACCTATGTTTGTAAGACCGATTCATTTGTTGAGGGTGTAATTTAATATTAAATTGAAAAAATGACAAAAATTGGAGACTATTTTTTTTATTTTAAAAATGCAATAATTATTATAGGGCGTGTATATCTGTGTTATTTTTAGAAATTGACCACCCTTAAAATTTGTTAAGATGTCACTTACACCCTCTCTAATTTTTAAGCAATATAGTTACACACCCCTTCTCCTTGTTTTTGGGGTTTTTAAATCAAGTGGATAGCATCTTATTTAAAATCTCTGATTTATAAAGTCTTGTTTGCAGTTGCACTAGTGTTCTTTTATTTTTATTTTTTTTTGGTACAGCATCTAATGTTATTTACTTCCCAAGTGTAATGCAAGAATTTAAACATGACGCCTACCTTTCTTTCTAGTGGTAACATCTCCAATTTTAGTTGTTGCAAACTTACAATGCTCCTTTAGTAATTCCAATTTTTTTTGAATCAATAATAATTCCAATTCTAATGCCATACATACGTGTCTTCATTAAAGCATAGGGTCAAAGAATGACTGAACTTGCATATGTTTTAGTTCATTAGGTTGTATGCTAAAAAAATAGTTCATATTAAGCTATATTAGGCTGTAGTAATAAGTTTTCTTTAAAGGAAAAAAACCTACTCCAGCCTAATTTTGAAAGGTAAAATTTTGCTCATTACATATGTTTCACTTTTTAATTTCACGCTAGTAATAAAAATTTTGTTTGTGGTCTAATAGTCTAGTGGTTAGAATTTTATTTCTAAAAATGTATAAATGGACATACCAAAGTTTGAACCTCAGTCTCTCCCCACTACGTAAAGTCGTGAGCTAGACTCGTGGGACTAGTCATAAGAATTCTAGTGCTATGTTAATTTTTTCTTTTCTTTTTTACTAAAGTGCTTTGTTTATTTTATACTCAAAAAGTATAATGCCATGAAAGAACAAGAATTCAAGGCCAGAAAATGCCTATATATGAAAATTGATACAAGTTACTCATCATAATTTTATCCTCCACAAGTTGAATTGTAAAAAAGAATATTTATGAGGCACAATGAAAGTACAAATCACATGAATATTCAATTAAAGAATCTATAAGAAGTTAAAATTGAAATGAATGTGTTTTGTTTCTGAAATCAAACCCTCCTAATAAATCAGAAGCAGAACGAGCCATAATAGTAGCAAATTCACTAAAACTAATAACACCATCACCATCCATATCAGCTTCTTTAATCATCTCAATAAGCTCTTTATAAGTAAGTGGTTGACCCATTTTAGCCATTGCGCCGGCCAATTCAGCAGCCGAAATGAATGCATTCCCATCGCGATCAAAGCACTTAAACACACCTATAAGTTGTTCTTGATTCACCAATACCTCTGCATTCATGTTTGGCATTATGGTTCCAACCAATTCATCGAACTCAACATAACCGTTTCCGTTTGAGTCCATTTTGGATAAAAGGATTTGAACTTCGTCCCCTGAAAGTTTTAGGCCTAATGAACGAATAAGTGCGGCTAACTCTAACATTGTTAGACTTCCATCGGAGTCCATGTCGAATCGTTTGAAAATTTCTCTTAGTTGATTAAGTTGATCAACTTTAACCTTTGACATATTAATTGATTAATGATATCAACTAATGGAGATAATAAAAATGATAGAGGAAAATTGAAATGAAAAGTTAGGAAGAGTGGTGTGGCTTATTTTGGTATCAATGTGATGAATGGAATGTGCCTTTTGAAAGGTTTGGATTATAAAAGCGCGTCGGTGGCTGTATGAGATTATTAAATATTTGGGTCACTAGTGATTTTCTTGTGCTTTCTGAGAAACTCAAGAGCTTTGTCACTCTTGGATTTTTTGCATTAATTTAATCATGGTAAATGGTGAACATAAGGGTGATGATTAAGCTTGGTTATTGTATAGTAACTTTCATTATTTTAGCATATGGATTAGATGCCAAGTTTAAAATAATGTACGGATGAAGAGTATTGTCCAATGTTTACAGCAAGTGGTCCACTGTCCACCAACCATTATTTGAAAATTGTCTACAGTCTACTTTTTTTTTTTGAATCAGTCTACAATAATCTACTTGTTATATAGTGAGTGTGTTTGATTTTGTGTTAAATTTTTTTGGCAAATGTTAACATGTGTCACACATGTTAACAAAACTCAAGTTTTTTTTATCAAGTATTATTTTTTTTGGTAAGGATCAAAAATTTTATTTAAAGTTTTAAATAAAATATCTAAAAATTTAAACTATTTTAAATAGTTTTCATAAAAATCATTTTTTAGAGATAAGTTTTAAAAAAATTGTAATTTTAATACGTTAAAATCTCTAGTATGAATATTTAAGTTATTGAATGTCAAAATCACTCTTTTAATTTATAAAAAAATGAATTTAAAATAAATTTTATTATTTTTAATCAAGTCAATTATCATAAAAATCATTTTTAAAAATACAAAGAAAAAATATTTGTTTTAAAGGTAGAATAAACCACCCATAATGTGGGAGACAATAATTTGATAATGTTAGTTTAGTTAAATAGATTTTTAAAAAAGTGTTTGCTTCAACTTATTTAACTGAATTTTTTGGGGTGATTTTCTAGTCACTGTCACTTTTGATTTGTGAATTTTGTGCTGAAGTAATTTTTTTTTTTTTTGACAGTAATTAGATGAAAAGCTACTAATACTAATTTTCATATTCATGTACATCTACTTCATTTTTTCTTTTTAAATTCTTTCGTACATTTTTATCTCGTGACAAAGAAATTAAATTATCTGTCTTCCTATACATTGTATGAAAGCAACCCAACTCATGACACTTGATGAGTCTGGCTGGCTCATCCATGTGATGCTCCCCTCTCTACCGGCCGCAGTATATACAGCTAAGACAGTTGAGGTGGCTTTGTCTTCATTTATATACTCACTCGGTCATTGTTAAGAAAGTACGTACTACATACACTACTCATTGAGAGAGATAAGTCATGAGGATTTGGTTATGGATTTGTTTCATTATTGTAAGAAGTACATCATGATTCATGCATGTACAAAGACATGTTATTGGGTATTCATCTTCTTCACCTTTCTCTCATTTTCTCTCCTAAAGAGAATGAGAGTTAAAGAGAATGAGAGAATTTAATTTGGAAAAAAGTATAAGTTTCTAAGATGTGCATCTAAGCAAAATAAAATAAAATTATTTGGACACTTGTCTCTGGCAAGTGTTGTTATAGAGTGTCATACAAATGTATGTCTGACACCATTCTAAAGAGTATTAAAGTAAAAAAAAAAATTCTGAAATATTATCTGAGATGTTAAATATGCAACGTACGAGTGTTTTACGAATATATAACACCAATATGTGTTGGACACCGTGACACACTAATCTTAAAAGTATCCGCGCCGCACGTACTTCATATAAGCATGCTCCAACATGGCCAGGAAATTAAAACACAGCAAAAGTATTGTCCAAAGTGACCGGTAAGTTAATCCATCTACGCCAACACAATCGTTACTTTGCAAAACAACACCGCAATTAATATTTTGATCACTCCTTCATCTGGAGTAGTCACAATTGGCACACATGCACTTCTTGATGTCTTCAACATACAATATATTATCCTACAAATTTGTACAAAACAGCACTCCAATGCAACTATCATCTTTAGTTGATTTTCCTGCACAAGTTCAATTTTACCTGAACTAGTTCTCCAAAATCCAAATGATGATATTTATAGTAACATTCTCCCCGTCATTGCAAATGCCTTGCCCAAAGTTCAATTCAAACTTTCAGATTTTGTTTGCAAGTTTGTTTTAGCTAGGAAAGGAAATAAGGACTTAATCTTCTTTTTTAGTAATTTACTAACACTATATAAAGTACTAGTATTTTATTAAATAAATGACTTAAGTGTACTTACCAAAAAAAAAATGATTTAAGTTTAATTGAAGTATTGTATAATCATTGGTGCAAAATAAGTGTTGTATAATTATTTAAGGATCATGATAGAATTATGATTCCTTGATGTACCAAAAAAAACAAAAAAGAATTATGATGCCTTGCTGTAACAAAACTTCACTGTTAAATATAGTGGCAGATCTCAGCCACCCATTTCAAATCAGTCGTTCATATGTACTACATTTTAACAAAATCAGAACAAAACAATCTCAACCATTAATTTCAAATCAGACGATTCTGATTTAAAACTTCATCAAAACTATGAATTTTTACATAAAGCAAAATTTTGTGCTTGAATAAACAAGTGGACTTCTAATTTCTAAGATGAAATTCATTAATCACTTTCTGTCTTCTAAGGATTATGATTCCCTCAATATTTTTTACCCCTATTGTTTTGATTTTTTTTACAATATTTATTTGTTTCTTACCTTAGTTTCTTGAGAGAAATTTTTTTCTCTTTTTCCTAAACTTGTTTCCTCCCTTATCCATTGGAACAACCTAAAACCACCGCTTAACTAAAGTCATTTTTAATCTAGAATCATCCCTTAACTAATACCTATATAGTAGTTAATATTGTGAGTTTGTTTGCAAATATATTGCAATATTGAATATGTAGTTATCTGATACACCCTCTGGTCCTATTGTCTACATATATCCATTTTATAATGTATCAAAACAATATTGTAAAATAGATGTATTTAGACAATAATATTGTCTACATACATCCATTTTATAATGTATCAAAAAAATAAAATGTTTCTTATATATAAAATTGGAGGGAGTATATTATATTTCGAATGAATGAATATTATTTTATTTTTCTCAAAAATAAAATACTACACACAATAGTAGGGTTTGTCCAAATCCATGTTGAGTTTTGGAAAGTAGGGGCATAATAGTCATTCCATCAGTACTATAATTACGAACAAAGAAATTGTAGAATGATTGGCCTTTGAAAAGTCACTGTGACTCACACACACACACAAACCACACCATATAGAAATGAAAGAGTGCCGATTCACACTTTCCACAATGGCGACTCAATAGATTCCTCGCTTGTTCGCACCAAAATTCACTCATCTTTCTATTTTCATCATTGCATCGATTTATTTTCATTCATTCATTCATAATTTACGTTTATTTCTTTAGGTTAATGTTATTCAGTTCATATTTTTTGGATTTATATCTATATATTTCAGATCTACGTTTCCGATTTCATTGATTCGCTTTTTCTGTTATTAGCTACGATTTTTCCGTCACCGATCTCTTAACCGTAACCGGAAAATGAAAACTACGTCGCCGTGTTCTTTGTTTATTTGTTATTTTTATTTAAAATTAATTGATTGATTTGTTTTGATGGTGTAGAATAGAGAGATGAGGTGAAGTCACTGGAGGCAGCGGTTCATCGATCTGTTTCTGAATTTGTTTGTGTAATTATTTCACAAAACAGAAATCGGTCGATAAACCTCTGCATCCAGCGCTCACTTTTCCCTCTCTTCATTCTTTTTTGCAGTTCTTTATTTTAATTTTGGTTTTTGTTCTAGCTTATTGTTTAATCGTGGTTGAATATTGATGATTTTATAGCTAGGAAGCGCGGAGTCCGGCACCGACACAACACTCACACTTAGGTTTACATTGAAAAAAAATCATTTTCTTAGAAAATTTATCTGTGTTGTGTCTGTGTGTGTCCGTGCTTCATAGTTTTATAGTAAGGATCAGTTAGGTTAATGTATTGGCTTTTTTTATTGTTGATTTCTGATTAATTCTCCTGATTTTGTTGTTATGAAAGAAAACATTGTTGAATTGAATCTAACATTATTTATATATTGAACTTAATTTTATTGTCCTCATTGTTACAACTTCGTAAGTTGGTTGTGAAAACATTTTATGTGGAGTCTTGGGTTCCAACTTGATTGCCATGCGCGTTTATTTGAGTTATTTGAGTATATGTTAGCTACTAGGTTCATAGTAGTAAAACAAAAAACTGAATGCATCATAGTTGTTCATTGTTGCTATTTCATCAAATATTTAGACATGGCATGTTATTTTTTCCTTTTTTGTATTCTTTTCTTACCCTGGTACTGTTTTTAAGGTTTATCCATTTTAAACCAAGTCTTTGGGAAATTAATGCTGGGACAGGTTGTTATTCCTTAATGGTTGTGTTTCTTTTTTTCTGATTTATCAACTTATTTCCCCCAAATAGTAGTGGTTCTCTTTGTCCTTTATGTTAAAAACTTATTTACCTTTGTGTTAATATGGTAATGATGTTCTTACTTGTTGTTAAGGTTTTTCATTTTGTTTTTTCGAAGCAGTTTAACAACTGTTATGGTGTAACAATATGTGGTTAGTCCGAACGGTGAGTGATTATGAAACCATAAGCAAGTAGCCAGGGATCCAATCCCCAAATTGTGTATGGAGAAATTGAGTTTTCTAGAGGAAAATCTTTTCTGTATTTCCATCATATTCTTCGAGACAGAGATTTGTCAATACTAAACAACTGTGAATCTATATCATAGTTATGGTTATAAAAATAAAAACTAACTATTATGGTGTTAATTGATCATCTTTTTTTTAATGTGCTCATCATGAGTAGTGTTTATAGCCTAGTTATAATAAAAGTTGTGTTTATACCATAAATTTAAGCTGATAAACTGTAATTTGTTCTGGTATAGCTATTTTTTCCCTTTTCTTTTTGTTGATAAGCTCTGATATAGCTATTTGATGTGACTGAACTGTTCACTTTAAAAGAACTTATCTTTGTATGGTTGAAGTCTGTGGATCAGATTCCCTTTATATTCTGATGCCTCAAATACTGGTTTCATATGTTATGTAACAAAATTGAAGAAATGTCCACATTCATTTTGGAAATTCTACTGTTTCATTATCAAGAGGTGGGGCTTTTTTAAGAAGCTAAAGGGACCTCAATATTACTCATAAGTCATAACATGTCATTTTCTTCCTCCATATATGGTTTAAAAGGTCTCTGTTGCTTTGTTTGTTTCTTGTAACTCATAAGGTATCTATGTATCTCTGTATTGGAATATAGGTTTCCAAATTGTAGGTAACAAGAACACTGTAAAGATAGTTAATGATACTGTATATGGGTCAATAAAGTTACTCTTAAAAGGGTAGCTTGCAAGAGAATATGCTTTAAAGGAATGGTATCAAATTCATGTGCTTGTTGAATAAAAGCATAATGCAGTTTGGGGTATTATGTGGAGCACATTTTGATTCTAGTGGTGTGTTGTGTGTTGTGTGTCCAAATTCTGAATCTAACAATGTTGTGAATTATCAATCCATGAATATTCAATTTATTCCTATTTTTCATGCATTTCATTTTTCAACATTTTTTCTTGCTCTGTTTGACATTCTATATAGATTAATATGATCATTTTTTTGACATTAACAATATTAATATTATGTAAGTTGGGAAATTTTAAGCTAATTTGTCTGGAATTTGTTAGAATTTGAGGATGATATTGAAGAAATTTTGGCATAGAGTAATGAAATGAAAAGTAAAGTAGAATAAGATGTTATTGATAGCCATTGTTTAAGCTAAATGGTGCATGCTGTTTTGGCAATAATCCAAGTAAGTGATTATGACGAGAATGAAAATAACAAGGGTCTATATAGGTATTAGGTATACCAAAGCTATCATAGAAAACGACCATTATAAAGATGCCATATTCCATGACAACGGTATTTTGTCGCTTATATAATATACCACATAATGAAGAAAACTTGTAACTTGTGTGCTGTGATATTATACGATTTTTTTAATAGATTGATTACGTGAATAAGTGTTGAAAATAGCTTATCTATTTGTATCAAAAAAAAAAAAAAATAGCTTATCTATTTGTCTTTTGTGTTGAGTTTAGCGGGAATAATAATATAGAGGACATAATGAGTGAGTTTGAGTTTGTTTCATTTTTTATTGTTTACTTATGAGAGATATAAATAAAAGTTAAGTGGACTTCATTTGTAAACATTATTTACCCTTCTTTTGTGTCTATTGCGAACTCACAATCAAAATGAATGGGGTTTGATCCATCAAAACTATTAAGTTCGGTCTAATTGTGAGAGGTTTAGGTAGTATGCATGAGATTCTAAATTCGATCATCTGTTGCTTTATTGTAAACAAAACAAAAAAAATTGATCAATCACTATATGAAAACTTTCTACCTATGATAACTTCAAAAAATAAAATAAATGATTAATAAATAATATATTTTTTTGAAAGGGATTAATATATTCTCAAAAGACCTCACGAATAAATTGGCACATCCGGTGATACATATTTTAAGTGGTCCAACCCAGCATAGACGAACCCATACACAGGCCAATGAATTTTTGGGTTGGGTCAAAATAGACAACCCAAAATTACTGAAAATGGCTCTTTTAGCCCTTAATATTGATCTCAACTCTCCTAAAAACACAAAAATATCATCAACTTCAGAAGTGCTTGTATCTTAAGATACAAAACGTTAAATAACAGTTTTTTTCTAATTTTATTTTAGAATGCTGGTTCTGAATACGCTCAACTTCAAAATGCAAATTTCAAAATGAACGTAATGAGGATTTAAAACACTCATAGAGTTTTTACGTTCATTTGAATCCAAGAACATGTAATGTGTTTTAAACCTTTTTTGAAGTATGTCTGTTTAACTATATTATGTATCCTAGGATCGGAAAGGTTTTTGTATCCTAGGACACGAAGTGCTTGTGTATCTTTGAATTTGAAATGAGTTTGGCTCATACGTTTCAAATTTGACTGTTATTTGCAAATGTTCATTTTTCTGATTGTTAATGTCTGTATTGATTCATATAGGTACTTATAGGCATGACCGAACTTCCGATTGATATGAAATCAACCATATTTGAACCTGACATTGTGTGTGTGGTAATGAAAGTACAATTTTTTGATATCTGTCATATATATGATATATAAAAGCATTTAAAAATTTGCATTCCGAAGTTGAGCATGTTCAGAACCTGCAGTTCGAAATAAAATAAAACTGTTATTTTGAACCTATGATAATACATATCATTTTGGATCCTACGATACAATATGTTACAACATTTTTGTATATTTGGATTCAAAAGCTTCTAAATCTAAATTGGGAATATGTTTAGATTTTTGGTAGCCTGAGAGCAATATAAATGGTGGTTAGAAGAATAATTTTTAAAATTATTTATAAATAAAATGAGCATAATGGATTAAAATAAACAATTTAGAGATAACAAAAGACATGACACCTAATGCCTGCATATTAGATGTAATGTTCCTAACAACTGAACTGAATTTACGGGACGGATAAAGACGACCATATAACATGGTAGATAAATGAATTCTTATTTCATTTTGTTTTATGATTCATCCAATCCAATAATCTTTCATCATCTTAAGTACTTAATCATAATTTTCCTTAGACTTTTCCCTCAAATTTAATCAAGTACTTAATCATAATTTTTATCTATGTTACAAGATAATATGATCAAACAAATCTTTTTCAACAGCTACATCTTCTAAGTTCTATGCAGCACAATTGTCAAAAAAGTTCTATGCATCACAATGATGTATAATATACTAATACTATATTGCCACCAACCGCAAGTTCTACTGCACATGATTCATGTTCTTGTGCTCTTGTAAACATTATTTTAAGTTCTGCATCTCATTCCCTCTTTTTTGTCTTTTAGCCCCATTTGATAATCACAACTAGAATAGAAGAATAGCATATGTAAAGAAAAACAATAACTCTATAGTCTATGCACATATGTAAGGTTTTAAATCACACACAAATTTGCATCGCACTCTTTAATATTATAGATCAAATACACCGATACGACCATAATCGTGGTCATATTGCAGTCGTGAAGACGTAAAAAATATACTTAACCAAAAGTATTATTATTTGAAGGTCTAAGATATCAACTAAAAGAAGGTGAAGCGTTGAACAAGTATAAATAAGGAGGTCGAGAATTTGATATTGATATATAACAAAACCCCGCCCTAACAAATTAAGCACTAACTTTTGTTTAAGAAAAATATACACATTATTAGATCAAGATATGAAAGTATAATGTTTGTCAAAAAAAGAAATATGAAAGTATAATGTTTGTCATAAATTAATTAATAACCGAAGTTTGATATTGAATACTTAAGACAAAACAAAAACAAGAATGAATACTTAAGACATACTTGTTTAAGGGGTTACTAATTAATCAACAATGAGAATTAAGAAACACTAATTAAAAGAAGGAGCAACAACAACAGAAGAATAAACCTTAGAACTTCCAAAAGATATTCCATTACACCCTAACGCAGAACCTTCACCATCATGAGGAATAGAACAAACAATAGTTTCTTCGACAATCGCGTCGAGTTGATCATTCTTCCATGGCATCATGACAGTAGAATAAACAGAAGAAGAGCATGAAACTGCATGGTTTCTCATCACTGCATGCTTAAGAAGCTGAAAAGCTCTAGGATTCTTCCCTAAAATAGTAAAATCTTGATCATGAGTGTTTGGAAAATTTGTTTTGGCATTTTTTCCTCTAAGAAGCCTTGCAGCAGAATCATAAGACAGAGCAGCATCTTCTGCTCTGTCAAAAGTTCCTAACCAAAGTCTTAGTTTCTGTGATGAGTCTTTGATCTCAGCTATCCATCTTCCTGATGGTCTTTGTCTTACTCCTAGATACTTTTTTTGATGACCCTTGTTTGATATTTTTGGAATTTTCTTAATAGTGCTACTTTTTTTCTTTTCATTGGATTTATTATCTATCTCATGAGTTTGATGAGTTTGGTTTGGAAGGTTTGAGGTGTCTTTGGTTTCCATTAGAGTTGGAGAAAAAGGTTGGTTTATGAAAAGAAGTTGATGAATGAATGATTGATTGATTACTAACATATTAAAGGATTATGTAATGTAACCATGAGGTTGATGAATGAGGAAATTAATAATATTTTTGTCTTATATGGTTTTGTTTTGTTTTTTTTTTTACAATATTAAACTTGGATAGTGCGTGTTTGAACTGATGGTAAAATTAACAGAATTACGATGAGTCGTGATTCGAGAAACTATACTTTGAATTTGTAAAAAATTATGGTGTCATACTGACTTTTTTAAGTTCAACATCAATTTAAACATAAGGCAAATGTTAAACATAAACTTATTCACTATTATAAGACTCATTTTTGAAATTTTCTTGTTCTTTGCGATGAGAATATCTTTCAAAAGCTCCCGTGAGCATAATTTAATTGGTAAGAAAATCACATTTTATATGCAAAAATTGAAATTTGAATTCCGCATTTCACTCATTCATCTTTAAGATTGAAATTCTAGCAACTAAACTATTTGACAAAAAAAATATCTTTCAAAATTCCACATATGTTAATATATCTTCTATATACAAAATGCTTCTATTTAATTTACAATTAGGAAACACTTTTTTATTTTACTCTATGATATTCAAAGAAATTTATAAATATTTTTGACAAATACTTTGATTGTGATAAACACAACTAAACTAAAATGTGATTTGTAAGGAGAATGGGTGAATAATATATACATAATAATGTCATAAAATATAATGTAAGAGGTTTGATATTTCACACATTCTCTATTTTCCATGTCACATTCATATTCTCTCTTATTTTGTCTTTTATTCATCATATAATTCATCACTTTTTTTTTAATTCTTTTTCTTTTCTAATATATATTTTTTACACCACTTTAAACCCTATCATAGAGTGTGACATAGTCATTATCTTTTGTTGTTAGGGAAAGAAATAAAAAATAAGACAAGTCTTGTTCTTTACTCCTCCCATCTACACCCATACGACAAATTAAAATACAATAGGTAGAAATTATAAGATCAAATCTTACACGAATACAGTGTTTAATTATTAGTTATTAGTTATAATTAATCAAAAACTTAAGATATAATAAAAGTATCAAAACAGAACATTAGTTGTGCTCAATATTTTTCTTTGAGCAAGAATATTCGAATTTCGTAAGTATTTTTATAACAATACTATCAATGAATATGGGAGTTGATTTAAAATTTATTTAATACTTTATTTAAGCCATAATTTCTCTTTCGATCACCAAGCATTTCTATTGTGCTTTTGTTTCTCACTTTTGTTTTGAACTATTTTAATCTATAATTTTTCTTCCTTTTTTCGATAAATGGTTTCTAAGTACTTCTACTTTTAATATCTAAGTGTCCGTTTGGCTCGACTTAACTTCTACTTTTCTATTTCTTTAAAATGAAATAGAGAAGTATAAAATTGAATTTAACCATATTTCTCCTTAAAAGTATTAGAGAAATGAAGTAAAGAAATAAAAAATAAAAAGAAGTAGAGTCAATTTCTTTAAAATGAAATAGAGAAGTATAAAATTGAATTTAACCATATTTCTCCTTAAAAGTATTAGAGAAATGAAGTAAAGAAATAAAAAATAAAAAGAAGTAGAGTCAAACACAATTTTTTCCTACTTTACTATTTTTAAGGAGAAGAAACAAAATAAAAAATAAGCCGGGTCAAACGGGCACTAAGTATATGGTGACAAGTCCTCTATAAATTTTAACATTATTGTATACCTAAACCAGACAGTGTCATGTCATCTAAACGCTATTAGGTTGTCCGATTTGATACTAACTAACTATTAACTACTAATCAAAACAAAAACAAAGTAGGAAATCAAAATCACAATATATAGTACTATAACTATAGGACACAGACGTCAAAAAAAACACTATAGGACACATATTGCATTTGCATGTATGCATATTTATTTATGCATTTATTATTGAACTCCATGAGGGTAGATAAGAAAGTAGGGCATGATGGTACTTTTGAACCCATACATTACTACTAGAATGAGATATCTTGTTATGGTTAAGAAAAATCCAAGGGAATGACTGTGACGTATATAAGGTATGGTATTATTGTGGTTAATATATTTGAAAATGAACTGTGTTTGCTTGACAAGTACCCCCATAAGCAAAATTCCAACAGCCTCCAAACAAATTCCACACCTCAAAAGCCCGAAAACAAACAGAACCCACATGCTACATTTAACATTAAAAATTAATATTTGAATATTTGTCACATTTTGGGTGTCTCTGTTTGGCATATTTAGTTATTCCAAGTATGCTCTTGGCAATTATACAAAGTATACAATTAACAACCTCTTAATTCTGACGCACTGCGAATTGAATCAGTATCAATAGCTTTTCTTGTTGGATTATCTTAAATTGTGTTTATGACATTCTATTTTATAGCTGATCAGATTGTAATTTTTTGCTTAGGTTCTGTTCTAGTAAATAACAATCGAAGAAGAAAAATAAGCATAATTACGGTACAAAAATATAATATGGAAAAGAAAATCTTATTTGAGACAAACACGACATCTTATATTTTATTCTTTGATTTATATTAAAAAATTAATTATATGTGTTTTTAAATTCTTATTGGATGTGTCGAAATGTTAAGTGTTGGATTTGTGTTGAAGTGAGTTTCTCAACGTGGAAATTCTAAACCCGAGAAAAAATAATTGTGAAATTTTTTTACAGCACATAAACTTCTTTCATTGTCTAAGTAATGTTTATTAGTGTATTTTCTAGTGGTTTGGAAGCTTAGTCTAAGAATGTTTTTCTAAGAATGAGATTAGAGGTGCACCTCTATTAGGTAGTGTATGTTTTAGTATTTTTCATTAATGTTCCGCCTATATACGGCATATTTGTCTTGTAATTTCGCCTATATACAGCATATTTGTCTTGTAGTTTCTCTTTGACCAATCTTTATTTGTTTTATATAGAAATATAATTCTTATTAATAATATATTCGTTGTTAAATAAAAAAACCACAAACAACCATGTTATTGGGAGATAACATATGGTGCAAATTTTACAGGGAGATATTTTTCAATATGAACAATGGAGTGGGCGAAGAGCAACCGTCGTATAATGGAACTCAACTTCTAGTAAGATTTTTTTTTTTCTTTCTGATTTTCCATGGTTTTTTTCACAATGGGCTGAGAGCCCGAGACATAGTTTTTTGGGCTTAAGTGTTAACCATTGAGGCCCAAATTCTTGTCTTGTAATTGGATTCCATTTCCACAGCCCCACCACTTTTTGGAAAATTTCGTTTTATGCTCTCCAACTCAAGGTGGGACATGGGAGAGTGATTAAAACTATTTATAAACTAATAATTACAAAAAGCAAAGGAAAAAGACAGGACAAAAAATGTGTTCTCTTAGTAAAGAGAGAGTCTTGCATAATTGGAATTTGGAACAGACCAATGCAAAACATTAAAATCATATCTAGCTAGATGTTACACAAGAAAATTGAATTATAATCACACATCACACATACATATTCAAGTTCAATATTTTTTATGGGTCAGTTAGGTTAGTAGATATAATCTCACCTCTTGTAAATAAATGAATATATCATAATTCGATTTTAATCTCATTACATAATGTACAAGTATTTATCAATTGAACTATACTCGTATCATAAGTTCAATCTACCAATGAGAATATTGGAAAATATTCTCTCCCAAAACAAAAGTTCCACGTAGATTTGGTGATGATGATGTTTTCAAATCTCAAACATAGATGTTACATAAGTGAACACAAAAAAGTGGTAGAATCTTAGGATTTCAACCACACATCTCTCATCACACTCACACAACACAACTTCACTTCATTGTTCTATCATCAAACAACCAACCACCAACAACTAACAATGGCAATGGAGATTACAGCTATGGCTTCACTACCAACAACAACAAGAACCTCTCTTCCATCTCCTTCCACTTCACCTCACACAATCACAACCTTCTCAAAACCTCAACTTAGACGCATATCATTACCAACTTCAACCACCATTTCACTACTTTCTCTCTTCACTCCTCCAAATGAAGCTAAAGCTGCTGTTAACTTCTCAAAAGACCAAATTGTTTCTTCTATCACCCAAGTAAGTTTTTCTCTCAAAGTTTCAAACTTTAACAAGTTTCATCAATCTAGTACCATACCCAGTTGGTAAAATTGCATTTTTGTTTTTGTAGGTGGAACAGACTATTGATCAGGTTCAAGTTGTAGGTTCTGGTTTTTTGGACTCAGCACAACGTGTTGCTGAAGCTATAGGGAATGTTTTGAAGCCTGGAATCGATGCGGCGTTGCCAATTGTACAGCAAGCTGGTCAAGAGGCTGTGAAAATTGCTTCTCCTGCTTTATCAGAGGCTTCCAAGAAAGCTCAAGAATCACTCCAAAACTCTGGTTTTGATACTCAACCTGTTTTCTCTGCTGCTAAGGTTTGCTTAATTTATTGAATTTTTCTATTTTTTGAGACCAGTTTTCTGTTGATTGATAAAGATATTTGCTTTGCTTATTGCTACCAATTCTTGCATGTTTTGTTTGATGTTGGCAAATTACATTAGAAGTATTTCTGTATAGACAAATGGACTTTGATTGTATGTTTCGCACATTCCTTAAGTCTGCTAGCCAAACTAAGTCCGAATGTTGGATAGACTCTGATACCATATTAGAAATTTGGGTTGGGCTTAACTCAATCCTACAAAACTGACATGACATGTATGGTGAGGACTACCAACCACTTATAAAACACATCTTGGGGCATTATCTCATACAATGCGTGACTCTTAACGGTCTCTAATTACATGTTTTAAAGTACTCATGATAAGTATCGTCCAGATAAATTAACTTTTGTCAAACTTGCGTTTCTGAAAAGTTACTTAAACAGTTAAACATAAATCACATTGGAGTAAACTCATTTTAATCAAAATTAATTTTGCAGAACGAGGCTTAATCAAATATAGTTTTGCAAACTTTTTGCCAACTTGAAATTGCTTCCTAAAACATTCTCTTTTACGTCGCTGCTGGTTTATGCATTGTGATTAGTGAATGGAAAACAAAAATCATGGGGATAAATGTTTATACTTCCATGTGGCTTTGGAGACATTTGAATTGATATAATAACCTGTGAAATGAAAAACTTTGAAATTTTGAATTATTCTTTTCAAATGTTCAACTAGGTGCTGCTATACATCATAGAGAACTTCCTTAGGCTATGTAACTAATAAATGAAAAGATGAACTTATTATGCACAGTCCCTTGCATGCTGTTATTACTGTTCTTCAAATGACAATTCAACACATAAATGTAATCATTTTAAATTTAACTGAAATTTTTAATCCACATAATATATTATTAACAACAAAAACAGTACTTAAGCTTTCAAGGAGTTACTTTCACCGTTTAGATAATTTGCTTGATATTTGAAGAACCAAGTTACTCTATCAACCTGATCCGGATACAATATTTGATTTCAGACAGTGGCAGATGCTGCGCAACAAACAACTCAGGCGATTGAAGGTGCCAAGCCAATAGCCTCATCAACCTTTCAAACCATATCTACTTCAGATCCTACTGTGATTGCTGGAACAGCTGGTGCCCTATTTGTTGCGTATCTCTTGTTTCCTCCAATCTGGTCTATCATTTCCTTCAATTTTCGCGGCTACAAAGGTACTACTGACACTGTTAACATGTTTCGATGCAAATTTTTTGTGCTTTATGGCTACACAAAGTCATTGTACTTGTGAATTTTCAAGCGCTTTATGTCAAAGATAAATTTTCTTTGGCTGATACATGTGCATTCTAATACTAATTTGTAGGAGACCTTACCCCGGCTCAAACACTTGATTTGTTATCAACACAAAACTACGTCTTGATTGATATTAGGTCAGAGAAGGATAAGGACAAGGCTGGTATTCCTCGTCTTCCCTCTAGTGCTAAAAACAAGATGATTGCCATTCCGTAAGTGCCTTCCCTCTAGTACTTCTACTACAACTTGTATTCAAATTCGTGTAGAAATCACACAGTTGATGCAGTCATGCAATCTTAGTCCTAGACCGTCAAATCATGATCAGACTGCTAACATTCTTGCTAAAACAAGGTTCATAATGGTAACGGCATGGTTGTGTAAATCAGAATGCATGACTGTTTGAATGAAAAAATCCAACACGAATTTTACTCGCTTATTTATATGATGATCCACCTGTTGGAATAAGTTGGAATTGGTTACAGTACAAGTTGGTGAGTATTAATTGCAAGTTAGTTAAGATTTGTTAGCTTAGTTAGAATCAATTTATAAAGTAGTATTAGTCTATACTCATTATTATAATCAATTTTTCTCATTTTATCAATTTCAAATAATCATAGCATGAGCAATTGAGCATCAATTGTTGTGGTTTTTAATTTAACTCAGATTGGAAGAAGTGCCAAGCAAGATAAAAGGCCTAGTGAGGAATGTGAAGAGAGTGGAATCTGAAATAGCAGCATTAAAGATTTCATATTTGAAGAAAATCAACAAAGGCACAAACATTGTGATCTTGGACTCGTAAGTTTCGTTCCAAATCTTTGCTATTATAAACTAAATTCTCAGTTCACTATGTGCTAGATGATTATCTATAAAACACTGACACAAGTACGAACACTAGACACAACACTCTCACATCAACACCAATAATAATATGAGAAAATAGATTATTGAATGTAACCACGCGTATCTGTGTCACATGTTGAACATGACACACTTTCAATATTTATTAACTTCCTGTGAGTCTTGGACAATATTTATTATATAGGTACTCGGACTCGGCAAAGATAGTTGCAAGAACGCTAACGGGGCTTGGATTTAAGAATACATATATAGTTGGTGATGGATTTTCTGGAGGCAAAGGGTGGTTACAAAGTAGATTAGGAACGGATTCATATAAATTTTCGTTTGCGGAGATCTTGTCCCCATCAAGAATCATCCCTGCAGGTAGTAGAAGTTTCGGAACAACTAGCAGGCAATCTAGTCAGAAACTTCTTCCTGGGGCTGACTAAGGCTCTCTTTCTTTTTTCTCACTCAACATTGAACTCTCTCAAATATATATATGTGAATGTGCCTTGATTAATCAAGTCTTCCAAATTATATTCATTTGATTGCTTCTTATTATATATGAGATATTTGAATGTGGTTTTTGAAATTATGAGATTTTTTTTATATTTAGTGTCTGACACGTCTCAAATAGAATTATCTTACCGATTGAGATGAAACCTATAAAAAAAAAAAACGTTTGATCCGCAACACACACACACACACATATATATATATATATGGGTTATACCTTACTCTCTCTATGTCAAAGTATAAGAGAAAAAAAAAACACTCTTTAAGAAAAGTAATCACATAATTTGCATGAAGAATTTTTGGTGTTTTCATAAAATTGTCTTGCAAATATATGAAAACAATTTTAGTTAGGCGGAGGACATAATATCGTTGAATAGATTGAATCAAATTCTTGGTTAAACAACAGTTCAACCAATGTCAAAAAAGAAAAAAAAAACAATTCAACCAATTTTTACTTTTGTATTTATTTTTTATCTTGTTCAACTATGATTAAATATAAATTAATTGAATAATGACTCAAAGTTTCAACGATTCAATATCTGATTTTTGAAACATTTTTAACTAATAATTAATATGGTTAATTTTTTCGTATAATAAATTGTTATTAACTATTTATATAAAAATTACTAAAATATAATAAGACGGATACGTAAATGTTTTAGTTCATTAAAAACAAGTATTGAGGAAATATACAACATCAAACAGACAACTACTTCATAAATGAGCTAATGACCCAACCATACATTTGTAGGGTTTTCTCCTTTTAACGATAGATATTCTTTCGGGAGAGGTATGAGCTAACGAGGCATGGGTTCTATTGGAATTGGTATCTAAAGGAAAATTGGGCCTTTATTACTTGGATTATATTCGCAATTTATTTACATACTAGAAAAAATAAATAACAAACTAGAAGGATAAGTTCTTCAACATTGGCCTCTATTGGATTTTTTGGGTCTTTAATCCTATAAATAATAAAACTATTGACGACTTTCTTATACTATAGTCTTTTGTTCCAGTTGAACACATCCAATAATTGGTGTTTAGTATGTTATTTCGAAGTGCACCGATGTTTAGGAAAGACACGGAACAAATGACATTCTTGTCATTTGGACCGGAGGAGAAAAACAAATTTAATTAGAACTAGTAAAATATACGTTCGCACGGGTACTCATTTGTGTGGATGATTTATTTTAGTTTATATTTTTATCACCCAAAATTTATCTCATATATAATAGTTATTTTTAAATTTTATCAACGAATTTTTATTTCACGTTTAATAGTTGTTTAATTTTTTTTGTCAATGACAATTTTTCCCGATATATAATATTATATTCCTTTTGTCAAAAAAATAAATAAATAATATTATACTCCTAAAAAAATTGTTTTTGGTAAGCAAATACACATATCATTGTTTTCCTTACCCTTGTAATTAATCATATTATATAAAATTTGACCTAAAAGTGTGTTTTTGCCTGTTCATTTTAATTTTAATTTTACTGTATATATGTGTATATTTTTTTACAATTATATTTTATATAAATATTTTATATCATTTCATACTTTTATAATTGGTGTCTTGTTTATAAAAAAAAATGGCGTCTTATGACAATATAAAATTCAAACACAAATTAAATACAAAAGAATAGTGAATAGATTGAATTAACTCATTTTGATAAAATAAAAGAACTCTCTTTGAAAAAGAAAAGGAATGGATAGTGGATAGTTTTTTATTTTGATTTTTTTTTCTTATGATTTAAAAATTAAATAAAAAATGGATAGTGGTATTTTTTTCAACCATTTTCTTTGGACATGCTTTAAAACAAATATGAGCAAATAGTAACATCAAATAATTTTTTATCAAAAAAAGAGAGTGAATTGGGTTCTCATAAAGGGAAATGAAGTATGAACATGAAAATTTGATTTATTAATAGAATAAAATTTATGTACATTTTTTAGGTATTTCTCGTATGATTCTTAACATAACAAACTATGATTTCCTTAAATCTATATTTTCTTAAAGTTTGTTATAACTACAAAAAATAAATTTTACATTAAGAACCTTACGAAAAGTATCTAAAGTAATGCACCTTATAAATTTTATTAGTCTACTAGAGTACCGGAAGAAACAACCAATCAATAATGTTTCAGAACCACAAGAGAGAGATGCCACATTTGCACCCAAAACTTTAAGGTATTAAGTTCATGTGTTACCTCTCTTAGAGAATTAAAAGTAAAAGGTTCAAATGTTTATTAGGACCAAAAACATATTTAACTCTATATTTTAGGAAAATAATATTTCTTACATTGTATGCATGACTCCAAAAAACATATTTAATTAGATATAAACTTGCATGTGTTGCGTAAGTGCTTATATAAATATTTGTCATCTAAAAATTATGAAATATTTCATACAAAATTAGTTTGTCCATAGCCATTGGTTGTGTTAGAAATCTAAGTCGCTTAAACAGTTTGAAGTTGTTCGGGGAATGATATTTCACCATAAAATATTATATTGTCATTTGTAAGCCAATAGTTTGGTGTGATTCTATCTAGTTGAGATCACACTCTTGAATAATTTTAAAAAATTGGAAAATGTTTAAGCACTTTAAATAGTACTCCATTTGTCCTACAATAATTTGCCCATATGATACATAAAGGTGAACAAAAAAAGGTGAATTTAGATTATTAAAAATGTTGAAAGAAAAAAAAATAAGAGAGATAAAAGAAAATAGAAAAAAAATTAAAAAGAAAATAATAATAATAAAAAAATTAAAGTAATAGTTAAAATGATGTATTTGTCTTTTTTTTTGTTGATAAAATGACATATTTCTCTTTTTTTTTTTGTTGATAAAATGACATATTTGTCTTTAAATAGAGTTGATTATATTCATTTGAAGGAAGGACAATAATGTAATGTTATAGGTAATCAAAATTTATATATTGATTTTATTCAACCTTTATGTATCATTATTTTTGGGTCTGTTTGCGCCTCCACCCCGTTTGTAATTATATGTGAGTTATACTTGTTAATTTCGACTCAAATGGTCAAAATTAGCCACCTCATATATATATATATATATATATATATACACACACACACACAAAGAGGATACAATATTTAAGCTGGCTTTTTCCCTTCCAAAAATATTCTTACATATAATAAAAGGAAAACTCTATAATACCCTAAGCAGTTTTTTTTAACCATTATTCTTTAATTTCCAAACCAACCACACACTATCGGTTTCTATTCATTTGTTCCATTCTTTTACTCTACACGTCTTCTCCATATTTCTTCAACAATATTCATATTTAATCCTGTTTTCTTCATTTTTTTTTTTTACCTTAATACATATATGAATACAAAACATGCCACATTTTGTTGGTGCCTTTTATCGTTTTTGCCGATCAAAATGGAAGCAAAAATAGACTTTGCCTTGCATTAATGTTCTTCACATATCTATACACATAAGGCAAGTGCTCTCCAGAATTAAAATACACGCTCAAGGATGGTTTGAGAATTGCAAAATAAACATAGATAAAACGAGGACGGAGTGGGGTGCATGCATTAGCTTTTGGTTACTAATTTAATTGTTTTTACTTTTAGATAAAATTATTGTTTTTTCACATAATGTCATTTGTTAGATGCAGATGTGAAACTTTGATTAACAGAGTTTATGGGTTTTTTAATCACCGAATGGAAATCTATTCCAGACGCAAAGAGTGTCAGTAATGATTTCTTTTTCAACTTACTACAATGTTTTTCATTTTGGTACATCATTTGTCTCATTTTCTTCTTTATGCTATTAAATAACTGATGGTCTTTTTTATTTTCCCAATATGAACGGATACGACACTAGATCTTAGCCAAAAGAATTTGATATTAGTTTTTCTGCTAAATTCTAATTTATTGCTGTGGGATTTATTGATTTAATTGTGATTTTCAGTTGAGCTATATATCATGACATGCTTTAATCATTATGAAGGTAAATTAAAAATGATATTTGTTTCCCCTAATGCTTTAATTCAACGTCTCTATGTGACTTAAATTTGTTATTTTTTCAAAAGTCATTTATTCATATAAAAATGTGCGAAAAACTCATAATAATCTTCAACATATAAGTTAACATAATAGAAAATATGTATCACAGAAACGAGCACAAAATGTGCCCATTTGACCAGCTAGTGTGTATATATATATATATATATATATATATATATATATATATATATATATATATTATTTTATTTTTTCTTACCAAAAATTAAACTTCAATATTTATTTTAAATAAAAATAACTACCAAAGGTCGAGGGTTCGATCCTTATATGAAATAACTTTAAATTTTTAGATCAGTTATTTCAAAGGTGCCTCTAATTTAATCTATCAAAGAAAATATTCAGTGAACACCCAATTAAAAAAAAAAAAAAAACTAAACAGAGGCAATTGGGCAAAGATAATTTAAAAATGGGATATGCAGTAGTTTAGTTTGCACACGGTGCACTTTAGCGAAGGAGGAGGGTCACACTAAAATAAACACGTAATCTGCTATCGTCGTTGTTCTTCCCTCCCACCCTCTCGCGGAACGAAACGAAGCCGTTCCATTTCCCGGCAACTCCAAAACATGCTCTTCAATTAGGGTTTCATAACTCTTCTCAATATTCACTCTCTTAATTTCAATAAATAACGCTTAAACATGGTTTCTCTTTCACTTTCATCTCCCAATTTCACCACCGCTTACCTCGCCAAAAAATTGTACTTCTTATATCCATAATTCATCAATTAGCTTCAATTTTCAGATTAATTAGTAATATAATTTTCATTTTGATGGTTTTAGATTCTTAATTTGATTTTTCTTTTCGTTTTAATGAATTTGGCTTCTTTTTTTTTCAGGCCCCTCCGGGAAAATACACGGAAGCTGACAAGATTTTCCGATGCTTCGTTTCGTGTTAGGTGTTCCGTGGATACGCCCTATGGAGGTATGACCTACATGTTTTATCTTGAATTGATCATTTATGTGAATATTCCTGTGTATGAATGAAAATTTTGACAAAATTGGTCATATACTCATATGTGTCATCAACATAGTTTATATATTAATGAATAATCGATCAATTTAGTCCCGATAGTGTATCGCTCTTTATCCTATTTAGTGTCTAAGCTCTATAAATAGAGTAAGTAGTCGCTTAAGTATATGAAAGAAATCCGTCAATTTAGACCATAATGTTCTATCGTGTATTGAGCTCAAAGATAACAATCAGAAGATGTCACATTAATTCGATGGTGTGTTAAGCTCGAAGATAAGCTGTTTATCATTGAAACTCTCTTGATATATTGAAATTTCAATTTGCTAGAATTTTATCTTTATTTATACAACGTTCAACATTATTCCCTAAACATTTTGTAATGCATGCTGAGAAGCAAAGAAGGCTCTGATAAGTATGCTTGTAGGCTATTTTTTGCGGAGGGGGAGTTAGTACTCAGCTATGAAGCACGGACATTGACACGTCAACACGGATAAAATTTTGATAAAATAATATAATTCAATAATGTAACCATAAGGGTCGTGTCGGTGTCGGACACCGGGAGTGTCTGTGCTTCATAGGTACTTAGTTGCAAAAGGCCAAGCTAAGCAGGATAACATTTCAGGAAACAAAGTAAAGTAAATTCAACTGTAAGGGTAGAGGGAAGGCAAGTTGGGAATTGGGGGACTATAAAAGTTCCATCGAATAGGGAGAGTCGGAGAGTGCACATGAACAGCCAAAAAATTAGAATTGCACTTTCATTCTCCAAATTTGGTTGGAGCCAACTGTGTCTCAGAGATTGACAGAGTTTATATTCCTTTCTTGGGAAAGAATCTTTTACTAGCTGTGTCCTTCTCTGGTAGCTAGTTGGATGGTTTCATTGGTTTGAAATATCCTTAGCTTTAACATGATTTTTGGATCAGTGCATCATGGTTCATATAAAATCGTTTAAGTATGTGTTTATGCTACTTAGCTACACTTCTCTGTCTTCTATTTTCCACCTTATGGATTAAATGAATTTATTTTCTATAGGTAATGTCTCAAAATTCCCCCGAGTCAGTGTTTGGGATCCTTACAAACGCCTTGGTGTTAGCCACGATGCTTCTGAAGAAGAAATTTGGGGGTCAAGAAATTTTCTGTTGCAACAATATGCTGGACATGAGAGGAGTGTAGAATCGATAGAAGCCGCATTTGAAAAAATATTGATGACTAGCTTCATACAGAGGAGGAAAACAAAAATCAATTTGAAAAGCAAGTTGAAAAAGAAAGTAGAGGAGTCCCCACCATGGATCAAGAGTGTGCTAAACATTGTTGAATTTCCACCAAGTGAAATTATCCTTAGAAGATTGTTTCTCTTTGCCTTCATGGGTGGCTGGAGCATTATGAATTCAGCTGAAACTGGACCTGCTTTTCAGGTTTGCTTTGAATTCCTTTATTTATTTTTGTTCAGATTATAATCAAATGCACAGCTCTTGAAAATAAAACTGTATTTTACATATATAAAAAAGGATAATAGGAAATTGCAACTATGCCACTTGAAAATTATTCCACCTAAAATTTTAAAAGGAAAGTGGAAACCAAATTATGTGTTCACCTGGCCCTTATGTTACTTTCTCAAGCCGTGGATGTATCAGAGTGATTCTATTTGCCAGTGTATGAAGGCATTAAGGTGAATGTGTTCAAAGTTCGAACTATTTAATCTTATAGTTCATGTATTGTTGGTGTTTTGTCGGTGGACATTATTAAAAAATAATTGTGGTTGTTCTGTTTTTGCCTCTCGACTTTCTGCTTCCACCATTTGCCTGCATAATTGCATATTAACAGTGCTGTTCTTGCTGTAGGTGGCAATCTCTTTGGCTGCTTGCATATACTTCCTTAATGAAAAGACAAAGAGCTTGGCTAGAGCGTTCATTATCGGGTAAGTAGTATAACTTTCTTTGACTTGTATTTTTCATTTAATTTTTGTTTATTAAGTATTAATCGTCTATTTTCCTTTATTGCACAATTATAGGTTTGGAGCTCTCGTGGCCGGATGGGTCTCTGGTTCATTGCTGGTACCCAATATTCCAACAATATTGCTGCGCCCGACTTGGACCCTTGAACTCTTAACATCATTAGTTGTTTACTTTTTCTTGTTCGTTGGTTGTACTTTTTTCAAGTGAAGTAACAACTATTCTTCCATAGTTTCATTCAATGTACTGTACTATTGATGAGTTTCTAGGTGATCAAACTCCATATATTTTGAGTTAGCTAAGATATTACTGAGCCTATTACTGTTAGCATAGTGAGCCTTGGTTTTTTTACCTAAATTTCGGTTAGTTCAGACTTTTGTAAAATTTCATCTCTAGTAAAGGTTGATCTGAAACTAATTAAAACAAAAATGAAGTATGAATGGAATTTGAAAGTTGATGCTGGCATCAATTGACACAGGTACGGAGATTAAATTGAGTACTAAATAGATTGAAAAGAGAAACATGTAAACAAAAAACAAAAAAAGATTGAGAAGGGAACAAATTGAAAAAAAAAGAAGAGAGAATCATTGTTCTTATCATGTGTTATTGATTGAGTAAAAAATAAAATCATATCTTGTTAATTTTAAATTAAACTCCACCCCATGATGAAAATTTTAACTGATGATGAGATAAGATAGGACATGTGATAGATTTAAGTTATACAACAGTTCAAACTTCAAAAGAGTAATTAAACATGGAAAGAAAAAAAAGAGTGATTGCTATTCTATCATTATGTCTCATGATCATACATCATACAGCATGCTATAAGATAATCCATTATAGCATGTTTCCCCTTTGATCATAGAATAAGATCAGTTTTATGTATCAATCTATATCCATCAAAACCATATAATAAAAATTAGTTGTTATCTGTAAAATCTTCTCTTTGTTATCTATAATTTTTGTTCATAAAATATTATAAAAATTGAACTAGGCTAAAAAATAATATAAAAATTGAATTATTGTTGTCAATGAGATTCGAACAACAAAAATTAGTTAAAAAAAATCTCTACAAAATCAAAATACAAAATTTTTTTTTATAGAAACTCTAATTAAATGACACATAAACAATTTATCTTCAGAATGCACGAGAGAATTCCGTAGAACTATCATAATATATATAATGAAGATATTAAAGATCTACACATAGGGTGAGAAACAAAAAGGAGTGTCTCATGATGTTTTCAAGTCTTAATATACACATAGAGTGAGAAACAAAAAGGAGTGTTTCATGATGTTATGTTAAATTTCAAAGAAATAGTACTTCATCCGTCTCGGAATTGTAGTACTTTTGCGATTTTACTTTTCTCTCAGAACAATAGTTTTTTTATAAGACTATTGTGTCTATGTTTTTATCCTACTGTTGTTCGTCAACTTTTGGCTCACAAAACTGTTTTTTGGATTCTAATGGACCGATCACTTTTGATTCGAGATCGGAAGTTAGCGTCTAGTGATATCTTTTGTGTCGGGTTGATGTCTTCTCTAGTAGTCTGAAAGTTGAGGAATGTCTTTCTCAGAATGAGATTAGAAGTAGACCACAATTAGGTGGTGTTTGTTTTGATATTAACACCGGTGTTCCGCTTATATACGACATATTTGTTTTGATATTAAACATGGACATCTTTGTTCAAAAGAGTAATTAAACATGGACAAAAAAAAAGTAATTACTATTCTATCATATTATGTCTCATGATCATACATCATACAGCTTGATATTATAGAATGTTTTCCTTTTTGCATCGGATCGGACTGAGATAATATTAATATAAGATAATCCATCATAGCATGTTTCCCTTATCTTGATCATAGAATAAGATCAAGCTATATCCATCAAAACCATATAATAAAATATACGTGAAAATATTATGGAGAATAAAATGTGATGAATATAAAGAAAAATACGATTAGTATATAACTAGGGGTGGGAATAGGCCAAGCCGAGTCGGGCTTTGTAAGGCCTGAGCCTGACCTTCTTCGAATTTATGAAGCCTAAAGCCTAGCCTATTAGCTGTGATGAGCTTTTTTTTAAGCCTGGCCTGGCCTTTTTAAAAGCCTGATTTGACCTATAAGCCTATTTAAAAGCCTATTTTACATTGAGATTTTTTTTTTTTAAAATATTCATATTGAGACCTTTTAATATTTTGTTTTGTCTATTATAATGTAGGTTTATAAAAGTCTTTATATATCATTTGACCCATTTTTGAATCATAATGTTAATTTACAGTTACATTGTCCTAATATTAGAAAAAAAAATAACTTAAATACTCAATGGATTGAAAAGAAATAAAATTAGAATATCATCAAATACGTAAAAAAATAATTAAAATCATATATATACTATAAATAGGCCGATGATAGGCTTTGTAGGCTTTTTAATAAACCTAAGACCGACCTATGTAATTAAATAGGCTTTTTTAAAAGCCCGAACCTTGTCATTTTACTAAATAGGCCGAACCGAATCGAGCTTTTAATAGGCCGAGCCATAGGCCCCTGTCGGGTAGCCTGGCCTATTCCCACCCTTATATAACCATCAATATCATGCATATCAAAAGAAAACACTGCCAGTTTTGATATTTTATGGTTTAGACATTTGATCTATACAATTTCAAGAAAGTAAAACTAGTGAACTTTAAATAATTGATAAAAGAACTCCAACTCATGATCCCATCTACAATCTTCACACAACCTAATGTCATCATCTTCATCATCCAATAAAAGCCATCGACCTTTCTTCACTCTCCATCCTTTGCATGTTTCCTTGGATTTGCATAAAGGAGTTTGATTGCGCACCAACATCCCATTATTTTTCCACAAAAAATTTGTTAAATATTGCACCTTCTTTCTTGAATTCACAATACATTTGGATTTTCTCAAACAACGCATATACTCAAGTCCTTGTTTTCTTGACTCGTAATCTTCAGAACACAATAAGATCATACCATAAACGTACATTGCTTCTTTATGACCCTTTTGAACAGCAATCTTTAATCTATCAAGACCACCAATGTTCCCATTCGGATAATTAAAATATTCGCGCAATCCTTCTCGAAACAAGATTTCGACATTTTCACTTTCCTTGCAACGATTCAAAAAGGACAATGCTTTCTCATTAGGAAACCATTGTATCAATGGAATATTATCCAAAGAAGTTTTTTGATACACATAGTTTTGTTCCGTAACTTGAAGAAAATCTTTGCAACACATCTTGATGTTATGAAGGTCAACAAAAGATTGAGAGGCTATGCTTGCAACCATCTCAAGTAAGATGTCTTTTGGAAGTGATTGAATTGAAGCATGTCGTTTCTTGTTGCTTTCTCTCTTAGATATTCTTGATGCCATGTTCTTTGATAACTTGGAAAAACTCAATAACTTGAACACTTGGAGATGCAATGTGTGTATATATAGGGGTTTCAAATCCTAGTTTCCTGAATATTCGGTTTCTATCAAATCTAATTTAGATAGTTTAGTTAAAAAAAAAAAAAAATCTGATTTAGATAGAGTGCGAAACAAAAGGTGTGCCTCTCATGATTTTTAAGTTTCAATTTTTATTTGGTGACAACTTGTGTACCCCTTTTAAGATTTGGGGGTATTTACCCCCAACTACTATAAAAAGTTTTAAACGATATAATTTTTTATAAAATACACTGTTGGATTGAAAGTTTATATCATATAGATCATCTGTGTAAAATTTCAAATAAATCTAAAATCATTTGATATGTTATTGAGACATAAAGATTAACGGATTAACGGTGTTTAAGAAATCATAGAAATTGTTAATTTTGATGCGTCTCAATAATATATCAAATGATTTTAGATTTGTCTAAAATTTTATACAGATGATCTATATGATATAAACTTTTAATCCAACGGTATATTTTTTTAAAATTTATATCGCTTAAATATTTTTTAAGTGATTTGGGGTAAATGCCCCAAATCTTGTGGGGGTAGACAAGAATTTACCTTTTTATTTTATTTTTTGACCATGAAGTTTCAAAGATTTTATATTCTATTTCTTTGTATAATATTATCCGGTGATGCTTAGATTTTATATGTTTTTTTCGTAAAAAAAAAATTTATATCTTTTTAGTCTTTAGCAAGAGGTTTTTCTTTTCACTACAAGAGAATGTCAGATTAGCTACAAAAAATTTGCTGCAAACTGAGTTTGTAGTTAGTCTCTGTTAAAAAGCCTTCCATTCAACCGGTCAAATCTTTTTTCAACTTATTTACTTTTTTTTGTGTTTATTTTTCTTTTTTTATTAACTTCTTCTTCAGTTACCTTTTATTACTATTTTTAATAAATTAAAAAATTATTTGTAATAACTCAAAATCATCTTCTCAATTCAGAAACGCAGAATCACATCTCAGAATCGCCACTCAAAAATCATCGCAAGTTCTTCATCTCAAAAACGCAAGTCCTTCATCTTCATCGCGTTTCATCATCTTCATCGCGTTTTTTTCCTCTGAAGCTCTCAAAATCTTCATCGCGTCTTCATCATCGCATCTTCTTCCTCTAAAGCTCTCAAAATCAGAAACGAATTCATCTGAATCGATCTCACATGTTCTCCATCTGAATCGATCTCACATTTATCTCGCACAATCGCTTCCGCACAAAACCTAATTGCTCACTCAATCTCACATCTGAATCGCTAATTCATTGCTTCTCTGATTGATTTTCAACCGATTTTGCTACTTCGCCGCGTTTTCTTCGATCTAAGGTAATTGATTTCCTCTAGTTTATGGCTTTTGTGATTAATCAACTCGAATTCTTGATTTCAATTTTGATTTTGATTAGATGCATGTATGTGTGTATGTATATAAGTGTGTATGTTTATTTTGCAGAAAGATATGAATTCTGTTTTTCGTTGATCTATTCTTCGTGATTATGTTTCTTTCACAATATCTGAATTATGTTACGCGATTGTGATGTTTGGCTGTGTTGGATCAGTTTCGATTGAATTGGTGGCGAATTGAGAATGCGGCGGTGTTTGATGTAGTTTTAAGGAGGGAGGAGTTCTGCGGCATTTGCATTTCAGACAGCGAGAGGTATTTTCCATTTTGGTTTTGCTGAATTTTCATCATTGCTTCTGTTGCGTGTTTGATGCAAGCGTGTGTGCGCATATGCTGATATATGAAGTGATTTCGTGTAAGTGATTTTGTAAAACTGATTTTAGATAAAAATTAGTTGAATGTGAAGTGGTTTATGTTTGGATACATTTATTTAAGTATAAAAGTGAGCTGAACAAGAAATTTGAGTGTACGATTGGTTCCACTTTTAGAAGTTGCCCCAAAATAGATTGTAGAGATGTAGAATTGATTTTGACATGATTGGATTTTTTTGCCTCTAGAAGTGATTCTAACTGGAAACTAGTATTTGTAACTTCTGATACAAATTAAAAACTCACTTTACATATGTGTATACAAAATTAAACTACTATATATTTAACTTAATTTTAACTAAAATCAGTTATACAAAATCAATTAATATCACCACCACTAAACATAGTATAATGTTTGGAGTCAAAAGATGCAAATTCTAGCTTTAAGTTAGAATTACTTTTAGAGGCAAAATTAGTAATTTCAACTGACATCACCCTATCATGTAAAATCAATTTTGACTCTCCCTAGGTGAAATCAAACACACACACTTAGTGCAAGTTTGGTTCATTGGTGGAGAGAATGGATTTGGTTATAAGTAATGTTAATGTAATGTGATTTATGTTGGGATACAATGATGTAAAAGTGAGTCAACAATGAATTTGAGGTTAAAAATCACTTTTGGAGGCATCAATGTAAAATCTTTTACAATATGGAACTTGTAAATTGAATGTTGGTTGCATTCATGTTGGGATAGCTCAGTATTACATTTAAGGCTGAGGCCATAACCAACAACTATTGTCCTTCGCTATATGTTCACTCTTGCTGAAATGAGAGTTGGTATACTTAATTTTTCTTGTATCCTAGACACAATTATCACACTAGTACGTTGCTTAATTCACATGTGACCACAGCTGCTCATCATTTAGAAATAAACATCATTACTTTTTTATTTTATTTTGAAAGTTCTGACTTTGATATATATATATAAATAGCACTTGCATAGATCTTTCACTATTAACAATTATAGTAGGATTTCCTACTTCTAATAGTACAATCAATTTCAGTATGCTCTCTCAGGATTGCTATTTGTTGGTGCAATTTCTGATATTGTCTAATCTGTTCAGGCCAATGAAAATTTGCGCTTAGAACTAGAGGAAGATGTTAAAGAGGAATGCACAAAGCTTGGACCTATAGACGCAGTCAAGGTAATTAATTTATGTCTTAAAAGATTAACGTAATTAATACTTGTTTAAAATAAGATTAGATCCATGTAAATATCTAGGATCCATATAAATAAGAATATCATATCATATCCTACTTTTCGACTTTAACTTTTCAAGTTATGACATTCCAAGTAATATATCCAAGTCATATCATATCATATCTCATCTTTTTGCCGTTTAACTTTACTTATTGGCATTTTTCCACCTAAAATTCACTTTTATACAACATTGCTTGTCTTATAATTGTGCAATGAAATTTTCCTTAAAGTTAAGAGGTATTTTACTATCTCAAATCACACCCAAATTATTCTGTGATTTTATCCAACCTACTTGGGTAAGAGCAATCCCATCATCGTTATCCTAAAAAATTGTTTCTTCCACTTCTCCATTGGTATGATGAGCTTTCATTTCTATCTTTATGCCCACATAACCTTATGCCTTGCTAGGGAATAATGTCCTCAAACCTTACTTTAGATTCATGTAATATGATGCATGAACATTCTTAAATAGTTTAAGTATTAGTGAGTGTATATTCAGCACAGGATCATTTCGGTTAAGCATGACAATGAGTTGTTTCTGTACAAAATGCAAGTCTTTGCTATTAAATGAAAGTAGTTGCTACTTCACCCCTTAAAATTAAGCGTCTTTGGACATATTTTACTTTTCTGGATTTACTTGCGAGTTTATATAGTTTTGTTGATGACTTTTACTTAAATTGTTATGGAAATTGTATTTTTCATCTGGATCTTTTGTTTGATTGTTATACTTTCATATTTTCATTTTTTATATAGCATAACCTCCTGTACCCATATATTTTTTTCAGGAATTTTGTACCCAATACTTGTACCAAAATGACAGTGCCACTATTTTATATAGTATTCTATGTAACTTATTGTATTTGACTTTAATTTGGCCTCTGCTTTTCCATGTTTCTTGCAGGTATGTGAGAATCACCCTCAGGGTGTTGTTTTGGTTAAATTCAAGGATCAGAAGGGTGCTCATGCGTGCATAGAATTGATGAATTGAAGATGGTAATTATAGATCCTCAAAAGTTTATCCGTTTTCTTCCTCTACACTTTCGCCATGATTTTCATGCTTTAACAAGTTACTTGTCATATAAACAGCATAGCGCGTACATAGGCATGATTAATTACTTTTGTGGGTTGGCATAGGAATAGAGGCGGCGTCTGAACTCTTATTACTCTTGATACGGTGTTAAAATGAATATTGAAATTTAAAATTACTGAATATGTAGTTTATTATGAAATTAGTTTTTGATATGTTAGGAATTTAATGATATACTGATAGCTCATGGCTGGTTAGGACTCATCTGAGTTTTACATCACATCTTTCACTTGCAAATATGAATAAATTATTTTCCTAATTTCATGATTCCATATCGTTTGAGCGTTTCAGAGCATTGTGGAAGCTACAGTCCAAGTGGTGACTTAGTGAACCGGAGAGTTGGAGCAGCTTATGTTGTCTCTGTTTCAATGTCTAAGGAGCCTTCAGTTCCGCTAAAGTTCTCCTTCTCAAGTACGATTTTTCTCCTTAAATTTCTCCTTCTCAAGTACGATTTTTCTTTGAATTAATGTAGCTACAATGGTTGCATCATTTTGTTTTACTAATTATATGGTTTTAATGACCTGTAGATCAGTTGAAATATGTTTTTGATATGATGTCATCATGCCAAAAGATGGAACTAGTTTCTTGGCCAACACTGCTTTATGAGGTGATGGATCAATATGAGAACAATGCTATAATTAAGATTCAGCTTGGTAATTTGACATTTCATCTTTTAGATTTTGTACCTTGTTTTCTGGAGTAACTTTTTTAATCTCTGAACTATATTGATTACATTAGCTTAGAGATATGCATGTCTTAGTATGAAATCACAATCAAATGTCTTAGAGATAAAGTTTGTCTTAGTATGCATGTACCCTTGTGAATTTTGTATACAAGTAATTTGATATATCTGGTTTAAGTTTTATGAACTAAGTTTAGATGTAAATTATGTGGATAGAGAGGTCAGTGCCAATCATAGAGCAATGACTTCTCTTGTCCAATCACAGAAGATCAAATGAATTGACTCAAGTGAGAGCATTGCTGCATTAGTTTAGTTAATCAAATGAGTTAGTTCATCTACTTCATTGTTGTAGTTATAAAATTAGAGGTTTGTTGCATTTTTAGAGATGGTTTCTATCAGCTAGATATAGTAGGCTCTATTTCTAGTAATAGTAGAAGTCTTTTGTTTCTTAAAGTATATAGTGATTCCATTTTGATCATATTTTAAAGTATATTTTGTTGGATGATCACTAGATTCAATTGAATGACCTAATCAAGAAATTTTAGTTGTGAGTATTAAATATTGTACATATTAAATTTTAGTAATTTGAATTGAATAACTTGGATTTAGCTGCGAAATAGCTAGGAACAAATAGCTAGAGATTTATTGCGAAAATGTTGTGACAATATCCTAGCGATTTAGTTAGGAAATATAAATTTTATAACATTATTTAACTATGTATTAGTTGGGAAATATCTAGGATTTACATTATATTAGTTGCAAATTAGCTAGGAAATATTTGCATAGATAATTTGCCGCCCAATCCATGCTACGACTACTATGGCAGCTAAATCACAACTAAATCGCAGCTGACTCTGTTTTGCTAGGAATTAGCTACCAATTAGCTATGAATTTCTTCGTAGCAAAAGGCGAATTTTCTTGTAGTGTTTGACCGGATCAAGAGAGTTAAAAATAAATAATCTATTTTTTTTTTATAAAAATAAAATAAAATTGTATGTTACTAAAAACTAAATAAAAATAATAATCTATCAAAGATATTACTAAGTGTTGATAAAAAAGGATTATATTTGATATAAGAAAGAAGATTATACTGAATTGAATCGTATGCAGTTGACTGCACAATATTTTATGAACGTTCGGGTTAGCAACAGTTCAGGTTTTAAGATATATTTTTAAATATAAAATACAAACTAAAAATCAAGATCATCTCATTTTAATCAAACGGTCAAGATCTAACCGAATGTACTGATTCGAATCCAAATTATACAGTGCTTGAATAATACACGAACAAAAAATATTTTAAAGTAACAAATTTAATCATTACTCTTTCTGAACTTATTTATAAGCAAAAATTACTTGTATCTAGCAGCATATACCAAACAACTAATGTATTTAGCCGCAAAAGATACATTACTTGTTTTATAAATAAGATTATTGTTTTAAACTCTTGCAAAGTCCAACAAGTTCATCACAAATTCACAATACAACTCATATATCAATTGACCCACAAAAGATCAATATCCTTCTGACATTAGATTCTTCTCATTCATACCCGATGATCAAATACTATTTTTTTTTCTACAAAAATATTTAAATTATACATTTATCCTATGTCAAAAAAAAATCCTATTAAAAAAAACTTTTAAATAGTTCCGCGGAGGAAATTAGTTATCGTAACGGTGACGGAAACTTCATACAAATATCATAGTAACCCAAAAACAAAAAACTTTTAGATAGTCATTTTTTTGTTGAAAGATTAGTCATTGAATGTATCTATACAAAATATTTTAAATTATAAGTCATTTTGATAAATTTTTGTCAATAATTTTGCATGAGAAAGAGAAAATGTGATTTAGAAAATTATCTAAGACAGCAATAGTTGATATATACGATAGTATAAAATCTAACACAGAATCAAGCATAACATTAGCAATGGTTGATTGAAGTTCGGGACTTAATTTTAATTTTGAAAACGTTAAATGCTAAATATGCTAGATACTGAAGATTGATTAATTCAAACAAGTTAGGGACTTAGGGAAGTTACCAAAGAAAAAACAAGTTAAGCAAACTGAATGTCTGAAGATCCAAAACACCATAGTACACGACCAAATAAAATACACACAAATCCTAAACATTACCATACTTGTAAAACTAACAGAAATACTAACATAGCCCCTAATAACAAATTTAAGACATAAAACACTAATTAAGGATTAATCTCGCATCGCGAGTCCAACCGATTGTTCCTGATGGCGTAGCATCCCATGGCGTAAATGGCAGTGACAAGTACAAGCATAAAACCATTGAAGATAGTTAAATGTCTCCATTGGTTCCTTATGTTGGCCAGAACTCCTCCTTTGCATGAATTGCAATCATAACACAGTCTGTCCTGCCTATTATTCCATGTTGTGCAATCTGAATTATTCGCAGCCAAACCCGATTTTGGTACTTCCCAGAATGTAGCATTCTTCATCGTATATCCACAATACACCGGTGGCTTACAGCACCCGGCCTACAAAAATAATGGAAGTTACAAAATTTTATTCCATTATTTAAAAGTTCGTTTAATAAAAAAAGCAATAATTGATAAACGGAAAGTTAGAAAACCTGAGTGGTAGACAAGTGTTTGAAAATGAGAGAGTCATTATTCCGACCACCATTGATGGCAAGATTCTGACAAACATGAGCATCCATCAAACAACTCTTGAATTCATCCCAATTCTCTTCATTCACAACATATCGTTGCAACCAATGAGAGAAATCAGCGACTCTATACTCACCATATCCTTTACCAGAAATCTGTTTCCCCACTCCTCTATTCGTGACAAACACCGCAAACACGGTGAAGAAAGCGAGTCCAATCACCAACAAGAATGTCACCAAAAGGTAACCATAGAGTGCAGTGTTGACAGCGAACAACGATCCCGCAATTCCAAGTCCCGACACAATCACGACAAATATGCCGCCGATTAAGAGTGGATATTGAAGGACCTTTTGGCAATCAGAACCTCCGCGAACGTGGATGTAAGTGGAGGAACCGATTGCGGCGAGGCCAAGGAGTAAAGAGAGTATGTTGAGAGCACCGACAACGGTGTTGCTTATGCGGAAACGGAACATTTTCGTGTAAGAGAAAAAGTTGAAGTGTGTTTGTGTCAAATGTTATGTTATGTTTTTGTAATGTAGAAAAGAAATGGTAACTGTTGTATATATAAGAGGGGAAATAGTTAAGGTGGTTTTTTGGAGCGAAAACGGTTAGTGTTGTGTTTGAATGTTTGTAAGATTGGACATGGAGTTGCAGTTATCTACGGACATGTAAGTTGAATGTTTGTAAGATTGGACATGGTGTTTGATTTGGCAAATTATAGCACTGCCATGTCAGCAATTACCGGTTACATTTAGTGGCTCCACTACTATACCATCATTTCATAGACATGCACAACAACGGTTTAACCTTTCTTTCCTTCACACTCACTTATAATAACATGTTGCTCTGCATTTTGCAAGACATAAACTAACTACACTACACTATCTTAGTATCTACTGATATACTTTGAGTTAAAAACAAAAAAGCAAATCTACTTCTTACATCTCTAATTATAAATAAAAATTCGTGTCAAGAAGTTCTGATTTAATTGACAGAAAATATCGAAATTATTAAATTAAAGATCTATGATTGGAGTTTGATTACGATCTTCCACTTTAGATGTGTGAGTTTATAACGACTTTGTCATTTTGTTTATTTAAAAAAAATCGTAAAAAAAACTAATTATTTAATTGATATAGTTTAGTTTAATTTAATTTATATACACCAAGGTGTAAAATTGTTTTATGTGTAGATTTAATCAAATTATATATGTAAATAATTGAAAGATATATTAGAAACTAATTTATAAAATTATTATATTATATAATTTGGTGGAGTCTAAGGTGAGTCATTCAAATAAGTGATTCACCAGTGAACCACTTTTATACACCATCAGATCTATTTAAAGATTCAGATGAGTTAGAAAAAACATGAGAACACGTGTATTTTTCTTCACACAATCATTGTCCCACCTTCTCTATTTTCTCGCGTTCTCTGAACTAAAAAAACTCAACTCCGCTGGATCTGCCCATACGCTTATACCACCCTCTACAATTGGTGTATCAGTTCATCTTCCGTTTACTTTCCATTGGTGCATTACAATTGTGGTTTTTTTTTTTTTTTTTTACTTTTATTGCTGCTGCAATTTAGATGATAAATTAAACTTCATACCTAATGGATTTATGCTATTCAATTAGCCCATTTCTTTGTTTAGAATTTAAGTCCTATATAATAATAAATATATTCGGAGACATCTATTAGGGATGGTTGATCCAAAAATCAACCATGTAATTTGTGGTAGTGGGTTTAGAATTAAAACTAATGAAAGAAGATACTCCCTCCGTCCCATTATATAAGCACCTTCTTACAAAAAGTCTAGTGCTAAAATATAAGCCCCTTTACAATTTAAAGGTACATTTATTACTTAGTAATAATAATTAGGGATATGTTTAAGTAAAAAAGTAATAAATGTACCTTTAAATTGTAAAGAGGCTTATATTTTGGGACTAAACTTTTTATAAGAAAGTGTTTATATAATGGGACGGAGGGAGTAATATTGTCAAAATAAAACTAAAGGAACTTGAGAATGAAGAGTTTTGATGTTGAATGAATTACTTTTTTTTTGGTAGGTAAGAAATTTATGTTTATTTTTTTCTTTGGTTCAAAAACTTGATGCAAAACTAAAGAAAATGATGAAATTACAGGCAGCAACAACTACAGAAAGAGAGAGAAAGAGAGAGGTCCGGTACCAAAGGAGAGAGAAATGAAAAGAGAACATCAAAATTCAGTGGGGCAATGAATTTTGAAATCATATAGGCTGATTTGATCTGACGGTCAATACAAATGGTACATGGGTGAGGGACTTAATAGAGCCCTCACCTTAAAAGCCACCATATAATTTAAATGAATACATTGTAAAAATATTATATACTATGTGCATAATGATATGATTTTCATCTCTTAGTTTAATAGTAACTCGACTAACACAACACTATTGCCGATACATTCACAATTGAACTAACTTCTAATTTTTTTTCTTTCAATTAACTCGTATTTAATATGTGAGTTTAATGAATATGTATTAACCAATATTGTAGAATAATTTTACACTGTCATTAAATAAGAATTTAACATTTATTCATATATCATATAATTAACTTAAAATTTACAGTAAGATGTAGCGGGATACATGATGGTGATTGGTTGACAATGTAAAATTATTTCATACTGTATCAATGCATATCTTATTTTCTCTTAATATGTGTGTAAGTAAAAATAAAAAATTAATATGCATTGATGTTGTAAAATAATTTTACACCATTAATAAATAACAATCATGTTTGTTCTAGAAAAAAAAATGATGTATTCTATCACGTCATTTCACTTCTCTAACTTTTTTGATATGACATGAATGTTTGAATCTTTTTTATTAATTATTCATGTGTAAAAAATGATTATGTATTTTTCCCAATCTAAAAAATATATGTTTTGCTAAAATGATACTGTTTGAATTTTAAAGTACTCAATGCAGGTGGTTTAGGAATTTTACAAATTTTACTGTTTGGTTGATTTTTTTTTATAATAATTTGATTCAAAAAAAAAAAGAGTATCAATAAAATATTTAAATAAATTGAAATATTATTGAGATAAAAACAAATGTAACACAAACAAAAACAAAAAATTGTCTTTAAATCTCCAAATTCTCTCTAAACCCCAATTCGTATTTTTTTTCCCCCTTCTCTCACACCATCAACAACCATGGCGATGGTATTAGACCCAAAACCCTTATCGGAACCACCACAATCCTTTCCATCAACAAATTCCGAACACCTTTACGGCGATGATGACTTGTACACCATCCTCAAATCACTGCAGCGACAACACGAGATCATCGACATCCGATCGGAGTACGTAAAAGACGAACACAAGAATCTGAAGCGAGAGGATCTTCATGCGCAAGAAGAGGTTAACAGGATCAAATCGGTTCCTCTCATTATTGGTCAGTTCATGGAGATGGTTGATGAGAATAACGGTATTGTTGGATCAACTAGTGGTTCCAATTACTATGTTCCGATTCTCAGTACTATTAATCGTGAACTTCTTAAACCTTCTGCTTCGGTTGCGCTTCATCGACATTCTAATGCTCTTGTTGATGTTCTTCCTCCGGAAGCTGATTCGAGTATCTCACTTCTTAGTCAGTCTGAGAAACCTGATGTCACTTATAATGTATGTTAGCTCACTGAACTCTCTTCGTTTCGTTTTTTGAGCTTAGATTATTCATGAAGTAACAAATATAGTTGAATTTGTATGATAAATTTATCCATTATTATCGATTATAAGTTCTCTAGCATAGTAGCACCTACACTTCTGATGGAAGACATGTCTGATGTCTGACATGTCTGACACCAATAACTTTGTATGATAAATTTATCCATGATTACGTTCCATTAGAGTTAGAATTGTATGATAGATTATATAGACTATGTGATGTGTTGCACCTACACTTCTGATGGAAAGTGTGTCAGGTGTTTGACATGTATCAGTACGATACCGATAGCTACACATGTGATTACGTTCAATTAATTCATTTTTTCAAAGTTATGTCATTGTCGTCTTCAGTGTCTGTATATGTGTCAATGCTTCGTAGATTCTAGGGGGTTGTGGGGAAATTACATTAAATTGAAAGTGAGGTCATTATGTATGGGTGAGAACTTAGACCTTATGAGGAATTTACGATGAAAACTATTATGGTGATATGGTCTGTGCAGTCGAAGTTCTGATTAGTATAGTATGTACGGTTGTCATTGTCATCATAAACTGAATGTCATGTTTTTGTTATTTTTTAGGATATTGGAGGATGTGATATCCAAAAGCAGGAAATTCGTGAGGCTGTGGAGTTACCTCTCACACATCATGAGCTATACCAACAAATCGGTATTGATCCTCCTCGTGGTGTTTTACTATATGGACCACCTGGAACTGGTAAAACAATGCTTGCCAAAGCTGTTGCTCATCATACCACTGCGGCCTTCATCAGGGTTGTGGGTTCTGAGTTTGTGCAGAAGTATCTTGGTGAGGTATGAATTTGTTATTTGCAGTTGAAGTGATAGTAACAATGTTGTAACTTAGTTGTCTTTGTTTGCTTTTGTATTTCTATTTTTTTATCCAAAAAAGGTTTATCAGTTATCACTTTAAAGAAAATTTGTATTACAAACTGTTAAAAGAAATTAGGATACAACGTTGTCACTCTTATAGAAGACATAAAAATTAATTGAACAAAGTTATCCGATTATCTACATTTCTAATAAGTATGAAAATATACTTATTACCTTTTTTCTATTATCAACAATTATGTTATCCAAGCTCTACTGTCTAGGACTGTGAATTTGGAAAATAATTTTACTCTTTCAAAAATCCTCAAGCTTGCTTGAAGATGTCTTTGCATTGATAGCTTGTTAAAAGAAGAATTAAATTTTGCAGCAAAAAAGTTAACTGCAGCATCTTCTAATCTTCTCTGCTATTTATATTTCAGGGTCCACGAATGGTTCGTGATGTATTTCGTCTCGCAAAAGAGAATGCCCCTGCAATTATATTTATTGACGAGGTTGATGCGATAGCTACAGCTAGATATGATGCCCAAACTGGAGCTGATAGAGAAGTACAACGTATCCTCATGGAACTTTTGAATCAGGTATCTCTATGATTCTTCGGGGTGCCGTGAATGTTCATGCATTATTATGTATTGGACTCTTCCGATGAAAATTGATTTGATTTCCTTATCTCTTAATCTTTGACTCTTTGATTTGACTACACTTCCTCTCATGCTTTAAATATTCTCTGATGTTCTGGTATAACCTCTATTTTTTCTTCAGATGGATGGTTTCGACCAGACAGTGAATGTTAAAGTCATTATGGCAACCAATCGAGCAGATACTTTGGACCCTGCCCTCTTGCGTCCTGGAAGGCTTGATCGGAAAATTGAGTTCCCTTTGCCTGATAGACGCCAAAAGAGGCTTGTATTTCAGGCAAGTTTTTTTGCATTTCACTGCTGTGTTATAATTCTATATATGCTATAATAATTATGTGTCAGTGTCACCATTCCATGTTTATAGTCAATAATATGTCATTTTATGTTTCGTGAGTGAGAAATATATTTTTTTTGCAAACTTCACTGCCTTTATTTTGAACTAATCAATGGTTTACTATCAGTTGTTTTCTAGCCTAGTATTTGATGGTTCACTTGTAACAGGTTTGCACAGCCAAAATGAATCTAAGTGATGAGGTGGACTTGGAGGATTATGTTTCCCGTCCTGACAAAATTAGTGCTGCTGAGGTTTGTTCATATCTAATAATATTCATGATTTATCGTTTTATGTAAACCATACTCTTGTTAGTTTTAGGATCGTAGATGATTCACCTAACTATCAAAAAATTTTGTTTTTCACTTCCATCGTCGATATTTTAAACAAGTCTATTGATAACATGCTCTGGGAGTGGTTGGTAGTTTCTTTTAGAATCTGTCAGACTGTCACAATTTTCAGATATATAGTTCAAGAGTAGTTTTGATAGTTTTACTTTAACTGAAAACTGTTATGCCGTGGAGCACTTGTTCTTCTTAGTTTAAAATGTTTTGGAAATCTGTCACAATTTTCAGATAAATGATTGTAACTGTGAGAAGGATTATGCCATGAAGGACTTGTTCTTATAAGCTTAAAATGTTCGACTGCGAATAAAAATATTGTTAGTGCTATAAAATAAGGAAATTCCTATGCTCGTAAATTTAAGTTACAACTTTATAACTTGAAAAGATAGCTTTGAAAAGAAAGACAAAAACCAAACTTTTTAGAAGAATGCATGCATTGATTATTTATTTGATGATTGTTGGTGCTGCAGATATCTGCTATTTGTCAGGAAGCTGGAATGCATGCTGTTCGTAAGAATAGATATGTCATACTGCCTAAGGACTTCGAGAAGGGTTATAGGACCAATGTGAAGAAGCCCGATACTGACTTTGATTTTTACAAGTGATGATTAGAGTTTTTCTGAGCTTTTAGAATCTGGAAATCAAGTCTGCATAGTTTCAAATAAAACATGCATGACTACTCATTAGTGCTCGTCGAAAACTGATATTCAGATCAAAACAGGAATTTTTGTTTTGAAGAAGGACCAAAACAGGGAAATTTTATACTCAGGATTAATTTATACTGCTTTGTTTTTAATTAAACTTTTATTTTCATTCAACTAATATATAAAAGTCAGAAGGGATAATTGTAAATAGTATGGAATAAGTAAAATAAGAGATCTAAAAACAATTGTGATAGGAGTACATGCTGTCGTTACTACATTGAAATGTGTAAACACCTTCTTGAAGCAACTCCTTGCCAAGCATCTCGCCATACATTAATTTTCCTCTCATCCCCCCATGTCATCTTATTATGCCTCCTTGACCATTTCATCTAAAGCATGAATACAAGGAAAAATAAATTTTGGGTTATGACCTAATTTAGCCTCCAAAAAATCTTCATTTGGATCATATCTTGCTTTGGAGGTTCTTATAACGATAGTATCATAGTTCGTAGTCGTAGCTAATCTCATCCTAGCTTGTTTACCTTACATGACAATTAAACAGTAAAGGCGTTAAAATTCATTCTTCCATTCCTCAAAAAATAAAATAATTCATTCTTCCATATATTTTTTCTTTATGTTTATTTTAACTTGACTTAACCAAAAGGAAGAACTCACCATGTTACATAGATTTTCCGATAAAGATAAATTATTATTAAATTATTAAACTACTAAACGTTGGTGAAAATTTCTTTAACTATAACTTAAAAAAAATTATATAATGACTAAAATGTATCAGTAACAATAAAGCTTAAGTGGATGAGATAAAGAGGGATTTGGATCCTCTCCTGCTTTTTCTATCATGCTGCTCATCCTATTTTAATCTGGATCATTCATCTATGTTTTTTCTTTGTCTTCTACTATGTTGTTCTTTTATTCGTAAACAATCAACCATTGAACTAATGAAAGGAGAGAGGGCAGAACAAAAAAAACCAAGAGAGGACCTAAATTTGATAAAGAGTTGAATGATAAGGAGATAGGAGTTCGATTTCCACCCAAATTATTACAATGACTAAAAAATTAACAAAATCTATTTTTATAAAATAAACAAAAAGAAAAGAAACACAAATTTTCACTTTGGTTTAAAATAAAAAGTACTACTACTATATACAGTATAATACTGTAATATATTTTGGTACATGTAAATTAATATTTAAATCGTGAGTTTTTTTAACCAAAACCAAAATTAAAAAAAATTCACGTGTTACTGTGTTAGTGCCGTTGAACTAATAAGAAGCAGTGAGTGTGAAAATAACATTTTGTTGTTTTGAATTTGGGGAAAGTGAATCAGATAACAATTTGGCGGGAATGGAAGAAAGCACCATGACCGAAAGCGATGCAGTTTTCGAATCGCTAAATCTAAATCCTCAACTCTTCTTCAACGAAATTCTCAACACCGTCGACGATTTCTTCCTCCAAACCTTCGATTTCTTCTTCCAGTAACAAACCAATTCAACCCCTTTCTTTTTCATCTTTCAATTTTTGGTTTTTTCTGCAAATTCAATAGCGTAATTGATGATTTTTTTTCAGGGAAGCATCCACTAAGCTCAACGCTGAAGCTACTCAAAGATCTCAACATCTTAAACAGGTTTATCTCCTTCATTGAAATTTTGCTTAATTTAATTTAATCTAATCTAATTAGGGTAATTAGCGAATACTGTGATGGAAATTGCTTATTTGTTCGATTTGTTTTTTTTTTGGAAGGGTGTTGATTGTATTCGTCAAAAGGTTCAATCTGTGTTGGATCAAAAGCTTGCTGTTTGGGAAAAATATTGCCTTTATCACTGTTTTTCTCTTCCTGAAGGTTTTCGGTTGCCAAACACACTCAATGTATGTTCAGTTCATACTTTTCGCTATTCGCAAATATTGCTTTGTTTTCTTAGCGAGGTTTTAAATTGCGGTTGCTGTAATTGACGCCTGTGGCTCACCGATCCTTGATATTGCAGATAATAATAACGGTCAAATGCAGCTAATTTGACCTCAATCGTAGTTGCATTGCAGTCGTATAGACATCTAAAACCGTGATTTTGCGCTCCAAATTGTGCGGTTGCATACTTTTATTTAAAACTGTGTTCCTTAGTATGATTTTTTTAAAAGAAAAGTGCTGTTCATTTCAGGCTGAATCAAGTGGGAATGACATTGATCCTGGTATTAATTCCGATCCAGAAGTAGATGCTCAGTTAGATTCATTGAGGAAAAAACTAGCCGAGGTAACGCGAGTGCTGGTTGCTAAATTCTTCATTTTGTAGAGAGCAGAATTGATTTTTGTTTTGTTTTTCATTTAATCTATCTCTGTATGAATGTGCTCTCAGGTTGGGAAAGAGTCTGAAATGCTGAGTAAAGAAATTCATACATTAGAGACGCAGTCTTCTCTCAATGCTCGGTATATCAATGAGGCAGTTCAATTAATTGAGCAAAACTCTAACACTGAGTTGTTTAAGGGTAATTTAAGAGTGTTTTTTTATCATATTTTTGTTTTTGTTTTGATGATTCCCATATAAGTTCCTGAGCTACTCAGAACTAGTTTTGATACTGTATTTATGATTTCTATTTTAATCAAGACTGGGATACTCCATTTTCGTTCCTGTTTGTTTGTATTATAAGTATTACCACATATGTATTGCTTTTCTCATGCAGTTTGATGATACAAAAGAAGATTCAATTATTTGGAGTTTTGGATACAGTTTTAATTTTTGCTTTTCAATTACACAGTCAGTAATATAAGAAACTAGTATCTCAGAATAATTTAGAAAATAATGAACATTCAAGATAATCTGTCTTTTGATTGTGTTTTGTACTTCTTATAATGTCTTTTATGTCTATAGAAGATTAAGATAGGATTTGTTTGAAATGGGGGCAACATTTCGGGGGCAACACTAGGTGCCACTGGTCAGGATATTAATATTACGAACCTTAGTATGGGAGAAATGAACCAAATAGTGTTAACATTTTCCTGGAGCTCTGCATTATTTTTATTAAATTTGTTAACAAATTATTAGCTAATGATATAAGTTGAGCTTTTAAGTCGGCAGATCTTTACATTTATGATTGTGGTTCTGTAGAGATTATGGCAACTGCCTCAGAACTTCGATTGAAGATGGAAAAGCTAAACACCAGCATGATTGAAGAAACCGGAAAAATGAAAGAAAAATGGATCGACAACAATAAAATGGATATTTCTGCTATATATGCTGGCAAAGGTACCCAAAATATCATTCATTGTTCAGCAACCTGAATTAATTTTCAAAGGTTGATCTCCAAATTTCTGAGTTGAACATTTCTGGTTGCAGGCCTCTCAAATACGAAATTAGAAGATCTTCAAGAATTTGTAACTGTCATAAAGAGTACATGAGGTTGTCTATATTTTTCATCAATCCAGTTGGACTTATGCTTGTTGTACCTGTAATTGTTTATTTGTAGTCTACTAGTTAGAATCTGCCTATCCTGTGCTGAAATTAGTGGATTTAAATTATTTGTAGTCTTTCGCAATTTTATTAGAAGTTTGTAAGTGACAGGTACTGAAGTGAATTACCTGACAGATTACAGGGAAATACTTGTGCTTTTTTATTTTTTTATTAATATAATATAAATATCTTTTTCTTTTTCTTCCTGTTATTGGCCAACACAAACTCAAAATAACTTGATGTTTGAAAATAATTTTTCTTTTTTTTTTGACGTAGAAAATAAAATAATTTTACTTATCTATTGATTAATTATTCATTCATGGATATTGATGTTTGAAAATAAGATTACTGGTTTTTATGTGAGCTTTGCAGAGTTATGTTAAGTAGCCATTCATTTCAAATGTATAGTACTTCACTGTTGCCTTTAAGGTCTTTGGCATTTACACGATCTAGAGTTTACGCCTACAGAAGTTTCATTACTTAAACATTCTGTTAGAATTAATTTATTGAGGCTTAGTTGTCTATTTCGTCAGAAAACCGTGCTGCCTTTGACTGTAATGCACGGGGTTTTAGTTAGAGTTAATTTCTTGAAGATTTAGTTGTCTATTTTGTTAGTCTTTGCAGATGTTTTTGGGTGCCATTGCAATTACATATTATGATCAACAATTTTCTTTTGTCATATATTATTTTTTCCATAGCCTTACAAAGATCAAAGATAGCAGTGAGTAAAAAACTCTAGGGAGTAAAAATGGTAGCATAAGAAGCAAGCAGAGAGCCACCATAGAGTGTTCCGTTGTACTCTTGAACCTCACTAGCTGCTTCGGCACCATACTCTTCAGCAAGGGACACAATTTGTAAAACTAAACCATTCTCAGACACTCTAAAACCTGAAGGCAAAGTAGAACATCCTGGAGATCTTGCTGACCCTAAAAAACTATTCACTGAAATCCAAAATTGGCCTCTTGAATTCCTCTTGATGTTATCTGGTCTTCCAGCTAGGTTTATGAATATTTCTGATGAATTTGCTCTTGGTCCTTTTAGCCATACTCTCTGAACTCTGTTTGCCAGATATTCGCTAACAAGTACAAATGAGCCATCTTTGCTTACTGCCACCCCAGATGGAATTGTAAGATTGCGTAGCAACACTGTTGTTTGGTTGGTGCTTGGATCATATCTCAATAGGCTTCCAGAATTATCTCCACTGCCACTGGTTACCACTGTCTGGAAATCTCTATAAAAAATCAAGTGACATGCACATCTGTTACTTATGTCACATGTTTTATGTTTATAAGGTTTTTCAGTTTTTTTCAATAGTTTGTTTCTGAATACATGTTATAAGCTGATATTTTAATAGAAGAATTGGCATGTAAGTAGAGAAAATTATGCTTACTTGAGCTGGTAAACAGTGCTAACTATGGTATAATAAACAACTCCAGTGTCTGGGTCTACATCCAAGCCATCAGCAAACCTAGTAGAATTGCCTTGTGCTAATTGTGTTACATTACTACCATTGGGACCAATCTTAACAAGCCCAAAATAAGCATCAGCTGCATACAAATCACCTGTTTGATGATTGAAACCCAATCCCAATGGCCTTCCACATATTGCTTGGACTACTGAGAAGTCAGCTAGCCCGTCACAGATTGTCCTATTCCTGAACCAAAAAAATTAAAAAACAATAATTCTTACTTTCATTTTCTGTTTTTATGATATTCGTAATATTCCAGGATTTGTCTATAATCTACGTAAATGGAACTATACTTTGATTTATTTGTTTACCTGTTAGGAGTAGTGTATGCATATTCCGTGAAACTTTCATTAACATATTTGAAAATTCTTCCATCAGAAGAAGTAACATAAGGTCCTCCACCATTTCTATCAAATGCAAGTGACTCAGGTCCTGTCACAGGTACTGGTAGCGGAAGCTTGTTAACTAATGTAGCTACTGATGATGGAGAACACTGTAAAAAGATAGCAAGAATGATAATGATAACCACTGTCATATGATTATTAATGTTCAACATGATTATTGCAAATAATGAGTTAGTTTGATATTTGATGTAAGGTATGAATCCTAACTAAGAATTAAGTAAATATTTATAGGCATATTGGCATCATGCAATGCATGCAGTCCAATAGGTGGAAAATGTGATGCCAACTCATGCTTGATTAATTTCGTGATAAGAATACGCAAATTAAGCAAAGTAAGCAACATTTCTCATGTCAAAAGCAAGGTTCATATTTTTAGAGCACTTTCCAATGGTGTAACCCAAATTTTATTTTTTGTTTTAGAAAGTAAAAGAAAAATGATCAAAATAAATAATATTATATAATTTGTAAAAATATTATATAATTAGTAAAATTTAAATTTTGTTATATTCATATCCAAACATTCCTAAATATACTCTACTAAATCTACTTGAAGTTGTCAATGAACATATTTTTTAATGGAGAATTGCTCTCTTTTGTAGTCACGTTACAATATTCGTATGAGGACATTACATATTTTAGTCGCTGAGACGTCATTATCCACATTATCATAAAGAGCAATTAAAAACACATCCATACATGTGTTGTTCATCTTCATCAACAATCATGTAATCATTGTTATATGTGCAATATGAATTCATATATTGTATGCTTCAGAGCTTTCATGTACCAAGCATGCGTTGGGCCACATAAAATCGTAAATTGAGATTGAAGCACTCCAAATAGCCGCTCCACATATTTTCTTGCTAATTATTGATGTTGCACAAATAGATCTTTTTTTCTCCTTGTGGCATTTGAATGATCTTGACAAATGTAGTCGACTTGGGATATATACGTACCCATATTATATGGAGTTTGTCCTTCCAAAATGTCATGAAACACATTGGATTGGTTTCACATGTTTTGCCAAAATATGCAAGCCATATCCACAAGTTTTGTGATGCCACTGCTTAACATGTGCTACAGGAGTAGGACAATTTGTTTGTTACAAGATTTAGTTGGTTTAATAATAATAATAATAATAATAATAATAATAATAATAATAATAATAATAATAATAATAATAATAATAATACATGTGTTTATGAACAAAGCATAACATGTGAAAACTGTAAATTAAAATGTGAAACTATATAGAGTTATGATAGGAAAAATATATGGTTGACCTTGCAGTTTGGTTTGCAAGATTGAATTTGTGACTCATGAAAACTCGTCTTCAAATACGAAATGAAAGCAAAAGCGCACCCACATAAAATATCGTCAAAATCAAACCATTATGTCGTACCACCGGATCACATTTTTTTATTTCATTGTTAGCTGAGTTTACTAGGTTGTGCTGGATTGTGATAAACCTATTTTTACATTGCTAAAGCTTGGATTCTGATAAAAGGTGAATATGTAAAGAGAAAGTCATAAGGAAAACATTAACACATGTTAAGTAATAGTTGTTTAGAGCTTTACTTATCAATTCATTAATTCTTGATTCATGGATATTGATGTTTGAAAATGATTTTACTGATTTTTCATGTGAGCCATGCAGTAACCATTAATTTCAAATTTATAGTATTTGGCTGTTGCCTTTAGAGAATGGAGGTTCACTTGGCTAACATCTTTTTTCATTTGAAGTTAGATGTTACATATTTGTGGCCTTTGATTTGAAGGTCCTTGGCATTTACACAATTTGTTAGAATTAATTTCTTGATGATTTAGTTGTCTATATTGTTAGTCAGATTGAGATCTGTTGTTTTAACATTTACACATAGTAGTTGATCTCATTTGCCAATTCGTGATCCAACAGACGATTCAGATATATACAATAAAAGTTTAATAAATTAATAAAGTATTCTATCTCAACCCTTTATTTTTTATCGGATGGTCGAATAAAGTTACTGCATATATACTATAATATAATCAGAAGAGTATATAATAAAATCAATAATTTTCTTTATTTAGTCTATTTCATAGTCATACAAAGATATGAGTGAGTTAAAAACTCTAGGGAACAAAAATGCTAGCATAAGAAGCAAACAAGGAGCCACCATAGAATGTTCCATTGTATTCTTGAATCTCACTAGCTTGTTCAGTACCATACTCAGAAGTAAGAGACGCAATCTGTAAAATTAAACGATTCTCCGTCACTCTAACTCCGCCAGGCAAAGCCATACGCCTTGGAGATCCCGGTGGTCCTAGAAAACTATTCACTGCAATCCAAAATTGACCTCTTGAATTCCTTTTGATGTTATTTGGTCTACCAGCAAGTAACATGAATAACTCTGATGAATTTGCTGTTGGTCCTTTCAGCCACACTCGTTGAATTCTGTTTGATAAATATTCGCTAACAAGAACAAACGAGCCATCTCTGCTTACTGCTACACCAGACGGCGCTGCAAGATTACTTAGCAAAACCGTCGTTTGGTTCGTGCTCGGATCATATTTCAATAGGCTTCCCGAATTATCGCCACTGTTTAGCATTGATTGGAAATCTCTACAAAAAATCAAGTGACATGCACGTTACATTGCTGTAATACAGATTTGGTATTTAGGTGTAAAAGATAACATTGTAAGTAGAAAAAACTATGCTTACTTGAACTGGAAGTTAGTACTAGCTTCGGTAAAATAAACGATTCCAGTGTCGGGATCGACATCCAAACCATCGATAAACCTAGTAGAATTGCCTTGTTCAGGTCCAACTATTTGTGTTACACTGCTTCCATCTGGACCAACCTTAATTAATCCGAAATAAGCATCGGCTACATACAAATCACCTGTCTGATGATTGAATCCCAATCCTAAAGGCCTCCCACATGTTGCTTGGACTGCTGAAAAGTCTGCTAGACCATCACAAACTGTCTTGTTCCTGACTCCCAAAAAATGAACATTTCTTAGTTTCATTTTCAAATTTTACTTTTATATATGAAATTGTCGCATTGTATTCACACACAAAATAAGTTTACTGTACAAACACGGAGTCCATGAGATGTCAGTTCAGTGGTAAGATAAGAAAAATACAAAAACGAAAAAGAAAAAAACACGAATCACTGAAAATAAGATGATAGTTTTGTAATTTACCTGTTTGGAGAAGTAGAAGCATATTCCTTGAAACCTTCATTTGGACTAATATATTTGAAAATTCTTCCATCAGAAGAACTAACATAAGGTCCTCCACCATTTCTATCAAATGCAAGTGATTCAGGTCCTGTCACTGGTGATGGTAGCTGAAGCTTTTGCAGTAATATAGCTGCTGATGATGGAGAACACAGTAGAAAAAAGATAGCAAGAGTTGCTATGATCACAACCATAGCCATATTCAACATGATTAATTGATAATAAGTAACAAGTTTAATGATCTTTGAAGTGATTAACTTTGTAAGGTGTGAGTCCTAACTATGAATTCAGCAATATATTTATAGGCATATAGAATCATGCTATGCATGCAGTGCAATAGGTGAAAAATGTGATGCCAACACATAACACGGAAATTTAGACTTAAGAAACGTTCATAGTTTGTTACAAGTTTTTATTTGCTTAATGATTATGTTTTTGTGAACATAGGATAACATGTGAGTTTTGTTTCTGACTAAATGATAACATGTGAGTTAAAATGTGAAACTATGAATTATACTATAGTAGGAAAAAGATATGGTCGGTTTCGCAGTTTTATCTCGTGTTTGTGACTTGTGAAAACTGAAAACTTCTCTTCTTCAAATGTAACGCACCAATTTCTTCAAATGTAACGCACCAATATGTACTCAATCAAATCAACATCATCATCATCATTATTTTTTTTTTGATAAATCATTATTATTATTATTATTATTATTATTATTATTATTATTATTATTATTGTTGTTGTTGTTGTTGTTGTTGTTGTTGTTGTTGTTGTTATCATTGGTAATTATATTACTTGTAGGAAGTATTCGAAGTCGATTAATATTAATCTTCACTGGAGGATTTGGTTAGTTGTGATCGGTCAATCCGTCAAAAATGACATATTTTAATTGATTACAGGGTCAATCTGTCAATTCAATGGAATGCATTAATGATGTTATATAGAGTGACTTTTAACCCCGAATTACATGAATGTTGACATGCCTTCCTTTTAGAGAAAAAAAATCCGTTATCGATCTCAATGATTTGGCAAAAATCACGCTCACGCGGTATGAAATTATCAAATAATCAACGCAAATATTTTATCGGTATTTGTGACCATGAGTTTCAGTGTCATAGGGAGTTAACTAAATCTCAATCATTGACTTGAAAACCAATGCACACGATCAGCCTAACCACTCCTCTACTATAAGTCACAAGGGGGTTCGTAACGGCCCAAATGTGGCATAAGGCGTGCGTGAGTTCACGAAGGAGCGATGTTATATTTCATTAGGATTAACGGTTAACAATGAGCGTAAGTCTTTTACCTCAGGTCAAGTACTTTACTATTGTAAAAAATGAAGGACTCAAATTACATTTGTAAGTAAAAAGTTGCGCATGACCAAATCGCTTCATTAGAATGGCCATATAAATTGATATAGAAAAAACAATTTATTGACATAATAAGCACTCTAATCCCTTCAATAATAAATTACTTGTAACTTTATAACCTAATTCTAAAAGAGGCAACAATTACACAGATGAGAAAAGGATACACACAGAATAAGTGATTATTGTCATCCAGTCATTCACGTCATGTCAGTAAAATAACAGACATGTAAAATGGTGTGATCTTATTACAGGTCTGCAAATTTGGAACATAACATACACTTGTAAAATGATTTGGACAGAGATTAGATCTGATTTTTTTAGGGCAATTTTCCTTGTTTCTCATGTTTATCATGAGAGAAATCAAATTTGCAGTGCATTTGCTAAGTTTGTATGAATTTGCACAATATCTGACAATCTTAAACAAGTACTATATATATACTAACACATGCATAAAGTGTAAGAAATGTCACTTGTGACAACTCTTGTTCTGTATTGGCAAAAAATTCAGTAGCAACCATCTATCTTGGTTTTTAAGGACAAAACTGTCTTCAACAATAGCTCTATAATTTAAGGTACAATTATCCCATATCAGGTAATCTATGGCTTCTGATGTTCTGAGCACATGAAATGGAATAGCTTAAATGAAGAAAATGATACAATTGAATAATCAACAAAAAAAACCCTAATCTAGGGCAGCACATAAGTTACATTCTGCACCCAGCTAGTGTACATCTCAATTCCGAGATCGAGTATGAAGCCTTCAACCAGCTGAGCATCTTGATTCCTAGACTGAATGAATAATACAGTAAAATATCCAGGGGGAAATGGCTACCTAAAAACAAGTCAAATATCAGTCTAACAAAATTTCAACATGCAGACCATAGGAAATAGCTTATAATGGAAATGCTTACATTTGCTTCAAATAATCATTACAAGAAACTTTCAATGTTGAGTTCAACAAAGGAGCAGGGATCAGGAATGTCGAAGTTGTTTAATACCTGAAAGAATAAAGAACAAGCATAATAATTTTAGACGTATATATGACTCCAAGTTCATTTATTGCCAGAGAGATACAATCTACACCACGGGAAAATGGAATACTTAAGCTTCCGATTTGCAAATGCCCATTTCGTAATTATTTTAACTCATAAAAATTCCATTGTGTATGACTTAATTCAAGAAAATATAAGGAATTACCAGAATATATATAAATAAAAAAGCAGGAATGCAAAATTATGTACTAAACTATTGGCCATATATAAAATCAAGATGACACAATTTCAGTGATCACAAGTACCTCTGGATGAACAATGCCAAAAGTCCCAATTTGCTTTCCATTGTAAATAATTCTAGCTTGTCTACCAGCAAGAAACTCGGGCTCCTTCAATAAGCAGTTAAGTTCATAAATTAGTAGTCAGAAGCAGAACAAGTGTTCCTAACAAAAGAAAGGACAAAATACAACACAGACGGATCCTGTGTAGAGTAATATACACTTACATCTGACTGCTCAATATAATATCCTGATTTATCACCAGGTGAAACAAAGGTAATCCCATTCTTTTCCATTACTCTGTCCACTAAGCCATGAATTATCTGCATAGCATCATTGATAAGTTTAAGTACAATTATCCAATTTATTATTCTCTCATATAGATAGAATATATGCTAATTGTGAGAAGTAGTGTATTTATTTTAAAATATCCCACTTTAGTTAAATTATAGTGACTAGTAAGTGTAATATAAATTCTAAGCTCTTCTTGATAAGAAAAATCTAGCCTCATTTATTCTTATCTATAATCAAGTAGAGGTACTGATGTAATAAAAGAGCAAAATACCAGATAAAATGCCATCAAGTCATTACTTAATATACCTCAAATCCTGCATTAGCACCACAGTATAGTGCAGCAAGTTGGCGGAGATTTTTTGCACCAACATCATTGTCATCCAAAATAGATATATCACCCACTTCAAAAATCTGAACCAAAAGTTATAAAAATAAATTCATATTAAATTGCAACATATTAGCGGGGGGAAAGTGATAAATTACATTATTTGATGCAGAGATAGAGTTAATCAATTTTATCTTACTGTAGTTTAAATCTTTCTAATTGCATATGTTAATGTATCATCATTTATCAAGTCATTGGAAGAAGATAACATACTAGCCTTAATTGTCAATTTCAGAAATAAAGTTAATTTCTCCAAAACCAGAGATAATTCATACTTTTATAGAATACTATTACTGCATAGGATCATGATAATAAGATCAATGACCAAACGAAGGAAGTTAAATAATACCTTTATGGGTTTTGGATGATCCTTGTTGTGAGCAACAGTTTTCAAAATACCAGGCATAAGACTAGTCCGGACAGCCTGAATATAATATGTAAAAATTTAAAAATTAAATTGAAGTAAAAAAATTATACTAAAAATCAAGCTAAATTGTTTTTTTTGGGGGGAAAACTCACTATATCACTCAAATATAATTATTCAATGATAACCATTTTAAGAAGATATCATTCTCATGGCAATTAAAAGAGTTTAAGTGTATGAACCTCGAAATCTGAAGACCTAGGGTTGCCAATGATAACCGCTTTGGTTTTATCATCTTTGCGGTTTAGCATGGAAAAGTTTTCTTTCTTAGAGCAGAGTATGAATGTCAAAACCTCCGTGAACCCAATCATTGCAACCTGAAAAAAATTTGGGAATAAAAGGATTCACGTAACTAGGTGTGTCTAATAATTAACAATATCATTCAAAAATATTCCATGTAGTAATTTATTCTGTTGCAATAGTTTTAACAAGCACGGTAAAACTTCAAACTGCTTCAATCAATGGAGTCACAAGATCTATATTTTTGTCTATACCTCTCTTCTGATAAGATCACTCAGCTCGTTAAGTGGAAGTAGTGTCAAGGAAGCAGCTAATCTCTTTGACCCCTTATTGTCAACTACTGCTTGATCCTTAATAGCATTGAATCCATAAGCGATTGCAACATCCTGCAGATAACAGAACAAAAGGAGGGATGCCTTGTTAATAAAACATAAATGTAATAGATAGATCCAATATAAATCAATGAATGATCAAGCTTATCACTGTTGGTACCTCCATAACATCACATGGATGAAGAACATCACTTCTAGTAGGAGGTACAGATACAATAAACTTGGGATGTTTATTGTCAGATGTAGATTGCTTGGCATGCAATTGCATCCGGTTTAAGAACTTGGTAACCTGAAGAAATTGGGAAAAATTATGGAACAAGAATGACAATATTCATTTCAGTTTCTACTATCAGAAAACATGAGCATTGAATCTTACATTATAGACAATACACTGCACATAAAAAGCCTAACAAAATAGAACATAAGGTGAAAATGAAATGAACATCTGAAGAACACAGAGATAAATTTTAGTCACATGCAGACTTAGTCCAAGAGATAAACTGACATGGCAAAAAATTTCAAGCTGTAAATTAAAATCTCGAAAGAATAGCAGCAGAAAAAGGTCTTAAATTTTATTATTTTTAAATAACATGAATGTCTAATATGAAATGGAGAAATAAAGAAAAGTGATACACGTACTACTGTGTGCAAAACCCAAGAAAGTTAATACTTTAGACTAGAGTCATAACTCACAAGCGATCATCCAACAAACACATGTAAACATAAGTATAATCACATTTTACAAAAAATAATAATTTATGAAGGAAAAGGTCAATGGATGCCTCAAGCCTAATTAATGCTGATAGAAAGCTTAAAACCAGTCAATATGAAGGAACAGACTTCTCCTTAAACTTTGCATTGGCAATATATAGGAAATAGTTACCTCTTCTGCCTCCAACGATACTCCAATCAGGCCAGTAATGTAAGATAGAGAAACTTCCATATTGTAGACAGATAAATCAGGGTATATGTTCGATTTTCCATCAGAAGAAATCACTTCAACTGGTTCAATGACAAACTTATTTTCACAATATTGGGCAAAGGCTGTTACCTAAAAAAACAGAGAATAGTTGTCATAATCCAAAAAATTGTAACACCAAGAAAATGCCAACGAAAAGACAGCAAAATTCACTGTTTTACCATTGTATTTAAAACAACTTTCGCCTTTGTCAGATCAGTAGCAGTGCATTCAATAAATATGTTCTTTGTTTCCAAAGTGATGGCCGAATGTGCACCATTGATAATTGGGGGTAAAGATAATACAGTTCTGTCAAAAAATTAAAGCATATCAATATCTGAATTCAACAACGGCATAATATATGAAGTGACAACATTAGTGAAAATTAAAGGTCAAGTGCCATAATTTTCCATTTACAAGAAAGTGCAATAAATAGAAAAAGAGAAGGGGCAATAATTAAAAGCTTTTCTACATATTAACCAGACCAAAATTCAGTGTATAAACATCTCACTGCAGAACAATTGACAGTTCTTTTCAGTTTATGCACGATGACTACTATTCACGTGTGTCTGTGTGTCATGATTAATAATTCAAGTGTACATAAGCACTTAACTTTTTCGTTGAAAAAATTTATTGCACCATTACAAAACATACAGTGAGTATGCCATGTGCTTTAAATCTGTAATATTTAAAATTTTATAAATTTCAACTTCAACAGATAAGGGTGTCTTGTGAATTGTGATTTGTGATGTAGACTTGTTATTAAAGAGTGGAGAAATAATAAAACTGGTGGAAGCAAGCAAGGATTCCCACTAACAAGTAACCCAATCACCTCAGAAATTTCACTGAGAAATCTCAAAGCGTGAAATCATCCCCCCTTATATACGCAACAACAAGCAGTACAACAAAACCATGCACAAAAACAGAGTTCCTCCCAAAGAACAGAAAGTACCCTAGGCCTCTGACTTTAAGAACTTTAATACTTCAGTTAAAAGTTAACTTGTTCCAAAAAATATTTAAGACTTAAATATATAAAATTTTACAATCATTGACATAATTTTTTCTTGTTTGGAAATAAAAAACATTAAACATGTCTGAATATAAAATTTTCTCAATTACCATACCAGAAATTTCATCATTAAACTTTGTTCATACATCCGGATCATTAATTTATTATTTAACACAATATAAATTAGAATCATAATGAGCATTGACACAACAACTTTTTTTGGTAACATTCATCCTCAAATTTATTATTAGCTTAGTGTAATGTAAATTAGCATGCATTCCAATCCATACGCTAAAACAATAAACAAATAATAATCATAATACGCTTATATTATACTCAAACAAAGCTTTGTACCAAAATGGCCATAATGAGAGCTAAAAGATTTCAAAGTGTTGCAGATTTAAATGAGGGTATAATAAAATTATAGTACCTCTTACTATCATATATAACAGGATAAACAGGAGACTTCTCGATTATATGCAAGAACTTCTTCAGTTTCAAATCTGACTGGCAAAATTAAATTGAAAAAATATTCAGACACGTCTCGAAGGAATGTCCAGACAGAAAGAAAATAAATAAATGAACATCATGTCGGGTGGACTTGAACAACTCATATGCCTACTTGTTCTAAGGTTTATAACAATGTGTCCTATATATAAAGCAAGGAAACAATATTAAAAAACTCACTTCGTAAAACTTCATGAGCTCATCAGCCCTGAAGCTCCTTTCCTACAATACCAAAGAACAGAGGGAGAAAATTATTAAATGTTTGATTAGTAGCTTTATCAATAAGTAAATTGATAGACCAATAAATATTTTTATCTTTGAGTATTGCACAAGGGACATGTGTTTTTGCATCAAAGGAGGCTGTAGTAGTACGTGATTTAAAACATATTTTTCATAGAAATGAATGCCCGAAATAAAAGTTACCTGTTTTAGAGGTGTAAAGTTAATACTTGAAGGTGGTAAAGCCTGAAAGAAAAAAATGAGAAAAATCATTATGCTGATGACCAAGAGAACCAGACATAATAAAATTAGAAAAAAAGTGGCAATTAATTATTGAGATCTCTCTTGGTTAAATTGCCTTAAAACAAATACAGGGCCTGGGTCTAAATACCAGTAGACCAAATCAAGCAGTGGTACACACCACACAGAACAGTCTTTCAAAATCTTAAATTTGTTAAGTTTTCTATCCACAAAGCATATAATTTTCATGCTAGAATTTGAATGAAATCAACCTCATAGGTAAAAGGACCCTCCAGTTTATCCAGATCATGAGTGCCAATGGCGACAAGGGTTCTTCTCCTGAAAAAGGATGAAAACAAATTAACTGAAAATTTGTTTTTTTAGTGTTGTGATGAGATCACAGAAATAAAAAATAAAAAATAAACTACTAAAGATGGCTCTAGAATATCCGAGTAAACAGATAAGATCAAGTACAGCATTGATTTGAGAAACAGGTAGTGACCAGCTAAAAACAAATAAAGCGGGCAGCGGCGATTCAAATCACATTACCGACAAATATTTTGGTGAAGCTTGTCTTGGAGATCAATAAAGCTGTTGTATCTCGCTTTATCAAAAGTTAAACCTCTTAATACGGCACATACAACATAGGGACGAATCAGTGATGTCTGCAATGATACAAAAGAAACAATTCATTTTCCACTTAGAAAAGGAAGCTAGTACTAAAAAAATAAAATTGTATGCATGGCATAAGCATAACTACCTCTGGCTTCACATGCATTTTCAGCATTGCATCCTTACTAATCTCAGACAATTTGTAAGTGGGGATTTCTTGGAACCCACAGAAAACTCGGAGGGCTTGAGCCAGTCCTTCAAGGCAGAGTAGGTCATATCTGAGCAAAAAGTAAACAGCATTTCAGCAACACATTTCGCTTTAATAAAAATAAAAACGACATTTATTCCACATGATTTCAAAATGGTGACAAAGTGTGATGCCGTGCTTCAAATAGTTGCATAATTAAACGACTTTGCAATTGAGAGGAGAATAAAATAAATTTTATTATAAAATTCTAGACCAGTACAATAATAAAACCATATAAACTAAATTAGAACAAACATTTAATCAATGCAAAATCACATTTTGTTGATTGACAACTGTATCACAAACATGAAATGTACCTATTTGCAGGGATTTCAATTTTGTAAATAACTTCTTCATCCTCACCAGCTTCTTCTTCCAAATGCTTCTCTTTTCTTACAATTGCCTTTTCAGTAGTCTAATATATAATAATCACAATGCATTAATCAGATGATAATGTTGGTAATGTTAATTAGTATTATAAAACAGTAATAATTGAAGCTCTAATTTGACCGAAAAACGGAAAATAACTTACAACATCGTCGAGCTCAATCCCAAAACTGAAGCATAGGTCTTCAAATTCCTCTTGTGCTGAGAAAGAAAGAAAAATTGTGAATGTAATAATATTAGATGAAAAAATAATGAATATAGAATTGATGTGAAAAATGGAAGCTTACTGTAAGTTGTTCCTAGAGCAGCAAACAGACGATCCCGGCCTATACTGACGGTAGGCATGGTGGTGTTGTTGTGATCGGAGAGTGATTGTGAGAGGGTTTTAGGTGGTAGTTCCAAAAGTCGTCGTTCTCAACGCCAAAACAAACAAAACTTGAGAGATTAAACAAACTAGCTATCTAAAACCGAAGCTTGCTTTGCTTTAGGTTTTTATATGGGCTTTTAGTTTACTTGTCGGCCCATGTTATAGTTTGATTTATTTGCCAATTGGAAGTGTACTTACACCAAATTTTTCTAGATTTTTTACGCCTAGATTAGTCTCATAGATATTTTATTTTATTTTTTTACATTACAAAGATAAATTTCTCCCGCTATGATTTGATCTATAGACTTCACTCTATCATAAAGATAAATATTAGTCTCGTAAACTGATTTAGAATTCTGACTACTTATCCAGAGACGTAAAATACAAATATAAATAAAATATAAATTTTTTATGATTTTTTAATTAACCAAGGCACGATAAGTTTAACATAATTTCACCCAAAAGATATTATAAAGTCTATGAATCTAGCATCTTTGTTTAAGTTTTCAATTTTTTACACCTTCTAATTAAGTCAATTCATATGTGTAAAATTAATCTTTTATATATAAATTTATAATTTTGGAGGTGTAAAATGTTCACTTCAAAAAAATTTGAAATTATATACAATATGGATGGATTGACCAATCATAAAAGAATATAATTCAGATGATTTGGAGAGGATCAAAATTGGAAACAACTCTTGGTTCACTTAGTGTTTCTTGATAATCCGTCAAATCTTATTCGAAGCAAGCTTCTACGAGTGTATAAAGGTATGCCGTTAGAGTGAGTGTGCTTTACTAAAAGGATCTCAAGTGAAGGCTCTAAGCTCCTTTGACTGATTGTTTGCATCAAAACTTAGGTTCTTTATTGCACTCTCTAAATAAGGTTCTTTTCACCTTTCCCTCACGGTACTTGTACGCTATCGAGTGCCACAATCCCATTCATAATTTTTTATCTACATAATCTAAAACTCATAGCCGCCTATTTTGTAGTGGGATAAAAAAAGAATCATTGAAGAAATTTTAAGGCTCTGTAAGTCGGATTTTAGAGACTTTTTAGAATGAGAGTTTTGAAGGGCTAAATCTATATTTTAAAATAATTGAAAGAGGAAGATAAATTGTAATATAATACTCGAATCACAATTATATCATATTAAAAAATTAGTGTTCTAAATTAAAAAAAAAAAATATGAAGTTGAGCGGCTGGAATATCCTTCTTTAACCAAATGTGGAGGGTTCAATTCTCATTTTGAGTACGGAGAAAACTTTAAATTTTTAGGCCAAAAAATTCATCCTCTGAAATGCCTCCAATTTAAAGAGAGGGATGGTCACTATACTTGACAGTGGACACCTGATCTAGACAAATGAAAAATTAAGAAGGCAAACTTCAGTAACCGACTCGAAGAAAAAAGTATATAAAAATATTATGAAATTTGTTTTTCAGACCCTTCAACATCAACATGCTCCTAAACCCCCCCACCCACCCCTAAAATCCCAAAATGCCCTCAAATTTGAAACTCATCTACGTTGACATTTATGTCAAAGAGTTTCGCATCATACAATGCCAACACGTGTAATTTCTCATAATTGCGTGCATTTGCATCCTATAATACGAAACATTAATTTGGTTCGCATCCTATCATGCGAAATGCATCAAAATTAATTTGGTTCAGTTTATAAGTGTTTTTGTATGTTACATGCATTCATACCCTAAGATGCCAACCGTAATCAATTTTATATTATAGAATGTGAGGAGTTATTTCGTCAATTCGGAGGGCTCGAGAGCAATTTAAGGGCATCAAGAGCAATTTTCAAATATTATAAGCCCAATAAATATGGACCGTACTAGCTTATGGTTGCCTAAGGAAAACCGGGTTGGCCCAATAATAAATGGGTTATGTATAACCTTTCAGTCACGTGCCTATCTATAAACCCTAATTAAAACCGAGGGTTGAGACTTGTGAGACCGTAAAACCCTAAAATTCCCAAATCACTTTCACCGGAGGAGCAGAGAAAAAAAAATGGGGAGCGACGGCGAAGGTGAGAAATCGGCGCAGAAAGAGATTGAAAGGAAGAAGATCCTTGCACTTGCTCCCATTGCAAGACCTCTTGCTGGGAAAAAGCTTTCCAAGAAAACACTCAAGCTTGTAAAAAGAGGTATAAGCTTCTAAACATAAAAAAACTTATTGAATGATTGAAAATCATTGAGTTTTAGCTTCTAAGCTTATTAGTATTTCTGGGTTGATCATATTAGTAAGAAAGATTAAAACTTTCTTACTAATATGATAGGATTGAGTATGAACTATAAAACTGAATGTGTTATGGAATGATTATGTTATATTTTCAATCTAAATATTATATATTTGCTTTATACTGTTACATTTTTAACTTTGTTGGTTGTTTTTTAACTGAAAGTTGTTGAACTTATACTTAGGGTTTGTTTGGATAATTAGCTTATTTGCAGCACAAATGCTTATCTTGATATGACAAGCACTTATGCATATGGATACATTAACTATTTTTCATAAGCTATATTGGAGAACTTATGAAATTAAGTTGGAAAAAACTTATGAAAATTGTTCTAAGCTGTTTTTATTAGTTCTCCCAAACAGGCTCACAAAAAACTTATGTTAGTAGATAAGTTCAAATAAGTCAATCCAAACAAGTCCATATTTCTGCTTCTGTCAATATGTTGTTTTGTAAATGTATTTTTTTTCTTTCTTTCTTTCTAGAACTATGCAATGTTTTGCTACTTTGTCTCTCGGATACCTGCAATTTTATCTTATGTGACTGTATTAATCCATTTATTTTTCTTTCAGCTGCTGAAAACAAATGCGTAAAGAGAGGAGTAAAGGAGGTGGTTAAAAGCATAAGGCGAGGACAAAAAGGGTCAGTATTAAACTTAAATTAGGTTTTTTACGAAGGGCTTTAGAAATAATTAATTATGTCTACAAAGGTCTTGTACTCATGTTTCCTCCTTGAGAAAATGCTCAACCTCTGAAGGATTATGTGAATTTTAATTTTTTTATTGTAGAAAAGAAATGTGTATACTTATTTTCTGCCTTTTTATCTATGCAGAGTTTGTGTTATAGCTGGTAACATATCGCCAATTGATGTCATCACTCACGTACCTGTTTTATGCGAAGAGGCTGACATTCCATACATATATGTTCCATCTAAAGAAGTTAGTAACCAACTTTGCCCTGAATCTCGATGCTTTATATCTTTATAGATAGCCCAAAATTGCTGACTTACATTTTTATTCTTGCACATATTTCTTGAGTTCAATTTGATATTTGTAGCTGTCTTCCTCAAGATTTTTTCATCGTTAATAAGAAATACTAGAGTACCAGTCAAAGGTGTGATGCTGCACCTTTTGGTGGAACTTGAGTGCTTTTCTTTACTTAATCGGCAGACATTTAGGACACTTAATAATTATCAGGAATTAAGTGCATAGGAGTATAGGACATGTTTGTTTTATAAAAAATTGAATGCATGCTTTTCTAGAATGGATTTAATTGTTTAGTGTATGTTGTTTTTTCATGAAACAAGCTCTCAATCTAGTCGTATATTCATCTATAATATAGCTCATAGACCTAGACCCAGACCCGCTTTCTGCACATATATCAACATGTAATATTTTCAATTTCATTTTAGTTATGGAAGTAGGAGAAACATGGACTGTAATGGTCAACATTTTTTTGCTATTCCATTATTTGGTGTTCATGTACTAAAATTATTATTATATTTTTTCCAGGACCTTGCAACTGCAGGAGCAACGAAAAGGCCTACTTGTTGTGTTTTAGTGATGACCAAGCCTTCAAAGGGTGAACTAGCGCAAGAGGTACAAGAGAAACTAAAGTCGGAGTTTGATCAAGTTGCATCTGACATTACTGAGCTTACGACTTCACTTTTTTGAACAAACACAAATGGATCTGTATTTTTGGTTACAATGGATTAACATATTAGCAGTGTACCGTTCAATCATTTTGATCTAAGGATATTGATCTTTCTATTTCCTTATTATAAAGGTTATTGTGTGCTTATATTTTGATCAATCCACTGGTTTTGTGTCTGTCCAAGGCTGAAAATTTTGAAAAAAAAGTTATTTCTGTGTTTAACCCATGAGAGTAAAGAACTATCAACGGTTCACTCAAAAATCTTGTTCTTGAATGTTATTATTTTTATTTTTATTATATTTTTTTTGTATAGAATTGAATGTTGTTATATGATTCATTTGTGTATGACCAATAACATGTATTTGCTTCCATCATGAGTCTGTCCATTACCTATATTGGTAATTCAACAACTTCACTTGCTAAAATTTGTGGAACAGAAAATGAAAGGATTGTGGAAGGCTGTTGACTGTTGGTTAGAGCATCTGATATAATGGACAGTATCATTTGTGGTTCGATTGTGTTATTTGAACATCAAAATATTGGCAGTGTATATCTTTATTTCTATCTCTTATTTTTTTATGTTTTGTACTTTTACAAATACACAAAAAACACCTGACATTTTTCATTTTAATTATATGATGTTTGGTAATCCATTGTTTAGAATGAAGTAAAATCGAATTGATAATTGTTTAAATTAAGGATTGAGCCAAGTAATTGCAATTAATTTGATCTTAGTTGAAATTCATTAACCCTTTGAAGTTTGAGGTGAAACACTTGGTTTGTAATAGTATATGATTTTTTTTACTTTTATTATTTTTGTATTGACTTTGAATTATAAAAGAAATTTTTATACATACTTATAATACAATGATTATAAAACGCAACATTGAGAATGCATCCTGGAGTATTAAGCACTTCATAGTTCATACTGACAAATTTAAAATGAATTGAAATAAAATAGTTAATATAATTATATTAACAACTCCAAGCTACATTTCTTCAAACATTTTCCTCTTTTTAACATGACACTTTTGTCAACAACAAAAAAACCGTCATACTTAATATGAGACTGAGGAAATAACTAACTTATATTCAACATGAAAAGCTCACAAGAACAAAGATATAATATATGTGTGTTCCATCATATCGATGGATAATTCTGCGAGCACAAAGATATTAACAAGCTTATATTATATATTGAGTAAACGTATTAGCTCGTTGACACTTATTACTAATATTTTACATCTTTGAGTGAATGTCAATATATACCATCAGTTACTTCATGTTAAGCAGAATGGTAATTGTTTACAGAAGCCTTTTAGCTATACTGATGAGAAATCTCTCATAAATGGTAATTACAAGAATCAAAACAGACACATTATTTTTTAGATGTCAACAAACCCTTGAACAAGAGCACACCAACAGCACCAATGGCCAAAGTCAGAACCAGGGGAACGGCAACAGATTCAACTTCACGCACCCTGCCTGCTTGGTCTGTTCTTCCCGCCCTCGATCTTTGTCCGAAGTATTCGTGCATAAGAGTGCTCAGAGTGTCTAGTTGATGCATGATTTGACGCTGTCCTCGAGCAACAAGTAATACCTATTGGGGGAGGGGGAAGGAACAGTGTGCCATGGTCAAAGTAATGGTCAATTCTGTACTTCAATGCAATACCGCAGTTACTGTCACGTGAATTCAAAATGAGAGGATATATCACCTACCTCTTCCATCAGGGGAGACTCCCTAAGGAGTTGAGAGGATGACAATGATCCAGTTAACGAACCATTGCTTAATCCAGTAACAAAGAGAGAAGTGGGGCCAGAGCCATTGCAGGCCTCGGCCTGTAAAGCCAAGTTTTGTTGACTGGCTGAAACTTTTTTAACTTCAAACTTTGAATTCAGCTCTTCAATACGGGAGGTGAACTCATCCATTCTTTCATTTAGTGTCGAAATTTGATCAGAAAGTTGAATGATAACTCCCTGGTAGCTTAAAAGCAAATATCAGTGGACGAATAATTCAGATGAGTAGAAAAATAAACCTTAGTCAGACACCTATCAATTGTAGCGCCTTCTCTAAGCCAAAATAACGCATAAATATAATTTCCTCAAAAGTTGAATATAAGCATTAAGCATACTCCCATTATCTAAGTTTATTGCCAATAGCAGTCCAATTGCATCTCAATATTCTTTCAAAATTTCTACCTACTACAGACTCAGCAGTAGCTTTTCTATGTTCCATAAGATAACAACAGCAGATAGTACATCGACGAATGAGGTAGCCAATATTATTGTCATTGTATGACTTCTTACAACAAAAATTATCTTACTTGGTTGGCCATCGGAGCAGGTGATTCTAGAGCTCTCCCATTAAAACTTCTGTTATTTATAGCAAGTTTAGTCAAGTTAAGTGGAACCTTGTCCCTTTGATTTGAATATGACTGTGAAATACCACTGCAGAAGACCAACATGAGAAAAACATCAGGAGGTCATCAACAAATGTTCCTTTCAATCAGATTCAGAAAACCTTATCCCAAAAATGAAAAGCAAGTAGAAGACGTGTCAACTTCTATGTAAGGCAAGTTAAATATGTGAAGAAAATTAGTAAGTACCGATTAAGATGCTTCGTTCTCCTATCAGCAGAAGCTCTGGAAAGTGCTTCTTTGGGGCTTGAAACCAAATCATCATCTATGCTGAGTTTTGTCCTCAGATCATCTGGAAGTGCCTGAAGCTTGACTAGATCAGTGAGTTGTTGTACAAATGCAAAGCACAAGCAGAAGGTAGTGTGAGTACTCATACCATCACATCATTCACAAGCTTTTCTAGCTGAATTTGTTCAATGTAAGTGCGAGGAACATAGGAACCATCCAAATGCAGTTTCTCCGCAACAAATTTAACATAATTCCTATCTTTCCCTTGCACCTTCAAAATATGAACACATATTTAGTTACTCGCAGTAAGAACAATAAAATCAAATACAGACATGGAATATATGGGCATTTGGCCTGAGTTCCATGAGTCGCCCAAACCCAGCCCAGGATTTTAAGTGATTGGTTACAAAATAATTGCCCGTGGGCTGCCAAAAGTCTTAACTTTAACCCAATTTATAGATAGGGGTATACTGACGTTGAATTTACTAAAGCAGGGCCAATATGCTATATACATCCAATGACCCTAGCCCATGGCCCATTTGATATACTACCAAACAAGGAAAAAGTATTGTAACAAAAGAAGATAATGGATTTAAAATAGCTGACTTTTCACGTGATCAACAAGCATAGAAAAAAAAGTAATGGAGAGATACCTGGACATATTGGCGATTAAGTTGTTCTAGCCAATCAGTTTTTATGGACACTTTATGATCGTGAAAGACATGGCTGCTTCTTTTCAGGATTGCCGCAATTGTATACCCCAAGGCCATCAGCCCTCCAAGCAGGCGAACACTGACTTCAAAAGTAATTCTTGGTGATATAATGAATGGACTATCCGTAACCCATTCCTGAAAACAAGAAATCAATATAGGCATTTTCCAGTAATTTTGCTGTAAGTGCAGACTTTTCAGCTAATCTCAGACATGTGAAGGTAGGGTATCAAAAGACACGATCTGCAAAATCCTGAGTTTGTAATCTGGAATTTCAATAGTATCCTCCATTGTGAAGCAGCACAGGTGCTCAACTATTTGTCAAACTTTTCGAAACAAACATGACACTTCTTTTAACCGACTTTTTACTAGCACATATGCATACACACATAACTATAGAGGTCGACCAAAAGAAAGAAAAGAAAAGTAGAAAACTGCTTGCTTAAAAAGATATGACAATTTTTTATCTCACAGAAGGACAAAAAATTATGAGTGAAACATTGGCATACAGGTAAATGCATATCATATCATATCACCAACTCAGACAAAACTTGGGCCTTGCTAAAGTGTTATGTTTACAATCACCTAACCTCAAACATAAGATTGTACTTTCCATCCCGGTTTCTCATTCTCAAATATGATTGACATGCTTCAGGGTCTTCTCCAGGGGGTAGAAGATATATGTCATATGTTTCCTCATTGGTTTCAGTATGCTCTGCTGCAATAACTGCCTTGATTTGATCCACTGTCACAGCTTTTGTTGACTAAAACAGTTGAAACAATTGAAGTTATGTATCGTCAAGAAGACATTTGAAAATATAAGAACATCACTGTATGATAATATATAGCATAGGACCCACCTTCAATATGTAGCAGGGATTCTGGAATCCAGTGAAAGGATTAAACTTGTTAATAATTTTTATATGCGCTGTTTGCAGATCTGGCTCTATAAATGCTTTATACATGGGATACACCTACAAAAGGAAACAAACAGGTAAGAATTATAGCAGATAACTCTTAGCCTTAAATATTTGCGTTTCCAAAACTCATAAAGGAAAACAAAATCTAACATGGGATCAGAGAGAAACCGTTTCAGAGATTTGATGAATTATTTCTTCAGGTTCTTGACCAGCTCGTTGAATGTCCCGTAAAACACGCTTGACAAGGTCAAAATGAACTCCACCGGTGACAGAAACGCGAAGGTCAAGCAAAGGTCGTAATTTTTCACTTAAGGAATAGATGCCTTCAATGATGACGATACGGGAGCTAGGGGCTTCAATAGTCCTGTAAGGAAAATGGTACAAATGAAACCAACAAAATAAGTATAAATGCAATATCATCTTGGTTAGGAATAATATGGTGCTATTTGTTAAAGCTAATGTGTGTTCAAATTTACACATGCTCTCTTGCACCTCTTCTAGCCACACAACACACCCTACCCATGTGAATGTATGTATTATGTGTGTCTCTCTACATCCCAGAGACTACGGAGTTGGAAGGTGAATGCAGAAACAGAGAGCGATGATGCATACCATAAAATGTTGCTGCATGATATTATGCAAAACAACAAACTTTTTTACTATAAAGCAGTTTTGGTAATTAAAATTTTTGGGCATGTGAATGAAATTGGTTCAAATCATTTCACTTGCACAGAAACTTTTAAGAAAAAGGGAAAAAAACAATGTTATGAGCATTTTGCATATAACATGTAACTCCAAAGTCTAAACATCGTTAATAAATTCACAGGTTATATGTCTCTAAGCAAATCACTTTTCAGTTTGGATATCCAAAAGTAAAGCATAATATATTATTGAATAATATTTCATTTGTAGATAATTCAAACATAATCCAAAGATTCCATATAACCAACCAAACATTGAAGGACTTCCCACTTCCACACCTAAAGCATTTTAACTACATTAACTTCATAATGGAGCATGACTGAATTCTATTAGCCAACATTGGATGGCATGATTTCAAGTCATGCTCTACTTTTCAGGTTTACCTCATCGGTGAGAGCAAACCTGGATGGCACAGCTATAAAAGAAAATTTTACATATTCATAAAAGGTGAAGTCGAGCGGTACACAACCTGTATCCGATGCGAGAACTAGACTTGAAATCATATATCGGAACCTGAGCAGGCTTCCCTGATTTAAGATCCTGTATATTTTTTAGCAAGGTATCATAATCCGTCAATCGAGGGTCTGTTTCAAATAATGATGACATTAGAACTCTGGTTTGCATAACATCCCTTCCTATTTCTTGATTATTCATTAAGATGATAAACTTATAAAAACATTTCTAATAAATGAAATGAGTAATATACTAATATGTGATTAGATACTGTGGGAAACTCAACCATATTATTGACAATAGATGATAAACATGACATGCATGATTTGTCGGTACTTTTAATGGTTGTCTTGTATTACTCTATGATTTTATACTACTTTGCAATTTGCTTCGAAAATAATATTGTCCTCACCCGCTCAGACAGATGATTTGTCGGTATTTTTAACTGTTTTCTTGTCTCACTCTATGATTTTATTCCACTTCAAAATTTTCTATGCATGCAATGTTGTCTAATAAATCATCTCTCATTAATATTTTTTGTTCATACCAAAGTTAGCTAATTGTTAACTCACTTATATAGATCTGAATTACAATAATTAATTGTTGCAAACTTGCATATATAACGGATAGCAAGCCTTGTAGTCTATTATGGACCAATGAAGTGAGAAGGGACACTAGCATCCTAATTTCTCTTCTACATTATACCAATTTTATTCTAAAAAACAAAAAAAAAATTGACATAAGTTCTACCACTGGCCATAGATAAAATGGTGCTAATGCTATCTTATTATATATAAATGATATAATCAGCGCCCTCCAATAAAATAAACATAAAACGAAACTAATACAGCTGAAATTACAACATTATAGTAACTATGCAGCCATACAGAATTACAGATAACAAAAACTTGTCTCAATGTATATATTCTTTGAACACCATAGGCACAGCAATTCCTCAACAATGGATAATACAAGCTCAAAACCATATATACTCATGAGTAACAATAAAACAGATTAAGACTCTTTTTGAACTGACTTACTTCAACTTATTAAATGCCATAAATACTTATGAGACTGTTTGCGAGAGCTTACAAAAACAACTTACTGACATGTCCACAAGTTATTTTCAGCTTATTTTCATAAGTTCTTTAGCATAGCTTAAACTTTCTCTTACATTATATAATAGAAATATCTTATATATAAACACTTATAAGGTAAGCGTTTAATTAAGTTGTTTATCCAAACAGATCGTCTAACAAACTAAATAACCTAACAACCTATGAAGCTCAGACACTGACACATACACTGACACTGACACGTCGACACGGATAATTTTTTTGAAAAGTGATATAATTCAATGTAATTGTAAGTGTCGGTGGTGTCAGACACTAATCTAAGGAGTGTCGGAGCTTCATAGCTAACAACAATAAAGATCAATAAGTAAATAAATTAAAAAAAGTTGAATAGAAAAGATGAAACAATAATCATACCATCAAAGTTTCCATCAATGATTCGACTAGAATCATTATAATTATCCATGGAAATAACAGCAATACTCGGCATAAAACTCAAAACCTTATCAGTAAAAACAGTTTTGCCAGCACCAGAAGGACCAGCAACACCAACTAAAACAATTCCATCGTTATTTTGAGCCAATAACTGACATGCACGAATAACAATGAAGAAACCTTTCTCAAAAGATAAAGAATCTTGAATTGGAACAATCTCATAGCGATCAGAAGAAGAATCTTTTCTTTTAACAAGTTGAACTTGATCTCGGAGTAAACCTTGACGACGCTGTGGAGATTCAGCGCCAGAAACGGTTTCTTGTGCCATTATGGGAATAACAGAAGATGGTTCTAGATGATGAATGGAGGATGATGATTCTGAGTTCTGAATTTGCAGAGTTGAAATGAGGTGGAATTGCAGGCAGAAGAAGTGAGGACTGAGGATAACTCCAAAACGTGGCGCGTATACAAGCGGTCATAACTGGTCCTCGTTTAGTTTATTTTCAGACGACTTTTTTTTTTCTTACAGTAATTATTTTAGGCATAAATACAATTTTTTTTTTACAAAAATAAAAGATATTCATTCATTCAATCGATAAATTACATCATATACAAATATAAATTCAACTTTTCTAAAAACGAAAAAGATGAATCTACGAACAAACTTACAACATCAAAGTTAATAGCATATACATACTCATGCCTACAAATACTATGATAAAATTAATGTAACCGAAATATGTATGCATCTGTATTATTAATGAACTTGGTCACTAGTTGAAATTTGTAGTTGATCAAAGTTGATCTGTCAATATAAACCAAACGAATACCGCACAAAATGGGAAATCAAACACCGCATAAAACAGAAAAACATACACCACACATGACGAAAACAAACGTGCACACTAAGACGACGAAATCACAAAAAAAAAATCAAAATAAAACTCTAATTGATGTGAGAATCATTTATTTAGATAAAAATGAGAAGAAAAAGAAAAGACTCTAATTTCAAATTTAACATGTATATATACTCTCATTCGTCCCATATTATAAGGGAAAAAACAAAAATCACATTTAATACATAATGATTGGAAGTATGTTATTTTGTAAAAAAAATATATAGAAAAGTGTAAAAATAATTTTTATTGGTTGTTGATTTTGAAAAAGACAAGAGAGAGAGTAAATTTTTCTTAAAACATAAATGTTTATGTACTTTTTCTTATATTTTAAGACAAAAAAAATTGACAATTTTATTTTATATTATGAAACGGATTGAATACATTGTATATAGTACCTCTTTTACAATCATATACAAGATAGACTTGTATCCTAGTGTTTAAGTGATGCATTTTGGTATTGGTTCAATTTTAAAGTGAGACATTTTAGATTTACTTTTTTGCGTTTTTTTTAAATAAAATGCTATATTTGACTACACAAAAAACATATACATATTTGAGTGATAAAAATTTACCAAATTTAATATTTAATTTATAATTTTTCTGTAGCCGTCCGCTTTGATGCATCAACGTTTTTCTTGCCGCCTGGTTAAAAAATAGGATGGAGGATCAAAAGTGCAAAAAGAATTAAAATAGAAGGTAAAAAATATTTGATTTTAAAATCGAAAGACCAAAATCGTAGATCTTATAAAATAGGACAAAAAGTCCAATGAAGTCTAAGAATAATGTTGATCAAACAACTATGAAATAGCATGCTTTAGCTGCTTGGCGCAGTAGACGATTTCAGACCTTGATTTATGATCAAACAACTATATTTATATTTATGCAGTGTTTTTTTTTTGAAACAAATTTATGCAGTGTTAATACAACAATTTAATAAAATAAATTATGTTTGTTTCAATGTAAAATTTACTATTTTTGCGTTCCTTAACCATTGCATAAGGTACATTGATTAGCAACACCCTTTTTGATAATACGGTCACCTACCTTTTTTAGCGTTGTAGTTACTGCCTTGACACAATTACTGAAAAATCCAATATGACTTGTGGAGACTCATTTTTACCTTTGTTGGTAAGACTCGTGGAGTTCTCTGCCAAAGCATCTCAATTATTGCTACCAGACAACTCTATTTATGAGAAATTATTTTATTTTTTAGTATTATTAATAAAAAAAAAAAATTTAGTAAAAATTATATATTTTTTGGCAAATGTTAAACATTGCACTCCTTGCACTAGTTAAGGAACTACAAATAGTAAAATTATCTTGGAACTTGTGTATCAAACTTTTTTAAAGTGTAAGTTATGTTTGTTTCAATGTAAAATTTACTATTTTTGGGTTCCTTAACCATTGCATAGAGTGCATTGGTTAGCAAGACCCTATTTTTTTCATTTACACATTTTTTTATGTGAAGTTGTTAACTAAAAAACATTTAAATTAGAAAGAAGTATTTTCTAAAAATCTATCACAAAAATTTTATAAAAAAGAATAAAATAGTCAATTATAAAATGAAACACTAGACCAAAAAAAAACTGTCTTACTTTTTTTTTGAAGCAAAAAACTGTCTTACTAGTATTCAAGAGATTCCATTACTCAAAAGCTGCAACCCAAACAGACAATTTACGCAGTCAAGCATCCGTATCCGCACCTTGTTCTATTCTCTTCTGTACTGTAACTTTTTCTTTTCCCCCTCAAAAACTGATTCTGAAACAAAAAAACAGAGCAAATCACACAGAAAACTGAATTGAGAAATACTGCACGATGCATCTCCAAAACACACCTTCTTCTCACGGCTTTCACATGCCTGCAGAATGGGAACCTCACTCACAGTGTTGGATTGGTTGGCCTGTAAGCAGAATATACACACACACACACACTCCATTTTCTTTTTCCTGTTATATATGATTTACGCTTGTGTTACTTGTTGCGTGACAGGAACGCGCTGATAATTGGCGTGACGGTGCCGTTCATGCTCAACGTGTTTTTGCAAGAGTTGCGTCAGCAATCTCCAAATTCGAGAGAGTAACCGTTTGTGCTAGTTCTGCTCAAGTAGGTTTAAAGTTGTTGAGATTTTGATTGTTAATTTGTTACTATCATTGAATTGTTGAGATTTATTCTGATTATCTGATTTGATTTGGTTGATGATTTTAGTGGGAAAATGCGCGGAGTCAGTTACCGGATAATGTTAGAGTTGTTGAGATCAGTGCTAATGATTCTTGGTTTCGCGACATGGGACCTACAGTGAGTTTTTGTGATCATTTTATGGTTATTATGTATTTGGATTTATAAACATGAATTGTAGATTTTGGTTTTTATTGTTTGTCTGATTTGTTTAACAGTTTGTTGTGAGAAGAGAAACATCGAAATCGGATGATGTTGAACACATAATTGCAGGAATTGACTGGACTTTTAATAGTTGGGGAGGTGAGTACAAAGAGTTTTTGACATTCAGATCTTTTAGAATATGAAATTTGAGGATTAATTAAGGAAAATACAATGTGGTTATTCATTGAATCGATTACTGTTTCTTGGTTGTTGGTTCTTCAACTAATGGGATTTTATAAAATATTTAGGTTTAGAAGATGGATGCTACAAGGATTGGAGTCTCGACACATTTGTCGCTAAGAAGGTTGGGCTAGTTTATATTTTAGTTATGTTCTAGTTGTGATAGTTACTTATCTTATTTTGATACTACCGCCATATGTTTGCTAGATTTTGGACATTGAGCGGATTCCTATATTTTCGCATTCTATGGTGCTTGAAGGTGGAAGCATCCATGTGGATGGAGAAGGTGAGAGTTAATGCAGTGATTAAACATCACTTAAACGTAGTTTCAGTGCAAAGATTTTGATAAACGAGGATAAGTGGTAGTTAGTTAGGCAGGATTATTTTGTATTGTTATATTTTCACAAACGCAGTTTACTCGCTTACCTTCATTTCAGTCCGTTCTGAGATCAGGTCATATATGCTTATACAGTTATGCTGCTCTAAACTTGGATCCCCTTATTGCTCTAAACTTGAGCAATTTTTTCTTCCTTCAGGAACATGTCTTACCACAGAAGAGTGTCTATTGAACAAGAATAGGAATCCACATTTGAGTAAGAGTCAAATTGAGGATGAACTTAAGGCATATCTAGGAGTCAGGAAGATCATATGGTTGCCTCGTGGATTATATGGTAAATAAAGTTGATAGTTGATACTGATCTTCTAGATTACGAATTTTCCTATGAGTTGATAGTATTTTGCCCGGGATGTTTAATATGTTATCTTATAAACAGTTTATATAGACCATTTATCATGATTTATCCATTTGTTTTAGGTTCAAAGTGGTATTTAGCTACTATATATTCCCTATGTTGTTATTAAGGAGTATGTTGTTTTATACAGGAGATGATGATACAAATGGCCATGTTGATAACATGTGCTGTTTTGTGAGGCCTGGTGTGGTTCTTTTATCTTGGACTGATGATGAAACTGATCCTCAGTATGAAAGAGCTGAAGAAGCATATTCTTTGCTTTCAAGTGTAACTGATGCCAACGGTAGAAAACTTGAAGTCATTAAACTCCATGTTCCCGATCCACTATACATGACAGAGGACGAGGCTGCTGGGGTTTTTCAGGCAAGCATCTAAATTTTTGTTTCTTTTGTCAGTTAATTTTTGTTTTTTGATGATTGAAAATATAAAAAAAGGAATTAATTTTCAAAATACGAACCCAATTACCATTAGAGAATATCTTTTTGTTTCTGTATGGTCATCAGTTGTAGAAGTTTAAGATGTCATATTTGAGGTTTCATTATGTGGCCAGACGGTTTTGTAATTCACAAATTGCAAGCTGTATATGTTGGTTAATACCAAGTTTAATTGTTGGTTGCGAAGATGACGTGAAATATATATCACTGGATTGGCCAGCTGGACATAAACCTTCATATCCAGAAGCTCTTCATCAGTTTGTGTCATGGATGCTTCACCCCCAGACTGCTATGCGGCCCAGGATAGACGATATCATTATCCATGTTGACAAATTGATTGCAAAGTTCTCTCAATGAGTTACTACGGAACAGTGTGGCATTTTCACATATCACATCACAGTCGTTTGAAAAACTCACGAATTAATTTTCACATAATAAAAGGAATTAATTATCAAAATACGAACCCAATTACCAATAGAGCATATCTTTTTGTTTCTGTATGGTCATCAGTTGTAGAAGTTTAAGGTGTCATATTTGAGGTTTCATTATGTGGCCAGACGGTTTTGTAATTCACAAATTGCAAACTGTATATTTTGGTTAATACCAAGTATAATTGTTGGTTGCGAAGATGACGTGAAATATATATCACTGGATTGGATAGCACATGTAAAACTATATAGGTAGATCTAAGAATTTGTTGGTGTCCACGTGAAAGGATTCATATGAAGAGTCTGAACATCTCTTTTGGTTGGCTTGCATAGTTGCATTTCTCAAGTATTGGGTATAGTGTTTCTTTAATGGAGTCTCTGGTGTCTGGTTATATAGAAAGCTCAAAGGCCTAGTGGCAACCCTACGATTACATCTCTAATATAGTTTGAGAATTAGGTCAATGAATTTCATTTGCAGTCAAGATATGGATGAGCCAGTTTTGTTTTCAGTGGGATATGATGTGATATCAAGAAGAGCTAATTACTAGAAAGTAAATCTATTTCATGTACTACTCAGATTCAGGCATCCTCTCACTGTTTTGCTCTCAACTAATTTAAATTTTAACGCTGTAAAAGGAATCAGAAATTGAATTTAGGTTCTATTTAGATCTTGAGTGTATGCACTTTGGATAATTTATGCTGGGTAGTGGGTACTGCAATCTTCGGACTGCAGTTAGTAAGCAGTCAGCTAATTGTTTTGGATGACGATTTGAAGCTTCAGTTTCTGCTTTCAAAGAATAAAATGGGAACACGTCAAACATTGCCAGTACTTAAGTAGTTGTAATCAAATATATTTTAAATTATGATTTTCTAATAATGTCTTATCATACAACTCATTATATGAAAAATGAAATACTGAACTTGGAGCAAGATTGATACTTGGTATGGTCAAGAATGAATATCACTGTTTATTAAACTTCTGAGTTATAAATTATTCATGCAACTACACAAGATTAACCTCCATCGGGTATTCTGGTGTAATTCTATGTTTTTCAGGAGGATGATGAGGCAAAGCCAAGACTTCCCGGTACAAGGCTTGCTGCTTCATATGTAAACTTTTACATTGCAAACGGTGCTATCATTGCTCCACAATTTGGAGATAAAAAGTGGGATGCTGAAGCTATCCGAGTTCTGTCTAAAGCCTTCCCTCATCATGAAGTAAGTAATTTTTTTGTGTAAACAGTTGATTGTTGAAATACTCTTTCAGTTGAAGAATTGTTCTGTCACGTGGTGGTAATCTTTCAAAGCCATGCATTGTTGCACTAACTAGTAACTACTGCAGTTAGTGTAGATGAAGGAAAATTTCTGAATGAGTTATATTGCTGAGTGATGGAGTTTGTGGCCGAAGATCTGTGGCTCAAACCACTACTGTTTGCTCTAAAGATAGCTTAGAGCTAATGTCATTCACCGTGATTTGGTTTTGCATTGATTCTTTCTTTATAAAACAAATCTTGTTTCTTATTCAACCAAATCATCAAATGAATAACTGATGCATCAGACATTAAATAGTTTTCCGCAAAAACTGGCAAATGTATACCCATCCTTTGGCAGTGCTGCAAAGCTAATAGTTACATTATAGTACTAAATTCTATCTTTACTGAGTATTTCACAAGTCTATTATGAACTACAACATTTATATATCATTTTTGAGTTGTTTTGGATACAGAATGACATTTATGTTTGCTGGTTCCTACCAGGTTGTGGGGATTGAAGGTTCCAGGGAGATTGTTTTGTCTGGTGGAAATATACATTGCATCACTCAGCAGCAACCAGCCATTTAGGGATACTCTCTCAACAACATTGATGTGTCTTGTATTGGGATTTGGATGCTCTCTCAACCAACTAGTCTCTTAGAAAAGCGGTCTCTGCACTGCAAACATGTGACATGCCCCTCTCTTTCTCTCTGCAATACTTTGAATCATTATAAGACGGAGGGAGAATAAAAACACAATTCTAATTCTTGATGGTAGTCTTGTAATTTATTCAGTTTCGATTGACTGAAAGAAATAGATTGACCCTGTTGTGCTAATCTCAGTAAATTATCTGGTTTCTTTGCTCCAAATGAAATGCATTGTATAATTTTATTAGGATGATTTATTTTTCTTGTCTATTAGGATGATCGATTAATTGCTTGATATTCAAATTCAGTAGCGGCTGATAGAGACCCAAGTAAGCGTGATAGTGGTCTATTTAGTAAGGTGAGTGAATTGTTTGTTATGCAAGATTATTGAGTGAAGAACCATTATGGTGAATGTTTGTAACTAAACTTTGTCTGTCCGTGTCGATTTTCAAATTGTATGCAGGCTCACATGTCTATCTATATCTCTAAAATTATCTCGACTATTTGTATATTATAACACATGAAGCTCTCAGATAAATCAAATCATCTTAAAATATAAAATTAACTAGAGTGTCAATCTCTCTGCCCATTTTTTATATGTCAGGAGGGATGGGTCAAAAAGGGTTGTAGGGTTGAAAATCACAACCAAATAACAGCCAAAGTGCCAAACCATTTTGCCCCGCCCAGTTAAAATTGGGGTATTGCGTTTTGCACCCGATTTGTTACTACCTCCGCCTCATTTTATAAAACTCTGTTTGACTAAATGTATTATTCATATGTTTTGTTTTGACCGTATTTTTTTAAGAGTATATAAATGTAAATATTATCATATAAGATCTTGTTTGACTTGTTCCGATACATATATTCAAAATATTAAATTTCTATAATTTTTACTAATATACAATTAAAGATATTCGCAATCAAAATCATGTATTGACAAACGTGCAGGGATCAACAAAGTCTTATATTTTGGGAGTGAGGTACTTTTTTTTATAACGACTACTACTACTTGCTACTACTAGTTGCTATTGACTTGAGAGACAATATTGGGTAAAACTTTAAGTAAAAGTTGGCTAATGTGATTAAATTAAGATTAAGATACACAAAAATCAACGCAGACATTAATTTATTTAGGCTGGAACGAGAATCAAGTAATCAACCCATGAAAAAAAAACAGAACAAACTGTCATTTTTAATTTTTAAATGTATAATATACTGCTATTTTATTTTTAAATGTATCAAAATTTTAGATATATTTTTAGTGAACTCTCGACAAAAAAAAGTATTAGTGTGCTAGTGACTACAGTTCATCAAATTAAAATACTCCGTACCAAATATATGTCGTTTCAATATTTTTACGATATTAAGAAATTTGTAACTTCTATGAATCTTATTAAAATTATTTATGTTTTTTTTTCTTTTACCCTTTCTCTTTCTTTGTTGGTATATAGAAAAATAATAATAAAGTTGGAGAGAAAGTAGTGTTTTTGTTGGTAAAAAGAATATAAAACGCATATATTATGGTACGGAAGGAGTAAAAGTTTCCACAAACATTAACGAATTCAATTGTGTTTGACGCTGAATTTGATAAAGAAGACCACAATTCAATCTCCACATTTATGTTTAAAAAGAACCTGAAATCATTTCATCCTATAACTCGCTCCAAACTCTTGCTCTAATAGAGTTTTCCTCTGAAAACTAGAGAGTAAAAGGCCTAAAATAAAATAAAATAATAATTTCCCGTAAAAAAGAAAAACCAAAACTAAAATTTGTCAAAGCAAAGATGTACAAAAATAAAGAGCAAACAATTGTAGAGAAACACAGGTGTTTGGTTGAAAATCGAGCGATCCAAGAAAGGAGCTAGTAGTTCGTACCATAAGCAAACTCAATAAATAAATTAAAAAAAAGTTGAATTTAAGAAATTATCTGAGATCAGATCATGAGATTCAATCACACACAACTCATTACCGACGACGTGAAATCAGGTCTTCGATAATCACTTTTTTTCACCTGATTTCATTTCCAACTTAAATCACACTTCATTATCATTATTATTAATTAATACAACAAATCGCAAAACACAGAGAGTGTGTAAGAAAGAAAATGGGTTGCTCTTTCTCTGGTTTAAACGCATTATACGATTCTGTAAACGGTGGTGGGGATGTTTGGATCAACGAGAATCGATTCCGAATCTTGAGACAACTCGGTGAAGGTGGATTCGCTTACGTTTATCTCGTTAAGGAAGCTCCTAATGACTCTGCTTCTGGTGGTCTTGCTAATAAACTCAAAGACTCTTCTCATCTATCCGGTTCGATTCCATTCGATTCGATTCATTTATTAATTCATGAAATTAGTGATGTTAAGGTGTATTATGGCTTGATCTATGTGATTCGTTTGTGTTTTTTTACTGATCTGTGATTGCATTGAATTTAATTTATGTTTTGGTTCTCCGATCTGATGAAGTTCAATTTTGATTCGTGTTTGTTATTATTGAATTTCTGTGATTGATACTGTTTGTGTTGCATTGCATTGCATGCTTTTGGTGTTGCGGATTATGATGAAGTAGTTTTGTGATTAGATGCGAATTGATCTGCTCTTTATCGAGTTTGAGCTTAATTTTGATATAATCAGTAGTGAAGAATCTAGTTCCTCTTTTACCGGTCTTTGTTTGTCTCGTGCAGAGACCTGGTTATTAATAATAATATATTTGTCGTAAAAAATTATAGTAGTGAAGAATGCTCCATGTAGTTGTAGTAAGTTAGTAACTAAGAGGTTTTTGTGAATTGTTTTTCTTTTTAAATGAATATAGATAGCAATGTCACAATGTGTGATTCAGTGGATCTGTGTGCGTGTTTTGATGAGTTTGTTTTTTATTTAGATTTTGAATGGAATGGTTTTTAATAATTTTGGTAAAATTGAGTTTGAAGTCAAGTGATTTATGTTTGAATGTTTTCACTGACAAATCAAGTTTGATATAAAACTTTTAGTATAAATAATATTTTGAGTTCAGTGTTTTGAAAGCAAGCAACTGCAATATTTTTACAGAAATCGCATTTCACAAAAAGTCAACTATGATGGTTTCTATTGTGGTGATATCATAGACATAGATTAATAGATCAACTGTACTGTTTCTTATCTGCAGAAGATGGATCTTATGCTATGAAAAAGGTCCTCATTCAGAACAACGAGCAGCTGGAGTTGGTCAGAGAGGAGATACGTGTCTCGTCACTGTTTAGTCACCCCAATCTCCTCCCACTTCTTGATCATGCAATCATTTCTGTTAAGGTGGAGTAGTAATTGCAACCAACACTTACTCCTCTTTCCTTATTGGTTCGGCATGTTTTTGTGATTTTATGTTTATGTAGAAAATGTCCCTTTTGTTCGCAGCCTACCCCAGAGACATCTTGGAGCCATGAAGCGTACTTGTTATTTCCAGTTCATTTGGATGGAACATTGTTAGACAATGCCAAAACAATGAAAGCCAAAAAGGAACACTATTCTACCTCAGATGTTCTTCAAATATTTCGACAGGTAACCGTATTTTCATTATGCATTTTACTTGCAATTCAACATTTAGTTTCTATGTTGTTGTTGAGATTTTACTTTTACTATTATTTTGACATATTGTTTAATGTAAGACCCTTTTAACACCGTAATGTCAACTCAACAGCTTTGTGCAGGACTACAGCACATGCACAATTTAGATCCTCCATATGCACACAATGATGTCAAACCTGGTAATGTTCTCATAACACACAGAAAAGGGCAATCACCATTAGCCATACTGATGGATTTTGGCAGTGCTCGTCCTGCAAGGAAGCATATTAGCTCCAGATCAGAGGCACTCCAGTTGCAGGTGATTCTTTCTTCCTGTTTTATTTATAGCGTTGTTTGTAAATAAAAATTATGTACTGCTTTAACCTTTTAGAACTCCCACTTCTCGCAGAACTAGTTTCTGTGACACGACACAAAAATGTGCAGTGCTTATAAATATATCACATTTTGGGATTTCTTATGATTCTTTTGCTCCATTTGTATATTGTGAAATTGTATTGCCTGATGTGATACTAGGACATATACATCATCAGGCTGGTAATAGATTTTGGATTTCTCATTGTACACTAACTGGTTCTATATTCCATTTAAAACTATATTTCGTTACTTAGAATTTCATTTTGGCAATACTAGTTCTTCTAATAGTTTCTCTGTTTTGTGTAGATTTTAGAAATATGAAAAAGAAATGTTTGTTTTCAGTCATCTAACTTGGATTTTCTGACCTGGTGCTTGCTACATGTCTTCCTATGTAGGAATGGGCATCTGAACATTGCTCTGCTCCTTTCCGTTCCCCTGAGCTGTGGGATTGCCCAAGCCAAGCTGATATAGACGAGAGGACTGACATTTGGTCACTAGGATGCACACTGTATGCAATAATGTGAGGATTAATCCTTCTTCTTTTGTGATTGTTTTAATTTGATTGATGTTTACATTTTTTGCTAACTGCACCTTAAGAAAATATAATAACCATATTTTGGTCCTCATATGTGCAATGCATTTGATCTCAACCCTTAATATGCATCATAGATCCTACAAACTAACGGATGGATTGAAATTTAGGTTTTATATTTCAATTATCAAAGCTACTTTGTCATTATGCCCTGCCAATATTGTTTTTCATATATTTGCTATATGTTGTTCGCATGTATCTGTGTGGGAGTGCTTGTCAAGTTTCAACTAGTGTGTTTCGTTTGTGTTAACAATTTAGAAACAACACATTTGAGAATTAATATTTATTTGTTTCTTTAATGTAACCTAAAAAAAGAAGAGAAACAAGGGGAAGTGGGAAATTAAGTTTTTTTTTTATCCTGATCAAAATGTTCTTGTAACAGATGAGAGGGCAAGTGGCCAACTGATCATTAGGTTTAACGGAAAGTCCTACTTAAAAACCAGATTCACTATTTCAAATTGTGAATGTTTGTGTGATTAAAATTTAGAAATTACATTAAATATCTTCACTGATTTTGAATTTTTAGTATTGTTAGTCAACCAACACTAAATAGTAATACAAAAGAAAACATGCTGATGCCCATGCTATTGGATCACTATACATAGACTATTGATTTGGAGTTATGCTCATATCAAAACTTCTTTTCTAGTCAACGTGAAATAAAATCCAATAACTGTGCATAGAAGTTTGACTGTGTTGTCTTGATTCTTGAGGGTTGTTCCCTTGCACTAAACAGAAATCCAATGGTTGAGGTGTGTTTTTTATTGACACTAAACTAACGGCTGTGCTAATTTATATTTACCCTTTCAAGTATAGCAAATTCAACAAACTATTTACATCAGTACCATCAAATGACTCTTCTCTGAAATTTGTTATTCAGTGTTAGAATATATCTTGGCAGCTTTAGTATTCATGTTTAATTGTTTATTAATTCATGTGGCTGAAATTTTTAGGTATGGGGTATCTCCATTTGAATATGCACTTGGAGAGTCTGGTGGAAGCCTGCAATTGGCTATTGTAAATGGTCAGGTCAAATGGCCAGCTGGACATAAACCTTCGTATCCAGAAGCTCTTCATCAGTTTGTGTCATGGATGCTTCACCCCCAGACTGCTATGCGGCCCAGGATAGACGATATCATTATCCATGTTGACAAATTGATTGCAAAGTTCTCTCAATGAGTTACTATGGAACAGTGTGGGCATTTTCACATATCACAGTCGTTTGAAAAACTCGCGTGCAACGGTGCATTTACGTCCAGCTATATATCAATGGGATCTAAAAGCAGTAACAGTTCATCGCCCCATAGAGTTACCCGTATCTGTATCTTTTTCGTTTTTGGTGTTAGTCTAGATAGTCGGGCGTTGGATTTATTAAAAGAATTGTTTCTGTCATTTTCACATATTTTTGTCTCTTGTAATTTATGAAATGGCCAATCTCCCTGTGTCTTCCTCAGAATTTATACGCATAAATGGGATATAATTATTTATTCAATGTTCTTTGTTCATATTTCGACCTCCTAACAATTGTCTCTATATGTTCACTGATGACTGATCGTGTATTATGGCAGCTCCTCATATTGATCACAGACTGCCTAAGTAATGATTCTATAATGTATTGGTCCCTCAATGTTAAAGAGTAAGTGGATACCACATTACGGTTCTTAGTTACAATTTTATATCCCCTTGACTCATGAAATGCTCAAATCAATATCTACATTTTTTATGCAACTCGAATCAATGTCGTCTCTTCAATTTGTTGTAATGCCAAAATCACATAATCCAATGTAATTCGTACAAGTATATACCAATGTATTCTTTCTTTACTTCTACATAACTACATTCACGTCAAATAAAATTTAGATAACGTCGTTTCAAAAGTTTGTGAGAACACATTTATAAATAAAGCAACATTTTATATATTTAAAAATTAGCTAATTCACAGCCTTTCAAGAACATAAAAAATCTGTGACCCGTGTTTCTTAAAATTAAACAAATACTAATAAGCTGCATAACTACCTATAAGAATGCAATTTAACTCTACTAGTTAATAAGAACAATACAAGATATCCAAGTAGCTTCACTGAAATATCTATCTTTATATTTGCATCTACTATCTATATCTATATATATGAATCAGGGATCGGTTAGTCATGGATCGTATCGATGGAGTTGGAACTCCTCAGTGTCATTTCTCTACGGCGGGCTTGCACCCATTTTTATAATTATTGGGATAGCATTGCTGACTGTAGCTTGTTCGCGGTGTCTTAGGCCTGAAATAGCTGAGTTGCCGATAACAAGTACTGATCCAAACAAATCTGGAGGTGAAAGTAACACTGAATCCGATCGTGAACCAAACATTTTGGTAATCGTGGCCGGACAAAACCACCCAACTCATTTGGCAAAGCCCAGTAGTCACCCTTAACATCAACCTATGTTACAATGATTGTTTCATTCCATTTTTTAATTTGTTTCTGTTTGTATAAAAATTAGGTGCATGTTAATTGCACATGTATATTTGATTCATTGTTATGATTTATATATCTATTTAGTGTGGTTCTTGATAGATGCATATATGATATGTCTGCAGTTCCTCTCATTGTAAATTCTCATAAAGTTTAATAATCAATGAAATCAGAGAGGTATTATCCAGTAAAGTTTTCTCTGCTTCTTTGATACTCCTTCCTCTACTGTTCTACATCTTCTTTTATTAATTTGCTGAAGAAACTGAATATTGAAATTGAGGAAGCAAATGTTCAAACAACAGTAGCAACACCATCCAGCACAACTGCAAAAAAATTTAGATTTTTAATCGAACTAATTTAACAAATAACGGATAAAATATGTCGGACAAGTACAACTCATTAAGTAGTTACTATGATGCTAATATCGAGGGTCTTACTCTCAGTTTGAATTTGAAATTTCACACTTAAGATTTGCGAGTCTAGTTATTAGACTACTTAACAAACAAAAATAACAGATAAAATATCACCATCGTTAATCAATAAATACCAGTACTATTTACTACCATCCTTTGAATTTAATTTTTCTGTTTGGAGGAACATTCTGATAGTAACCTTTGTTAATAATAGCAGGAGGTGGAACTAGATATGGACCCGCTGAAGTATCTTTTGATTCATCATCATATGCTACACCAAAATTCCAAAATGCAATTACAAATAGTAATATACAACATTAGAATTAATAACGTCAACTTTTTCTTTTTAACTACAAATTATTCTTCTATTACAAAATTACAAAAGGGTCTTATTAACATGTGCCCTACTCTTATTCATGAATCGTGATAAAAAATATTTTACTACGCACCACTTTTGTAACTCACTTATTGTTAAGAGAAATAAATTGTAGAAATTATGATTTCCTCGTGTTGAACTCTTGAAGCTAATTTCTTACAACTTATTTTGTATTTCTTTTAAAGATTCATCGAGAGTGGATGGCAGTACTCTTGCTCCCTCCCACAGACGCAAGTGAATTTGAGTCGAACTCTGTAAACAATTTTAACTTGTTTGTATCGAATATCGATTGAGTGGTCGTGCTATTATCCACATAGATTGCTAAATTTATTTGAAGTTGAACTTTCATTTTTTAGAAGGACTAGTACTATGTTTCACTCTCATATCAATTTCATGAGTGCATAATGCCATAACATACGTCCTTCATCTGCAACTTGAAGAAGTTATTTAATCAAATTATATAGTAGGGGGCTGCTTGCTAACGGCCAAACTGTTCTTGTAACTTATTCACTGTGCAGATTAACACAAAATTTCAACCAAGTGTTTCCACATGACAGAAAATGTTCATGAACCATGTGCTTAACTTATTTGCACAGTGAGTTAAAATGTCCTTTCAAACACCAACAATAGGCTAAGGTAAAACATTTGGACCCCTTAAACAACTGATCAGATAGATATCCGACTCTTGCATATAGAGAAAATTTATTTGATGTGTCCAACAAGTTATCCGACAGAGATCAGTTACAGTTCATAAGCGGTAAAAACTTTGTAACTATAACGTAGTAATAAAAAAAATGTCATTTCAAATGTCAACTCCTAAGTTAAGACCGTTGTAAAATTCATATGCCTATTTAATTACTTTGCCACCTAACAGTACTTGTTTTCAATGTGTGTGTGAAGGTGAGTTCTGTGACTCTCTGTCCTTATCCTTGATACTATTACGTAGTAGAATAGAATTGTAGATAAATGTAGCTGATACAACTTTATAGCAATCACATTGCATTTGTGGAGACATATATAAAACACACATTGCTCTCAAAAACCTGTTTCAATATTAATCCTAATCTGTACATTAAAAGCTCTTCAACCAACCAAATTTTAGTATATTGCATTCATTTACAACCAATTTTTTCTTGAAACCCACGTGCACCATCACATCATCGTTAAATGTTGCACGTATCTTCAGGTCATTTCACATCTAATGTGAGACTTTTTAACAGTAACATTTGAAGTTAACAGAGGGATAAAACTGACTAACATACAATGTATAACATATTCAAGGATTAAGTTGTTTATTCACTCTATCTAGTCGTTGTGAAACTTGTTGTATAAACAATTTTCTCAATACACATGATTATAAAAATTGTATATCCCGATTTTTTATAAAGCAGAAAAGATCAGTCAATCACAACATGACGAACTAAGATTTAAATTTGAGTCGAGAGAAATGTCTACATTTAGTGTTGACCGTGCCTCGAACAAATGTGAAAAACAAAATCCAAAAAGTGGAATGAATCCATACTTATGATGTAACTCTAGCTAGGAAAAATAAATTAATGATGTATGATATGATAAATTAATAATAGCTTAGTTTACTCTACTAGTTACTACAATCCAAGAACTAGCACGAAGTCAGCAAATTGAAGAAGCTAGCTGGCTAACAATGAAGTGAAGAAATTAAATATAAATTCAACAACTCCACTCTCAAGCACAGTTGGATTTTGCAGTTTATCATCAGAAATGAAAAAAGCCATCTTGTTCCTTTCGAAGAGACAAAAGAATTAAAGGGTTATTTCTAAGCTAAATAAGGTAATGAATAAGTCCTCTTAAACTATAGGTCTTATATATATTCTCTATAGTTTTTGTATACTCTCTTATATAGCCTGTGATCATAGATACATACCAGCCTGTTCCAATGCATTTAAATATATCTGTCTTTCTCATTAATTACAGGTGCAGAGAAATCATTAATGATGATTGCATCTTCTTTCTCTTATATTGAATCACTCTTTTTGTCCTTTCGAATTCAAGCAACACAACACTCTTCTTGTATTTATGGTTTTTTGTATTTCACTTTCATTGACTGCTTCTATAGCTGTCATGCTGCTTTGTAAGTCAGAGAATTTAATGGATTTTTAGATTTCCAGGTGTTGTGGTATGATATGGTATGGTGAATGAGACTTATCCCTAAGTTATTTTGAATATATTATACACATTTTTTCTTTAAGTGTATGTGCTACTTACAAAATCGGCCTGTAAGATAAGAGATAACACTCTTTATAAACTTATTTTAGGTCGTATCTCGATTCTATACGTGAAACATATGGTTTTCATTTAGTGAAAGAACATAAAGGGCTAAATGGTCTTTTAATATGTCTAAAAGAAATGTTATGGTACATTAAAATTTTCACATTGTTTAAAATTGAGGCCGAAGGTATTTTATAAAAATCTACTCTACTTAGTTCACTGACACACTTTTTAAGAAAAAAACTTTGAGACTTCACAAAAGATTCAAAACAGACAATACCTCGAGAAGCGGTGTAATAGACTTAAGGTCGGTCGGAAAAAAACAGACACTTGTTGTATTTTTCCTATTTAAGAGAGAGAGATACTGTTCCTTCCTTCTATCTTCTTTTTTGTTAACCATTCTTCTATTTCCTGTTGGCTTTAGGATGAAACCATCCAAGATCTTTGGAAATGAAGAGGAATGTCAAAGCAGTGAATCTGGATGGACCATGTACATTGGATCCCACATAGAAGATGAAGATGAAGACATTAATGATAGTGGAGATGATGAAGGAACTATTCATCAAGCTAATCCAGAAGATGATGAAAGTGATGATTCTATGGTTTCTGATGCTTCTTCTGGACCAAGTCATCAACATGGGAATATTATTGGCAAAAGAGTTAACTATGGCTTAAAAGGTTTCAAGCAAGTGGTTGTTGAAGTTGAAGAGAATCATTATGATGGTGAAAACAAGTATTGCTTAGAGAAGAAAGAAAATAAAACTGTGGAAAAGCAAATGGAAGAAAAAAAAGAGATGAAAATTGTGGATGGCAATGGTAATGGTAAAGGTAAGTCTTCAGTTCAAGGTGGTGGCAAGGTGAGAAAAAGGAAATAGTTTGATTTTAGTTGGATTCAAACTCGGTATCCTGAGATTTACAACACTCGAACAACATTGTGCATCAACTACTTGCGCTAAATGCTAGACCCCGGTGATATGTATTTCTCTGTTTAATTAGCAGTTAGTTTGTTAGTATTATTATTTTTAGGCTTTATTTTAACTAAATAATAGCTTCAATTACTGTGTTGTACTGATTTGTGTTTCTGGATTTGTTGTTATGAAGTGATGAAATTTGAATCAAGAAATTAAAATGTCATATATAGTACTTGCTGCATGCAAGGATTAAAGAGTAATTGATACATTTTAAATATCTTGTTATGATACCATTGATATGTACTAATACTAATTGGCTGTGTTTAAGCAACTTAAATGGTAAGAGACATTACATTGCAAGATTTCTGCCTCTATTTTTTACAGTAGGTGTTGTGCTTAGATTTTGATATCTTTTATCTACTGCAATTGAAGAATGAAGTTGCATCAACCACATTTAACTGCTGAGTCTATGTGATATCAAGAATTGTGCTGTGAATGCAACAGTTATCACAACCACTATTTACTATCTTGGATCCAAATAACATGTGTCACCCCTATTACTTTTTTTCCTTGTACAGGTATTTGTGAGTTTTGTGATTTCTTTAAACACTCATGCTTCTGCATATGGATAGCTAGATTTAGCTTATGTAAAACAAACCATAATTAGATTGTTGTGTAACAAGCGTGATTTGGAATTTCACATTGCTTAGAAAAATAAAGAATATATAAGTAAGATAACTCATTAAATTAATGTCTTAAAATTTTTGGTGAACATGTGATGTTTCTTTCAGTTGTGTAGTTGTTCTTGACAAGTTGTATAAGAGTTGATGGTTCTAAAAGGCAGCTGGTAAGCGAGGGTTCACTTCCGAGGAGGAACACTCAATGAAGGAGTTTACACTTAAGGAGGGATTTGTTGTATAACACTAGTGAGTTGAAAGTTTCGCAACAAATAAGTGAGAGAATCTATAAATTTAATATCTTAAAATTTTAGATAAAAATATGATATTTTTCTTACTAAATAGTAATTGTTTAATTTAATGTGAATGATTCTCTTATCGACATAATAAATTTTGCAAATAAAAAAAGTATAGCTACAACATTCTCAAATGCATGGGAATGGGATACATATGATGAATTAATGGGTAGTTTACTTCTTAGTTGATCAAACTAACCTTGGAATGGGGGGGTTTTGTGAAGGAAGGAATAATAGTTTGTCTTTTTTTTTTCCTCTATAATTTTTTTTTTTTATAGATAAACACTTATGTTTCTTTATGCTATAAATGTTTATAGCATAGCTACTACATTGTAGTTTTTTGGTTTGAATCGGATATCTTCTGCGCACAACTACAGAGATTAATTATTTGAGTCAGTTAGGACTACAAAATGGTGGCAAAACTCTTTATTTAAAAAATTTAACACGGCTGCATTTCTAGAGTTGATTTCGATTTCATGATCTCTGGTTAAATTTGAAAAGATCTCTTACTATCTCATCCAACTAGATACATTGTAGTTGGGAGGTGACAAAACGGAAGAATTTGAAAAATAATGAATGAATCAAAATTATTAATTTGACCTATTAATAATTCACTAAAAAATGAACCCAAAATAATTTACTAAAAAATTTATTTTGTTCTTTGATCTGCACCATCGGTCAAAAATAAAAATTGTGTAATCCATCCATTATTATAGTTTTGATGGACAAATATATATTCGCTCAATTGTTAACTATCGTCTTTTGGTGGTGGTCTATAACAAAATTTATGATATACATTTTTTTTTTACTGCTGATTAAACTTTAAATCTTTAATCATCAAACCACTTGTTGGTTGGTGATGGTATTGATTTGATATTTGAAAGTGTGTTTTCTTTTAAAAAATTTAGATTCGATTCTCTTTAATATCAATTTAAATAGATTAATTTAACTTCTTAAAAAGAAATATCTTTAATTATCTCACAATTGAATTTTCTTAAATAATATCTTTGAATATTTTTTTTGGCTTTCAATGAATTTTCTTTTCATATAAATCAAAAATCAAATTCATAATCAATTACTTTAATAATCTAAAGAAATCGACTCCAACTACCTATCCGCGGTTGGTAATTGCATTGGTATACTAGATTACTAACTTGATGCGGTAAAAAGAAAAGAGTTTAATTGTTATGTATCGACAGTGTAAATTGTTTTTACACATGCATCCAACCAAAATACAACAAATTGTCACTTTTATAAGTTGGTTTATAAAATATCTCCATTAATGCTTACATGGCGTGATTTAATTGGATGCACATGTAAAATAATTTTAAGAAGAAAAAAAACTCTAGAATTAGAATAGAACAGTCTGTCCAGAAGTCCTAGCTCAACTGGTAGAATATGCCAAAATTGTTGAGTTCGAACCCCGATCACTCCGCTTGTGTGTGTTAGTTTATTGGTGGCTTTGTCATCTGGTCCATACCAAAATAAAATAAAAAAGAATAGAACAGTCTAGCAGGAAACGACGTCGTGGCGGGAATATAACCAATAGTTAACTGCTCCTACGTTCCCGCACAGAGAGAGAGAGTCTCTCACAGTCTCACTCTCTTTTCTTCTTTTGTGATTAAGCGGCAAAGTAACTGAAATGTCATTCACCCGAACAGCAATTCACCGTTTCCGTTACATTTATCGCACTACACAATCATCTTCTTCTTCTTCTTCTCTTATATCACCCTTTCAATGCCAACAACGCTTTCTCTCTCCTCCCATTCCAAAACCCTTCCAATTCCACTATTCATTTTACTCCTCCCTTAAACAACACCACTCTGTCGGTGGCCACGGCGGCGATGACGACGTTTATCCCACCGGCGACTTCAATTTTGAGCCAATCACCGGCTTCAATAAATTCGCCGTCAAGCTCAAAACACTAGCAGCTTTACCATGGGAGCGTATTCAACATGGTAGCATCTTAAAAATCATTTTACGCGGCCAGGTTTTTCCTTCTCCCTCACTCACACTATTCATTTGCTTAGTTTTTCATTTTACTTATTTATTTTTTTGGATTTGTTATGTTTATGTAGATATCTGATCAGTTGAATAGTAGATTCTCGAGGAAATTATCTCTTCCTCAAATTTGTGATAATTTGTTGAAAGCAGCTTATGATCCACGCATTTCCGGCGTATATCTTCATATTGATATTTTAAATTGCGGTTGGGCTAAAGTCGATGAAATTCGAAGGCAAATCTTAAATTTTAGAAAATCAGGTACCAGTCCATCACAACTCTCCACTTAACCAGTGTCATGTTAATTTATATATCTATACATGTATGTTACCTATCTAGGAGAAAATATTAACAATTTTATTATATTCTTGTTATTGAACTGTAATTTAGTAATTTTAAGATTAAAACTATACACTTTAGATAATAAAAAATTACAAAGTTGAATAAAAATTCATACATATCTAGTTACTGTTACAACTTAAAACTTATTTACTTTGTGGCAATATGGTGAGAAATATGACATGACATCTGTTATTACTTGTTTATGCTGTTAAATGTGTGAAGTCTAAGGCTCTGTTTGGCATAGTGAAATAAGTGATATTTTCTCACAAGCTTATAGCTTGTCACGACCTTATAGTGTTTTTTGAGGTGCTTCTTTATGTAGTTTTTGAGTTTGTAGTTTATAGTGTATCATATCTTCTCTCATTTTTTTTTGTCATTTCATATCTATCCTTTAGTTTAACTGCTTATTTTACAAAACACTTCAAATTCAATCAACTAGCTTGTCTCTTTACTAAACAGAACCTAAGAAGGTGTAATGCTTTGCAAACTTATTTTCTTGTGTTTCCTTTTGCAATAATTCAAGAGATTAATCTTTATCTATGTTAATTATTAGTGACATGTGAGTAGCATGATTCGGTTGCCTAAGTACGTAATTTTTTATTTTCATAGAGCATTGATGTATGTGTGATCTTTTCTGTTAAGTTTGCATGCCTGTTAGTACATATGGTGATATATAAATTTACTCTTCAAATCCTCTAATGCTTTGACACAAAGTACTGATCTTTGTTACTTATGAGTTATGAAGACCTTGATAGTTGATCATGCTTGTAGGAAAATTTGTTGTGGCTTATGTCCCTTCATGTCGAGAAAAAGAATATTACATTGCTTGTGCATGTGAAGAAATATATGCTCCTCCAAGTGCTTATTTTTCTTTGTTTGGATTGACCGTTCAAGCGGAATTTGTCAGAGGTATGCTGATTTTGCTTTTCATTACATCTTTTTTTACAAAGTTTTTTAGTAACGGTGGCATGCCTCCCTAGTCCCTACCAAATTTATAAAACTTTTGCAATGTTTGCTGTTTCAGATGTAAACATAATGCTGAATGTACTATTAGTTAGTTCATGCTTTTTTTACTTTTTCTTCTGGAAAAATGTTTTATAATATAGGGCAGGTAATTTGCTGTTAAAGGATTTAAATTTTTCTCCATTCATCTTGTAGATGCATATAGGGAACTTTGTTGTTAAACCCTTTTAAATTTAAATTTGGTGATGTTTATATTTAAGCCTGATACCCATGTTAATTTTTTTCAGGTGTTTTAGACAACCTTGGAATTGAACCACAAGTTGCAAAATTTGGCAAATATAAAAGTGCAGGAGATCAACTAGCCCGTAAAACCATGTCTGAAGATCATCGTGAGATGCTGACTGCATTACTTGATAATATCTATTCAAATTGGTTGGATAAAGTCTCTTCTTCTAGAGGTGCATTTGCATTTGAAGTCTTATTTGTATCTTAAATAATAAATTAATTAACTAACTTATGGGCTTCTGCAAATTCTATACAGGAAAGAAAAGAGAAGATATTGAGAACTTCATAAATGAAGGCGTCTATCAAGTAGACAGACTGAAAGAAGAGGGTTTCATATCAAGCGTACTCTACGATGACGAGGTACATGAGTCAGCTTGATTACTTGCATGTGTCATGGTAGCAGTTGTAAGCTTGATTAATATAATCGTATTGAGAGAGTAAGACAGGATCTCATCTTGTGGCCAAAAAGATCGTGTACGACCCACTTGCTGAGCATATTTAAATTATAGGGTTTTAGACTTTTAGGTGTAGAGGAAGAAAAATAATAGATTAGAGCTATATACTTTAAATTTAAAATTTACTTGATGAGTGATGTTGTATTGGATGTGTTAGATAAAAAAATACCAAGCCTTATTTATACTGTACTAGCTTTAGATCCTAATTAAATAAGAAATATATATCATGAAATATAAGAAAATGCTGAAACCAATATTAAGTACTACCTAAGATATTAGTAAAAATTTAAAAATGTTCTGCCACACAATAGTTATTTATGATACTCTTAAAAAATATAAAACTCCCTCAAACTAAAGCTTATTAAGCTTTAAACTTGTTGCAAACAAAAGTGGGTTAAGACTAAAAAGAATGAGAAACGTAAATGTTTTGCAGGTTATCACTAGGTTGAAGGAGAGACTTCAGGTGAAAACAGATAAAAATCTGCCTATGGTTGAATTCAGGTAAATTCCCTTTTAAAGATTAGGGACTTTATATTGTACTATGCCATATCATATCTTCAAGATAGATAAAGGTTTACTTAAAAGATGTCTATAAATCCCTAGTTTGATAAAATTCATTTGTCTTGGTTTTATTTTCTTGTTCAGAAGGTTATAGGTGTTTGGTAACTGCGATAATTTTCATAATTAAAGAACTTAACTATAATTCTTCTCACTAATAACAAGAACTATTTATACTTAGAAATGGTTATCAGTGTAAGGGGTTTTTCTTTTTTAAAAAAATTGTATTGGTATGTACATTTTATTTATTTATTTCTAGACTTAATAGATGGAGGTTCTAATTATCTAATATGACTTGCTATGGTTTCTTGTCTCATAACAAACTTATTTTTGATGCATTTATTATAGAATAAAATATGGCAAATAACTCATTAAGCATAAGTTGATAGTTCATTTCCTCAAATACAGAAAATACTCTGCAGTTAGAAAATGGACTGTTGGAATATCAGGTGGTAAAGAACTGATAGCCGTCATCCGAGCCTCAGGGATCATCCGTCGTGTTGAGGGTTCATTAAGCGCCCCTAGCAAAGGTATCATTGGAGAGAAGTTCATTGAGAAGATTCGTAAGGTCAGAGGTACCCTTTTGATCATATAAACTTTAACTTTAAATTTCAAAGCACATAATAAATGAACTAATGAAGTGCTATGATGCTTACTTAAATTGACTATGGTCTACAGCAGTTTTCATGAATGCAGCATCATAGTTATCTTTGTTTAGAGTAATATTATTTGCTATAATATGATTTTGAGAAACATAAAAGGAAGTGGATTGTACAAAAGAAACTGCTGGAACAATCACAAGTTGCTACTACTAAAACTGGGACTTTTGAAGTATCGCTTCCTTCCCAAAATTGTGAGCTATAAATTTGACAGAGACCAATCTACTTGTGGAAATCAGAGAAAATATATGAACATTTGTGACTTGAATATATCTTCAACCTTAAGTTCCAGGACATATGCAGTGGGGATCAATTATGTTTGTTCGTTTATGCAACTTATGTATTAAACAGCAACATGCTACAAATCTATTTTCCTGTTGTATCATAACACAATGATAACATTGATCTTCAGTCTTCATAGTTTTTCTATGACGCTGTTTGCTGAAACTGAATTTTGTTCACCATGTTATTGTAAAATAATTTAGCTCATCATATCTGCACCATTGTTTGTATCTTGGTCAAACTGAGCCATCATTTTCTTCTCAGAGTCAAATAAATTCAAGGCTGCTATTATCCGAATTGACAGTCCAGGAGGTGATGCTCTTGCGTCTGATTTGTAAGTTGTGGTACATTCCTCTCTGTTCAAAATGCAGTCGCTTTTAATAAGACATGCAAGAAATGGTTGGCTGGATTCATATAGCGATGATTTATACCACGGCAATAAAACTTACAATGAGAACCTGAACTACATTGATTTTTCTTAATAACTTTTTTGAGATGCAACTTTTAGATTTCAAAGTAGCTAAAGTTAATATGGCCCTTATGGTCTTGTTAAATTTGAAATTCATCTCTGATCTCTGTCATTGAATCGTGATGCTAAATGCCACCTATTTTGGTAAGTTTGCATGCTTAGCTGATAAAGTTTTAATATTTGTCTACAGAATGTGGAGAGAAATCAGGCTTTTGGCTGCCTCAAAACCAGTCATTGCTTCAATGTCTGATTTGGCAGCAAGTGGAGGATACTACATGGCAATGGGAGCAGGAGTTATTGTTGCAGAAAGTCTCACCTTGACTGGTTCGATTGGAGTGGTCTCAGGTGAACCTAGGTCTTTCAATAAGGGAAAGGAGATGGCTATGTGCATAAATGATAATTTAACTGAAACTAATAACAGATTTATTCCGAACCATTAGCCAACATACACATGCTGATATAATTAAAATAGACGAGGTCATCCATGTGTTAGATCTTAAATGGTATTTGCTCAATTTAGGAAACTTTTATTGGGCCAGGCACTCAGCTAAAATCAGTATTTTTTTACCCCCTTGCCTCAGATAGTTGTGTAAGATATCCCTAGGGATTCTACACTCTTTGTTGTGATCTTGTAGCTATATTACTATTTTTACTGAGCTGTATGTCAATTACATTTTGAACTTTAAAAAATATATAGCAGTTTGAAATAATTTGAATTGTAACCATATGCCACCAATGGAAAATGTAGCAGGGAAAAAGTAATCAATTGTGATCTAAAAAATAATGAGGGAAGACACAGTAACATCATTAACAGTCTGGGTTGCACTTCGGTATATTCTTATTTGGTTTTGTAATCTATTAATTTGATGACATAACTTACTTTTGTAGGAAAATTTAACCTTGGAAAACTATATGAGAAGATTGGTTTCAACAAAGAAATTATATCAAGGGGTAAATATGCTGAGCTCCTTGCAGCTGAACAGCGTTCTTTTAGGTAAAAGAATTTGCTCTTTATTCATAGATTTTAGAAGAGAATGTTATTGACTTATTGTGGATTGTTCCATCTGGTATCCTATTGTCGGACACTTTCTGTTGAGAAGGGAAGACTTAATGTTTTAAGTCTTAACATCCTCCATTCTCCAGTCTTGTTCTAATTAGCTGATAGTGTAGTTCCATTTTAACTGCAATATTTGAATCTTCAATCCTGTTAAAATCATTTAACCCCATTATTTCTTGGTTCAATATATTTCTTGTTCTTTGAATTTTTTTATTAGGGAAATTCCTTGATAAAGTAGTTGAGTGTAATCATAATTGATGAAATCTAATGTGGATTCCACATGTATTCAGTTCTTAGCTAGTGGTAGCAACTGTAGGTGCCCTTTTCAGGATCGCTGGAAAAGAATCTCAAGATATCCCGAAAAGTTGGAGCAGAAACAAGTAAAAACTTTGGGGATGCAGATTGATTGAATTTATAATTATGATTGCTCTGCTTTACATCTAACTGAAAAGTGTAGATTATTTTTTGTTGATATGTGGCTTTAGGAATATAATTTTACTATTTCTGGTGGTGACTTTTATCCATGTTTTATATAGCCTGTTTGTCAATAGGGCTGGTCTTCCTCTGGTTTATGCTTTAATTTTTTACTTTTGAATTTTGATTGATTCATGGGGGTTGGTACTTCGTACTTTTTCTTTAACGTCAATTTATATTTTATTTCTAAGGCAAGCACATATAATCTCTTTCTCTCTCTGGTACAGGCCACATGAAGCAGAGCTATTTGCCAATTCTGCACAAAATATTTATAAACAATTTCGAGATAAAGCGGCATTTTCCAGATCAATGACAGTATGTTTCAAATTTATATAAGAAAAAACTATTCTCCATGCATTTTTGTTTTCTCTTGTACATTTAATAGCTGCACCTACTATCCTATCGCTAGGTAGATAAGATGGAAGAGGTCGCACAAGGAAGGGTTTGGACCGGTAATGATGCAGCATCTCATGGTTTGGTTGATGCTGTCGGTGGACTATCTCGTGCTATTGCTATAGCAAAATTAAAGGCCAATATACCGCAAGACAGACAGGTTTATTTATAAACACCTTTATTTTGATGATGTTTGTTTATTTGATAATCTCGTGATTCCTTTGATGATTGTGCTTGAGCTATGCCAGGTTACTATTGTGGAGCTCTCAAGACCTAGTCCTTCTCTACCCGAGATTTTAAGCGGTCTAGGTAATTCTCTAGTTGGAGTGGACCAAACACTTAAGGAATTACTACACGATTTGACGCTTTCTGATGGAGTTCAAGCGCGGATGGATGGAATCATGTTTGAGAAACTGGATGGATACCCATCTTCCAACCCCATTTTGGCATTGATGAAAGATTACCTCAGTTCCATCTAGAGGAAAAGGGAAACGAGGAGATTGTCTTCATTGTTGTATAAAAATAGATCTACATGGAATAAAGAGATATTTTCTTCTATTTATGTTTTGAATTGTATAATACTCCCTCCGTACCAAACATAAGTCGTTTTGACTATATCACACAAATTAAGAAATGTAATCATTGTTGTATGAAAAAGAGAAATTATGAGTTAGTTTACAAAATTGTCCTTCATTAATGGTATTGAAAAGATAAATTATAGAAGGAAAAGAAGAGAAAGTAATAAATAGTTAAGGGTATAATAAGAAAATTAGCATTAAATGTTGCATTGACATTGTAAAGTGACTTATATTTTAGTACAAATTTTGTTTTCAAAGTGACTTATATTTTGGTACGGAGGGAGTAACATATTTACATGAAATCCACCATGAGAATAATCTAATTCCTCTATTTATTATGCAGTAATCTGAACCATGTGATTATGTATAATGTTGAGATTTTATTTCCAAGATCTACATGGAATAATAACACAGTTTAATTGGTTAAAAGTGGAATGTGTCACTTATCTAAATACCGAATAAATGTTATTGGTGTGTAAAATGAGAGATTTTGTGTGTGGTGTACCAAAGCAAGATACATGCGAAATTCTGACAACAATATTTATATCTAAGGGCACATTTTAAGGATATTCTATTTATATTTGTATTCCATTGGTTTAAATGATGCAAGTGAGTTCAAGTATTTCACACTTTTAACTTTTGTGGACGTTAAATGATGCACTTTGTTACTATTTTTTTTTTTTGCTACTTTCTTCCAAGCTCCACGATCTTCTCTTCCTTCTCAATTGGCAAACAAAACCTAAGACCGGTTGATTGTATTTATAAAACATAAATGTTGTTGTAAAGAAACAAAACATCAATTAGTTTCAATATTCCACTTTGTATATACGGTCAACTTTTTTATTCTTTCAAAGTGATCAAAATTTTGTATAAACTTTTGGTTAAATTGTAATTTTGACTTTTGACTATTTTATAGATTCGATCTCTTTATTTTAAAAGTTGATAATTTTGATCCCTCAATCAAATATTTAATTCAAAATATGATGATATATGTTTTAAATGAATTTTTAATATATTTTTTTTTATAATTTTATTGATGTTAAAATATTGTCATTATCATATCATATATCATGTCATTTAAATCGTACAACATCACCAATTTTTAGTTCAAAAAGTTAATATTTGTCAAAAAAAAGTTCAAAAAGTTAATAAATCGGCCAAAACTGTTGAATTTTAAAATAAAGGGACAAATAAATTTACAAAATGGTAAAAATAAAAGAACCAGAATTATGCCAAACTTTTTTACATTTTTTTATGCAAACTACTTTGCATCTTATTCTTAACATAGTTATGAAATGACATAAGTTTTTTGAAGAATACTTTTTTACTTGAATTATAGATCTACCCTCGCATTTTAACACTCATACAACACATAATTAAATATTTTAATGAAACGTGTCTTCTATACTTTCTTTCCCTCGAATTTTCGAGAGATATCCAAATAGGGTAGCGATTACGTTTCTCTCCCTTTTATTTTCTCCTCTCTTTCTTTCATTCCATTTAATATGATACCAAACAAAGTATAAGTGACCGCAAAATCAAAAAACCTAACATTAAGCTAGTCTCATTCTATTTAAACTCTGCATTCATTAGTAAAATTTGATTCTCAATCGGCAGATCTACAAAATCTCAACACCATCTTATTTATTCAAAGGTGTGTATAATTTTTATCTCTCTATATTTCATTTGATTATCTCGTTCTTGATTATCATAATTTTATACGATCTTTTTTTTTAATTGAAAACAATCGTTACCCTATTCTCACAATTTTATTTCTTTGGATCAATTAATAGACTAAATTTGATTCAGCTCACTATTCAAAATTTTGAAGAATATTTTTTTACTTGAATTGTAGATCTACCCTCACATTTTAACACTCATACAACACATAATTAAATATTTTAATGTAGCTTGTATTCTATATTTTCTTTCCCTCGAATTTTCGAGAGACATCCAGATAGGGTAGCGGCTACGTTTCTCTCCCTTTTATTTTCTCCTCTCTTTCTTTCTTTCCATTTAATATGATACCAAACAAAGTATAAGTGGCCGCAAAATCAGAAAACCCTAACATTAAACCAATCTCGTTCTATTTAAACTCTGCATTCATTTGTAAAATTTGATTCTCAATCGGCAGATCTACAAAATCTCAACACCGTCTTATTTATTCAAAGGTGTGTATAATCTTTATCTCTCTGTATTTCATTTGATTATCTCGTTCTTGATTATCAAAATTTAATACGATCTTTTTTTTAATTGAAAACAATCACTACCCTATTCTCACAATTTTGTTTCTTTGGATCGATTAATAGACTAAATTTGATTCAGCTCATTATTCAAAATTTTGCCAATTAATTGTTGAGAAGTTCCACATTAGCTCTGAGATGATATGGTGTGAACTTATGTTTGTAAATGGCCAACATTTCTCACCTTAGGTCAAATCCCAAATACAACCTAATTACCTGACAAGCTCTAAAGATTCAATATGTTAGTGTTAAAAAGTTCCATATTAGATGTGAGATGGTCTGGACATGAATTTATAAAGTAGAGGCAACCCTCATCTTACAAGTCGGTTTTGTAGGGTTGAGTTAGGCTAAACTCAATTTCTAACATGATATTAGAGGTTCTCCAAGATCCATTAGGTCGACCGCCTACTATTGGAGTTGTGCTATTGGATCACCCACCATTTATATATCAACGCATCAAGCCTACTAGTGTTGGGCGTGAGAGTGTGTGTTAAAAAATCTCACATCAGATGTGAGATGAGCTGAACATGGGTTTATAAAGTAGATGCAACCCTCACCTTATAAGACGGTTTTGTAGAGTTGAGTTAGACCCAACCTAATTTCTAATGGTTAGGCCCAATCAAATTTCTAACAGTTAGATTTAAGTATGAGTAGTTAGTCTCACATCGACTACAAATGAGCTAAATATTAGATATATAAGAGAGGTGACTAATACACTTAATGTCTTGAGATTTTGCAAGGAGACATGATATTTCCACTCTTTTGTGATCTTGAAGCATTAGCATATTGTTGCTCCTGGTGCTCCGCTGCCTTTCCAGCAAGTGGTATCAGAGCTCTGATTTGACTTGTTGGGAAAGTAGGATATAGAATCCTTGTATCAAAAGTCTTCGAAATGAAATGATGTAAAGAGTTGGGTTCCCTTAGTAATAACAACAATGCAAGGATGTGATGACTCACAATTGATAAGGAGATTGTTGTATTTTAGTATTAGTGGTTAGTCACACATTGTTTAAGAGTGAGCTTTTATTTTTAGATTTTTATTTAAGAGTGAGCTGAACACTGGATATATAAGAGAAATAACCCACATATGTAATATCTTCAAGTTTTAGATGAAGATATGATATTTCTCTCTTATATGATCCTAAATGACGTTTCTTAGATCTACCCCAACCTAAGCAAAATTTTAAAAAGGATATCATAATTAAGATCAAAAAGTGTAATTTTAGGTTGTTTATGAAAAAGTGGATAAGTTAATTGTTAGAAATCCCACATTGGCTAGAGATATGACATAGATAGCCTTTATAAATGTGTACAAACCTCAACTCTTAAGCTAGCTTCTGTGGTTGAGTATATGTCTCCCAAATTCTAATATTAACCACAACCAATTAAAATCAACTATGTGTACTACACAAAAAATTCCTAGAACTATGATTCATATTCAGTGGGGTATATGGTTAGTTTTTATTAATTATAGATAAATAACTTGCTCACAATTTTATAAAGGCAACTATGCCTCATCCGTATTATTTCATCGTAGATTCGGATAAGGAGTTATACTCATAATTATGTGATGAGTTTAGTGTAAACTTCACTTGATAAATGGATACATCTATAATACAGTATATTTCATGTAATTTTTACTTAATGAATGTTGAAAAGAGTCTATTACGAAGCATGTTATTAGTTTTTTTCTCTCTAAAAATATTATTTGATGTACTTTATTCTTGTATTCAAGATTGATATGGAAGCTCCTCCTTCAAAGAAAAAAAAGATTGATACGGAAGCTGATGACGGTCCTCGTAAAAACATGGCTTATGCTCAAGTCAGGTATGTCTCTTATTATTTCCTCTCTTATGTTTAAACTTGATCATGATATATACAACTAATACAAAACATCTTGTTTTGTAGCGTTACTTACAATGTAATTGGTTGTCATGCCTTATAAAAGTATTGAAATTTGAAATATATATAGGGCAAATTACATTGACGTCCCCTAGGTTTATTCAAATGTATCACACACACCCCTCTATTTTATTAAAAAGCACTAACATCCCCTAAACATTAGTGTTACATTTGAATAGAGTCAATGTAAAATATTGTTGCCACATTGAAATCAATTGCTTAATGTATTTTTTTTTTCTTTTTAATTTGTTACATAATAGTTGACTCTAATCAAATATGCATGTTTAAAATTAAAGTGAGTCAATTTTAGGGGAAGGAGGCCCCATTAGTTTAGAATTTAGCCACGAGATAAGTAAAACCTAATTGAGAGATTGTTCCACCCAAGATTCAAACTCGAATTTTTCTGAAATTCGTTCTTTAGTAAAACTCATTAATCACTCGAGGCCAATATCTTGGTCGAGCCACCAATATAATCTAAAGTTTCAATAAAATTCCTTGGCTAACTAAACTCACCTATCATATCTATACATTGTTACTCGGATGGTGCATTTTAACCTATTATCAATGCTATAAATCATTCAATGCTATTCTGATAACTTACTGTATTTTTCATTTTGCAGTGACCTTGATAAGTACCAAAAACTTGATGCAGAAACCGCTCGTCATATAATGACAAAATTAGAATTAAGTAAGTAAAATAATAATGATATGTGCTCTCTGTTGTCATTACATTATTTCATTAAACATACTTTCTAATTTCCATATCCTAATTTTTTTAAAGTGTAAACAGTATAGTAACTACCAACAATGTGATACTTAATTAGCACTGTGTCAATGTAAATTACTTTTATACGGACATTTAATAGAAGTCTACAATTTTATCATGTCATATCACTAATTTTGAAAAAAAATTACAATAGGGTCATATCACGAAAGAGAAATAATATACATTGTTATTCCATTAATTCACTTGGTAATATAGTAGACTCCATTTCTATATTAACTTGGTAATGATTTTTTCATACAGGTGGGGCACCAAAGAGACCATTTGTAGTGCAAAAGATAACCAAAAGAGACACCAACCTCAACAATGTCTGATATCTTAAATGAAGGTAATTTGCATGTATAAGACAGGGTTATGAAGATGAAGAAATTAAACTTCATATATGCAAATTGGGCATTAAATTTCAAATAGTTTGTGGATCTTGTGACCATGGCATTAGCCAAAAAGGATCTCTGAATGTGTTTTTTTTTTTTGGATTCTATGTTTCATATGATTCATGATTATGATAATCGTTTAATATGAGAACCTACTAGTTTGGTGAGTATTTTGCGATAATTATTCATAAAGATTTCATGTTAGAATGAATGCATGTCTTCGCAACATAAAATTTAAACAAATAAGACTTTATATTACAACAATTTTGTGGAACCTGTAACTATAGCGTGATGATCATGCTCATAGTTTCATAGATCAATCAACTTTACAGCTCAAAAAGGACTTGAGAACGTTGGTTGAAATCCTCTCCGGTGACTAAAATTTTTCAGTACAAGAGAGAACAATGGTGATTAAAATAATGTTTAGGATTTAAGATTTAGAATCTTCTAGTTTTGGATACATATTTTATGAATTGTACACCTCAACCAACCATCAAATCGTATTTGTCATGTATTTTATTTTGACTAACAAGTGCCTTCTATTAATAAGTGCTCTACTGATTTTCAAAATAAGATGAAATTTGAAACCATTGGGACATTGGGTTGTGTAAGTTATGCATCCCATGGATACAGACTACAGAGTAAATATAAGCAATTTCATTTTCATATGCAGTACCATTGGTACTAATTTTGTTGTTTTTTTTCACACCTATTCAAAATTATTTGTGACAGTTGTATTGCTTTTTAGTAGAGAACGCGGTAGGAACAGTCCATACCATACCTAAGTTCTGTCCTAATTTTTTCTCCTACTCTTCTTTTGATTGAAGAAGTAAAGTATGTCTAAATCTATAAAAGAATTGAGTTTAGAATATTCTTTTAATTAAAATTTTGTGTAATATATATGAGAATCTCACAGTAGAGTATTAAATCAAACATCATAGTACATGACATAGCATTAGACCACACATAATAACAGCTAGGCATATTAAGCAAATAATATGCACCACCTTTATACATACCTCATAAGTCACATCTACAATACTGCATTAGCAGGAGCCAGGAGCTAGTAATGAATCATCCCATGTTCAACAATTACCCGTCAGCTAGATTTCTAGGACTACATCACTGAAACCAACCACAGCATCAAGCTAAAATTGTCTTTGCATCAGATTCCAGGCTCAACTGTTTACACTGCAACCAAAATGCATCACAAAAATAAAGATATAAATGACAAAATAAGTGTTCTTAGAAACACAAATCATGAAATTTGGATATACCTCTACAGCGCTAGTTGCATCCTTCTACCCAAAATCACTATGATCGGGAAATTGCAACTGGACGAGTTGAAGAGTTGGCTGAGAAGCCATTAAGGATGTGGGGATGTATATCGATATTTTCAGTAGTAAGCAACAAATCAGGGAGGGACACTTGAAGAGAGGAAATTTTGTCTAAGTTGAGCATTTTGTTGGTTGATTTGTTGGTTACATTCCAACAAGTAAACAATCTTTGTGAACAGTTGATGGTTCAGTGCCAGCAAATGATCCCCTTTATACGTATACAAAATGTATTTTCCATGGCCTTGAAAAGGCCCTTTCTTTCCTAGCCATAGCATATATAGTAGAGTAGTTATGCTGATCAAAAGTCCAATATTGCTATTATAGGGATTTTCATTATCTAATCCATGGTAATTCACTAGCACTTGACTCCACTGTCAAGTAGAGTTTCAAATATGCAACTTTCCCATCTTTTTGAGCAACTCGGCACATATGTGGATCTTTTGGCCAATTTGTAGCAGCATTTAACAATCTAGCACAAGACAGAAACATGTAGAGCAGCAAGTTTCTAGTGTGCTGGTGACACTCAGGTTTTGATACATTTTAAATTACTCGGCACATATGAATCTTACAAGGAACTCGGCACGTGTGGATATTTCAGCCAATTCATAGCAGCAGTTACCAGCCTAGCACAAGACAGAAACTTGTGGAGTGACACTCGGGTTTGGATTTGGATCACCTGCTGCCAACAGATGATCCAGATCCCTCAGGTTTCGATATGTTTTAAACTACTCGATTTAATGAGATAAAACCAATATAGTAGTAAACACTATATGCGAGATAGATACCGAGAAACTGCTTAAACCTACAAATGCACTGCTTAAAAAATAGCTTGCAAAACCTAGTAGCAAAGATAGACAATGCCAATCCGTATGATTGAACCAAGTGTAAATAATAGTAATAATAATGGTAGATTTCAAACAGACAAAGTTTTAACCCAGATTGCTATCATTGGGACCCTGGATCCACTGCAGACAAGGAAAAGCACACAGTCAAGTGATCTTGACCATTAGATCAAGATCAAATAGATCCAACTCCTCATCATTGTGCACTGAAAAGATAGAGAATGTCTCTTCTTTCATGCGTCTATAGTCATTTTAATTCAATTAATTTCTGTAGAAAAATAACATTGTTTCTAAAGTGAGAATGCACCCTCCCGGTAATAAAATTCATGGTTACAAATCTTAAGTGTATAATTTTATTGTGATTCTATTATGCACAAACGCGTCAATACAACACCACTGCTGGATAGGTAGGCCTATAATAAGAAAGGAATCAATCTCTAGGTGTTCCGTGTTCGTATAAACCAAAATAATAACTTTCCTAAACAAATACTATCAGACATTCAGACTTAATGGACACGAACAAAAATGACATCTTCGCATTCTTCATTAATCCGTTCTTAGGAAATTTCACTAAACATTTGAGTGTATATGTAACTAGAATTCCTATTGCTAAAAGCATAAGTAAAAAGCTAATTATAGTATTATACAAGAAAATAGGTATGGTAGTCTCACCGTGTCTAGCCTGTAAATACATGGAAGCCATAAAGCTGAACTCCGGTTGTCATCAAACCTTAACACTGCAGTGATTCGATGACAAATCCAAGAAAGCACACCACCCGAAAAAAGTGATTCATGTGAAAATTGTTTCCTTTGAGGCACAAAAGCCACCAAGACTAGCGAATACAGGATGAAAAGATAAGGCAATGATAGCCACTGCTAAATAACATAACATTTTGCTTATAAAAAATAATAAAAAAAACAGAACATTGCAAGAGAGTTGAAAACAAGCTAATAAGCCAAGTTAGTCAATTTATCTATGGACATATGAAACTCGGAGTACTGAATCACGACCAAAGAATCAAACCAAAAACAGACTCCACTCCCTCCTATCATTCAGGTTCTTAGGTACCTGAGATCACACTTGAGAGTTCTACTATACAATCGAAGAAAATAAAGATAATAATCTATAGGAATATGGACATTCAGATAGCATAACAAATGTATATATTCATTCCTGGACAAAATAATGTCATTTTATGATGTATCCCAAAATACAATTGGAACATCAACATACTTATACTAAAAATCTCCATATAAAAAATTCAAAAAGTAACAACGCATGCAATATTTCAGGACCAAAAACCTAAACTCTTAACAGACTAGCAACAACACATTGTGAAACCATATCCAAGTATCCAACCCTAACAATGACATACAATCAAGCGCTCCGGGCCAACATTGGGGCTTTCCTACGTTCATAATCAGCATCATCGGTAGGGAACTCATATCGACAAACAGGACAAGTATTCCTAATCCCCAACCAAGGCACAATGCAATCACCATGATAACGATGAGAGCATGGCAACAACTTCACCCCTTCTCCAACACAAAATTCATCTTTACAAACCGCACACAGCGCATTATTACTGTCTACATCCTCTTTGGTCACAACCACCGATGGAAGATTCTGAACAACGGTTACAGAAGCCGGAGGCCTACCAGTTAACGGGTTATCATTATCCATAAATTGACCAATCATCATCTCATATTCCGCAGTGTAAAAGCTATCATCATTTTCCCCAAATGGCTCAGCAATTACATGATAGGTTTCAGTACTTGTACCTAAATTATCAGATTCAGAATTCAACAAAACTTGCCACTCAATATTTTCCATTTCTCCAACAACCCTCATCATGTTAACTTCTTCTCCATCTTCCACATCCTGTTCTTCTTCTTCGATAAACGGAATTGCAACACCGGCATTAACCGACCTATTATCATCATCCTCCACCGGAAACATATTAAGAACATCCCTCTCATCTAAACCACCATCAACTTCCTCCCACTCAAAATCTTCATATATTTGATTATCATCCAACTGAAGCGAATCCCAACGAAGAGGAAAATTCGCAACCTCATCAATTACGTTGTTAAAATCCTCTTCATCAGAATGCACACAGATCCCATAAAACACATTATTTCCTTCATCAACTTCAACATCAACATCTTCACCGTCGGAATCCGAATCGATTTCAACAATTCGCAAACCATTAATCGGATCGGATCCAGAAACCCTCATATCTGGAAAATCATCTTCATCATCATCATCAATGTTATGAATACCGAAATGAAAATCGGAAGTGTTGAACCCTAAATCGAAACTTAAATTGTCGAAAACGCAGTCGTCGTTTAGCGATTGATGAATAGAATCGGTGTGATCGATGATATGCGATTGCGATTGCTCAACGCGTTGTTGGAAAAGATCCATGACGAAATTTTCGCGAGAAAAGTGGTGGTGAGGGAATTCGGGATCGGAAGAGTATAAATCGAAATCGAAATCGAAATCGGAAGGGGAAGACCAATAAGGTAAAGGGATTAGGGTTTGATCATCGTCGGGTTCGTGATGGTGACGGAGAAAGGTGACATCAGCCATTGGAAGAAAGTGTGTGTGGTGTGAGAAAGTGTTGTGATGTTTGTTGGAGTTTCAGGATCTGGGGCTATAACGCGTGAGGGTGTAGAATGACGGATATGACCTTGTATTGTGTTTAGTGGAATTTTTTCTTTATTTTTTTATTATTGTGAAATTCAATGTTCATAAGGTCAGAACATAACGCTTCCGAAATATGAGGAAGAACAACGTTTCTTTCTCTCTTACGCACACGTTGTGGGTTAGATATTGAATCCTCACTTACACATTCTATATTTGTGTGGATCTTGTTTTGTGCGTATCTAAGTTCATTTTTCATTTTAAAATAATAAAAAATTAGAGAAGGATGTACAAAAAAAATTAGAAGATGAATAATTCTCAATTTAAAGTTGGAAAGACTTACATCTTGCAAAAAAAAATTCTATTCGTGGCTATGTATATGATCTTATTAGGTTGATTGAATGTTGGACACTAAGATACAGTATAATAGTTAATGTATATAAAAAAGGTCTTGTTAACTAGTGCCCCAAGGGCACTAGTTAAGATTACTATAAAAAGTAATACTTACATTGGAAATTGTATTCTATTGTTTTAAAAAAGTATAAAACACAAAATTCAAGAGTTTACTTACTATTTTTATTTCCTTAACCAATGTTTATCATTTTCCTATAAAAAATACCTACAAATATGTTGATGTTGAAATCAATATGACTGCATGAGAGTAAACAATATAGATTTATAGAGATAAAAATTGCATACTTTAGCAATTTGTGAGAAAGTGTTTATATGGGCTTGAAGAGGAGCGGTTCATGATTGATAGAAAGGGTCATTATTAACAGCTGTTCATCAATGATTTGATCTAATGATTTTTGAGGTATTATTAGTCATAGCGAAGTATTATGAGTTGAAGATATTTGAAGTTAACAGAGAGATACCATTAAATTATGTATCTGTGGGGCTTATAAATGAGTCTTGAAATGATAGTAGATTAAAACTCTTGTATGGTAAATTACGGGGCTTATAAACGAGTCCATAACACGTTATCTACATAATAAAGATTTTTTTTTTGACAAAAATAAAAGGATGTTTATTCATTCTAATAGACAGAGTACATCAAATATTGATACAAATTCAACACCGTTAAAAACTAAAAAAGACGAATATGCGAATAAACTCACAGCATCCAAGTTAATAGCATAAAATGGCATAATCTTGTCTACAAATAATGTGATAAACATAAAGTAACCAGAATAACTATGCTTCCAGATCTGCGTCGTTGAGGAATTGATCATTAGTTGAATCTGTAGCCGATCAACATTGATCTTTCTATTCGGACCAATAAACACCGCACAAGACGGGAAGACAAAGCTCCGCACAAGACAGGAAAACAAAACACTGCACAAGACGAGAAAACCAACAAGTGTCGCACCGAGACAATGAAAACCCAAAAGAAAAACTAATCGATATGATAATCACTTATTTGGACTAAAAGGAGAAAAAAAAAAGTTATGCAGAGGTGATTTTGGACCAAGAAAATACCCAAAATCACCCCATTTTCAAAACAAAACTAAGAAGAAGCTTTGGTGACGCTAGGGCCGGCAAGGAGTGGGAGAGGAAGACGAAAAAATTGGCATACGCCTTGTACACAAGATAGTAAGATAGTATCTACATAATAAAGATGAAAATGCCAGTATTTGTTTCTTTTTTGGTAAGCCAATGATAATATTCGTGCACAACTATAAAACTTAATTTTTTTCAAATTAACTGAGATTCATTCAAGTCTCGTAACAAATGATTCTACATCCACCAATGGAGAATCAAAATCATAACCAAATAATTAAGGGAGGTCAAATATATATCACTTGTGTAGTTGTGTCCAACTACAATGGGGTACTTGTGTACTTGTTTCTATTACAATACCATTTTTTAAAAATAATTTGTTTTAAAGTAATGTAAATCTAATTGAGAAATATCATGTACTTTATTTTCGGTGTGAATGTGGGAGTGGGAGCGATCTTATGTACTTGTGTTTTTATGCACAAATTGGGCCTATATATCCCATTGGACTTAAGCTCATCACATTTGCATTGGGCCATCACCGTTCCGGTGCAGATCATCATCATCACCACCTTCTTCTGGTTCCAAATTTGCCTTCAGAGCAGAGGTTACATAGAAAATGTCGACTCCGTTAACTACCTCGAAGAAACGCCCCAAATCCGAAATGGAAAATGACGAAGACGAAGATGATTGCTGCGGAATTTGCTACATCGAACGCGGAGTTTCAATCCCGGGCGAAATTGATTCCTGCAACCACTATTTTTGCTTCGTTTGCATCATGGAATGGTCCAAACACGAATCTCGTTGCCCAATTTGTCGCCAGAGATTCTCCAATGTTCGTAGACTCCCTAAGCATGGCGTCTTTTCTTCCTCTAGGGACGTTAAGGTCCCTCTTCGTGACCAGGTCGTTCTCATTTCTCTAACTATAACCCATTCTAAATTGCATGAAACCCTAATTTAAATCAAATTTCTAAACTCGCTTTGTATGACCCTAGTTCTGTAGTTAGACTTGGTTAAATGATGTTGCAACTTGCAAGTGACTCCACTTATATATACTACATTGAGATTAAATTACTTTCATAGTTGTGGTGTTGATAAATTATTTACCGTTGGTGATCAATGAAATTGAAATGACTTAGCTAATACTAATATTCATGTAAATGCAATAATGTGAGTTAATTTGTATGTATGTAAAAAGTTTTACATTGTCGGTACATCACAATCACTCAAGTCTGCCGCGTGGTTGTGATAAAAGTTTTTACGGTGTATGAAAATTAAACTTGTTATGTTATGGAAAATGCTAAAGATTACGAAGATGGTTGAAAACGAAATTCACGAATGACGTGGCCATCAAATGGAATTTTTTTAGCTCTTTTGCCTTTGTTAAGCCTTTTCTGATGAAACGGGAAAACAAGGACAGAATTATTTTAACCTAGTTGTGTATGATTCTGTACGATAACATTCATTTCTCTCCGATTCCCTTGCTCGCATCCTCTGCGATTGTGTCATCACTTGGTATTCTCGCTATCTTTTATTCTATATAGTGAATTTAGTGATCTATTTTTTCCTTATTATCCATTTTGATTTTTGATCTTTCATTGATTTCCCATTGCCCTTTGTTGAAGTTTGATGTTTTGTTACGGGGTTTAAGTTATTGGATTCGCTTGGTCTTTCTTTTCTTTGGTGCTCTGCTCACTCACTCTCTTTCACTTATGTTCCCATTATATTTTTTTTTTGTCTTCACCCTCTGGTTCATAGGGGAAGGGACCCTAGTAGTCCAGAGTTCGGGGTGAGTTTTGACATCAAGTGGTTCTAGTCCCCTCTCAAACGCAGTTGCAGGGGATCGAACCGTGGTCCTCCCTAACAAGTCCAGTTTCAATCACCACTGGACCAACTAACGTTTGGTTATGTTCCCATTGATATTTTCTGTTTGTGAATTTGACATTTTTCTATGATTTTATTTTGGGTTTGATTGAAATTTAATACCGGATTAATGAGGGGATATGGAAACCAGATACGTGTAGTTGAAAGTGAACATACAGAAGAGAAGAGATTAGCCTTCACAGAAAATAAATGGTGGCCGCAAACAACTCTTGCAGTTGGATTGCAAAAGTAGTCGGTGGTGGTTTATCCAAAACGCATTGCAGGGGTGTAGAGACTAGAGAGAGCTTTTTTGTTAGTACAAATTTTGAAAGGAGAATTATAGCGCCATGTGTGAAATATAATAGTTTTTTAAAAGAAAATAAAAAAATTAAGAAAAAAAAGTTGGGGGTTTGTATTGTAAGCACATTATAAGTTCAGCACACACGATCGTATTTATTGTCTAGGAGGTGTTCGTAACATATAGCATTGTTGACATGTTATTATTAGTAACTAATAGGCTAATGATTTGTTATGTCTTGTAGGTATATCATCCTCATGGAAATATGACAACTGGTCCTGTTGATTCTAATGCTGAACTCAAATGCTGTATATGCGATGTTGCGAAAGATGATAATCTTATAATAATATGTGATCTTTGTGATTCTGCTTCGCATACATATTGTGCTGGCCTGGGCCACACTGTTCCTGAAGGTGATTGGTTTTGTCATGATTGTGCTGTTGTCCGGGAGACTAATGCTAATGATAACCGACAAAATGTTGAGCTAACAGCTGAACCTGGCGTAACCATCTTAGATATTGTGAGAGACACAAGTAGCCAAATGGTTAGAAGACCAATGGCATCTCCCATTCGACAGAACCATTTTCCGTCTTCTGGTATTCCTTTACCTGATAGAGTGAGTAGATCTGAAGGTAAAAAACCTATGTCAGGAGTCCAGCGTGCGAAGCTTAATGTTCAGGTGCTTCGTGAAAATTGGAATTCTTTAAGAAGTGGTAAATTAAGGTTCCATAGCAAATCATTTCAATCTGGTGGCACGAGTAGTCAAAAAGAAGAGTCTAGTTCTTTATCGCATGGCAAATTAGATGATTTACATTCAATGGCTTCCACAGGCCGTCCACAATCCACAGTCCAAGGTGCTCAATCTAGTAACATGTTAAATAATGGTGGTTTGGCAGACGATGTTCACAAAGCTTGGAAAATGATGGATAAGGCAAAGATGATGCAACAGACTCCTAAAAGAACTAGCAGGGTTCCACAGGGAGTGGATGATAATCCCTCGTGCGGTGGTGCTAGAGAAAAATCACTTGCACCTTGTAGTTGCCCAGAATTGAAAAGGCAACAGCCCAGAAGATTAGACTTTAGGTACACCAGAATGGAGGAGCAGCGTGACTATTCTAGTCTCCAAAAAAATTTGGAAAATCACCGGTCTCCGATGTTGGGAGAGAAAAGGCGAAGTAGGGTAACATGTGACAAGATGCTACAACATTTGAGGGACAATACTACTTATTCAGAAGGATACAGGGAACGTCCATTGCCCATAAAGGCTTGTACTAGTACCCGCGGCGCTCCTTGTCACGAAGAAAGAATTGCTGCGAAGGAACAAAGGCAGCCTGCTAACTTGGTAACTTCAGCAGGTTCAGCACCCTCTACTGGCCAATCTAGCAGTGTCTTCACCTCTAATAAGGATGTGGATAGTTTCAATAAGGAAAAGAGGTTGGCTAAAAGCTTTGGGAATGGGATCACAAAAAATATTGAGGATGCAAAAGCAGAGATCCAGTCTCTTGTTAAACTGAATCTGAAGTGCTTAACTAGAGATAAACAATTAGGTAAACTCATTTGATAAACTCATTTATCATTCAATATACTCATCTTTCCATTCACTCGACGTGAGAGGGCACCTCAATCCCAGACATATATTCTACTTATTGTGGCTTCTCAATTTGGCCCATGTGATAAACAAGACCAAAATTGTTTGAGAAAACTCTGTTGCTGTTGCTGTTGTTCTTGTATCAGGGTATCTATGTTTTAAACTGTTACACAGGTAGCATGCATATAATATTTGTTAATTGAATGAAATTATTTTACACGCACTTGTTCATCATGCAGGTGTCGAAACCTTCAAGGCAGTTGCGAGGCAAGCCACCCATACCATCTTGGCTGCTTGCAATTCCGAGCAGCAAAAGTCTAATATAGACTCCTCAAGCTCAGTATGCAGCCACCCTGACCGTATTCAACAGTTTCAGAAGTCAACTTTAATGCCCAATTGCTGCCGACAATGCTTTCATGTCTTTGTAAATGATGTTGTCAAGTCCACCATGTTGGAAAAAGTGGGTTGTTCTTGATCCACATTTTTTTTTGCATTTTGTTTTTCCATTTTAATGATTATTGTTTTCAAGCAACTATGTAAAAAAATTCAGGTTGCCCTTTGGCTCAGCCGCTCAGGGTCTCAAGGCAACTGCAATGTTAACTTTATCTTGGAGGTGCGTGGCAACTTAAACATTTTACTTTTCCACTTGGATGGAAAAGGAATTGTAAAATGTACTAAAAATATATTTATCTTTAAAAGTAGATAATTAATAATTTTGTACTATCTAATTACTGCTCATTTTAGGTGTAATCTGGATTTTTATGCTATTACATAATTTACATTTTTTTAATTAAACTATGAAATTATTTGTTCAAGACAAATTTGTCAATATATTGCCTTATGGGGAAAAAATATTACAGAGATACAGAGCACAACCTAATATTGTACATCTCAATAGGTATGTGATCTGCTTTTTAATTTTTCTTATACGAACGATGAAAGAGTTAATGTTAGCACTTAGCATTACTTGACTGACACTGTTCCTGTTGTTTATCTGTGATTTCATTCAGGGGCGGCTATTTGTAGTTTTAGTTTCAGTTTTTATTCATTGTTTCAGTGTATGTGGGTGTATAGTTGTGGTTTTAGCTATTTGTGTTGCTTGGAAATAATGTTAAATAGCATCCCTGTTTCTGACTGGGAAGTCCTCTAATATGCCATTTATGTGTTCATCTGCTCTCTACAGTCTACATGCTTAAATGCCTCTATTTTTCAAAGTTTTTGTTTGATGCTAAACTAATAGTATAAAGTATAAACATGAAAATATGGATCCACGGTTTTGGAGTTGATGCATATTGGTTTTGGTAGTGTACTTTTTACGTATAAGCCTGCCATTTACCCCATACTCATGCTTGTGGTGAAGATGTTAAAAAGAAGAGAATGGTGTAGATACTAGATATGCAGAAGATATTAGAGACCATTCAAAGAATGTTGCCTGAGTTTTGCTTCGAACATTTGAAACTGTTGAAGCTAATGCAAATTGCACAGGCATTACCTCAATCTGCAACTTTCAGGAGGATGCTCTCCTTGCACAGACACCAGGGACATGGAAAAGTCTTAATTTCTAAAAGAGAATATCGCAGGGGAAAAATAAATGATGGCTGTGGTGGTGAATGAACGACCTGCATAAGCTATAATGGTCGTTACATGAAGGTGAGGTTAAATTTTCCTGAGTTGATTCAAATTATCTTTCTCCCAAACAAGCTTGTTGCATTGACCGTGGCAACTCCTTTTTGCCATCAGGTAGGGCATTGGATTGCCATTTTCAAGTTTTGTTTTTGAATTACAATCCTGCATAAGCTATAATGTTATTTGTATTGAAAGTAAATTATGTTTCTTTCTCTTGCGTGAACATTTCACATACATTTTTCCAAACTTAGTTTGAGGCTTGAGCACGTTTACACAAACTCAGTTCACAGACATTTACATGAATTGCATTCATGTACCACATCTAAATTTAGAGTTTTTAGTTGTTGCACGAACTTGGTTCATGTACTCACTTAAGAAAAAAATATAGAACAAGACACACGAGTAAAGCTCAACCGAAAATGAAAGGAGGCGGGAGAGGAATTTGAAATATCGAGTTGAACTTGAAGATAATTTGGTCCGTTTTTCGAAAGCCAAAAGGAGGTGTAGCCTAGAACTGCAGGGTGAAAATAGAAGTTTTTCTTTTATATTATGGAGACAGGCGATAGATATCATTGGCTTAAGGTCTACAACCAGCCCAATATAATAGATACATACACCAAGTGGAGATCCACTCTCAACCAAAAATATTAAGTTTGAAATAATTTCATCGACCCACATTTAAATAAAAAAACATATACTTATGTTTTAAGAAGTGTACTTTTAGAAAGCACCTAGGGTTTAGGAGACACAAAAAGAATTTTTCAATATTGATTACTGTAGGAATTAAGATTTACAGTAATTTATAAACAATATTTACACATTTTTGTTCATCAAATTATCTTTTGCAAATGATATAATTGTGAGGTAATATTCTAAAGTGGACAATACATTAAAAAAATGGTGTGACAAATATGAAGTTGAAATATTGATGTCTATAAAAACCGAGTCTAAGCCACCCAAATGCCTATACAATCCCTTGTCTGGAGTTTGTGTAGTTACTGATGTACTTAAAACTCTAAAACGTAAAATACTTTAGACTCGAAAAAAAATGATATATTAATTTGAACATAAAATTTACATTTGAATTGTACCAAAAAAAAAAATTTACATTTGAATTGCACAATTTTTCATTCTTTTTATAAATGTTATATTTGATTTAAAATTTATATTCAAATTATATTTTACTACTAACAAAATTAGTTACTAGGTATAATCAATATCAATCGTTAACTAAAAATTGAACAACTAAGACCAATGAGTCAAGTCCAACAAATTTATACCGTGGGTGGGTATTGTAATGGGAATGCTACTGTACTCTCTACTTTGTGTGCTCCATACCGTGTTAGTGTGGATGGAGACACTTGTCCTACCATAGGTGGGTCTACGTTGTTGTACTGTACCTATGAGTTTAAAAGCTACACGACAAAGAAACGAGGATAAAAAATAGCAACACGAGATAGTGGCACGTGAGTGAACCACGTCATGTGATGATAAAAAGAACAAGTAACAACCACTCTCTTTCTTTGTGAGTGTGTTTTGATCGCTTTCAGATTTGAATGACCCATAAACGACAGGTGAGTTGAGAAAGAATAGCACATGCCCCCACTAAGTTTTTGCCCTACCTTTTTTCCTTTTCTTTTTGTTTTAGTTTTATTTTTTTCTTTTATCTTTGATTCTTAGCGAAAGGTTCTTTAATAATCTAAAATTTAAAATGAATTCTAACATCAAATAGTTTAAATTTTCTCTCAAACATAATTACAGATTATTGAATAGTTACGAGTAATCGAATCGCAATCGAACCGCAGTCTTTTTTATCAAATTCAACATCAATCTATACTGAACCAACTAATCGTTTATTGTTGTCTTACTTTTTTTCTTTTGTTTTTGTTTTTTTTTTTTTAATGGGTGCATTTGTGGGACCCTTACCCACCACCACGTGACACCGTCACGAGAAAGAAAACGACAGACATAGAGAGAGAAATAGCACCGCCAATGCCATTGTCATCTCTTCCAAGTATCCACAAACTACAAAATGAAGTCCTCTTCTTCCACTCCACCACGTGCTCTGGCGTATGTTTGGTTATTATTGCTTGCTTCTATTAAATCCCAATTTTCTCAATTCATGCCCATAACATTACACATCCTTTCCTTTTTCTCAATATTGCTTGCTTCTGGTAAATTCTTGAATACATGGTATATATGGTGTTCAAATCAATGTTACCATTATAAAAAATCAAAAAATTGTAAATTTTATTATTGGAATAAAAGTTTATATTATATATGTATCATTTATGTTAAATTTTTATAAAATTAAAAATTATTTGATATATTATTGAAATTCATTAAAATTAATAGTATTAAAAATTTTGTGATATTTAGATAAAAGTTTGTGATATTAATTCGTTGATGTCCACACATTATATTTTGTATACAAAAATTAGATTTTGAATTTCAAATATTAAATTTATTTATTTTTAAAAGTGAATTTTTAACCATTAAATTATCTGATTAAAAACTGAAATTTTTAATAGTAATTTTAAAATCTCGAAGATCAATTGATAAGATTGATTATGTAAAATTGGTTTAAATTAAAATTGAATTAAAGACAAAATTATTTATGCTTAGATATATTTGTATAAAGGTGAATTAAATAAATAAAAAATTATCTCAAAAACATTTAGTTTTTCCAAAAGATGAAGAAAAATATTTTTAATAGAACACTATTAAACTATTTTTTCCTCTTAATTTTCACAATAAAACAAAAATAATAATATAAAACAACCAAAAAAAAAAACAACTGAATAGAAAAAATAAAATGGTAAGGCAAAAATATGTCCATTTTATTATCACTAATTTTGCTGATGGTATTGTAAAATGTTAAATGACTATTTCATCATCTAAGGAAAAAGATGGTCCATATTCTATTGGATGGAGTGGCACCAACACTCGTCATTTTACTGTGCAAAGTGTTTATATCCTCCGACGAGTGAGAATCCTTTCAATTAAAGGTAATTGAACAAGTTTATGAAGTTGAAAGAGTCATCGCATAATCTAAACTTTCGTGAATTAAATTGAATTATAATGGAGCACACAAAAGCACATTTAATCTTGTAGATTGTGGTTGTCTCATTTGAGATAGCAGTTACACTTATTTGAATAGTTTTGCCGACAAAATAGAATCTTGCGACGCGGTTTATGCTGAGATGTGGGACATGTATATTTGGATTGAATTGTCCTGGAGATAGAGGATTACTCTTCTTCAAGTTAAAAGTGATTTAAAGGTTTTAGTCAATATGGTAAAGGGAACTGCAATAGTAACAGGAATATTTCTATTTTGGTTCGACGCATTCATGACCTTAAGAATATGAAATGACAAGTTCAAATCGACCATACATGATGCAGATAATATATCAACTGATTTGTGTATTCAAAATCATAAATGTTTATAAAATGTTATTTACAATATAAACTTACCACTTTTGTTATGTTAACTAATATTCTTGGAACACTAGTTAGCAAGACTTTTAATTTAAATTTTACAATATGCATATAATGAAGATTATTTCTAAAGAACTCTAAAATCTCTTATTTTTTTTAATATTTCCGACACTTATATACCTCAAAATATTCGCTTTATTTCTTAATTTTTTTCTTTTATTGAACTTTGTCCTCTTTATCAAAAAAAAAAAACTAATTGTCTGCTGTGATCGTAGCATAAACAAACAATGATGATAAACAAGGCACCAATCAAAATTAACTAAAAATGATCATTCAATTATATTTGTTTTTTACTAAATCATATTTTTAAACACTAAATAATTTATACTTAATTATAATCTACCAACTGTATAATGAACGAATAAAATATATATATTAATAGTAAATCAGCATTGAAGATTATAAAAAGAGTAAAGTGGAATTTTAAAATCAAGGGCAAAAGTTGTAATAACAGAATAACAGAGCAAGTAACGATCCTTGACGGCGGTTACCAACGAACGACGACGTCAGAGGGGTCCCCACCGCACGCAGGTGTAGAGCAACTGCAGGGGATGATTGCACGTGACTACCTGCTGCTCACGTGTTTTGGGTAACTAATATAGTAGGGGTGACAAAATGGATGGATTTGGATTTAGATAGTAATGGATGGATAAAAATAATTCATTAATCAATTACAATTCAATAAATTTTTTAAAAAATAAATCCAATCTGATCCATCCAATTAACAAAAAATTCATCCAATCCATCCATTAACATATTTAAATGGATGGATATCCATCCGATCCATCTAATTTTCAAAATTTCATTTTTTATTTTTTTTAGATATTTTGTAAGTATAAATTAATTTAAATAATGAATGATCTGATGGATTTTAAATTTAAGGTGGATGGATTAAATCCATCCAATCAATTAGTGGATGAATTTGATCTAATCCAATTACAAAATAAATTTCTTTGTGGATGGATTTGATGGATAAATTAGTGGATGGATTGGATGGATTTTAGCTTAATGGATTATTTTGTCACCCCTATAATACAGTAATATTCCCTTTGTTCTAAAATATAAAAGAAAAAAATTTAAATATAATGAAAAAATATAAACATTTATTTTTTTTAATAAAAGTTTATTATCTCTTATTTTGTCCGTAACTAATAAGTATAGTATTGTTTTATTTTTTCAAAGAAAATACAAAAAAATCTTGTTAACATATATCTTAACCGCACATTTTTTTTTTGAGGTATAACCGCACATGTTAAAGAAACTAAAACTATAAATGTTTTGTATTTAAAAAATAAAATAAAAGTGTTTTACATTGAAAAATATAATATTTTGACTTTGAAAAGTTATATGCACAACTTTTTTGATAAAAATATATCTATTTTTTTATTCTTTAACATATGTCTCAATAGCACATTTTAATATTTATTTTAAAAAATATACTTTTAATTATTATATTTTCCTGTACTTTTTTTCATCAGTGTGATTTTTTTCTTCATAAAATATGAAACAGAGGGAGTAATGTAATATGCTTCCATTTTGTAAACAAAGACACGCCCCTACGATCCTGATCTTCTACCGTTGATGCTTTGCGGTGGATGGTTATGCCGTAATCTCAATCATCGATCTCTCTTTAAGATAAATTGTTTTGTTTTATTATATTCGGTATGAGATGAATTTTTTTTTTCATGTGAAGGAAAAGTTGGTTAAAAATTAAGGCAAATATTAAAATATGTCTTAAGACACATGATAAATAACTTAAGTAATTATATTTATATTTAAATAAATTAATCAACAAATTTATAAGTGATATTAAATTCTCTTTTGATATTTCACATCATACTTTAAAGAATTTAACTATATAATATCATATTTCAAAAAAAAATCGACAAACATCACATCATATTTCACTTCCAATTTATAATAATACATTTATATATACAAATAATTAATTATTGTAAAATTTGTAGAAATAAAATTAAATATTTAAAATTAAATGATAAAAAAAATAAAAAAAATTATTAGTAATATTTATTTAAATAGACCAGTTTAATAGATTTAAAAGGTTTTTCTTATGGTCTACAGTCTGACTTATTTAATTAAATAAACTTATAAAAAATTTTAACCTGTTATTATTTTTTTGTAACGAAGCTAAAAAGAAAGAAAAATTAATCACGAAGGAAGAAAGTTATCATTGCGTCATTTTTAAGAAGATCATGAATGCCTTCTGGATGAGAGGTGTGAGACAAGAAGTCTACATCTGATGAAGCTCCAAGTTTAGCGAAAAAGTTTGCACATTGATTTCTTTCTCTAAGTGTGTGATATCGATAGAGAGAAGTATTGGTTTGAGAGAGGAACTCATTTATATCATGGATCAACACGACACGAATATGATACCTAACATGCGGACCTTTGATGAGGTTGACACAGTGTAAATAGTTAGAATAGTAGATAAATTCATCAATATTCATGCCTTTCGACAGCGAGAGGCCCCTCTAGTCTGTAGATAGCAGACAGTTTTGCGAGTAAAATATCAAAAGATCCTTTAATGAAGCCTGAGAAACCTGCAAGATAATAATCGAACGTGTTTCTAATAGTACAGCCGCATCCAGCTCGAATAGGAAATCCGAGACAACTTCCATTCAAAATAGTACAATAATAGTTATTATTGTTCCACAGTGGTGGAGCTAGACTCAAATGTTGGGGAGGGTCGTGACAAAATTCGGTTTTATTTTTTGTCATATAGCCTAGTGGTTCGAATTTTTCTTCTAATCAAATTTAAAAATATATAAATTTGTCTCAATAACGTATCAAATGAGAAAAATTCAAATAAAACAACTTTCGGCTTACACTTTTGTTCAAAATAAAAAAAAAACTACAATATATTTTTTAAAAGGGCGCAACTTATTTCTCGATTACCTTTCATTAAAATATAATTATCTTACATATTTAAATAAAAATTTTAGCTCCCATTAAAAAAAGAATAGATAATAATTTAACAAGTAAAAGCTATGCGTTATAATTTAGTGAAGTGTATAAAAAAATAATAAGTAGTAATAATTTAATAAATAAAAACAAAAATGTAAAATTGTCAACAATAAGAGTTAAACCCAAAACCTTTTTGTTCCAAAACTACTACCTTACCAACAGGCCACACAAAATACAATTTATTTAATGCGTAAATACATATATTAAACCTATTAATAAAAATATGCAGTTATACCTATTAAAAAATATATTTAAGGGACGGGCTGTAGCCCGACACTACCCTATACCTAGCTCCGCCCCTGGTTCCACCTAATATATTTATTTACTAACTTATCGTTGGTAGCAGGAGAGAAGCAATGCTTAAATGTTCGACCATAGCTTGTATAAAAAAAAATTAACTTATTCTATTTAAGAAAACAATTTAATCTAAATTTATATAAACTAGGTCATAGATCTCTGGTCATTTAGGGTGCGTTTGATCTGCTAAAAAATAAGGTACTGGACCGGACAATTTATGTTGTACTGTGTTTGATTTTAAAACTGCTGCTGGAACTGGACAAACTGAGGGACAATGGACTGGACAAAATCAGATATTCTTGTCCCCCACAGAACCATGGAACAACTTTTTATCCTCAGCACAACTTATCTAAATCAGCAAAATAATATTTTTTTCCATCAAGTATCATACAAAATAAAATTTGTTCAATACTATAAATTTTTGTCATGTGTTGTTCTTCCTTGTATTGTCCTGTACTGTTATGTCTAGTACTTTCATTTTGCAGATCAAACGGACCTTTATTCTCACCCCTAAATAGAATAATGGATAGACTATAGAGGAGTACTAAAATATGGTGGGACCAGAAAGTATGCAATATGAGCTGGCCACGTGAAGTAAGAAGGTGGGCAAGCTTAATCACGTGACATAACGCGAATTATACGGATAAGCTGACACCTGTCCACCCAAATACCCAATTAACAAGCATGCAAGTGCAACCATCAGCATTTTTTTTTAGTAAATGCAACCATTAGTATATTCTATATACTATACTCATTTACTCATATTACAAATTTTATTAAAATTCTTTTAATCTCTTTTATAGTACTAGTAAGAAACAAAAACACATAGAAAAAAATATATTTTCTAATCTCTTTTAATCTCATGTGTTAAAATTTATCTTTATATATTAATAAAAAAACACTGTCAAAATAAATGTACATAATTAAACTGTAACAATTATTTTGAAAATGAGGTAGTACTAATATGTTAACAAATGTTAAACAAAGTACAAGAAAATTGCTTAGTTAAAAAATTCTAAAAATATTTATTAACAATTCGAAAATAGAAATAAAGAATAATTTTTATGGGAAATAGTAAAAATAATTTTTAATAGTAAAATACTGCATCTAAGCTTTTTCTTAATTTTTATGTAAAAAAAGTTAAAATTTCAAAGTGTTAAATGTATTATCATTCTCAATTAAATTTTCATTTATAATCTTTTTAAGGCACTAATTATTATTTTCAAGAAGAAAAAAACAAACAAAAACAACTAGTGAAAGCTAAAATTCAAAAATGTGCTTCTTTGCAATTGTGTGTGTCGCGCGTATGACTTTTGTAATTAGATTACATTATTATTGGCAAGAATGTCTCTATTAAGATCAAATGAAGACCTGTTATTAAAATGAATAGAGTAATATGATTATGAGCTCATAAATGATAGTAATAGACTAATAGTAGTAATTAAATGACACCCAAATTAAAATGGATTTGTTAACTAATCCCTAAACTGATTCCTTAACAGAGGAATGTCAGCTTCCTTAGCCAGCCAGTCACATGACATAAATATAAAATATGTACTCCATAAATATAAAATATGGAGTATTTTCAGTACAAATATAAAATACATTTTTTTACCGATAAATTTAAACTAGTATTATAATAAACGAATACTATATTATTAAGCCGTTCGGCTCCCCACCCCGTTCCAGTACATTATCTTGTTGATTTCTTTGTTTTTTTTTTTTGACGAAATTGTTGATTTCTTTGTTGTTTAGCTATTTTTTGAAGGTATTAAGAAACTATAGCATGCTTTTACTATGTTTTGTTTAGGCGCAAAACCAAAAGATGAAAAATAGTAGATTAAAAGGGGATTAGTTTTATACGAGTATATATTATTTGAATGGGTCATGTTAATTGTGCCTGGGAACATTGGTTAAAAAAATTAAAAAATGAATTAAAAATAATACTTTTAAAATTTTGAGAAGTTGATCGCACAAATTTTAATATTATATCATTATATTTACTACTTTAATCAATGCTCCAGGACATCGGTTAACATCCGTGGGTGAAAAGAACAGAAAAGTGTGCATGGGACTCTGGGTAAGGTAAGCTAGTATGGAAAAACACATCTTTCACATAGAAAAATATAAATTTTTATGAATTTTTATTAATTTACCCTGAATCATTCAATAATGTTTTAATCGATATAAATTTTTATAAAATAAATTTTTAGAATAAAATTTTATATAATATAAATTATTTATGTAAAATTTCAAACAAATTTAAAACCATATGTTATTGAAACACATAAAAATTAACGACATTTAAGAAAATTACATAAACCGTACGTCAGTTTTTTGTTTTTGTTTTTACCACCCGTTTAATCTGGTTCGGGGGTCAGTTCTGGCATTAAGTGGTTTCAGCCCCCTCCCGATCGCAGTTGCGGAGGATCGAACCGCGGTCCTCCTTACCAAGTTCAGCGTCAATCACCACTAAACCAACTAACTGTTAGTACATAAATCGTTAGTTTTAATGTGCATCAATAACATATCAAATAATTTTAAATTTATCTAAAATTTTACAAAAATAATTTATATAATAAAAATTTTATGACCACTTCTTCTAATCACATTAAACAACAATAAACTTTTGTACTTATATATTGTATATTGTTGTTACAGTCTTACAGATTTCGATTAAATGTAGTACTATCTATCTCAATTTGAATACTAAAATATATCTAATGATCTAAATATATTATTACTATTGTTTTTTAAATTATAATTACCATTTTTTTTTTGTTACAATTATAATTACCATTTGAGAAAGGGGGTTGCACTTTAATTTATTTATCTACTAAAATGCAACCCATGATTAGATATCACGTTTCTGAGGCATCTTTTTTCCCCCCGCTTTTTCCTAATTTTAAATAATATACAATACTCTTTTATAATTCATCCTCTCTAAATCTGTAGGTCCTAAGCTTAAATAACATTTTTTTAAGTATACAAGTGATTTTTTTAATTATTTTTAAAGAGGCTGTTCATAGGATTAGGTCATATTTACAATATACACTTTTCATTTGTAGTTATAAATAGATTAATAGATAGATAACTCCACAAAGCAAAGCATTGCGATTGTTGTACATGAACCTGACAAGCTGTCTTTATGCATGAGAATATTTGCTTATTTAGTCTTATTTTATGTTTGATTCCAAGTTTGTAGCAAGTAAAATTAATTTGAAGGTGTAAAATAAATTTTATATATGTACAATTGATTTTGCTTTTGAAATTGATTATAATATGGGCAAGAATTTGTTGGTTTTGAGTTTAACTTGATTTTTACAATGAGATATATATATTGTCCAATATTCATTTAGCTCTTATGTAACAAATTATTAAAAGTTTTACATGCATATTGAATGAGAAATGAACTAAATCTTTAGAAACATATTTTTAAGTCATTTATTATTTAATGTGAAACTCTTAAAATGTATTCAAATATAATTTTTTTTTTTTGAAACCGCCAAAAAAAATTGCATTAAATAGCATGGTAGACTAGCACAAGATGTGCACATGTATTCAAATATAAATTAATTTACGTTTAATTCACTTTTTAGCGAAAAATGACATATTTTCACCTTTAAGATTTTTCTCTGATTATTTAAGCTATATTATAATGTTATTCTTTGTTCTCTTGGAGGTTATAAAACTATTGTTCTAATTGTCACAATATCATTCGATGATCAATCTCGTTTAATTTTGAGTATCTCATATTTTTTTTTTTTGAATCGAGTATCTCATATCTTTAGAGAAGACAAAAATCTTATATAGATAAACAGGCTCATCAAATTTTTAGAGCACTCGTGGTGGAACTTCATTGCTTCTATCAACTTTATGACATTGACGACTGATCTTCTATTTTTTCTCTTCATTTCTATTGATGTCAATTTTGATATTGTTTTTGTTATGTTATTTGACATTGTTTTTTTAATCTTTGATATTTTGCTGTGCACTTTTTTTTCTTATATCATAGCGGATTTTATCCCATTATAATTTTACTTGTAAAACTTTTTATAAGACAAATGTTGTTGTCACTTTGATTTGTATCCTTGAATATTTGCCATTTTCATCCTTAATCAATAAATAATGATTATAATTACTAATTGCGAGATGTCAATATAATTACTGCAAATCATATTCACTATGTGATTTTGCATGTGTCCCAAAGTTGTGGATACACACAGAGATACTCCGCATACAACAGTAAGTTTTAGAGCATAATGACATTATGATAATGTTATGGAGGGGGTTACCCGTGACTTGGTCTCCTATTCATATGGTGTAGACTTGTAGTGATATGGTCCATTGATATTTAATGTAATTAAGGACAAGCTACAGTTTTTTATACAGAAATTAAGGACAATATAATGGTTACGTAATGTTGTACATACATACTTTTGATTTTCTGGACACGTGAGTTGAGGTGTAGCTCACGTGGCCCCCATCCCTATCCATCTGTAACCACAGTGATGAAACTTACGAAAGTGACCGCTGATCAGGTTTGCACAATACATTTTTTCTCAATCCAAAATTGATGATACTATTTTTCTATCCAATCTGAAAAAAATAGATTGTATATTTAGTTTTCCTATATTTGACCAAAAGCTTTCACTGCTGTGGAAATAATTGGATAAGGCAGTAAATATCATTGTGTCAAGTTTCTGTAAAAAAAAAAAAATCACTGTGTCAAGTTAAAGTCGATGTTTCTATATACATATGAAATATATTGTGTATGATATATAAATTTTTCAACAAATATAAATTTTATAAAATTTAATGGAAAATTTATATTACAGATTATTCATAAAAAAAAATAAAAAAATTAATATTCATATGATCACAAAGATCACACCCCTCTTTTTGTATCAAAAGAAAAAATAAATAAATTTATATACACCGTTTGTTTACGTAAAATTATTTTACACATATATTCAATAATGTATTGTCATATCAAGTATAGTAGTATTTAAAAACACATATATTCAATAAATAATGTGACAACATATTATTAGATGTATGTGTAAAATTTTATACTCACATTGCATAATAATTAAATTCAAAAAAAATATGATCACACTTATTTTAGAAGGGAGAAAGTAGGGCGTGTTCATGTTCGAACAAATCAAAAAGTAAAATTACAAACCAAATTAAATCAATCTGAACCCCGTAATAAACCGTATTTAGTTTGAACCGCACAAATTATTTTTCTACTAATCTACTCAGTTTGATTAAGTTTGCAATTTTCATTATTTCAGAAAATCAAACCACAATATTTAACTTAATTTTATCCACTATTATCAATCAACTACTTACCTAGTCCAACTTAGCAAGTCTAACCTAAATTGGATCTATAAAATAATAGACTACTAAAATATATTCTTTAACGCGATCGAGAACTATATTATTGATATTAAAATAATTTCTTTTTATAATATAAAAAAAAATAAGGATATATGCAATTTTTGTATGCGGATATTATTCCATATAAACAATAAAATAAAATTTCGGATGTTTATTTTGCAACAAGCATATAATATTGTCATATTTTCATTTTTTTTTCCCGTCAAGACTGGGGTATCCACCGCCGAACACAGTGACTATTCCCTCGCTATATTGGAGGCACCATGTTGGATGGGTTAGCTGGCCCAAGAATTTAAATTAATGCTGCTCCATACCCAAGGTGAGAATCGAACCCTCGACCATAGGTTAAGGGAGTATGAGCCTCAACCGCTCAACCATACCCCTTGGGTTGTCATATTTTCATATTATGATAAATTGTACAAATTAAAACAACATTAATTTGATTCGATTTAGATGACTTTTTAAAAATCAACATAACCTAAATCAAGCTATATACATTTTTTGCTCACAATTTACATGATTTTTATGTTCAAAACTGCACCCTAAATAAGGGTAGAAATAGGTTAGACCGAATTAGGCTTTGCTAAGCCTGAGTTTGATCAGTCAAAAAAATATAACTTGTTATAGGGTTCATTATAAGACATGTAATAACTCAGGTCCACTCAAATATAATCGATGATTCAGCTGCTACATCACGATCTTCTCTATTTCCCCTTTATTCAATTTTTGCCTTACATAAAAATCGAACCATGTTATCATGGAGTTAAAATACATGTTCACTGTTAGTTTAACATACACATATACTTATCCAAAAAGGAAATAAGAAAGATAAAGATATCGTCACTACACGCTGTCCTATTGTATCTATCTTTGCATCACAACGTAAATGCTCGCCATGATTACCGCATAGCTAAAGAATCGTTACATTAATAAATTGATACTAGTATTCGTTTATTTAATTCAAAGTGAAAGAAATAATTATAAAACACGATTAATTAAATTTAATAAAACAAAAGAAGGTAAGGGGAAGCTACAGGCCGGCGGAAAGAGAAAAAGACCGACACATGGGTTTTAAATTCACATGCCTCTACATAATCAACTTAGGAATGTGACAAATTAATTATAAATAAATTGATCATAGATTATTATATCTAAAGTGCCGTTTCAATTTAGACTATGAAAAAATTAAGTACGTGGATTAATATGAAAGGTGCAAATAAATAATTACAGCCATACTGTAATGTTCACTAATATTGAGATAATCTTTATCAAAAAGAAAAAAATATTGATCAAATTAACATAAGTACTACATGTATTTCTTATTATAAAAGATAAATCTAAAATATACAATTGTTTCTTATAATAAAAATCGGGAAGTAGTGTTATATATGTATTTTTTTTTATTTTTAACATTGAAGTGTATATATATTTTTTGAAGCAACCATATGTGACTACATTTTAATTAATTGCGTATATAAAAACCGCAATCAGTGGAAGTACATGTATGTGGTGGGTATGAGTGTGAGAGAATCTTGAGGACCTTGCACATGGAAGCATAGGGCAAAAGCATGTAGAGAAGGGTAAAGAACAAAAACAAATAGAGCATTGTTTAATCAATTTAAGACCCTATAAAAAAAAGAATCCCGTATTTGACGGCACAGCTAAAAAGATCAACTTCCATGCTTGAGGATATTGAGAAAACTGACGAGAGGTGGTGTAGCACGTGACATTTCCTCCTTTAACACCAACACTATACTGTTCTTTCTCTCTGGCTTCATTCTTCACTTTCTATCTCTTGTTGATTAAAAAAACATTAGCAACCAACAATGTTATGTTTACTCCTAGTGTTTAGGTTAAATTTAAATGCTTGGGATCTGTGCACTAATCATCATATCCATTTAATTTCAGTTTAAGGACGTCAACTGCTCACTATTTTCATGTCAACGGTTTCTATCCCACGTGACTGTTGTTTGTTGTTGCATTTATCACTTGCTAGTTGCTAGTGTAGTGGAGTACTAGTACATTATTTTGGGTACGAAAGTTAATAATGTTCAATAGTAGTATGAAAATATGATTATAATTAAAGAGTATAAAATAATTTAATAGTTTTAAAATATTTAAAAAAAGAAAGAAATGTGTTAACAAAAGGATTCAAAGCACAACAGGTGATAATAAAATAATTCAGTTGATATATACAAAAAATAATAATTTAATTGATAAAAGATATTATATTATAATAAATGCAGGAGCTGAAATTTAAATTTAATATTCACTTTATTCATATCAAAACGTAAGTTTTTAACTATTAAACCACTTAAAAAAATAGAATTCACGACTATAAACATAACAGTAATACATGATGACAACAATATAAAGTACAATCAATACATAAGAATCTAAGAGGTTAAAAAAAATTATTGTTAAAATCAAATTAGATTATTTCGACACTTCTATCGACCAAACACTTATAAATATTGGTAATAAAATACAATTTTTAATAAATAAAAGTATTTTTACGAATTGTACTTCTGAATAAGTACATGGGCGACCTTAACTTTTTGAAGGTGTTGTTCAAAGTTAAACAGATAGTTGCCCTATTATATTTATGAGTGATATTGTTAGGAATAAACTTGATTTTCCTAACTTTCGTATTGTTTACACTGATTTTTTTTTTGAAAATTCGGTATCTGGTCCAAAGACCGATTGATATGAGGGGGACCAATCCCACTGGAATTGACATCAGAAGAAATCGAACATAAGACCTTGTAAGGAACACACTTTAAAGACACAAGTCAACACCACTTACTAGACCAACCCTAGTGATTTCTTTATTTTTATTTATTTCTTCTTTATTTCTCTCATACCAAACAACCATAAAGGTTGACCACTTTAACTTTTCTCTATTGTTTTAAAAAAAGGCAATTTATGAATTATGAGTAGTGGAAATGGTGGGATATAATAAATTACTAGTAATAATGAATAGAAATAGCCATTAAATTTAATGTTGTTATCAATTCTTGATGATAGTGATATGAAACAAAATGTCATATGAAGAATGAAATTTGGTTTGGAAATATCAAAAAGTCACTCTCTAAACCAAACAATTAAGTAGAATTAGTATGGTCATGATCCGCATGTGACTTCAATTTGGATGGAATTTAGAGAAGATTAGTGTTTGAATTAGGCTTTGAAGTAGTGATCCAATCCACACAATATCGAGGAAAATAATTGGACAATAAGGAAAAGGCCCAAATTCAGATCCTATCTTAATCTTAGTTTAACATTCACCGTGATTTAGAGGATTTAGGAATACAGGATAAATGTTTCTCTCTAAGTACTGTACTATATTTACGTATCTTATCTTGTGGATTAAAGAAAATCCAAGGTCACAAATTATATTTTACTACTGACAAGAACCAATTAATTCCGTAATAAGGGATCACGGATAGCGTAAATTAAAATTAAAATGGTACATCTGCTTGGGGATTGCCGAAGCATTAGAAAAAGAGTAAACAAGAAAAAATAGATATTTTAATAGAGTTATTAACAGAGAAAAGATAAATCAAGTTAGTTTTACCGTGTGCTTAACGAAACGGCGACGTTTACGCAGAATAAACCGTTAATTAGTGACTTAACTCCGTTACCCGCCGCAACGTCGTTTATAAACGGAGTTTATTATCTGACGGAGAAAAGAAAAAAAAAAAAACAATAGAAAGCATATGAAAAAATGGATGGCGAAAACACAGAACAAAGAGAAACTATATAAAAAGCTCTTTCAATCTCAATTATCATTTCTCTTTCTCAAACTCTATAGAAAGATAAAAGGTCCGACCCGAGACCTCATCTTTCGCTGCACTGCTTCGTTTTCAGAGTAACAAACAAAGGAATCGATTCAGAAAGTGATTCAAAGAAAAAGCGCGATACAGAGTAACACAGAGAAGAAGAAAGAAAGAAAGATAGATATATTTGGTGTTAAGCGCTCTCAGAATCTTTTCTATCTTCTACTACTGTTTCAAATCGTGCTCTGCTTCAATTTTCTCGCTCTATACTTCAATTACTCAGTTATCATTACGGTAATTCACCAATTCGTTCAATTTTGTGCTTCTATGTCGAAATTCGCACGTAATCGTATCACGTTGTTTGGATCTTTACTTTTTCATTTTTTTGCGAATTTGCTGAATTATGGTACTACGAGTTTTAGTTCGAGTTTTACTCTGTTTACTTGTTGAATTATGAAATTGAATTGAATTATGATTCTTCTGTGTAATGTCTGATTTTAGATTCTGTGAAATTGTTGACAGGATGCACTGTGATTGATGATTTTGGAGCGAAATCGCTTTTTCCGGTGAAAACGACAATTTGACGATAATTTGCAACGAAATTTGGATCCTGCAAGCTTTTGATCAACGATTAGTGACGTAGTGCTTGAATTCGTAGTTACTCGTGTACTAAACTGAACGAATGCGTCTCCGATCTTCAACCAATCGGAGACGAGAAGATTAAGAAATAAGAGAATTACGGTTTTATTAAATTTGGATCTGAGAATTTTACTATCTGCAAGATACAGATAAAAGCAGAAAATTCTACATCTCTGATTTAGCTTCAGAATAATATTGTTCTATGAGATTTGAAGACCGAATTTCAAAATTCCGTTGAATTACGTAACAGAAGAGAAAACTGAGATTCACGTTTTAATGGAGCTTCCTCAATCACGACCTTATGGAGCAGAAGGTAGTTATGATTTCATTTTTTTGGTACATCAAAAATATAATTTGTTTCGGAACTCTAGAACTCTAGACTTTTCTCTACTCAACTTATATTCTTTCCGCTTTTATTACTTGAGCTTATGATTTCATTTTAATTTTACCAAAAAATGATTAAATAATTAATTTGATTTGAAACTGTTTGGATGAGATTTTGTGATACTGATATTTTTATAAAAGCAGAGAGGAAACCGACGCATGATTTTCTGTCGCTCTACAGTAATCCAACTGCTGAACAAGATCCAAGGCCATCTGCTCAAGGTACTGTATTTTGTTTTTTAATTTTTGGTAATTTATTATGGAAAATGATTCGATGTGTGAGATTTTTCTTTCCTCTGTTGTTGCCATGTTTTTCTCTGACGTGGGGATCATGTTCATGGTGTAGTAGTAGTATAAATTCTACATCACGGTCAATTTTTTCTCAAATAATTCAACTGTAAATAAAAGCAGTTATACATGATACATCATGCTTCTTCGTGCACGTGACCTCTATTTAATCTCAGGATCTGGGCCATGAATATTATTTATGGACTGCGGTTTTTTTTTTGGTGCAAATGGACTGCGTATTTTTTATTACAATATTATTATTCCTCTAGCTAGAAAGGTAATTGAGATGATAATGATGCCCAAAAACATACTACTAGTATAAATTACGAGTTTACCTTGATTGGTTGGATATATTATACGAAAGTTGAGAAATTCGGGTACAAATTGGAGCTATTTATTCATTTTTAAAGGGTGGATTTTTAGCCACTAAACTATCTTATATAAAAAAACGAAAATTGAGTTCATAAAGGGTTCACTCACTCGTAGTAATTTTTTTTTGTAAAAGGGTGAAGACTCCTGAAATTAAACTCACCTAAACTTTTTTCAAAACAAATGAAATAAAAATAAAATAAAAATCCTTCCCTAAATAAAATAAATAAATTTTCCATTGGTGTATATTTGGAAGGATTTAACGTGAAATGGAAAAGTGTTAATTAGATGTATTTAACACCGTCCAATAAAGGTTCGGGAAGGGGGCCCAAATTGGAATTGGACTTAGTGTGATTTGACGTTTCACACAAACAAGTTGGATAGGGAGGGATTGGCATTCCCGTGTGCGTGTGGGTGTACTTTTCAAGTTATTTTCATTCGCAAAATTACTCTGATCTCAGCTCACCAATTTTAAGATCTTAATTAAGAGAGTGAAAATGAATGATATCCAATTATGTTAGCCAAATACTCCGTATTTAATTTATTTATTAGCTAATTGTACTCCGTTTTAAAATGAGTTTTGTTTTTGGTGTTTTCACACATATTAAAAAAATGTAATTATTATGTTAAAAATAATATTACTTTTATTAAATTAACTTTACTTTTCATTTTTTATTTTTTAAAATAGTGTATAAAGTAATAATTAAAGGCTAAAATTGAAAATTGAAAAGCCAAATTTATTTTGAAACAATTTTTTGAGATAAAACGACATTTACTTTGAAACGAAAGGAGTAGTAATTTATTTTTATGAAAGCAAGGTTTGGAGGATATATGGTGATGGCTTGCTGAGTCATTGGGACGTATAGTTCTACTTTCTCTTACTTTTTCCATTTGCAGTTCTCTCTGTCTCTTAACACAATTTAGGCACATTAATAACAAAAGTTTTAGCTCACAGATGGTACAATCTTCTTTACTGGATTTATGTAACATTGTACCTGTTGACCTCCTTTTGCAATTAGGGAAGCTAAAAGTTAAAACAATAAACTGTACCCTATACTGTGACGGTTCCTTAAAAATGATAAAGATCTCAGTCTTTTAAATTTGGGCTAAACACCAGTATTTTTTTTGTACGTGCCATTGTAGCAAACGCTTCTCAATTGTTTTAAAATAAAGTTTTTTCTTATAATAAAATACAGTAAGGTTTACATTTCAAACAAAAATAGTTTAAGTATTTTATTTGAAAATAATACCAAGTAAAATTTACAAATATGTTTGGCAATTAACTAACAAAATATTTTCTCTCCAAATGAAAGTTGAAACAAACAGCTTTAAAAGAATTTTCTTTATTTTAAAATAAGTATTTATTTTAATATAAAAATTGATAAAGTTTAAATATGTTCTTAATCAGAACTCAACTAAAATATGTGTTACTTACCACTAAGTTAGTACTACCTCACTAACCACTAAGTTGATATTAGTAGATGAATTTGATTTATGTACTGTTATTGTTAAAAAATTTTGGTACATATAATTTTTTACATTATTAATAAATCATGATTGTCAAAACGTTAAAAATATTTGATTTTAATCATAACTATGTATCAAATTATTCATCTCTAAAATAATTTTGATAGGTGGGTTTGGTCTCTCGGATTAGACCGTTTTTAGACAAGATGTCGGATTTTTAAAAGAAAACATATATAACTTCTCAATATTCATTCATCCTTTATTGAATCAATAAATATAAATAATATATCGTTTGCAAGGTTTTGGAAATTTCTTGTGTTTATTTTTAAAATTATTATTAAGCCTTCTTTCATGTGTTCATGTACAGCAAGTTACCTCAAGACCCATGATTTCTTGCGGCCACTAGAACAAGTAGAAACGAAATCCGGTACTAAGGAAGAAGCCACTGATGAAATTTCATCCGTGGTTCAAAAGCAACCGCCTTTAGCAACACCAGCTTCAGTTGATCAGCACCTCTTACCTGGAGGAATTGGGACTTACAGTATTAGCCACATTACTTCCTACGTCAATAATAATCAAAGGGTTCCAAAACCAGAAGCATCACATTTCACTGCGCATCAAGCAACTAGTGTGGATAGAAATGATGACAACTCGAACTGCAGTTCGCATACTTCAAGCGGTTTCACATTGTGGGATGAGTCTGAGATTAAAAAGGGAAAGACAGGGAAAGAGAATAATGTTGCTGAAAAACCCATTATAGGAGGTATCCATGAAATATCTTTCGTTTTTATTTGTCTTGCATATTTGTTGATACAGTGTCGTTTTTTATAGAAAAATTGTTTCTTTTTATTTATCCTATTCAAAATTCAACAAAATTATCTCTTATTATCTCTAATTATTTATTGCATGATAAGAAATGGTGAAATGAGATAATAAGAAATTCTGTAAAAATTAACAAAATTTATTTTTTGGGGGCTTATAATGTGCATGGACATGTATAAACCTGAACTTGAGTATATTTTAGTCAAAACAACACTACAACATTTTTTAGTATCTTTTATCACTTGCTTTACTCTTTGACTCCCTCGCCACAGCCACCAAACAACTTATATATCTCGTTATGAATAATAACTATAATAATCAAATTATGTTATGGTTGCATAGTATATATTTGCGACGGTAATAACATTTGACAACATTTTATTCAGTGGCAGATTCTGCTGCTAAGCTGGGGCAGTGGACATTGACAGAACGAACATCTCAATCGTTTTCTAACAATCGTCACGGAAGCTTCAACTCACGCTCTTCATCTCAGTTAGTCATATTACTTTTCACCTTCTGTTAAATGTTTCTCCACTTTATTTTATTTGGAATAGTTGCCTTTTAAGATAGGTTATTTATATATTTGTTCATACTGACCTTTTGGACTTGATGCAACAGGACAACTGGACCGAAGAACCAGAGTTTTATGGAAATGATGAAATCTGCACAGGATTGTGCCCATGATGAAGAGCTTGAAAATGAAGGAACCTTTTTTCTCAAAAGAGAATCCTCGAATACTCAAAGAGGTAAGTTCTGATATCCACTTGTTGCGAAAGGCAGCAGAATGCACATGCATCTTTCTGGCAATATATCATAATATTTTGATCTGGTTCAATTAATCAATGATATTAAAAAGTTAAATTTGCAACCAAAATTTAGGGAGTGATGAAAATATAAAATTCATTTTTACTTTGTCACTAAATTAAAGGTGAGGGAATCAGGAACAAATTACATTTTGTTTGTTTTTAGCTTTAGGGGCTAATTTTATTTTTTAGTATTGAATGTTCCCCCCTTTTCACTAATCTGATTAACTTAGTGTTTTATGAGTAGTATTTACTCAAGACATAGGTTTTAATTTACTTTCCAAGTCACTTGTTTGAAATTTTCGGATGAGGTTAACGTTAGCGATTATTCACAGGAGAACTAAAGGTGAGGGTGGATGGGAAGAGTACTGATCAAAAGCCAAACACACCCAGATCAAAGCATTCTGCAACAGAACAGAGGAGAAGAAGCAAAATTAATGACAGGCAAGTCTTTACCTACTGATAGAAATTATTCTAGATGTTACAAGAGATACTTGCAAATTGTGATGGAGGAAGCGTAAAAAGAACTTTCCTTTTCTTAACTATGAATTGCATGTATAATCACATAAATAGTGTAACTTGTAGATCCTAATGGTTAACGTGTGAGTTGTACTTTTGTATGATAGTTTCATACTTTCATTCTTTTTTAGTCATAAGAAAAGCTGTAGCCAAAGAAATGGCTTTTAGGAAAAGTTAATAATGATATCAATTAAGTTGGCTATATTAGAATTATGGTTGATCTGTTAGCCTTGTCATTTGTCAGCCACCCTTTTACCGGGGCTGGGATTGTCGAACTTTAGTGAGTGCTCTGTCTAAGCAGTTAAGGCCTTACAAGGCACTGTGTGCTTTTATTATTGCCTGGTTTTAATTTGGGTGGGCCAAATTAAATAGTTCATGAACCAGAGCAAATATTTTTCTCATAATATTATCTTATAGAATATTTGAATCAATCATGTAGGTTTCAGATGCTACGAGAGCTTATTCCACACAGTGATCAGAAGAGGGACAAAGCTTCTTTTTTGTTAGAGGTAAATTCAGATAATGTAAATTTTGTTTTCAATATGGTAGTTTTATTGCTCATTAATATTTAATCTGAATTATTTGTAGGTCATTGAGTACATTCACTTTTTACAAGAGAAGGTGCATAAGTATGAAGGTTCATTCCAAAGTTGGAATAACGAGCCAGAGAAATTGATGCCATGGGTAAATACCAAACTTGTCTATCTTAAGCTGTGAAGGATTTAAAAGAAGCAAATAATTTCCTATACCTCCTGTCCTTTTTGTGAGAAGTTTTTGAGTTATGTTATTTGTCATAAGCATCATAAAAAACACTATTTGAATTATGTTATTTGTCATAAGTGTCATAAGTATCATATGCTTTCTTATAAACTATAATAAGCATAATGATCGTAACCTTTTTCAATTTAAAGCAGAGAAATAATGACATGCCAGCAGAAAATTTTCAACCTCGTGGTACAAGCAGTGGGCCTAGTCCATCTCCAACATTGCTGTTTGCTTCAAAGATTGATGAGAAAAATACCAACATCTCCCCAACAACTCATGGGGGCACCCATAATCTAGAATCTGGCTTGAGCACACCAACTGCCTTCAAGACAATGGATCATCAGTCTGGAATAATGAATAAGGCTCTTCCAATTCCTATTTCTTCCCAACCAAATTTCTTCAGTTCATCTCAAATTGGTGGTTCAGGTGGAGCAGTGTCTCAAATCAGACATAGATTAGCATCTGATGCAGAGAACACAATTTATCAACCATCAGTAGAAACTCAAACTATGACTTCAACCAGTGAAAAACTGAAAGAGAAAGAGCTCACCATTGAAGGAGGTGCCATTAGCATATCAAGTGTGTACTCAAAAGGGTGAGTGTTTATCTTATACTCATTTGTTTAGTGGATAATTATAACTCAGTTATACATCAAATTAAATGTGCTATACTTGAACAGGTTGTTGGATACACTTACACAAGCCTTGCAGAGTTCAGGAGTGGATTTGTCACAAGCTAGCATTTCAGTGCAAATTGAACTTGGTAAGCAAGCAAGCCTCAGACCAAACGTACCAATGTCGATGTGTGTTTCTAAGGTATATTGGCTTTAATTTTCCTCTAGCAAGGTCTTTTTTATAAACATTACTGGTTTCTTGCATTACATTAAAACTCCACATTGCGAAACTAATTAGTATTATCTAATCTGTTAATCATTTTCCCATAGGATGATGAAGATCCTTCCAAGAACCAAAGGAAGATACGCTCTAGAATCTCTGGCTCTGAGAAACCTGATCAAGCAGTAAAGAAGCTAAAGACATGCAGAAGTTAATTCAACCGTTTCATTCATTCTTTCCTTATAATAATTTTTATCAATTATTTGGGGTAACCTCTTAAATTAATTTTTGGAAGGGGTATTTATTTCCTGTGCTGGATTATTACCCAGCATGGATGAGATTGACTGTACATGTAGTCTCTTAATTAGTTTGTTGGGATCCTTAGGCTCCCCCAACAAAATAATATGCATCATTTTAGTTTCTAAATATATAATTATAGAGGCTTCCATACTAATACAACCTGTTTTTGATTCAATTCAATGTTTCCATTGCTGTAAAGTTAGTAAACTCTTGATTCTCTCTTTTATTTGCTGGTGGTCTTGTGTATTATGCTTGAGTTAGGCCCCTTCCATAGCTCAATATTTACAGCTTCACCTCCATTGTGGTGATGGCTAATGAAAATTGTACTTATGAGTTACCTTTCATGATTTGTTTACATAAACATAGCCTTTGGCTCTATTATGTTTTCACTTTCATATTTATAATGACTAATTTACTTTTGAAATTCACGGAAAGAATTAAATTTTGGAATACTAATTCCCTTTTTTTTTTAATAATTAGTCGTTTCATTGCCAGCGAGTAAAAGTCTCACATTAGATAGAAAAAAAGTGGATATTGAACATCATATAACTGAAACGACGACTAATATACCTGATGCTTAAAATTTTAGGTGAAAATGTAGTATCAAATCATTTTATGTGCTTGTTTCTATTTCAATTAATGATCCAACCTCTTCTCATATCTCTATTCCCAACACTTTTGATATAAAATTTGTATTTGAAATATTATATTCTAGTTTTTGCAAAATATTTTTTCAAACTATTTTTATAAATTCTTCCAAGTTATTTTAAACACGTTCCAATCCAAGAGGTAAAATGTCATGGGTTCATCACAAAAAACTAAAGAACTTCACGTATTTTTTACTTCTGCAATGTGAAATTTAAGAAAAGGCAAGAGCAAGGACTTGCTAAACTTAAAAACAAAGATTGTGGCTTGTCGTCCATTCAGATTAGGATTTGAATCTGTCAGCAATGATCAATAGCTTTATGATGAAGCATTTTGACACTGTAACTCAATGTCTTAGTTGATTAATTAATTAATTAATTAAGTAATTAATTAGTGCTTGATTATTGCACTTGTGAAGGACATTGTGGCCAATCTTGATATGACCGAAAGCAACATCCATTATTTATATAATGATAAACCACGTGTCTGTCTTCAAGGCAATTTAATAGTATTTGGTGTTTGTGAAGTTCCTGTGTTAGTGTTACCACTTCAAAGCATTAGTGAGTGACCACCAGTGACACTACTATTCAATGTTTAGTTGTATAGATAAAAATAATAGTATAAACATGTGGACATTTTCTCCCTCATGGGGTTTCTTGGATCATTCAAATAATAAATGTAAAAAATATTTCCCCAATCACTATTATAAACAAAAAAAATACTTACGCAGTGTTTAAGAAATTTAGTTAAAGTGTAATTAATTTTTTTGATTTGATATAAGATATAGTTAAATTTATTGTATTGCCCTTTTAAATCACAAGTATCAAAGCATAAAAGTGAAATAATTGTCTAAAATATAATAAAATTAAATAAGAGTATATTTAAAATGTAGTATTAATTATTTTAAAAGTAGTTAACTTTTGCTTATAATAATGACCAAAATTTAAAATACTTTTTTGTTTATAATAGTGACCGGAGGAAGAACTAGAAAGTTGGTGAGAGTTATCTTGAGATGTACTTCACATTCAATTTGCCAATACTTTTAGATTTTCCAACTCGAGTATAGATTATTTTTGCAACAAATTGCTCTATCCACCGATATTTGTTATTGTGTTTGGTTTGACCAAAACATTTCTTCAAAGAAATCACACCCCAAGAGAGGACTTAGTTTCCAACTTTGTGTATATATAGTACCGAAATTTCAGATTGAAAGTGTGTTTGAATACACGTATTTGACACCAATATAACATTTATTCTCAAACTATTATCGTGTTAAGACGGGTACGTGTTTTTGTCATATTTGTGCCTAATATAATTGCCTATATTTGATAGTTTTGTGTTATTGAATATAAATTCTTATTTGGCAATGACCAATATAATTCATAGTTTCGATAATTTGTTGAAAATTTCTGTCTGCCACATTTTAATGTTGACAAATTATGAATTGAATATGGTGATCCACTACTTGTGCTTCATAAAACAAGGTGGATATATATAATAATCACAGTATTATTACAACGCACTACTTTTACGCGATAATGCCCATACCTTAGACAACGAAAGTGACTTAATGTGGTCGCTGTCAAATATTAATTTGATTACGCAACTTCAGTTACAAAAACAAAATCAAGAAATATTCTCAGGAGAAGTTAAAATTTAACAACTGAAAATTAAGTCAAAACATGCAAAAAGTCTTCAACGATGCAAGTAATAAAAAATTTGCTGGAGATAGGCGTAGGAATAAAAACTATACTATAGGAAAATGTTCGTGCTATGTGTTGCAACAAATAATACAGAATCTCATATATAATGCATGACATGTTGCACAGTAATAATATGTACATAAACATCGGAACCTAATTATTCATATATTGTGGTCCAAAACAATCACAATCATCCAACAACTACGGTCTACGTAGGTCAAGTAATCTATCATTAATGGAATAAACCAAAAATTAGACAAACCACATTTGTCTATGTTGGAACATAGGCCTTGCTTTACCAACAACCTAGCTACATAAGCTTACAATTTAGACATTAACATACTAACAACATAGCTCGTCAAAATCAAACTTTGGCTTAATTGTTCCATTAGAGATTTCTAAATCAAAGAGGTGTCCTACCTATTCAACTTCAAAGAATTGACCAGTCGGTGTGAAATGATTGAGAACCAATACAATGATTTGTTATCATTAAACAAATTAAACAAATAAACTAAAATAATAATCCAATGTCAATTTACAACTTTTTCTTAATATCTTATCTATAATATTAGTCATAACTCATAAGGAGAAGAATTCTTTTCTGATTGCATTTTTCGGGTTTGAACTATGATTGGTCTTTAACTACCGTAGGTTGACAAAATGGTTTTCATTTAGCAATTAGGCTCTATCTAGGATTAAATAGGCACCTCACGAGGTTCACTATGAATCACATTTTTTAACCAGTAGATAAATTAAGGAAACTTGAATGAAGTATATTTACAAATTTGCAAAGTAATCCCCAATACTTAAGAAGTTATTTTGCTAAACTATCCTACCTATAATTGTCAAAACAGTCCCCAAAACAATGAAACAAGGAGGCAACAATACATAAACAATCAATTTTTTTTTATTGTATGATCCCAAAAATCACAATGATGTAGGTGAACTGAAAAAATTATTGGCAAAAAAGAGAGAGATAAACAATCAAACATGTTTATATGAAAAACAAAGGCAATGCCGATGAATTAGGCTTCCACGAACTACAGCTCCAGTAATCCAAATTTGTATATGAAATTATGAATATGAATTCCTCCGTGTACAATGCTGTTTAAACTGAACTCACCCTGCAATGTCAGGGTGGCTACTATACATGAATGTAATAGAATATTATTGCATTTATATTTATTATTATATATATAAAATATAAAGTATCCCCTGGCTGCTTTGCTTGATTAGAATTTTTGTGAAGGCTATCCCACCCCACCTTTTCTTTATGTCTGTCTGCCTCTTTTTTTGATACAAAAAAGCCGTCGTGTCGTGTTTGCTAAAACTGGATTGAGAACTATCTGTGGTAGAAAACCAAGTGTGCCAGGAGATGGCACATGTAAAATTCAATTATTTTCTGAACACATTTGTCATGTACTACTCAACAGATCATTTGATGGATCTAAACATTCCTCTGGGTTGGAATAGAAATAATCCTCTTCTTTGGGCCTGTCGGGGATTACCAACCTTTTACTAGGGTTACCCATGCGATGAGCGTGTGATTTCTTCACAGCTGAAGAAAATTGGTCCCAGTTCAGTACTCCATTATTGTACTGATCTATTAAATCAACCAAGAGTTTTCGGTTCAATAAAATCGTCTTCTTGAACCCATGATATCTGTAAAAGCAATGGAGGGCAAGAGTTAATCCATTTGGCAAAGACCAACTGATAACAATAAGATCTGAATACAAAGACTGCAAGTTGGACTCTCAGAAGATGTGAATACAAAACTAGTTTCAGAAAGAAGAAAATACATTTTAGTTTTTCAACAGAACATATATATGCAAGCACGAATGTTCCCAAAGATACATAAAAATCAGTTTACTAAGATATTGTACTTCGGTATAACCTAAATTTTAAATATTGTTTATCTGAAGAGATTTAATGGGAAGTATCTTGAGCTCACAAATCACAAATTTTACAAGCTGAATTGTACCTGCGATGGCCCGCAACAACTTTAGCCATATTTCCATCATATGTGGGAACAAAAATATCACTCTCTAATGAGACAAGATAATCCAGTGCTGCCATTTGAGATGAGTGATTTTGGAAAAATCGAAGGTCGGATGGCTCCAACAGTGTTTCTTTCCTGACCTGTTTCAACGACAAAATGGAAAAGGAAAACAGTAAGGACATAAAACAATAACACACAACAATTACTATGCTGCCTTTAGTTTGAGTTATAAAGTTTACCAATTTTGGGTACTCCTTTGAAAGACTTGTCGTCCTCCTTTCTCCACCATATATTTCCCCAGCTGCAATGTAAATTTGAATGTCCTGATCAATGTCAAGAGCCCTCAGTGTGAGGGCAGTCTCCTCAGGTGTTAGAGGACATAAACCATCTCTTCTTTTCAAGTCAGAATTAATTATTTTCTCTTTCCACCAAGGATAGGCATATCTGCCAATGCACAGAAAATTGAAATTTGAGAGAGGTTTATATCAAAACCCTTTTCGACATTCACAGTGATTGAAAGAGAAAAAAAAATGAACTTTTGGAACAGCTGAATTTTGCAGGTTAATTATCACCTCATTCTTGTCAACTCTTCCACCTCGTCACTGTTACAACCTTGAGTACAGCCAGAAAATGCTAACATGTCCATCTCATACCTCAGATGAAGTACCAGAAATGGACCATTTTTCCTTAGAAGCCTGATCACCTTTCTGCCTAACTCCTCTATTTGAGAGGTAAATCTCAGAGCACTAAAATTAACTCTGCAACGCAGCTTCTGAATCTCAGGAGGTAGACCGTTATTGGCCAGCCGAGCATCCGTTCTATTTAAATGGACAACTTTGTACTTTTGTATCAGGGGTAAAATCTACAAGAATAAATATGCAATTTAATATAAATTAGCAAAGAAGAGTACGACAGCATAATCAAGATAAGATACATAACGTGAAAGATAAATCACAGGCTAGCTGTTTGTCCTTTAGGATAAAGCATGTTTAAACTCCTGAAATGATTGGCTCTCGGATGCTAAAAACTGACCTGGTTCTTATAGTAAGATATGTCAGACCAACTAATGGGCGGCATAGTGTAAAGGAAACCACGTTCCACTTTCAGCTTGAGTCTAGGAGGCAACTCTTTCAATATGCGCACCTCGTCTCTCAACGATGTGATAAAATGATCCACATCAAATATGTCTTTGAATTCACTGGAACATAAAAGTAATAAAGAGTCAATGAGAAGAGAGGAAGTAATCTTTCAACCCAAACAACAATGACAAGGTTGTCCTTAAAACATGCGGCAATGGAGTGAAATGCTCACCTAGGATCAGCCCAAAAGGATGCTTTATCAAGTTCAGGTACTATAAGCGTGACATTTAGATATCTAGCAATGGCAACCATGTCACATATCTGCAAGTTAAATCAGATAATGAGAAAAACAAACCGAAACAATAGATAACTTAGTTGCATAATTGCACATACAAGGACAAAAGCACATGCTAAAAAGCAAGTGAATCAGCTATTCGTCCCCGAGACTGTAGAGAATCAGACAATTTAGTATCTGGAATCAATGAAATTCTAACACATCACTAAATTGAAAATGCTCGATCACATTGGCCACTTTTCGATCGTTTTAAGGGACTAAATTGACCGGCCTAAAATCAAGGACGATTTTAAATTTCTCAACGATTCAATAATGCACTTATTACAGATCAAATTATCAAGTCCCTACAAATTTCAAGACTACAATCATAACTCAGTCACTAAAAAAATGCACATTGCGTAAACCACTCACCGCTGCTCTCATTTGATTCAATCCTCCATTGCACGAAACCATCAAGTATCCATTGTTTTTATAAACTCCTGATCACAATAAAATTTTAAAAATTACTAATAACTAAACAAAGTAACAACAATAGACAAACACACCAAAAAAAAAACAAATTAATCAAATAAATGAAATCACCAAACCACTTAAAATAGCAATAAATTTCAACAATTAAACAAATTAAGAAAAAGTTAATAACTTAACTAGAAAAGTAAAAGCCACTAACAAAAACAAAAAACAAAACTAACTCTTTGGTGGAAGAAGTGGTTGATGCAAAGATTGAAACTGAACATCCATAACCCTAGAATTGGAAACAGAATCATGAGTGAAACATGAAGGCCAACCCTTAAGAACTCTAGGACCCCATAAATCACCTATAGCTGTTAATTGAACTATACAAGTCCACAATATCACCGATGTAGTTGCACGAATCATCCATAGTTTCATTCTACCTCTTCCCGAACCCGAACCTGAACCTAAACCCGAACCAGAACCATGTTTCTCTTTTTGAATCTTCAAATTCAAACCCATCCAACTCAAATCTTGCCACTTCTTATTGTTGTTACTCTCTGGCTTACACATCTTATTGGAAGATTTTCATACCAAACAAAATCATAAACCCTAAATGCAGATTCAATTATTCAATTAAAGAAATTATGAAAATTGAAACCCTATTTTCAAGATCCGAAGTAGTGAAAAACTATCCTTCACCAATGCAGATACAAATTAGAGTGTGAAATTGAGTTAGAGAAGCATTGGGATTGCTCCGGCGAGGAACGGTGGCCGGAATGTGGTGGTCGGTGAGAAATGATCGGAGAGAGTGGGAAATGGAGAAGATTAATATAGGTGGTGGTGAGAAAAGAAAGAGAGAGAATAAAATGCGAACATAAAGAAAGACATTCGGAGTTGACACATACTCCTACACCTACACAAGGGCTAACTTGACTCAACGGTTAACCTAACCATGGTTAACCTCTCATTGCCTTTGGATAATTCGATGGATGGATTGCTTCCCCTTAACTCGTCCTATTGTTTTTCTGGTCATTTTTTTTTTGGTTCGGGCGGGGTATTTAGTGTCGAACACAGTGACTAATTTTTTGTTAAATTGAAGACATCTTAAAGAATGAGACATCTAACTCAGAAATTTAAAAAAATTTCATAAGCAAGGTGAGAATTAAACTTTCAACTTTTAATTAAATGAGAATAAGCCACAACCATTCAACCACACTCCTGAGTAACCCAAGAGGTGTGGATGAGCGGTTAGGGCTCATCCTCTCTTAACCAAGGGTTGAGGGTTTGATCCTCACCTTGGGTATGGAGCAGCTTTAAATCTTTTTGCCAGCTATCCCATCCATCGAGGTGCCTCCAATCTAGCGAGAGAATAGTCACTGCGTTCGGCGGTGGATACCCCGATCTCGACCAAAAAAAACCACACTCCTGAGTTTTCTATAATCATCGTCTACAATGGAACATTTTATTTTTTATTACTTAATTGGATTTCATATATACACATTATTTATTTATAGTTTTTAAAGATAATATCAAATAAGTATTAAAAAAAATTAACTCAACACCTTTTTAAAAAATTATAAATGAGTCCACAAATAACATATTTCATCAATAACTATATAACATTATATTTAGGTTCCACAAAAAATAATATAGAAATTAGTAACTATTTAAGAATCTATACTTATTGAAGTACTCATTTAGATATCAATATTGGAGATAGTCTGATGTCCTATAATATGGTACTCCCTCTATCTCTTGCCATAAGAATTTTTATTACTAAAAATTATTGATATTAAGAAAATTGGTAGAATAATAAATTTGTTTGAAATGTATTTTATTAAATTATTTTTTGTATTCAATATTAACATTTCATATTTTAATATAAATTGGTAGTAATAAAGAATATATTAATAATTATAACAAATAATAATAATAATAATAATAAAGGATAATTTTTTAAAATAAAAAAGAGTGAAAAATGAATGTAAAAACTTATAGCGATATTGTATTTGGAAATAAATTCTTTAAACTAAGTATTTTTTAATGGTGATCACTTTGGTATTATTCTATAGGCTTGACTAATAATAGAATATATATTGGCTTTGTCATCTGTATCTTGTTAATAAAGGATAAATTGAAAAAAAGAGTGAAAAATGAATCTAAAAATTCATAGCGATTTAATATTTAGAAACGTATTCTTTTAAATAAGAATTTTTTAATGGTGATCACTTTGGTATATTTTATTAGGCTTGACCAAATATAGAATTTTTCTCATTTTATTTTTGACAAATATAATTTTTCTCATTTGTTTAATATTGTTTTTGCTTTATTGTCTATATCTTCTTAGTGCGGAAGCTGCCGCAACTAAAAAAATGAATGAAAGAAGAAGACATTAATTACGATAATCTACCATGGGATACCCTACTACCATTGTTTTAATTTTTATTAATCAACTCTTCAACAAAAGTACAAGAGAAGCACAAGGTGCGGGAGATAAACATGAAACGAAAAGGAATTAGGAAAGTTCTCTCGCAAAACAACACCGACTAACAAGGGCTAACACACATTTAATGAGATAAACAATTCTCCGGATTCCAACTCCACTCATAGAATAAGTACGGTGGCATCTTTAACATCACTATTCCACTTTCAACTCAAGATTTTGATGGTTTCAACCAACTCCTTTGGAATGAACATGCCATTCGCAAAAATATTTCATTTTTAGCCTTCCAAATAGACCAACGAGTGGCATGCCATATCATCAAAAAACCTTGACGAACTTTGTTATTTTTTGCCACAATTTTAAACACTTTCAAAAGCACAAAAAGGTTATGAGGGAGCACAATAACAACTTTCAACCACCTAAAAATCTCATATCAAACTGTCATTGTTGAGGGTTGAAGGTTCATTGTTCACCCTCTATTTGTGAGTCTCACGCCTGCTTAATATTAAGAAAATAAAATGTAATAATAGAGTTATTGAACCAAATGTTAGTTGGTTATTGGTGTTGGTTTTTGTAAGGAGAACTGCGATTTGATTCTTGCAAATGTGTTTAGGAGAGAACTAAAACTATTTGACGCTAGAATTTGCTGTGAATCAGATTAGTCTATCGGCGGTGAAAAAAAATATATAGAATTATTGATAGATAACCAGTAGGTTTGGTTAAGAAATTTATGTGAGATGTTAGGTCAAAGAAATTGGTCACTAATTAATTCTACCATTAAAAAATTATAAACAAATGATGTATGCACGTAAGATCAATTTAAACCAAAAATGAATGTCTTTATTTTGGATATTCTAACATTAAAAATACTACAAAAGCATTATGGACAGACTACAATAAGTGATGAATGATACCAAAGTTAAACTGGATAAGCTAATCGGATATTGGCATCTTCTAAATAAAAATCATTTTTATGCTCATGCTAACGAGGGTCTCTGGACATTCTTTAAGATGTTAAATAAGTTTTTATATAATTTTTATGAGAATTTGTAAAGTCAGCGTATTATAAATTGTAATGTTTAACTTTTTGAATAAAAAATTTATTCAAATGAAATATTTAAAGAGTATTCCTGAAGCACCGATTAGTAAAGACCTATATTTTATATTAAGTTATATTAAAATAAATTTAAATTCAAATGAATTTTATACGTTGTAACCAAAAAGTTGAATTTTATACGTCAAAATTACATATCCAATTATATAAATTTTGATAACTAAGAATTCACCATTAAAAAAAGTGAGAGTTTGTAACAAAAAAAAAAGGTTTGGGGAGTATATAAACCAGCTGTAGAGTAGAAATTAAGCCTTCTACACACAAAATAAATGATGCATGCATTATATGCATACGATCCGCCAACGGAAAGGAAAACAACATATGCATGAGCATTGAGCAGACTGCAGAGTATTGAGATTGGGACTATTGGAAGTAACATTGCTCCCACTTCATTAATTTTCTCTATTTAATTTGCTTCAGCATAATACATTAAAGCTTGATTTGTTGGAAGAAGATAAGCATGAGATATCAATACTAATAAATTAGCATAACCTGGAAGAGTCTTTATTAAACAAGTGTGTGATCACAGGTTTGCTTATTGGCCATTAATTATAGTTGGAAAAAATTCAGTTGAAACTTTAATTTGATAAACAAAAAAAATTACTCTCTATTTCTTTTCAGTCATTATAGACCAATTATAGACCAAATATATTAATCATTCCATAAATCTAAAAAATAAAAATTATCTTATATTTAAGATCAGAAATAGTATAAAACTATATTTTCCCAAATTAAAATGGACGAATCAACCGTAAGAAACCAAAGTTCAACTTTTTTCTATCATTATATTGAAAAGATCGATTGATTTGCTTTTTTAAGTTTGTTAATACATTTTGCAGTTACATTCGCGTGTGTGATATTCATACATCTAGTTGACGTAATCTATGTATCTTATTTATTTTTACATATCAGGATCTTTATATCTTTTAAATTAATGTCAAAATGCACTTGATATAAGCCTATATTGTATCATTTGCTCTTAACTTGGTTAATATAAAAAATAATCATTTGGTTTGGAAGAAAGTGAGATGAGGGAATTTATTGCTCATTGCATGCTAATTTTTATTTAAAAAAAATCTAACTCCCCTTAATATTCATTAATTATAATATGTTAATATTATAATTATTTACCCAATTTAAATCCCGAATTCCTAGTCTCGTGAGTTTAATTCAGTTAGTTGGACATTTGCACGTAATGTGCAGGGACCAGGATTGGAACTCTGGTACGTCCGCTTATTCATCTATAGAGATGAAATTCTAGTAATTAGACTATCTGACCAAAAAAATATTCCCTAATTCCTAATCTATACCTCAAATCTAACTCCCTACTTAACTAACACTCAATAAGCATATTTTTTTTTCTGAATGAAGCCAATGAGAATTATATCTCTCAAAATAAATTTGAGATCAACACATCTTTCACCAATCTCATACACAATTCCATTTCTTCCTTTGATTTTATTAAAAAAGGCTTGATTTAATCATTAGCTTTTTGCACGTTACAAATAATTTTTCTAGCTAAATTAATGAACACATTGCTTAAAAGAGCAAACCAAAACGTTGAACGCCAATATTTTAGACTTTCTTTTTAGTCACGTTACGTTAAGTTTGGTTTTGTTCCCAGTGTCACATTCTAGTATTAACCTTAGATGGAACATAATTTAATACGAAAGAAAAGTAGTACCTTAGTAGATAACAAATCAAGAATATCATGAATGTACAATTAATATTACTAGAACGTGACATTTCCTAAAAGAAATTAAAATGGACCAAAAAAGGTATAGCTAGGGGCATGGAATTTTTGGAAGGATAAAGTAGCTAGCATAAGTTTTTTAATTAATGGAAATTGACTCTTAGAACAAACAATTTCATCTTATCCAGAGACAATCAAACGTGCTTCCCGTTTCTTCTTTAAAGGAAAAAAAGTAATGTGAAATAAAGTGATTAAAAAATAAGTTGGAGCATAAGTTATTTGGATGTAAGTGTAAATGTGTGCTCAATGGTCATATTCACAGGATTCCAGCTTGTGTGTAAATAACACACTTGACGAGTATTACATTACATCCATACATATAACTCAAATAAATTTTGGAAAAAGAATAAAGCAAAAAATAAATAAAAGCAAAAGTGAAATTAGAATATTGTAAATTATCATAACACGTAAGCAACAATTTATTGATTTAATACTGCCGATTTTGGTTGGTTTTTGACATATAATAAAGAAAAATTATATGACATGATATTACTAATTTATTAGCGTTATTGTAAAGCCTCCAAATTAAACAAACCAAACCTCACATGTAACTAGTAGTATTTGTTAATACACTTATTATACGAGGCTTATCATAATTAAATAAAGGTGACAATTTGTGTACCCCCACAAGATTTGGAGGTATATACCCTCAACAACTATAAAAAGTTTTAATCGATATAATTTTTTATAAAATACACCGTTGGATTGAAAGTTTATATCATATAGATCATTTGTGTAAAATTTCAAACAAATCTAAAATCATTTGATATGTTATTGAGACACACAAAGATTAACGGTGTTTAAGATATCACACAAACTGTTAATTTTGATGCGTCTCAATAACATATCAAATGATTTTAAATTTGTCTGAAATTTTACATAAATGATCTATATGATATAAACTTTTAATCTAACGGTGTATTTTATAAAAATTTATATCGATTAATTTTTTTTAAATGATTGGGGGTATATACCCCAAATCTTGAGGGCTGGTACATTTTCAATTTTCCAATTAAGATCCTTCATCAAGATCTATAATATGACATATGGGTGTACATAAAGAATTTAAACAAAAATACAATCATTCAATTTAAAACTTCACTAACGGTTCAGAAAACGTGACACAGAAAGGTAATATAATATATCATGCGCCAAATAGAGGCAAACAAGACTCTGAATTAGCATTATGATAATGGAGTAATAGTAGTAAAGACATGATTAAGAATTGAATAAAGACATGGATATCCACCATCAATAAATTGGTCCAACCCTTAAATATGTGGTAAGAGGATCGATTTCTAACTCATTCATAAGGAGAAAATTTAGTAGAAAGGCAAGAACTCATCTTATGTACCCTACAAGTTCCTCGACGGAGATTAATCATGTAATGAAAACTTCATATTAATATCATGATAATAAATAAAAAAGACATGGTTATCCAAGGCTGCGCTTGGAAGAAAGTGGGTGACATTTTAATTTCATTCTATACATTATCTTATGGGTTAATGGAATCTAAAGAATTCAATTTTATTGTGGTTCAAATAAAAGCAATGTTTTCAACTTGGATTGCACTAAGGCTTGTTAGCACTTTGCATAGTCATTTTGGTTTTCACTTTCCATGGACTCACAAATCACAACTACTCGAATAGAATCAAAGTATACAAACATTATAGAAGGATAACTAAGCACCAAGCAAATTCTATATGCTCCTTAAAGAAAATCTATATGCTTTATATTTTTATTCAGGTAGTAATTTAGTACTATATTTTATTTACAAAGAAAATAAATATGTAGTCCAAAACTTACAAAATTATTCACCAAATAAATGAAGATTTTTCTATCTTAAACTTAATCTTCATTTCTCAGTATGGAGAAACTAATAACACGTGATATAAAGTGGCAAGGAAGGGTTGAACCTATAAATCTAGTCATCATGAAACAGCTCAGCCACCGTTTGTGCTACAATAACAAAATTAAGCTTCATTTCATCATGAATATTCTAAAGCATGTTGCAACCACTTCAATAATGTTTACCCAATAATTTCAAGCAACATCTATGCTCTTTATTTATCATCATCCTGTATATTCAAGCAAGTCTCAAAATAATTAGCAACTATAAAATTGTGGGAAGTTTGAAAAAATGATTAAATAAATAAAGGGAATATTACATGGGCCTCCTTTGAGGCCTTTTTAAATAAATTACATTACACCCCCCTTACCTTTTAAACATACACCCACCTCCTTCACTTTTAAAATGAGAAATCACAGTGCTTACCCAATATCTTTTTCAACTATTGAAAGTTTATGTTTATTACTTTGACATGAAAGAAATAAAATTAAAAGTGAGCAATACATGTATAGAAAGTGAGAATAAGACCGGAAATAGTAGACAAAAGATCGTGCTTACCGAACTTTCTACCAGTCTGTATAAAGCATCATCAAGTCCACCACTGTTGTCATCTGGAAAGACCATAAACATGTTAGCAAATATAAACTCGTCAAAGTTTGAAATCAGCCGTGAAGAAATGAAGCACCCAGAGCACATAATATTCTATACTCCAAAATTCCAAATTATATCCCCAAAAGCATACCGATTGTCATTAGATATACTAGTAAAATCTCCAACTCTTAAAAACACGGCAGTCTCACAAGACTAAAAAAAGGCAAACATGAAGAAAATGGCAGGCTTGCTGGCAACCCATTGAATTGGACTCAGTTTCCAAATCATTGTTTATCAAAAACAACTTTTTTTGCTTCCATGTGAATGGCTGTTTGAAGACCATTAAACATGAATACAAACAGACACCGGTAAAAGTAGCCAACTGCACAAACTAAGATTGTTTCAATGAAAAGTAATGTGGGTGGAAGGGGAATACTTCCCCTTACCTGTGAGTTTGAAATTTTATGAAGCGGAAGGTAGTGTGAATCTGTGATAGGGGATCAATTTCCCATTGCTTAAGTTCTTACTTTTTGTTTTCCTCCAAATAGGAGCATAACATGCAGGGGTTGCACCATTTGGAAAGGAAAAAAAATGAGGGTTGCTTTCATTTTAAAAAACCTCGCCATTTGCAATATTAACCCACAAATTTAATAACTTAATTTTTGTTACCTTCCCCGTTATTTGGAATGGAATAAAAGAGAGCCCAAGCTCAAAGAAAAAGAAACTACGGCACAACTAACCGAGCAGTAAAAAAAATCCAGAAATATCAGTAAGGAAATACAACTCGACTTGCTCAGGACACACAGCATAAACTATAAAATTATCATTCATATCTAACCCCATGCTTTGCCTTAACTTCCCACTCCAGTTGAACCAACTGTCTCATCCTTTGCACATTCGCACTGCCTTTGCTTTGGATACTGCAAATAACAGCTTTAGAATCTACTTCCAACTCTACTAGAGGGAACCCTCTATCTTTTGAAAACCGTAAACCTTCAAGGATACCCCACAACTCCAGAATGTAAGTGTTACAATTACCAATTCATTTAGCAAAACCTCCCAACCATTAACCTTCAGAACCACGGATCACCCCACCACAACTATTGCATCTCATTTTGTTAAACTTCAAAGCTTCCAAATTCCAATGCAGCTTAAATCAGGAGATCACTAAAATCCAAAAGATGCAAAAGATAAATTGTTTGGCATGACTCTATCTGTTATCCCGTTATATGATTAATCAGCTTTTAATTGTTTTGGGAATTGAAGTACTATTTATGTCAATTATAAATGGTGTCAGATGTAACTAATAGAAAGAAATATTTTAAAAGACAAAATGAATAAGGTGTACCTAGGTCATCATCACTGCTTCCTGTATCTCCCAGAAGAAATGCATCCAAGTCTCGCTGACGTGATGAATTTGATGCTTTAGTCTCATTATTCACTTCCTTAACCTCTTGGTTAGAGGTTAATTCAATTTCTATTGGTTTCATCACTGTTTGACCTTTAACTTGCTCGGATGATTTTAGTTTAGCCTCTTTCATGTACCGATTCTCATAGCTGCAAGAAATCACGGGAAAAAACAATTTACTTATAAGTCACAAAACAATGTAACTATCGCACAGAAGAATGAGGGAATTTCCATAAATAACTTGCATGTAGAACATTTACAAGTATAACTAACATGATATTTTTTCACGGGTATATAAAGCTTTAAAGGGTTGGGCCAATACAATGCTAAATTTACGTACATCAGATCCAACATAAATTTTTGAATGAAATTGGCAAAAATAGTCATCATTAAAGAACTCCACCGGCATATGTGGATAATAGCATTCAGTTGCCAATATGAAACATATTCGACAATCCAAAGTATATTTTCAAAATTTGACATGTTCATTTTCTTGTAGCAGAAATCCTTTCAAACACTCATTGTAATTTGTGGGTATTTTTCATATCTATATAAATAGAATGACTCTTTTCCATACCTCAGGAACCGTGTGGACAATATATATGTACCTATATTCTAAATTAGAAGTATCATAGTCAAATGCATGTATTGTGATCTTTCCTGTTTAAATATGCTTTTATGTTTCATTCAATAATTAAAAAGAAAACCTTTATATTATACAAGACTGTATAGTTTACTTTAGACTTCAAATACCAAATAATCTTGTGATAAATTGATTTGAGTCAGACAAAAGTAAAATAAAAAAATTTAATGTGAAAACCAAAATACTCGGAGCATAAATATAAACTACTTACGGTGCAATATGATTATTCACAAGTATAAAATATATTCTCCAAAACTTCCTCTCTTTCATGACACGAGGACACAACTCATACCTCAAATTTGAAATCTCCTGCAACAATGATTAAACTGAATGATGAGAAAGTATTAGTTTGCAAACATGCCCTTATGAGATAAAATTAAAAATGACATAAGGCAGAGTAACATGTTCACATAAAACAAACTACGTATGATTGTATGAACTATTGTGTCAGATTTTACTTCATGCTAGATAAGCCAAATATAAGCTGTACTTTTTGTCCCTTTGATTTGCCCTAAAATAATCTTTGGATAAAAGAATACAACACATATCTTAATTCTACCAAAGTAACATATCACAAATCAACATGAGTGTATATGAGTATTATCACCATGAAAATGTCACAAAAGCAATTCAAGGTTGTTACTTGTTGGCTCTGACAACCATGTTATATTTTCTCGCACACTCATAAAACCTCCCTATACTGCAAAGGTCGACAACAATCAAGACACAAATTATTCATTGTCTAAATATCTCACCCATTCAGTTTGTATATGATTGAGGGTATTTGCAAATATTCAAACTTAAGGCCATCTATATCATACTGTTATACACCCAAAAATCAGCTTCAGTTTATCAAGTATTGGCGACTCATCTACTCTATTTTCTGAACAAATTAATCAATATTAATGGGAGTGCATATTTAAATAGTAACTTTAATATATCTTGTCTTTTCTAAGAGAGTAAGAGACGAGATAGAGGGAGTGCACTGGAACCAGAGTAAACTGCTTATGTATAGTGTCATTCACATCTTTTGTTTTTTCTCTTTATCTAACATGATCTTTCTCTTTATCTTTATCTAACCTGAAACCCTCGTCTGTACCCATATATCTTTCTTAAAGCTCTTGACTTTTCTATTCTGGTATATTAGAGAAAAATAATCAAACAAACCAGAATGGAAAAGACAAAAGATATGAGAAAGAGATATGAAGGATGCAGTAGAGTGCTACAGGTTAGAGGAAGAGGAAGAAGAAGAACATGTTAGATATTGTGCAAAACAAGGGATATACAAGACACTATACATAAACAGTGAACTCGAGTTCCTGTGCACCCCCTCAATCTCATATCTTACTGTCTTGGAAAAGACAAGAGATAGACATCTTACTATTAAATATGCATAATGCATTCCCACTAGACAACTACCTACTATTTCAAATAATTTAGGAAACAATTTTTCTATTGTGTGTCTCTGCAACTTCTCGTAAGAAAGCAAACAAAGTTTAATCCTACCCATTGTGTTTTGATCTACTTATGCATGTATGTCTGTATGTGTCCTTTGGAGTCTTCAACATAAATTAAAAATAGATACTACCTTGACAGTAGAAAGAACAAGATTGGCATGTTTTTCCTGCCACTCAGTTAAATCCTGTCTAATATTTGAAATTGCAGGAACATCAGATAATTCTGTATCATCTGCAAATGGAAACTAAAATTGAGATAAGCTACTAAAATTGAAATAAACTTCAAACTTATAGCATTACTTTTTTTTTTATACAGTATTGTGAACTTATAGTAAACTTATAACAGCAACACTTTACAAGTTCACATTGCTACACAACACCAACACATATGATCACATTTAAATTTTCATTTTCTCATATTATTACCGGTGTCAACATGTCAATGTAGTGTATCGCTTCTCTATCGGTGCTTCATAAGAGTGTGCTACACTTTCTCAATTGATAAATGATTTTTGGTATCAATTTTTTTTAAGGTCACAATAAAATGTCCTTCGATTTTATGTGTATTTTTTGAAATGTTTTGCATAAGATAATCATAATTTTGATGTCAATTAATTGAAGTATTTGACCCAGGTTTGGACATTGTATGATTTAAATCACTTGCATTTAACCATAATAATAGCAAAAGAAAATTAAAAAAAAAAAAAAACCTTGTAGCGGGAAATCTCTGAAGGTAGTGACGGTGATTCCTTTGACGAATTCTCTCAATTCTTCGGTGATACCGAAGCTTTGGAGATTGAGATCGACATTTTTGTTGGATGAAGAAGAAGGTTCAGCCAAGTGCATGGAAGCTTGTGCAGCGATTTCCTTGGTAGTTTCTGTTATGATTTCGGTGAATTTGTGAGCACCGGAGGTAATTTCTTGTGATCGTTTCGCGGTTTCTTCCGCAAAGGTTCGAGCTTTGTTCCATAATTGCATGATTAATTACCCTCTTCTTCCTCGTTTTCTATGATTGATTTCTGATTACAGCTTACAAGCTTTTCTTTTTGGGACATAATGAGGAGAAAATAAATGTTAAAGTTTTTGTAGACCAAGAAAAATCTTTATTGATTCACAAAAAGAAAAAAAAAAACTTTATTAAAAACATTTTTTTAACCCTTTAGTTTTTAGAAAATTATTCCGAGTTTGGATGCGAGATAAATAAAATTTGATCAATAAATTATTAATTTGAATTTTCTTAAAATTTGTCACTTGGTAAAATTAATTAATCATCCTGAGTCCAATAACTTGATTATTAAAGATAATTTTTATTTAATAAATGAACATTTTATGATTTCAATTGCGACTTTGTTTTTTAAGCACACATGACATAAATGTAATACGAGTATTGATTAATTAGCTAAAAATTTTTGACGAATTATCAGCTAATTTTATTGTCAATTACTAGATCCGTACCAAAATATAAATCATTTTTATCATATCACATAAATCAAGAAATATAATCATTGTTGTATAAAAAAAAGAAATTATGAGTTAGTTTACAAAATTGTCATTTATTAATGGTATGAAAAAAATAAATTGAAGAAGTAAAATAAGAGATAGTAATAAATAGTTAAGGATATAATGAGAAAATAACATTAAATATTTCATTGGTATCGTAAAGTAACTTATATTTTAGTACAAATTTTTTTCTCAAAGTGATTTATATTTTAATACAGAGAGTATAATTCTTTTGTTGTAATAATTTTGCACGCTCCTGGCTTAAAATCTCTTATTTAATGACATATAAAAAATTTGCATACTAAGAATGTTAATGTAGTTTTTATTTTTTTGACAAGTATTTTAGTTATTTTCTTTTGGGATTTTACTTTCTTTTGTAAAACAAAGTGTGTGGATGGGGTGGAAGGTTGTGTGCAGGGAAATTGGGATGTGAAAGTAGCAGTTCCCTCAAATTATATGTTTAGACGATGTAATAAAGTTTGGGCCCTTAAGGCTTTAACGATAGATAAAATAACCCAACCCAAATAGAAAGAAAAAATAAATAAACTAAGATTGGGCCCTTTTACTGATTTAAAAGATACAATATTGTTAATTTGTTATGCATTTTTTTAAAAAAATTTATTTAGAAGATTCACATTTTTAAGTTCAAATTTTAATTTTGTTTTCCCGTATTTTCTTATTGCAAAATATATTTTTAATCTGAATCTGTTTATAAGTAGTGTGTATTATGATATTATAATGTGATTTAATTGTATATATATGATTTTTATAATCATTCACGCACAACACATACACTTTGAAAATACATTTGAATAGATCTCAATACTAATAGATAGTGATTTTAAGGTCATGTCTAACATGAACAAGTTGATCAAGTGGTGATGATGTACATGGTCATGAATAACACTAATATAAATATAAATATTACAAAATTTATTGTTGGATTGAAAGATTATTTCACATAGATCATCAATATTTTTATTTTAAGAAAATTAAAAATAATTTGATATTTATTGATACCAATCAAGATTGACTGTATCCAATGAGAACCGATAAATTGTTAATCATGATAGTTCAATTTAGTCATTTATAAATGGATCCAATTGTTCTCAATCATAGGGTGAGTTTCCAATTTTGATAAATGTAAAATAAATATGACAATTAGTTAATTACAATTTTAAGAACTAAAATGTAGTATGTCTTTATTTAATTGATGTTTAATTGATGTGAATGAATCTTTATATAGAGATTATTAATTATAGGGACTAATTGTCCAGAAGTTATAACTCAATTAATAAAAAATATCAAAATTGTTAGATCAAATGTTTATGGCTGAAGCTCAATCTTCGATCTTTCATTTTATGTATATGAATTTATAATGAATTTATCGTTTCGTTACTAAAAAATATAAGAGGTGCTAACTTGAGTACTTGACAATAACATCTACTACATATGAAAAGGAGTTTCTTAGGTTGTATATGCTAATTAAGTAATTGAAAATAAGAAAATAAAATTAAGCTGACCACAAGATCTTAAACACCATTTGTATTGCAGCAGAGTTGTTGCATGAATTTCGATTGAAATTGACATTGAATTAAAAAAGTAAAAAAGAAAATAGCTATTATTGGATTTGGAATATAACAAATTTCAATCACTCTCTCAGTGAGTCATCTTAGACCGGTTTTAGCAATTTATAGTTTTTAACTTTTTTTTTTCTTTTGTCAATGACAAGTTCACAAGGTGATACAAAAGCGTTTTTAATTGTAATATAGCAATAAGAATAAGATAAGCATGTCCCAATCTAATTTAACTCCAAAAGTTACCGACTCTGAGCTGCAAAATTATGCTATTTGACTTGGTGCATATTTACATCGTAGTAGTGATTTTGACGCATCCATCGTAGTACTAAACATAAATTTAAATTGTATGGTTGGAGTATTATTTAACCAAGCAAACTCTGTTACACTATATCTCTCCTTGGCAACAAACAATTTTTTTTTTCGAATTAGTTTAGTGATTAGAATTTCTTTTTTGAAATGAATAAGTATGTGTACTACTTAACTAGACTTTGAATATCAAATCATATGTATTATATCTAACTTGTTAAAAAAAAAATATGTATTATATCTAATATGCAATGTCTCTATCAACCGAAATATATTTATGCGGAACGAATCATTTTAGATCGAGTAGAGTAGAATAGGTACAGGTTACAGTCATAGACACTGTGCAAGTGTGGACTGCGTAGTGCGTACGGTAGAATTACAAAGACTAAGCAAAGCAGCAAAGAATTTGGAATAGGAAAGTGGGGTCATATCAAAACACAGTAGGCCCAATGTGCCTTCACTCCAACCGACTGGGCCTTTAGCCCATAGTTGGTGGCACATCATGATAGTGACTATACCCATTAAAACGGTGGAGAGAAGAAGAGGTGTTAGTGCTATGCTACCAAGAAGAAAGAACCATCCATCAAATACCATATCTTTTGCAATCTCAAAGATTGTGAGTGAAAACATCACACTAATTTGTACGAGGACCCCCTCAAAATAACCTAAGTAAGTTACTGTTTGCATAGGACAAGGATGATTATAGACTGAAATTTGGATGTATAAGCAAAGAAGGTACCTAGCTACAAAGCTACAAGATTTCATAGACAAGGACAAGTACCGGTAGACCTAAATGAGTGACCCTCAAACCGTCCCATGTGCATGTGAACATGTTCCCATCATATTACATGTTTATTCAACAAATCACCGTCACTTCCCTACGTTTTCGCTTCATTTTGTTGGACTCTACTATGTATGTCTCACACTCATATACTCAAAAGATATTAAAACAGTGACTGAGTGAGTTAGTGAGTTAACTAGTGGAACCGATCGAGCGTACGGTTTCAAGAGTCTATATATCCATTTTAAGTTTATTTAGTTGTAAGCTCAATTGGAACCTTACTCGATTGGACTGACTCATGATTAACGCAACTATGAAACTGGGTTTATTCATTGAATTTAAGAGTTATCGGATCAAATGATAAATGGTCTCTTTGGTTCTGTTTGGTTTGAAGGAAATAAAAAGTAGGAAGGAAAGAAAACATGGAATTCGAGAGATGTATTTGAATTATAAAATAGTCCAAACATATGCATTGATTTCTGTGTTTTCCTTCCTTTCTACGTTATTTCCTTCTAACCAAACGAACCCTTTGAGTTCGATCATGAGGTATGACTGGAAATGCAGTCATTTTATGAAGAGTTTTACCATCTTCACGGCCTTATTTGATTCGAAAAATTACTCTCTATAAATTACAGTTGCGCGCATTAAATATCTAATTCAAACAAAAATAAACGCTGAGTTTATTTGATTGAACTCGTTAACTCATAGGAACTTTTTTAGCATTTTTTTTTCATGTGTTTTTCCTTCATCAGTTTGTACAGTTGTACATTGGGTTCTTTTTTCTTTGCTATTTTGATTTTGTATATGTCACCTTTTTGTCCTATATATATTAATTAATTATAATTATTTTAACATGAGATATGAGATGATTTTGCAATATTAATCTACAAATTAAATTACGAGTAGATTTCATTAGACTCTTTGTATTTTGACAGCATTGCTTACATTGTTGCATTATTACACATTACTATTTTTTATATATATACCAAATAACAAGTTATCATAAACTCATGAGAGAGTCAAAATTTGAGTTTCAATTATAACGATTGATTTAACAATTTTGACAATTTTCTTTTTCTATTTAACCTATAAAACTTCCATACTACACATTACTATTCACATTAATTAGATGATTTATTTTACCAATCACCTATATAAAATTAATGTCTTCAATTATTATTATTATTATTATTATTATTATTATTATTATTATTATTATTATTATACTTTGGTTTTTAATATTCATCCAATTGAAGATAATGTTATCTTATCTTTTCAAGAATATAAGATAAGATACTGTACTAAATATGAATGTAGTATATTTTAGTTGGATTTGAACATTGACCATCAATGTAGCCGTATTCTAATTCTTTCCATTAGACTCAACTATATAATATAGATTAAATGTATCCATAGGTCCTTTAAGTTTTTGGTTTGTATCGTATAGGTCCTTTAAGTTATTTTTGTAACACATAGGTCCTTTAAGTTTTCTGTTTGTAACACATAGGTCCTTTAAGTTTTTTTTGTAACACATAGGTCCTTTAAGTTTTAAAACTATAACACTTAGGTCCTTTAAGTTTTTTTTTTATAACACGATGAGTATAATTTGAAAGGATCTATGTGTTACATTTTTAAAACTTAAAGGACCTATGTGTTACAAAAAAAACTTAAATGACCTATGTGTTACAAACAGAAAACTTAAAGGATTTATGTATTACAAAAATAACTTAAAGGACCTATGCGGTACAAACCAAAAACTTAAAGGACCTATGGATGCATTTGGCCTATAATATATATACCGGTAAAAATGTCTTATTATTATCTGCAATTTCAATTTAATTTTGTTTGAAATAATTGCTCTATCAATATATCCACATTAAAGTTAAGTAGCTAATTATGCCTTGATTAATTAGAGTGTGTGTTTCTTCTAAGGAATAGATCCTCTCATTGTTGGGTCACGGAGGGGGCAATTTTGGGGATCATCTATATTGGGTCTAGAACAACGATATAAGGATTGGACACTACACTCTTACCCAAAACCTTAAGATATTGGGTTTATGAGTCTTTCAACCTCCACTTTTCTAAGCAATGTGGGACTTAACTCACACCTGTCACAACAATCTCCCCCTCAAGTGTGAGTCCTTCAATTCTTTTATGCTCCCCCTCAAGCGGAAGACTACCTTTGTGAGTCCTCCAATTACTTGTACCGCCGCCGTTTGACTACCTTTGTCAGGAAGACTTCGACACAAGGAGCCCCAACATCATATATAATTTACACATCACTCTATATAATTTACACATCATATATGTAAATTACAATGAGATGAGTCGTTCCTGTTTCTTTTATGTGTTGATCTACTCTATAAATTGGGTGACAATTATCACTTAAAATCACCCACACATTTCAGAGATCTAGATTTTGAATTTGAACCAAATAATATATCAAACAAAAATATGCCTAACAATTTCAACATTAATTTTATTTAAATTATGTCTCTCAGACATAACTTTATGTAATTTTGTTTTTGATACATAGATGAAATGACAAATTATTTCACAAATACAAATTAGAAGAATTATGATTCCAACTCTATTCATAGACATTAAATCTAATAATTTCATCATTTTTTGTCGGGTTAAGTTTATCCTCGAGCAAAGAGCATTATGTGTTTACTACTAGTATTTTTTTAATTGTGTCACGTGCTTGCTTTGTGAAAGAGGTTACTTAATTATCTAATCCTCTAACGTAACTAACTAGAGCACATAAGATCTGGTGTATTTGGCTTTGCATCAATAATTCCTAAAATGGAGTTTGAGGACAAGTACCTGGTCAATATGGACGGCTGTGTATATACCAATCATACCACAGTTGATCCTGCAGTTGTTGTATGTAGGGGCTGCAAAGTTACCAGATCAAACCATGAATCACACGCCATATATGTTATCATCCGATGAAGATCAATAATCAAAATCTTTAATAAATAGCAGCTACATGTTGCTCACCCAAACAAAGTTAAGCTGATGCAGTATATGCAATGTCATTTTAATTTTTAACCAGAAATTAAGGGTTACAGTTGATGACCGTGTTTATACCATTAATTTCAGTTATTTTATTTACTGAAAATAAATTAAATTGTGACAATGTTAAATTTTGAACTTATATCTTATAGGTTTATTTTGTAAAATAAGACATGTTTGATACCATTTTTTTAAAGTTTATTTTTTTTTTCATCAATTTCACCCTTGTCATCTTGCTTGAAATAAATGAAAAATTTGGTCAAAAAAAAAATCTTGCTTGAAATAAAAAAATTAAATATTAAATTGATATAATTTTTTATGTCATTTCATTTTTATAAGATAGTAACCAAAAATATTTATAAGATAATTCAATTGTTAATTTTATTAAATATTATAAATTCAATTAGATAATCTATCCGCTATAACCTATAATCTCATATGCTATAAGCTAAGGTTAGCTTATATGAGTTAGTATATGCTATTTTTTCCAACCAGAGAATAAGTGTATGTTTAATTCTGCAGTAATTAAAATTGAATTTGTCATAATTGATTTTGATTTTAATTAACAACGGTAGTTATTGTCCTCCAAAATTGTATGTTTTATTTTTGATCCGTAATGACCAAATTATTATCATGTTCGCAAAACATCAGAAAAATACGTTCGCAAAAGAGGAGTACTCTTTCCGTGTCAAACTATACAAAAAAATTAATCGACAAAAATGAATGTTTTTGGTTCAAATCAGATTTCTTTAACTCGCTTCTACTTATATTTTAGGACAAATTAATATTAAATATTATCATATTTCGTGAATGGTAATGCCCGTGACACTTAACATCACCAGAGCATCACATTGAAGGAACATTGTTTGGTAATAGTCACCCTTCAATGCTCTAATTATTATAATGTCTTTTTATATTTAAGGTGATTTCCTCCAACAATACAATATACGGAATTTTAATCATGAAAATATCTCATTTCACGTTTTTATATTGACTTGAGTATGAGAGATTTTGCATATATACTATCCTCTTTCAACTCAAGTCTAGATGATTTATGCTCCACACTAACCACTTCTTCTAGTCGGTCTACATACTCTTCTCTTTACACCCGTTCTCATTTACCTTAAAAAAACAAAATAATTGTGAGCAAATAAAAGATACACGAAGATAAAAGACACTACTTCTGTCATTAAATATAAAACTCTATTTAACTACCGCACATATGTCAATATACAATTTTGTTTATTGATATCTTTAATTATCTAACGGTAAAAATTATAAAAATTTGACATTTTGAAAATAATCATTAAAACAAATAATATCTTATATACTACTAATATTTAAAAACAAATATGTAATTAAGGCTAATTTCTAAGAATCTAAAGCTATATTTTTAGCCAAGTTGCATTTAACGTCTATGTCTTATAATTTATTATTGGTCTTAAATAAAGTAAAAAATTTGATGAAAGTTTTTGGTCGAGACCAGAATATCTACCGCCGAACGCAATGACTATTTCCCTTGCTAAATTGAAGGCACCTCAAAGGATGAGAGAGTTGGCAAACCGGTAACCGACCCATTTCGGTTGGGCTTCGTCGGACCGGGCTAAAACCCGGATAAAAAATGGGCCGTTGAAAACAAACCCGAGTCCATCCCCGTTCGGGCTCTCGGGCTTTCAGGCCGGCCCTTTTTTTTTTAAATGAATTTTTAAACCAAAATTTAATAGATGAAGGGTAATGAAAAAAAGAAGAAATTCAAGTGCCCAATAAATTTGACAAATCTAAGAGACTTGTTATGCAATAAATTACAGAGAGATTACAACATTAGTTAATTATAAATAGTTTGAAATTTGTTAGAATTAATGTAAAGGTATTTAAATTAGTTACAATTTACGAGTAATTACATAGAGAAATAATTCATAACAGTGGTTTTGTATTTATTTTTAGCTTATTTTCATTTTCTTATGTATATAATTTGCGTTATTAGTTTGCATATTTACTCTCTGAAATACGCGTTTGATAGAATTGAAAGGTGTGAGTGAATGTGACGTGTGTGTTGTGCTATTGTCGTGTTGTTAACTTGTTATTCGGGTAGGTCAATTTTAAGAACTCTAGGTGAGATAGCTGATCTAGAAATTTAAAGTGGCTATGTATTAAAGGCGAAGATCGAACCCTCGACTCTTGGTTAAGGTTTGAATGAAATTAAACTCACGCTTATAAACTCATTTTGAAAAATAAAATTTATTTATTTTTCTCATGAACTTATTGTTTTTTTAATTAATTTATAGCTTAATATTGTACTTAATAATTTTTTCTTTCAATTTTACCATTGTCATCTTATTTAAAAATAATAAAATATAACTTATTTATATTATGTTATATCAATAAACTAGTTCAACATGCACCTAAAAATACAAACTAGTTCAACATATAATTTTTACAAACGCTATAAATTCAACAGTAAAATCACATTATCACCCATCTACTATTTACTTTTGGACCAAAAGAGAAATATCCATTCATTTCAATAATTGATAGAGTACATAAAATGTAAATATAAATTTAACATTGTTAAGAATGAAATGGATGAATCTGTGAACAAATTCACAACATTTAAGTTAATAGTATATAATGGCAAATTATCTACAAATAATCATTGATTGAATCTGCAATTGATTGAAATTGATCTTTCAATATGAACAAACGAACACCACAACAAAACGTAAAATCAAACCACACTGCATGAAAACGACGAACAACAAAACAACTAAATCACAACAAAACAATTTAAAAACTCTCAATAAAGGATATTTTGGTATATTTTACTATCAAGTCAGTAGGGTATTTACGACCAAGTTAGAGGGGCGATTAGGTAAAATGGCTCTAAAAATAAACAAAAAACAAGATAGTGTACGTTTGGGGGATATTTGTCAGTGAGAAGATCACACAACATCCAATCCAAACTCTTCTTTCTTTCTTTTTTTCTCTCTGCTTCTTCTTCTCTTCTCCACACTCCCCACAAATATTAACATTAATTAATTCATCAACACAACACACACACTGACACAAACACCACTCTCAGGTAGTAGTAGTCTCAATATCTCTCTTTTCTCATCCTCATTCCTCAACCACTCTTTCATCCTTTCAAATGCAAGAAATACATTCCATCGGCGCCGGCGGAACCAGATTCTTCGGCGGCGGAGGCGGTGACCGGAGACTCAGACCAACCCAAAACAACAACCAAACCCAACCAGTCTTAAAATGTCCTCGCTGTGACTCCATCAACACTAAATTCTGTTACTATAATAACTATAACCTCTCTCAGCCTCGTCACTTCTGCAAAAACTGCCGTCGTTACTGGACTAAAGGCGGTGTCCTCCGTAACGTCCCCGTCGGTGGCGGTTGTCGTAAATCTAAACGCTCAACCAAACCTAAAAACACTTCCTCACAGTCAGAATTCTCAAATTTACCGATGACTCCACCGGAGAACAAATCAAACTCTCATTCCAGCAGTGAAAGTTCTAGCCTCACCGCTGCTGCAGCGACGGAGGCGGTTTCGGAATCAGAACCAACACCGTTGAACTCGAACACGAAAATCAACACCGGTTTGGAGAATGATTCGTTAGAACAAGGTTCAGGTGATTGCGGTATATTCTCAGAGATCGCTACTTTTACTAGCTTGATCACTTCTTCTAACGAGACATTGCCGTTTGGATTCGGTAACTGTAACAGTAATGGTAACGGTAACGGTAACTGTCTCGATGCGTCATCGTTTCAGTGGCAAAACCAGAAGGTGATGACAGTTACCGGCGATCAACCACATCATCATGAAGATGCGTTGAAGTTGTTACCGGAGAATATCGGTGCCGGTGGAGGTGGAGGTGGTGGTTCTGGATCGTTGATGGACCATGGTATTGATTTTTCTTTGCTGCAGAGTAAAACAAACACCGGTGGATTTGGATCGTTGGATTGGAATGGTAATGGTGCAGATCAAGGTTTGTTTGATCTTCCTAACACCGTTGATCATGGTTACTGGAATCACACTCATTGGTCTGATCAAGAGAATGACAATTCTACCCTCTTTCATCTTCCTTGATATAGTTATTAAGCTTCAACTAAACTTTTTAATTTTTACCCTTTATAATTATATATATTTTAACTTTAAAGAAGAGCAAAGAATATTTGAAATCAAAAAAACCAAAGTAAAGAAAAAGGATGAAGATGGAAGCACTTCGTATAATTAATCATGAGGTGTATATTTTTTTTTTGTTTTTTTTTTTGCCTTCAAATTTGGGAGGCTATTAAGCTTGATTTTAATTGCTGATGTGCATGCACAACTAACTTCCATGTTAGTGTTTATCTGATTTTTTTTTATGAGCTTGTTTTATAATATATTAATATATGGATGGATATGGATGTGAAATTTGATTGATTATTAGAGAAATAGAAAATGTAGCAACCATATGTTTTAATATAGATGTCGGTTGTTTAGTTTTGTAATCTTATTTTGGGTTGTTGAGATGCAAATTCTTCAATGCTGTCTACTACTACTACTACTACTAATTAGCGGGTATGAGTATATGACTATTGTAACACTTTGATAGTTGCAAAATCACATTAATGTTTTTTGAAAGTATCACATTAGTAGTTGCAAAATCACATTAATGATGAGTAGAAAATAAGGTTATATTTGGTTTAATGGTGAATATGTTAAATCACATTGATCTATCTAAATCACAGGGATCTATCGTGATTTTGTAGAAATTATATTTTGTAACTTTTAGAAAATTACGATGAATCATCGTGATTCTGTTGTATCTACTGTGATATTAAATATGGATATGCACTAAAGGAATGAAATCTAATGTAAGGATACAAAGTATCAAACTTAAAAGATACTAATGAGTTTGTTTAAGAAGAATAGTTCAGAACATTCAAGTTTAATTTGTAAAAAAAAAAACAAATTTAGGTGTCTTAAATAATTGATGTATATTAATTCTTCAGGTTATTCAATTATAAAGATCTTCTCTTATTCTTACATACACTTATAATAGAGGCCAGGAGTAAAATATATGATTTTGATCAATCAATGTTATTTATCTTTGAGTTTATTTTAGTTTGTAAGAGGAAGAAGAGGAGGGAAATATTTTTCTTTATGAAAGTGGAGAAACCATTATATGTTATATAAATGATCACCTCGATTATTAAAGAGTTTTGATTTCAGTTTTGTAATATTTTCTTTAAGTCCTTGTTATATTTTTGTATGTGAAAGTGGAGAAGACATTATTTCATAATGTTAAAGGCTTAAAATATGTAAATAATCAATGCAAATATTGAGTGTTAATTTTACTCTTATTTGAGAATCGTAATCTTATATTTTTGATAAGTAATGTCTAACAAATAATTGTCTCTACTTAGGTTATATTTAGTATCACAATATGTGTTAAAATTATGGTATTCTACAGTGATTTTATAGAAATTACAACTTGTAACTTCTATAAAATTATGATGTATCATCGTGATTCTAACAAATTCACTCATAATATCAAACATACATTTGGTAATTAATTGTGGATTCATTTAGAATTCATTCTCAGATGTTCGATTGAGCTTAATGTCTTAGTTGAATATATTTGGAATAACTAAAATATAAAAAATAAAACTTTAAAAATAAAATATTTTATATTTGTTAGCACTAAAATTAAAAAGAAAATTAAGGACGAAAATATATTTATTTAGATATTTTATTTTGCAACCAAAAAAAAAATATATATTTGATTTGAATGGTTAATAGTATGAGTGATATAGCATGCGTGATGATGAGTACGCGAGTGGAAGAGAGAGTAGACACGTGGGAATATGTGACATGACAATAGTGTGATGTGAGGAGTCGGTTGGAGTGTGTTGTCTTGTGGTGGCTTATTCTGGTCCTTACCCTACTCATACCATAGTGTGATTTAATCAAAGTCTTATTCACAGTGCCAATTTCAGAGAACAAGAGCAACCAAATTATTAGGATGGTGGGGAAGATATGTTAGTGGTGTGTCAACTCATTATGCATGGATTAATTCCATGCCTGCCTTCTATGTAATGTCGGTCTACCCTATGTTCAAATTAAATTTAGTAATTAATTCTGTTCATACACATAATTTTAATTTAGGATGAATTGTTTGAAATTCCTGTAAATTTGATTAAGTTGATAGGGATGTGGGGGATAATTCCTGTTTCTATTTGTCTTTTATAAAAAAATGTGTTTTAGTTAGTTTGAAGAGTGTAACATGTTATATATAATTTATAAAACACTAATATGCTCGAGTTTCGAATAATGTGTGATTTATAAACAGTGGCGGAGCCACATTGAACCAGGGTATGCAAGTGCTCACCCTCAAATTTCAAAATTGCACTTAATATATGTGATGTATAGAATGTTGCACCCCCTCAATAATATGGTTTGCACCACATTTGCTCTTCACAGTCGTTTCATATCATCTTTTGTACGCTTTTAACACCGACTTTTATCAATTAACTAGTACACCTAGTTAAAGAAATAATAACAAGTAAATTATATAATGTAAAGACTCTTTTATCATACTAATTAATTAGTCCTTAACTAGTATCTTAAATGTACTACTTAGCCTTTTCCTTATTTAATTTAATATATTCTGTAGATTAAGTTTTTTGTCTCACTTTATTTTATTTACTTAATCGTTTATTATCCCCCAACGAGTAATTGTTATTTTAATTCTTTTTTACACTTCTAACTACTAGTTTACGAGTTTGTAGATCTTCTTGATCAAAATGTCATATATAACAATATTGTATTTTATAAGTTAATAAAATTTAAATATATTACATGATAATGTAAACTCTCAATTATATATTAACTAATTAATTAATTTTTTTAATTAAAAAAAATAATTAATTAAAATTTAATATTTTGCACCCCTTGAACTAGGGTCCTGGATCCGCCACTGTTTATAAATGAGCCACAACACCTTTAAAAATATAAATTGTTTGAAGGCTATGAATTCAAATTTTGACTCAAATAATTTTGTTGGTGGAGGTTAAGGAAAAGAAAATCATATACTACGATTTAGCCATTCAATGAATTAGTCTTTCATTCTCTTTCAATACACATCATACAGTATTTTAGTTGTGGAAACAAGGTGAAATTTGAGTAAGATTTTACCTTAAAAATGAGAATCAAGAAATGAGCTAGTGCGGGGTGATCAATCGTGATGTGGATGTCTCGTCTCTAATAGGACAAGCACTTAGCACTACATCGCCACGGGGTATGTATGAGAGCATTTTTTTGAAGTTTTACGTAGTAGTACTTGCTAAGGATTATTAAGGGACCTGAATAATATATTATACTGTAGATGTTTCACTTAATTATATGCAATAAATGGTTTCGACTTTGTTATCACGAGCTTAGTTCAACTTGTAGAGATATTATACGATTAAGTTTGAACTATGGTACACATATTTATCCACTTTTAAGTGGTAAAATTCTTTTGTAAAAAAAATTTGGTAAAATTCTAACTACTATTATTTCAAAAAATAAAACTGTCTTAGCTCTTAATTTATGATTGAACGGTTACAATTTATGCAATATGAATTTGACAGTTTCATGAATTATCTATTTCAACTTTCTATTTATGATCCTGTGTCAAAAAAAAAAAACTTTCTATTTATGATCCAACGGTCACCAACAGTTTTGTTGCACATCGGAATTGTGGAACATTCTTAAATTGGGTTGGAGCTTGGATGTGATCTCACATCTAAGCACATTTTGTGTGTGAATGACTTTTTTTTTTTTTTTTTTAGGTAGACTTTTTTTTTTAATACAATTATCTCTAGTTTTTCTTTAAAAAAGAAAAATATAAATTTATATATGCTGTTTATTGGATTATCCGGTGTAACTTATATGTCATTGCATTAAATTTGTATATTTTATTGAAATTTAACCTATATTTGGTATCACAATGGATGTGTTAGAGTTATAGTCATCCATCATAAATTTTGTAGAAAGTATAACTTGTAGCTATAACCGAACTAGGGGTGAAAGCGGATCAGACAAAACCAATGAAACCGATGATCCAAACCGAAAAAAAAATCCAATCTTTTTTAGTTCGGATAAAAAACCGAACCGAACCAAGCTAAACCGAACTAGTTTGGTTCGGATCTCGGATTTCATTTTTGAAAACAGATGAACCGGTTAACCAAACCGACCATCTTATAACAGTCTATTTGGTTCATATTTTGACAATTCCAAAATATATTCATCTTCAAAACAAAACACGTAGGTAGAAGTAGAGCACACATAACAGAAGCAAACATAGAAATTATGTTATTTTTTATTTGGTTTATGTTATTATTATAAGTCGTTTGAAAAATAGAGTTTAAAATATATTGTGTTTGAAAAAATAATAGCAAATATTATATTGGAAAAACAAAATGTTACGAACCGAGAATAGTATCCGATCCAAACCGACTAATTCGGATCGGATTCATTTTTAAAAACCGAACCAAACCGAACTAACTAAAAGCTCATTAGTTTGGACATGTGATTCACTCAAAACTGATCCAAACTGGTCCAATTTCACCCCTATCCCACAGTGATATCAAACATGCACTTAAATGAATGTTTGGTTCTACGTGAGGAAAGTTGATTTTGATTTTTGAATGAATTGATTCCGGATAAAAATGATCGAATTGAATGTGAAGTTTTTTTTTGATAGGCAAATGTTTGTTGTTAGTATATTATACATTTTTTTCTCCTTTGCCAGAATTCGAACCCTGGACCTCCAGCAGCTCCTTAACCCTTAGCTCAACTGGTCAGCTTAACCAATTGAGCTACCCATCCCCCCAGAATTGAATGTGAAGTGATTTATGTTTACATATATTTATATAAAAGTGAGTTTATTAATAAATTTAAAACTAAAATCAATTATATAACACAAAAACTACAAATTGTAAAACGAAAAACCTAAAGGGTGTGGTTGAGCGGTTGGGGCTCATCCTCCCTTAACCAAGGGTCGAGGGTTCGATCATCATCTTGGGTATGGAGCAGCTTTAAATTATTGGGTCAACTATCTCATCTATCGAGGTGCTTCCAATCTAGCGAGGGATTAGTCGCTGTATTCGGCGGTGGATACCCCGATCTCGCCAAAAAGAAAAGCTTCAAATTGTAACTTCAAGAAGAATCAATTTTACGAATAAAATCAATTCTCATTAATCTTCCAAACATTTTAAAATCACTTCTACCATCTCTATAATCACTTTTAATCTAGAATTGAAACCAAACAAGTTGTAAATCATTTATTGTGGAAACAAAAAGCTCACACAAATATTAGATCATGTGTTTTGTTTTTGTTCTCAAATGGTAGCATATCTTTTTTTTTTTTTTGGTACAAAATGGTAGCATATCAATTACGTATAGAAAATATATTTTGATATAAAAAAACATATATGAAGTGCATGTTGTAACACAACAACACAATAATTTGAAACCAATAATTATTTTCCATAAGCCATTACAATAATGATACGAAAATTATGATTACAATTAATAACCGACCAAATTTCCTATATTTGAAACATTCAACGTCAATGATGTTGTGTGTTGCCCATACTATATTACAGTACTATTGATTGATGTATAGTCCTATAGAACTAGAAGGGTAAAAAAACAACGTAAGTAATAAGCCATGACAAAACAGAGTTAAAAAATGGTACAAAGATATGGGCATATTCATCAAAATAAGGAAATCACTACAACTGTTTAAGAACTTGCCAATTTTGTTACCAAAATAGGTCCTGAAAAAATGGAACAATGTACAATTGATCTATGTTATGGTCTTTTAATGTGACAGAGTAGCATGGACTGTGACAACACCCTCCATGTTAGAGACTCAGAACTAGCCACATGGTTTTCGTGGTCCATTTTTTTTCTTTTCTTCATAGCTTTCTCTTATTCAATCTTTACGTCTGAATTTGTGCAACTGCATCATTATTATTACTTACTTCCCTTTCTATTCTGTCACTAATAATCAAACTTCAACTACTATGTATTATTAGAATTGATTCAGAGTTTCATGATTAAGTATAGGTTGTTGAATCTAGTCATTATGTTGGTGTTTGGAAATGCTTCATATCTTGCCAAGGGATTTACCATGATCTTTGCCTTTTATATTTATCATGGCAGATATACTTGGATTTATCATGGCATGATTAAGTATAAAAAATTATTTTTGTTCTAATATACTCCCTCCATATTATAAGAGAAAAAAAATAAAAATCACACTTATTAAAAAAAATAAAACATAAGTTTGAAATATGTTTTATTGAAAAAAGTTGTATAAAAAGATGTAAAAACAATTTTGATTGGTTATTGATTATGGAAAAGATTAAAGAGAAAATGAATTTTTTTTAAAAAGATAAATGTTTATGTGTTTTTCTTTGATGGAATTATTTCTTTTAAATTAATATGATACTCTTAACCACATCTTAAATCACTGAATGAATAAGACCATCGTACTTGTGACATAGATCACTTTTCAATAAAAAAATAATTAAGATAACACTTACCGGATGTTAAAATTGGTCAAAGATGTGTATTTAAATATAACTGGATGTGTTTGGTTGGAGAGAATTTGAGAAGAGAAAAATAAAAACACGAAAATCAATGTATGTATTTGGTCTTATTTTAGTCTACACTTCTAACTTTCAATTATCTAATTTATAACCACTTATCTAAAATGTTAAGTATCTGCTATGCACAAATTAAACACAATCACTATAATACAAACTCATCCAAACTCATCCGACAAAATATATATTCAACGTATGTCTAACACGTGTTAATATTTAACCTGACACATGTGATTACATTCAATTAATTTATTTTGTCAAATTATTATTACGGATGTTGACGCGGACATGAATTGGCTGCCCTCAAAGTATATCTTAATCTTGGAAGGTTTGTGACTGTGTGTCCTACCAATGGCATAATAATTGCTGATGTAGGGGACTACGGGTAGTTGCAGGCTGCGGGATTAATGGAGATGATTTATGAGGAAACCAGATGATATTTGGACGAGGTTTGAAATTTCTCTCTGCTATATTAGGTGGTTAAACTACAAATCCAAATTTGGCAAGAATGGCACCAAAGTCAATTATGTCATTAATGCTATGCTTGACCCTCTTGGGTATATGTCTAGGCCGGTTCAAGGATTCTTCATCCGTAGTAGTATGTACCTAATTGGTATTGGTATTGGTAAGTGATCTTCTTACTTAAATGTGCTCAATTTTGACATTATCCGTTAAGAGTTCCACATTAAATATGATATAATTTGTATATTTATAAACATAATTATATTTATATAAATCAGTTTTTTAAGATTGCGCTAGATAAAATTCATAGTTGCAAGATAATGGCATCGAATTGAATAACCTATAACTATTAACTTTTCATCACCAGCCATCAGTTTGTTCCATGAAGACATGGATATATGTGGGTTTAAATGAAGAGATCGGTAGATTTTTTTTTATTCTTCAAGCTGCATTTTATATACTTTTATTAATTACCATATTTAATTTGACGGATGCTTTGACTTAAAAGAAGCGCGAGAGTTATAATTCAACAGTATTTAGATAAAATGGTGTGATTCTCTTCTAACTTAATCAAGAGGATTCTGTAATACTCGAAAAATTAGTCATTATAGTTGCACGCAAATGATATTCACTTTACATAAAAAAAAAGTTTGACTCTTAGTTTTCCAATTAAAAAAACTTATATTGTAGGTGCTTTTAAATGTTTTTCTAAAAAAAATTGAACTATGCATCCATTTTTTTATGTGGGGACCATAGGTGCTATCTTAAATTTTGTTAACTGTTGGTAATGATAATTAATCTTCACTGAAGGAAGACATATAAGATAGATTTTTCTCTTTCAACTGAATTTTTTCCATTTACAGAAAGTAAAATTCAAATTCCTAATCATATATTTAAAAGGCTTAAGACCCTTACCATATGAATTAAGTGTATGTTAGGTATCACAGTAGTTTTCGTAAGTATGTTAGAATCACGGTGATTGACGCACCAAACATAGGCCAATTCATTATTTGTACATTCATTTTGCAAGTATGGTAAACAAAACTAGGGGTAGGATTTGCTCTTTTTCAAATTGCAAAAAAATATCCCGAATCTGTTTGGCAACACCCTAAAATGAGCTTATAAGCTGATTATGAAAAAATAGTCTTGTTTGGTAACATTTTCTTTACATAAGCTTATAGTTTATTTTGACCAGTTTTTAGTTTATTTTGATAAATTAATTCAATTAATTTAAAATTTTAACTTATTACTTTTTCTTCTAATTTTTCTCCTATCATCTTACTTAAAAATAATTAAATAAGCTATTGAATTATTAATTAATACAGTAATGCCAAAATAATTTAGATGACCACAATTCACATGTATCCTATGACACAATGAAAGTGAAACATGGAATCTCAAAGTTTTCTGAATGTCACACACTACATAAAAAAAATTCTAGGTCAAGGAAAAGGTTTGATTACCAAAAAGAAAAAAGTTTGGAATTTAAGGGCCGGCCTAGTATTTGGGCAATGAAATCACGACATTTAGGCCCACCAAAATTTTAGACTAATTTGATATAATTTTAGTCTTTTTTAACCTTATTAAATGGAAGACTAAAATTTTGCAATCATAAAATAAAATGATCAAAATTATAGTTTTACCAAGTAAAAGGATACAATGGGAAGATATCTATTTGGATTAATTTGATGAAGAAATTTGATGGATTAATTTTCCTGAGAATTTTTATATAATAAAATTGATACAATCATTGATTTTTTTTTTTTATCTATTTGGATGTATTTTTTCGTAAAGAACTTATACTTATTTATTAGAGTTTGAAGGGGTAAAATAGTCATTTGAGAGTTCATGAGCGAGTAGTATGATATCCGTTGATTTGTATGCAAATCGAAATCAAACGAGCCGTTTTCAAACTCTAGTCTCTTCTTCTTCTCCTCTTCTTCTTCTTCTTCGAATTCAAAGTCTCCGATTAGGTCTTCTTTCTACAGTGAGAAATCAAAATGCAACATTTCGCGGATTTGCAAAACAGTTCCAACTTCGGTGGTGACTCAGATTCATGGCTTTCAACACAAGATCACCATTCATCATCTTCCATCGCTGTTGCTTCAACACCTAATTCCAATTTGAATCGTGACCTATTCAACGATCTCGTCGAAATTGTTCCTCTCGTTCAATCCCTCATAGTAAGCAACTAACTAACCAATCCTCTCTTCTTTCTTCCAAATCAGGGTTAAAAATGGAAATTTTGACTTCACTATTTTTTTCTATCAGTTTTATTGAGTTGGATGTTTAATTTATGATTTTGATTTTAGGATCGTAAACCGAGTCGTTCGTTTACTCGTCGTGGTTCAATGATCTATACCAAAGCACCTGCAAGAGAATCGTTGGTTAAAAAGGTAGTATAACTTTGTGATGCAATGCCAAGGAATTGTTTCCATTTGAATTTTGATATAGTTGACAATCATGTGACTAATTTTTTGTGGTATGTGTGTGTATACTTGTGCTATATGATCTTTATTTTTTCCTATTGTGATTGTGTTCATGAATGGTAGCCTAAAATGAGGTTAAGTATGAAAATTTGCTAAACTTGGCGGTGGATATAATTGATTTTGATGGAATTGAGTTGGGTAAAATTGATTTTAACAGAATTGAGTTTAGCACAATTGATTTATGGAGGCAAAATCAATTATGCTTTAGAAGAACCAAACACGTTAAAATCACTCCAGAATTAATTCTATACCTCTAGAATTGCTTTTGACTCTTTCAAAAGCCAAACCAAACATGCACGTCATTTTCTTTTTAAGCATGGATGCCATAAAATCCCTACATTATGCATATTTCTATCATACCTTGTTGAATATTTTATATTGCTCCATAAACGTGGGTTACATATTCATCCAGATTGATATATTAATAGAACAATAGGTGGTGAGTGGTGACAGTTACCTTTGGATGGACGAGTTGCTAAGTGACAGTTATTCATGTAAATGACTTGTGTTTTGTGAGTGAAATGACTTTGTTATAATTTTGTGTTGTTTCTTACATCCATTGTTTTGAAATGACAATGTTTTAGTATCTTGCGAAAGATAACGCTGCATCATTGAGTATTGTGTTTTCATATTGTAATAATGTTTGCCCGTGTATAATAGCCATTTACATACTTTATCACTTGATTAAAACACTTTGTTTGAATATTAAACTTTCTTATTTTTTATTTAAAGTGAACCATTAGGTGCCTCTTTAGGTTTGGTCCATTTGAATTGCCCTTTGAGACTAATCCCGATTCCCCATTTGGCCACGGCAACACAATGGTTGTGCAGCCTCCCTTTAAATGCTTCTTCCTCTAGATTCAGACTTATGTTCTTGTCCTCGGTAGTAGACACTACAACCGGCCCACTCAGTATTGGTTGAACAATAAATTTCCGTTCCCTTAAGGATTTAGACTAGAAAACCCTTAGGAAGATGATTTGCAGAAAGTATTTTTTATTGATAATGTGATTTTTCAGTATTAGATAACATGAGTGAAAGATTGCTGGACATATTGGTATGACCCTGGTCTCTGGAGATGTACGATTTTGTTTTTCTTGGTTTCTACTCAATATAACGTAGTATTCCTTGTCTCTGGTACGACTCTAGAATCTGGAGATGTGATTTTTTTATTGTTATTCTAAGTTTCTTCTCAAAATAACATATAATCGCTGGCTTACAACATACTAGTTACAGTAGAAAGTACACTGGATGTTTATATGACTAACCATATATTGTCTCTACCAAGTAGCCCTAGTACTCTGCTTTGTTCTTAATTCAAAACAAAAAATGTTTTAAATATGATTTTACAATTAAGAGTATATTGCTAACCATACTCATTGTTAGTGTTATAGTATTATTTTTGTTGATCCTGTTCATGTAGCAACTAGCAATCTAAAATTATCCTTTCAAGTAAATGATTTCTCACAAATAACTTATAAATTTGCTGTGCACAGAGCTTTACGACTGATATTTCTTTCTTGTAATCACCATACCAAATCATTTATGAACTCTGATAGGCTATAGATCCAAAAAGTAGGAATGTTGCTCAATCTACTCCTGCCACAAAGATAAGGGACCATGGAGCAAATGAACAAGGACAAAATGACAACAATAATTCTGATGCTGATAGCTTTTCTATGTTTTCTGGAAGAGCTTTTACATCAGAGAAGGACACAGAAGAGTTGGCTACATTGAAGGAACAGATAGGTGACCTTCAGCTGAAATTAAAGGAGAAAGATGAACTCTTAAAGTCGGCAGAAAACTTGAGAGATCAGATGAAGGCTGTTAATGCAAAACTTGATGAAATGAAACACCAAGTTTCAGAAAAGGACGGTTCACTAATGTATACTCAACAACAACTCTCTGATGCTAAGGTACTGATTTCATTATGTATTTTCATTAATAATTTGGCTCAAGGAGTTGCAAAAACATTTACAGTTAAGCACGGCCCATCACTCAGAATTGGTGATGCATTAAAACTTTTTCATTTAGTACATACCCTTCACACACACACACATGGAACATGACATGCATTGCTTCTGATTGTTGTTGAAAGCTTGATTCTATAATTCTCAGTTCTATTCTAGTCTATTGATGAGGCTTATTGTTTTGACTCTTCACAAGATTAATGTTTTTCTTAGAAACATTGAATATAGTTAAAAATTTGACGTGTTGTTCTATTTTAGGTTTGGAGGATAAAAAGGGGATAAAATGGCCATTTCATTCCAGGAAGTGTTTAGAATGTTTTCTTCTTATGCATTTACCGGTATCTTTTTTCTCAGATTAAGCTTGCAGATAAACAAGCTGCCCTCGAAAAGATACAGTGGGAAATGATGACATCCAACAAGAAAGTGGAGAAACTCCAAGAAGAGCTAGATTCTGTGCAAACAGATATTTCGACTTTCACGTTGCTGCTTGAAGGCTTAGCGAAAACCGACACAGCAAAGTACACTGATGATTATGACATCAGGCCTTATGTTTTCAATCACGTGCCTGATATTGTGAGTTTGTTAGCACTTTACCAATTAATACACACAACATATACTTGCACGCATTGCTATATATGTTGACAATTTCAACAAATCACTGATGATGACCTTCCTGGTTCAAGAGACATGAATAGCTTGTTTAATTACCAATGTCAGTGGCTTACACATGCACATGCACTGAATTTCATCGATTTAGCATTTATAGATTCTCATCATATTTTTTCATAGGAAAGGCATGCATCAGTGAATGGCTTAATATGAGACTATTCTTGTATAATTAATTTGGTATCAATGTATTTCTAAGAACATAATCATATGAAATGTTACTTATGCAGAAATAACTAATCCTTGGATGTTGACCTTTTCCATTAAACATCTCTGATTTGACAGGATGATATGGATGAGATGAAATGCCAGAAAATAGAAGAAGCAAGAAAAGCTTACATTGCCGCAGTTGGTGTTTGCAATGAAAAACAAGATGAAGAATCTATTGCTGCAGCTGCTAATGCTAGGTTACATCTTCAATCACTACTTATCAAATCAAAAAAATTCAACCTGTGATTGAGCTAATTTCATCTAACATGTTTATACGCTGGCCCACAAATGGTAAAGCACTTGGTCCAGGGTGGAAGGGAGAAATTTGTTTGTTTACATGCTTATTTGTAAACAAAATATTTTCTTCTTGAAAAAGCGTTCGACAAGGTTTTAATGTGCGTATTTGCATTCAAAACAGCAGCAAACTGTTTTCATACTTTCCCTTTGCTGTCCATATCTTAGTAACACAAGGTGGACTGTTGTCTGTGTATAAATTCTGATGAAAAGGTGAAAACCTACTTGATGTATCTATGTCTTCTAGAAATCAAATGCTACTACTTTCATGTCTGAATACGATCAAGGCTGAGAGCTACCATTTGTCTTTTTTTGGGGTTTACCCGGTTGACGATTAACTATGGGCTGCAGATACTTAAAAAAGGCTTGAGAGCAACTTTTGCCACCATGCATTTCTAAAACATTTATGCTATATCAAAGATTGTGACGAGACTGCGATTTAAAGCCCTAATTGCAACACTTCAAAGCGATACAAAATAGTTGAAGGTGATGGTAGTGCACCTCTTTAGAAGGATTATACCATCATGATTTTCTTGTTTACTACTATAGTACATCTTTTTTGTATGTTTTGTTTGCATCTTTGGTTTTCCGTAAGTAGAGTGTTGTAGAGAAAAATACTAGTTACAACGATAAAGGAGGGTATTTAGCATTTGAATTCATAAAATTATGAGTGTTATAATATTTAATCTACTTTAATAATGGTGCAATTATGTTTTTTATATATGGTGCAACACTTATATAATAAGATAAGGGAAATATCCGGAGAAAAAAAAAATAGAATAAGGGAAATAATATTATGATGCTGTTTCAAAAAAAAAATAGCAAATCAAAATATATATTGCAAATAACGCCATAAGTAACCAATCATAAATTTATTAAGGGTTATGTTAAACAATGTCTGGAGACACTTGTTAAACATACTAAAATAAATAAAAGATAAAAGTAATGTGCAAATTCTGAGACAGAGGTATTGAATGCACAAATTCCACACATAATTTCTTTTTTAATAAACTTAACTAACGCCCCTGGAGCACTGTTTAATATTTTCTATTTATTAAAATAACAATCCAAACCTTGATTGAAACACGCAATTTGCAATTGATTTTTAGAATACTATATACAAACACAAATAATCTTTAGAATACTATATACAAACACAAATAATCCCAAACACAAATTACAGTACTTGTTTTTAGTCCAAATATAATAAATAATTTTTGCATAAAAGATTCATAATCAATTTGCGTACCAAACATATACTCCCAAACGATTGGTTACAAATTTTCATTTGCCAGTTTTCTTGTGAGTTGTATGTGACACATTTCACAACAAATAGAGCACTTTTTGTATTTTTAAAATCTGAAATAACATGTGACAGTTACATTAATTTATGCATTATTATTGAAATTTGAGCTAGCGAGCGAGACTTGTGTGAGTAAGTCAAAATCATAATGGGTTGGGCAATAGCTTTACATGGCGGCGCCGGCGACATCCCATACTCACTTCCACCTGAACGCCGTCAACCACGCGAAGAAGCTCTCCGTCACTGCCTCCAAATCGGTGTCAATGCTCTCAATTCCAAAATCTCTCCTCTAGATGTCGTTGAACTTGTTGTATGTATTATTCATCAATCACTTTCTTAGCTTCTGTTTTGATTTTGATTCTCATAAAGAGTAATGATTATTCATTTTTATAGGTTCGTGAGTTAGAAAATATTCCACACTTCAATGCTGGAAGAGGTTCTGTTCTTACGAACAAAGGCACTGTTGAAATGGAAGCTTCTATAATGGATGGTAACACTATGAAGTGTGGTGCTGTTTCTGGTCTTACTACTGTTGTTAATGCTGTTTCTTTAGCTCGCTTGGTTATGGACAATACTCCTCATATTTATTTGGCATTTCATGGAGCTGAGGATTTTGCTAGACAACAAGTTAGTTACTTTATTTCTTTTCTAATCTCATATAATATTCAAGGGTTAGCCACATGTTTGGATTGACTTATGGAAATAGCTTAGACATAAGCACTTATATGATAAACGTATATATAATAAGCGCTTAATTTTGTCAAAAATAAAATAAATTAAGTTGTTTATCCAAAGTTCAAAATGTGTCTTAATCTATGAAGCCCGGACACGGATACGGGACACAACATGGACACGGGACAATGTAAAAAAACTCAGGACACAGACACGGCTATATATACTTTATATATTAATAAAATAAAGCAATTTGTGAGCACAATTTATAAACAGTCTAATGAGAAGCATAATTTATGTTTATTTAAACTTAGTACTTTCAATCAACCATAGAAAGAATCCATCAAAACAGTTTGAGTACTTTCAATTTAGAAAAATTATCTAATACGTGTCGTCCGGTGTCGTACGAGTGTCGGAACATCCTACTTTAGCCGTGTCGGAGCTTCATAGGTCTTAATGTAGCAAAACAACATTATAACTTATAGTATAACCAAGGTTTTCAATCACGATATTTGTTGTCGTCGCGTCGTGATACTTGATATTGTTGAGATTGCGATAAGTCAATTGTGGTTGATGTGGCCTTGATTGTGATTGTGATTGTGTTGTAGTCGTAGAGACATAAACAATTCTGACCCTTAAGTGCAAAAATAATGTATATACTATTATATAGGGATACTTAGGTTTCTAGTTTGAAACCTTGTGAGAAATAAATATCTTTGGAGAGGTCACATTATTTGATAGGCCTTGAACAAGATTTATGGGAAGGAGGATACATGTGGATTTCATATGGAAAAAACTTGTCACCTTGAATTGCTGGTGGAATTTTGAATAATGATTGTAGCTTGTGGCTCATTTTCATTGATAATCATGCATCCTTATTTTTCAGGGAGTTGAGACTGTAGATTCAAGCCATTTCATTACTCCAGAAAATATTGAAAGATTAAATCAAGCAAAAGATGCAAATAGGGTCCAGGTATTTAATTTTCATTGGAACAGTAGCATATTTATTCCCTTCTCTTGTGATATTTGACAACTTATGTTCTTGACAAATATACAGATTGATTATACCCAACCTATCCAAAATGATACTAAGAATGAAACAGAAACACCATTTGCTAATGGTGATAGTCAAATTGGAACTGTTGGATGTGTAGCTGTTGATAGTAATGGGAATCTAGCTTCTGCAACATCAACTGGTGGATTAGTGAACAAAATGGTTGGTCGAATCGGTGATACGCCACTAATTGGTGCTGGAACATATGCCAATGAATTCTGTGCAGTTTCTGCTACAGGAAAAGGCGAATCAATAATTCGCGGGACAGTAGCAAGAGATGTGGCTGCAATAATGGAATTCAAAGGTCTTTCTCTAAAGGAAGCTGCTAACATCGTTGTACAAGAGCGCACACCAAAGGGCACTGTTGGCTTGGTTGCTGTGTCTGCTGCAGGAGAAATTGCAATGTCTTATAATACAACAGGCATGTTTAGAGCTTGTGCTACTGAAGATGGTTATTCTGAGGTTGCAATTTGGCCAGATACCAAAGTTGAATGATCTTGAGAATTTTTTGTTTTCCAGACTTAATTTCACTATGACATTTATCTGTTGATAATTCATATATGGTTTTATCGTATGGAAATCTCATTGTTTGTCAAGGTACATATTGTTGTTGGTCCCTAAGCATTTTATATACAGGACCCTGCTTGCTCTTATAGTTTGTCATATAAATGTTTAATGTTACTTATTTTAAAAATGTGTCTATATACACACAATATCATAGTAATAGAACTCTGTTTTTTTTAGAAATGGAGAGAATCTCTAATCACAACTACAAAAACTTTCAATATGTAGGAAAAGAAGACTGTATATTTTTTAGGCAAAAGGGAAATTGAAAACGCCAACAATTATTTTATCACATTTCTGAGGTTATCAAACACCTTGATCATATGTAATAAATACTACCTCCGTCCCTTAATAGGAACAGTGGCATTCATTATAGTTAGTGTTGTGTCATGCACTGTCCACTTCACACAACATGAGTAAGTCAGAAAAAGTTCATACTACTAGTTTGTTTTCTCCATATTTGCATTGCGTGTTGTGATTATCTGCCATTGATTTTAGTTTTCCAACCACCAGTTAAAATAACTTGATTTCGTAATGATGACATATAATAAGATTAATTTAAATAATGGACTAAGACATTGACTAATGAGTAATGATAGATAAAGTTGTAGAAAACCACTTGTCTATAATTCCTAGCCACATAAACTTCAAATGCGTGACAGAATCACTTCCATTCTGTTAATGAGATTGTCCTACTTGAGAGAAAGAAGGACGTGCCACCATAAAGTGAAATAACTCTCTAAATTTGTCTTATTAATTAATCATGCACCACAGTAATTAAGAACAAAAGATACCATAAAGAGAAAGAGTGGCATTTGAAGTTACCTTCAAGGATAAAAGATGATAAATATACGTTAATCATGTAAGTGTAACACATAAAGAAGTTGATACAGTTTATACTTTATACGGTTCTGTTATTATCTTTTGATTAGATCAAAATCGAATATTGGCAGTGCTTAACATGTGCAGTCATTGTTTTTCTCCCACGTTATGGTTTGTTCATTAATCCTTGTCTTGTTTCCCACTAGATCTGGATCTCTTCCACATCTCTCTCATTCACCTAATTCATCTTTATGTCTCTGTTACTTTTTTCTCATCATATTTTTATTGATTTTCTGTCTCTACCAATTATTTGAGACAGGATCCCCCTGTCCTACAATCTTTACAACAGGGGATACAAGAGAGTGAGAGAGAAGAAACTAAATGTGAAAAGGAGAAAAAAGTAAAAGAGAGAAAGTGAAAGTATGAGAGAGATAATTCAGAGAAAGGTGAATGGATTATGGATCCTTTTCTGCATATGCAAGAAACTGTTTTCACAATATCACACATTCATCACAATCATTCATTAATCAAAATCATTAAGTGAAAAATGGAAGGTTCATATTTTAAGCTCAGTAAATCAAGTTAAAACATAATTTAAATGAGTCATTTGATCTTTATCTCACAAATGATAATCAATTTAAGTGATCAAGTAAAATTTTGGTGTACTATTTTGACTAGTAAATCCATTTTCGGTCAAAAACTCGCACACACTAATCTGAAGATAAGCAATTATGATGCCAAATTCGTAAAAGGATTATCACAACTCAACTGCTAACAGGAAGTAACTAGTATAAGATTTCATTGACGCATACCAAGAGGAAGAGAGAAAAAATTGTTTCCATTCGATTACACTGATATTTGAAAGAGCTGATAAATTATTACACGTTTATCTAAAGAACAATCATTCTACTACTTGCAGAAGGGGAAAAGATAGCCCCACCTGCCAAAAAATGGATCTTTCCCACACCTCTTCCTAATGCATATCAATTTTCTATCGTATAAGAACTCATTTTGTTCTCTTTCAATACTGGTTTATAAGAAAAGCACGAGAAGAAAAAAGGGTAAAGGAAAAAAATTCCTACCACATTCAAAATTTTCTACTTCTTACTCTGCAGTAAGGCAACCGCAGATTAAGAGTTCAAAATAATCTGAGATTGCATAATCCATCAGAAAACTAGAAGTAGTGCATTTCAACTCAGGACACAATTTTGAAGATGAGGGAGACTTTGATTTATGTACTTGTCCCACAGTGGCTTATACCTTCCTATAGCTACCTTCAGCCACGGCTTCATGTTCCCATTGAAGTGAATAACTGCTGCGCTTTCAATAAGGCGGTTGTCAATATTTAGGTCATAACCCAATCCTAGAACATGCCATCTTCTGTCAAGTGGCTCTGTCAAACCATAAAAACACAGAAGAGCAGGAGGAAGTGTCCCCAATTTCCAGAGTGTCCCATCAGCGTTCTGTTCCTGCCAATAGTGATATCTTGCGGTCACATTAGCCTTCCTCCATGCCACCAAGTCAAAAACATTCATACCAAACGCCCACGCGCATGCCTGTGGATCAAACCTCGAGCTTATTATTGAATTTGAGAAGTTGAGATACTTGTAGTAGCGATGAAATGCTTCAAGACAAGTTTCAACTGCACCATTCACATTCCCATGCAAATCGAGTGAGAAAAGAGGGGTCAGATCTTTCTGCACAACAAGATCGTCATCCAGGAAAACAACCTTCTCAAGTTGGGGATAAATCTCGGGGATATAAAACCGAAGATGATTCAATAAATACAAATACTTAGGATTCCGCATTTTTGGATCAGCGTTTACATCTTGATCATATAGCCCAAAGTAGAAAGTTTGCGAGTCAGGATTTTGGAGCTGCTTGACAGTTGGAGAATAAGATGCATTCAACCAATGAAACTCCTCAATGTTCTGCACCTCTATTGTGGCTCCTTTAAAGTCATTACTGAGGAACCATGCTTGCATTGCTCCATAATTGATTCCATTGGTGACAACGTGAAAGACCAACTGCTTTGGATGATCAGCATTGTAGACGGTTGAGTTAACAACTACAGATGTTGCCAGTACATTATCTGAAAATATGCAGAAATGATATAGATTGTTGTCTGTAAGCCTTGGGGAGTTTTTCCTCTCATCTGAGAGTTCCTGTAGGGAAGGCACCTTTAGCCATTCAGACACGAGTTTCACATTCAGGCAATGGAGACTCTTGGGTAGCGCCTCAGCTGCTAATTGACCAAACACGGCACTTTGAACTGTTGCTGCATTGGCACGCTCTTCAAGAGCAAGAATATGAGATTTCATAGTCACTATTGTAGTTGCAATGTCATAATGGATATCTTGTGCCTTAAAAATTAGAGCAGTAAGGCTTCTAATAACTGGCTCTGCTTCTTCCAGTGTGACAGGCTCCCCAGTCATTGCAGCTTTTGAAAGCAAAAGCTGGCAACTTCTGATCTTTGAACTAAGCTGCCACGCAAGGTGAAGATTATTGTGTTCTTTGGCAATAACCACATAAGCCTTCGCCAGAATCATTTGTTGCGCTAACTGCCGAGAAAATGACGTTACACTTAAAATTTCTTCAGTAAAATTCAAACTTTCTTTGGCAAAATGTTCAATTCTTGCATTTCTCTCCTGCAAAAGAAAGTCACCAGTTCCGTAAGTATCCCTAAATGACAAAGAGTGATGCCAACCAACTAAAGAATAACAACAGTATTTCAGTCATATTAGATGCAAAACATAACCGTCACAACAGTGTGAATGATTGTAGCATTAATAGCTACAAATAGACTATCTTTCTAGTGGCTGTGGTTTATACATGTAGTAGGATAACTACTCTGAGACTGAGCTCTCTTTCATTTCAATAGGTATTTGAGATATTTTCCACATGCATCACTCGGATTATCAAGACCCATTCTTTTACCCTCGCAGATTATCTAGGCCTACTTAGCACATTTACAATACAAATTATATGATGACCAAATCAATCGCCTTTTGATTTAATATGATCCAGAAACTTAATAATGCAATTCAATTTTTGCATACCATTTATGTATAAATAAACACATTTGTATAATTAATATTATATTTAAAAAGAAACTTTTTAAAAAGGTATAGAAACAATTGAGACAAACACTATAATACTGGAAAAGAAAATAAATTAACAAAGACAATAACTTAGCAGCTGCTACAGAATGACGAAAAGTAGATAATCATTGTGATGTAACCGTATTTCTGGAAATAGGTCAAATGAACAGGACAGCATGATCTAAAGAAGACAATAAAAAAATGTATAAAACAATTTTTGAAGATTCAGTGTTGTGCAGGTGAACAATGATCAGCTGGCAAACCTAGTAATTAATAACCGTTTCCAAAATTCTAGTAATACTAATAAACTAAACGATTTTTACCCACAATATCTATTCTTCACTCTGTTTTCTTTCAAAGGCTAAAATGTAACTAAAAGACATTATGTTCCTATACTTGTCATCAAGCTTTCACTCGAAGACCATTTCCTTCGTTAATTTAACTACAAGAGTACAAACATGATTGCTTACATAACCTTTTCAATAGGATTGAAACAATAATTCTAGTGAATCCAAAATGCAAACAAAATTTTTGTTTTAGCATGCAAAATAAAAGCCACTAGACATAAAAATAAACAAATTTGAATTATACGAATTGCGATCATCAAGCAACAAACATTACTAGTGTGACCTATGTATAGCTCCCTCTTAACTAAACTCTCAGCGAGCAAGTAGTAGTGATCCACTTGTGATTTAATTAAAGCGCGAATTGCAATCATTAAAAGATTTTACCAAAAACGAAAATCTGCAAACCCTTGTACCTTTCCAGCAGGAATTGCAGTCATTGGATTAATTTAATGACTGATATCTACTACTATCAGTCATCAGATTAACTCAATGACTCAGTATGACGGAGAGGATCAAGATTTTTTCGCCCTGAACTAAATCATTATTAAATCACACAATCCCAATAAAAGAGCACAAAATAAAATAATAAAAAAAATATTTAGAATCACAATCCATTGAAACATGAAAAGTAAATAGAATTGAGCAGCAAGGATTAGTAAAGTAGATGTGAACTTGATCCAGATTGAATTGAATTAAGAGAGAGAGAGATACTGACGAGTAAAGAATATTGTTGAAGCGGATCTTGATGATGATAATGTTGAATGATGAACAAAACGGAAGCGAGAATGAAGAAGAAAGAGAGGAGAAGGCAGATCCAATAAGATAACCTCCGTCTAACCGGGCGCCGATAGTCGGCAGCCCGTCGTCGCATTTTTTGTATTCACTCTTCTCCACAATCTCAGATTATAACTCGTTGTTGTTTGTTACTCTTCTTCTTCGTCTTCTTCAGGTTTGTTTGTGAAATGATTGATGAATGAATGAGAGAGAGTGAAATAGAAAAAGAAGAGTGAGTGAGAGAGAGAGAGGGATTTAGTTAGTTAAATACTGTAATAATAAAAGAGAGAAAGAGATAGATGAGCTGCTTGGTCTATTTCTTCTATTTTCTCAGAATGAATGAACGAACGAACCGATTATCAATTCTCAATCAAAACAAACGAATCATGCCTCGCTGTTGCTGCTCATTTCTTTATTCTTTATTTATTTTATTTTTTTTTACTTCTTTTTGGTCAACATTTCAATTTTTTTTTGTAAAATATTTCTTCTCTTGTGGCTTTGTTTGGATTGATGGTAAGTGGTGGAATTGAATGGAATGAGATGAGATGGAACTAGATTCTATTGTTTGATTTTGTAAAATATGAATGGAATGGAATAGAATGGAATGGAGTGGGATGGAACTCATTCCATCCAATACCACCCATTACTTCAATTTTTCATTCAGCCCAATTTGAGGTGTATGTGATGGAATAGAACAAATTAATTTAACAATTACAACTTTATCCCTAATTTTATAATATTATTCTCATTCTTCACTCTCATCTTCTTGTGTCACTCCCTATATATTGTGTTGTTTGTTTTTCTCATACTTGTTGCTTATTCCTCATATTAGTAATATGCATCATGAACATGACTTTCTTTGTTTATAATGTTTCTGTACAAAAGGATTGATTCACGTTTCTGTAAAAGGGATTGATTCAATTGAAAAAAAATCTGTTTCCCACTTAGTTTCGGTAAAATTAATTTTTCTCTTTTCATTGAAAAAAATATTAATGAAAGGGATGAAAAAAGGGATTGATATTGAAAAAAAAAATGTTTTTTTTTTTCAAAAAATATTGTTTTTTAAATAAAGGATAAAATTGGAATAAACAAGTTATAGTTCATTCCGCTCCGTCTACTTTCAAAACAATGGAGTGAGATATTAACTCCATTCCATCGTAAAATATTCAAACAATGCAATAGAATGATCATTCCATTCTGTTATATTTCATTCCTCTCCGCTCCATTCTATATCATCAATCCAAACAGACCCTATAAGAAAAACATACACATTTTGTTTTATCCATATTACAAGGAAAAAAACATTTTAAAAAATATTATTATTTACTTATTTTCATTAAATTAAATGTATCTTATATATAATTTTCTTTCTTTCTCTCTCTATTATTTTCTCAATAAACAACTTAAGGGTACATATTTTCAAATATATATATATATATATATATATATATATATATATATATATATATATATATATATATATACATATGTGTCAAAGGTAAACAAGCAACAAGCTGCGCCGCTACTCCTTCTTAAATTGCAACTTATAAAAAATAACTTTTGCATTTTTTCATGCAACTTATTTTAAGAAAACTCACATAAAATCACACTCCAAATTATCAACTTATCTAAAAAAAACACTCTAAATTCTCATGTTTTGATTTTTTTTAATAAGTGTGATTTTTTCCCTTATAATTTAGGACAGAGGGACTATAAAATTGATCTAAGTAGTAAAGTTTTTATCTATATATATATATATATATATATATATATATATATATATATATATATATATATATAACCTAAAATAAATAAAAATTAATCTAAGTGGTAAAAAAAATTTAATTTTAATAAAGTGACCAAAAGTTGTCTAAGTGGTAAAATGATTTTTATAGTATATTAATTTTGTGTTAAATTTAAATTTGTTTAAATAGGTTATCTTAAAATGTTGTTCCAAGTAGTTCATTATTTTATTACAAATTTTTTTAGATCATAAGTTATTTTAGAGATAGCTTTTCTTAAAAATTGTGATTGTTATGAAGTTAAATTTTTTAACATAAATATTTAAATTATTGAATGTCAAAATGACTCTTTTAAATTATAAAAAGATGAATTTAAAATATGTTTTACTGTTTTTTATGAAGTTATCGTAAAAATCATTTTTAAAAATACAAAAAAATATTATTATATTAAATCTTAAACAAACATACCTTTAATCATCTCGGAACAATTGTGAAAACATCATTATTTTTTAAGAGAATGACAAACATACTAACTAATACTTTCTTTTCGCAAAATGAGCAATCTTTTTGCAAAAGACAATTTGTCTCCAAATACACTTGACATTTTCAATTTTTAATAATATCATAGCATTTATTGTGAGTTATAGAAATAGTGGTAACATATTTCCATCAAAAGATGGTGTTAATTTCAATGAGATTTTCTCACTTTTTTTGTAAATAGTGGTAATAGGTTTATGTTAAAGATTATATTGATGATAATAATTCTGATATGATGACTAAAACATTATTAAAAATGGAAGTTTGAAACATGTTTATCGAAAATAGAAACATGTTGTAAGAGAGAAATTTGTTGGGTATTGGACTCCCTTCATATGTGGAAAAATGTCTAAATATGTTAGTCTATTATGTCTCATTTGTGTAAGAAGAGAGAAGTCATATTAGGGGAATATTGAGAGTAAATTTTGGTAAGACAACTTTAAAGAGATAAAAGAAAAGTTGTTTTTATGCAACTAGTCTCAATAATACAATGATTTTGATTTCCTTAACCGTTTAATCTTGTTGAAATTTGGAGGGCATGTTCACAACACCCGGTTTATATTGGTTTATATTTTCAATGTTCAAGTCGACAAAATGACCTCTGACCTGAGAGATTAAAAGCTATACAATTTTGGATATTTTTATCTTGTTCGTATTTGTAAACTAGTTTGTTTGTTGATTGAACTTGTTATTAGCATTACTTTGTGTGTTTTACATTGAGACTCCTTCCTACCTTATTTAATTATAGTGCAACTATAGTTTTATTCTAGACGATCCAGGGTATTACTCCCACATTGTGGACTAGTATTTTTTATTTTTGTTGACAATTAACCATCTCCACAAACGGATAAAGTTTACCCATGAATTATAGCAAGTTCATGTTATTTTCCAGGTACAAAGAGCAAGAGTAATTTAATTAGGAAAAAAAACTCTTTCAAAGTGAAGGACCAAAATACTCAAGTGAGGCAATATCTATATACTAATCCATTTAATTTGAAGTACAATTTGACATTAACACATTCAAATTTTAAGATAAAACATCCTTACTTGTGTGTATTAGACACAAATCCACACACACTATAAACCATTTTATTGATATCATACTAAGCTAAAAGCCAAAAGTTTTTATGGCGTTTGGTAGTGATCAAATACCCTCCAAGTTTTTTATTCTTCCTTCTCACTGCAATGGTCATACAAGGTGAGTTCTGTATACAATATTCAGCAATTCCACTTTTTGTTCTTCTCTTTCTTGTCCACTTCTTCATCAAGCACCACAAGATAGAACGTTTTCTTTGTCCCACTACTAATAAAGACACCCTTTGTTGCTTTGCCTCTTGTACTATTGCAGCTCCCTTTTCTTCTCCTTCAAGCAATACTATATTCACTAGCACCTGAAAACCCATAAAGTCCACATGTTACTATACATATGTATATGCTCAAACTTCAATGTGTAAATATACATGTTCAATTGATGAGTAAAAGTGTGATTCTCTGCAATATCAAAAACTATAATTAGAATTTGGGATCAATCTAATTCAATCTTTATAAATTTGATTAGTAAGTTATGACCGTCGATTACTTATAAACATAAATTTTAGGTTTTATCTCATCCGAAATGAGACATTTGACACACCTGTCATGCCCAAGACTAAATATTTGGAGTCTGACCCAAGTGACTCAATTGTGAATGGTCTAATGGATCATAGATAATCTTTGATACCATTTTATAATTTTACCTATAATTCAACCTCTACAAAACCAATGACCGAAAATTGTGAAACATGACCCAAGTGGAAGTGGTCCTATAGCGGGCCAACTAATTTTGAACATGCTCCAATACTATTTAGGAATTTTTGAGTTGAGCTTAGTTCAACTCCTACAAAAACATGTGAGACTAATTACCGTTCACAAACACATTCGAGATTGTTAACAAAGAGGATGTAATTTAGAATCTTGTTTGGAGCTTACCCCAGGTTTCTTCATTTCACACATACTCTTCATATCTAGAAGAAGTTGATAAGCCTTCACATTAAACTTCACATCAGACTCACCACCTAGGAATAAATCAAAAGAACAAAATCAAACTTTTTTCCCTCTTTTCACATTAGTCTAATTAACATTTCAGAAAAAAACTATACAAACAGAAATTGAAGAATCGTTTTTTCCCCTCACCTTCTCTAAGGGGTCTAGCTACATGAACAAGAACAACAGTATCTTGTTTCTGAATAGTATGTGAAAGTGCCCAATCAAGAGCTCCTTTAGCTTCAAAGCTAGAATCCACAATCACCATTACTTTATTACCACTTTCATCTCCTTTGTTATCTCTACCAGAATCTTTAACTCCATTGCTTGAAAACTCAGTTCTGTTTACAGAATTTGATCCAAAAGAAGATGATGCAGAACATGCTCTAACACGAGGTGAGACAATATTACCAATACACAAACTATGTAACTTGAAACGTGGCCTAACCATTTTTATCTTAATTCTAATTAATGTTCTTAAGCTCAAACTATAACTATCTATCTATATATATAGATAAATTTATACACATTTGGGGAACAAAATTGGTGAATGGATTTGCCAGCTTCATTGTGACACTAACAACTCACACCCTTGACTTTGATTTTATTTATTTTTTGTATTTTGATTCATTTTCAAATGTTAATTAATGATTATTTTGTATTTTTCTTAGTGTGTTTGTGGGACTAATATTGAACGTGCCAAGCATCAAGATTTTGGATGGTGGACAAGAGTTGACAATGTTGAAAATTGATATGAATTCTTTAATGGCTTCCACACGTATGTAGAAATAAATTATGAATACATATGTTACAAATTAAGAGAATGTTGAATAAATTAAAAGTTGTACTTACTAGTTCATTAGAGTAAATTATTTTTGAATATTATGAGGTATGGAGGTCACGTTCATTTGGAAATTTGGTATTTATTTTTTTGACTAAACTTTGGAAATTTGATTAAGAGATTGAAACATGGAGTCACGTAATTACATGAGTCAACTAATTCCTTAATTTTACTGAACATCCTTAGATGTTCTTGGATGTGAGAATTTTCCATGTAAGGAAATGGAAGTAACGTAACGTTAAGGGAAACAAGATGAGTGATAATTAATTTTTTTTCCGATAGTCTAATGACTAAACTCATATAGTGTGAAAAATACAAATTAATATTTCAATCTTTTCAACAATATTTTTTTGTAGCTACCAATTGAGCTACAAACAAAAATACAATAATATACTAGTTGATAGCTTGTAGTTAGTTTATTAAAAATTTAAACAAAATTATTTCTATAAATTTATACCGACATAAATACTACAATAATGAAATTTATAATGGGTGGGAGATCCACTTGACTATATCTCTTTTTATAGTTTTGTCATGTTTAATAACTCTGTAGATATTTATTTTTTTGACACAGCTCTGTAGATATTTATTTTCACAAATCTAATTCTAATAATAATAATAATAATAAAATTAAAGAGATAAAAGAAATGTAAAAGAGATAAAAAAAGACATGCATAAGTGTAAATTAGTTTTGGGGAAAATGAAAATACATATAAGTATAACAGTTAAATTTTTGAAGGGAAAATATATAAAGTAATTAGAATATCTTATGTAATTAAGCCATAATATGTATAGTGCCCGGTACCTGCAGAATGGAAGGTCATGGAAATGGGCCACTATATTAGGCATGGGCGGCCCAATTATTAGGCAAGTAGTAAATCAGGAGCAATATTGAGCCCACTATATTTTTGTTGAATAGCCCAGCTCAGTATAATCATTTATCTTCTTAACATTCCTCAAAAAAAAATTTATCTTCTTAACACACATACACTTGTGTATTGTGTAGTATGACTATAAATAACTTAAGTTTAAAATGTCTATAATTCTTAGCGAAAAATGTCAATAATTGTTCTATTCACTAGATTATCTGATAAAAAAATAAGATGCCAATAACCTATAATTAAATTGTAATCATTGATTTTTTACTAAAGAGTTGCGTGAATTTGAATGTTTGAGGCATTTAGAAGGCGTCAACTTACGGTTTAACATTGTAATCTCAAATAAGTGAGTGATGAAATTGAATTTCTCTTTTAGACATTTATAAAATAGCAATTACTTTACCTAATTAATAACAATTTGTGTTCTTGAATTTATTTTATTTTTTAAAAAAATGTTTGAGGCTGTGTTTTGATGAAATAGAAACTCATCATGATCATTTATAATTTTGTTCTTGTAAGAAGGTATTACTTGTTTGGAAACAAATATTGAAATGACTAATATAAAAAATATATATATTGAAATGGCTTGGTTGACATTTTGGTACCATGCATGTAGAAGATAAAATTATTTAGAAGCTAAGTCATTGTCAAAAAAAAGTTATTTAGAAGTCAAGCATTACTCATGCCTATCCGTTAATTTGGATTTGCATTGCTCATTTATTATTTATAAATAAATTGTAATGTCCACAATTGTAAAAAATAAAAAAAAGACAACTAATTGATTTTTTTTTACAGTAACTAATTGAACATTTTTAAACTTTTTACACCCATTATATTTATAAAAAAAAAAAAAACTTAATCATAAATAAACAGTAGTGTGTGTACATTATAGGAGTAGTACTATATAAGGAGTGTATTTAATATTTATATAAGGCCCAGCAATATTGAAATTGAGTCAGACAAGTTACATAATTACACAATTACAATGCAGGTATATAGATATTGAATCATCGATCAACCCATCATATGCCTATATTGATGATATACTTTATATATTTATAGGCTTCCTTCCTACAACCTGTATTTGTGTTTTTAATAAAGAAACGTGGTAGAGTGTATAATAATAATTGTCCTTTTTTGCTATTCATTTATAGGACGAATCATCCATGGTGGAAGAATGGTGGTGCTACCTTGATTTTGTGCTGCACTTTCTTCATTATTTTTCCCTTGTAAGGAGCCTCTGCATCAACTCAAAAATACTTACTTGGTATTAATATTATGGTATATGTTGCAAATTCAATTTAACTAATAAGGTGGAGCACTTGTAATAATTTGTTTTAATGGTAAATTTATACTAGATATATAGTACTAGAATCTAATGAGTATAAAGAGTAGTACTCGAGATCATACATCATGATGAAAAAAGAGAGAGTGGAATATAACTAGCAAAGTATAACAAGGAGAAATATCCAAAAACATAAAAGCAAAATATAAAACAAAAACATTTGATTTTTTCACATCTCTTTTTCTTATATATTTTTTTTCTAGCATGACTTTCATAGCGCTTAGTTCTTAATTGGATTTTGTCATTGCACTTGCAGCTACAGTTGAAATTCAAGTCTTAATGGTTAAGTTACACTTCGATTAGGTATGAAGAAAATGTCGAATCTATAGATGTGTTATATCTAATGTTTTAAAGTTTTTGGTAAAGATGCGGTATTAAAATTTCTTAGGATTCTAGATGTTTAGCCAATTGTCACTTATGACATTCTCCAAACTCCTCGACAAATGATATTAGAGGTCAAGTTCGATTTGATAAAAAGTAGTTGTGACCTATATAACTAATGTCTTAAAGTTTTAGGTGGAAATATGTTGCACACCACTCTTGTATAGTCTTAAAGAATTAGCGTGTTGTTGCTCCTAGCGCTCTTCTGAACTCCCTCACAAGTGATGTAAAACCACTTGTTCAACTTGATAGGGGAGTAGGAGTGGGATCCTAATGTGGATCAAGTTTAGTGATGTGGATGACATGCACACTTGAGGTGATGATTATTAGAATTTAAGTATGAGTGGTTAAGTCTCATATTGATTATAGGAATGTAGAAAATGTTAAATATATAAGAGAGATACCTCATATATATATAATACCTTAAAATTATAGATAAAAATGTGGTGCCAAGATTTTTTAGGGTCAGGGATGTTTAGCATGTTGTTGTCTCCGATACTCCACCAAACTCATCAACAAGTGGTAACAGTTCTGCTTGATGGGACGATGAGATCTTAGTTTTGGATTAACTATAAAATGTTGAAACTCATATTTGGGGGGAGATTATTCAATTTTTAGCGTGTAGTTAAATTTTATATCGATTATGAAATAATAAAATGTTGAAATTTATATACCTGATGTATTAAGATTTTGGAGACAGATATATGAAATCTGGTGATGAGACTAAACTCACACTTGAGGTGGTGAATAGTAATTATTTGAACTCAAGTGTGAATAGTTAAGCTCCGCATCGTTTATAAAACAAAAAAAATGTTAAATATATAATTGAGGTGGCTCTAAATATATTTATTATATCTTTAAATTTTTTATAAAATGTGATATCAATATCTCTTACGATTTGGTTGTTTTTGAAATACACAAAATATAGATAGAATTGAAAGACACTAACCCTGCAGTAGTTATCATGGATTCCAACTGTTGAGTTTCAATAGGAGTCACCACTATACTATTTTGCAGCTCCTCTTGAGCAAGTTCCTTCTCTTTTTCTTTAATCTGCTTTCACGTTGTCATGTACTATGAGATTATTCCAAATCCTAAATAAAAGGGAAAAAAACCAAAAAAAAAAGGCCATTACCTTCTTTGCAAGCAAGTTGTTATGTTCCTGGAGTGCCTTATCCTGCATGATATAGATGGCAAGTACTTAATTTAAAACAAAACCAAATAATTATGTATGACTAATAATTTACTATACATAATTTATTGATCAAACTTAAAAACAACGTTCACATATTACAAAAAATTGTACTTAAAAAAATATTATACCAGTAAAACATATTCTAAAGTTTACAATACACAAACTATGACATTTTCGGATGGATTATGGACAAATTAGTACATAATTTAGACGTGTTTTTCAGAAATTTTGGGCAAATATATATATTTCAGATAGATTGATGACTTTTATCGAAAAAACCCATGTCCCAAAATTTCTCTAGTGGTGCAATGTTTGTGCCTACAAACAATACTAATCAACGGATCTTCGGATTCTCTGTAGTTGCCAAACCCTACACTCCATGTGTTGACGGATCTCAACCGTTGGATAAATATTAATTAGATAGTTTGTTTTCTAACTTCACCAAATCGAGTTGATTAAAAATACAACTCAAAACACGAGTCGTCAAATCTTCATCCAATAGCCAAAACCTCGTACATCCATGGAATTGCGACTACAATGGATCCAAATTCTTGATCAATTGCTCAAAAGATCATAAAATAGTAATCAATAATGTGCCTCAAAAAATTGTTGAACTATTATCAATGGATGAATAAGAGTTCACATTTGAAGTTTTAGGTCCATATTAGAATGGTCCAAAATAACAAACAGTGTTCTCTAGACATCATGCATTATCTTACCATGCAATATGACAAGATTTATGAGAAGAAAGAGTCACCTTTTTCTGAAGTTCTGAAATAGATTCATACATGACTTGGTTCTGCACATGAACACCCAAATTAATTGACCATAACATATATTCACATCAAATTAACTATACCACCTACCAAAATATACTCTAGCATATATAGTTTTTCTTTAATTTTACCTTTCGTGATCTAATGTGTTTGAGAGAGGAATCAAGTTGTTGTTCTAAATTCTGAAGCTCTTTGAGACTTAAACCATCCAAATCCTCTCCCATATAATTCCTGAAACAAAGCCACAAGCCATGTTATTGCATATTTTATTACATATTTTATGATACAATAACACAAACTCATTTTGCTTGTAAAAATGTTAATTAGTACTACCTTTGATTTTTTTGAAGTACTTCCATCCTAGCCTTCAATTTCGCGTGTTCAAGAACCCAATTTTCCTATTATGCATGCATGCAGATATGAGATTAATCACTCACACGGGAATCCAACAAAAATGATTTTTGTTTATAAATTATAATTTCTTACAAAAGACTATAAATACACTATTTTTATTAACACATACTACTATTAGAAATTAATGAAATTGTCCCTAAGGCGTACTTAAGTGGTTGAGTTCAAACATGTGAAAGAATTTGAGAAAGAGATTCAAAATTCAAACTATAATAGCTGACATAGCACATTAAGATCAAAATTACAAAGGGACAAAAACATAATGAACAAAAAACTTTTCTACATAAGTACTTTCTACTTCTACATTTTAAAAAAATTATGTACTAGCTAGATATTATTAAATATTTTAAGATGAAAGGTACATTAAAGGGTAATAGTAAGAGTTTAAAGAAAGGACATAATGAATATCTTCAATTGACATATCAATGAAGAAAACTTAATTACAAAATTAAAGTGAACTGATCAATTAGGGTTCATTAAGAAGAGAGATGAAGGCATACATTTGGTGACTGATCATTTGTAACAAGCTGCCTCTCCGTATAAGAATATCTCTCATATCGTTCGAGAATCCTTTCCATACTGTTAACAGCACAAAATAACAGTGAGCAAAGATCATAGAAAAGCAGTTTAATTATATATATTAGCTCTTTGATTATAGAAATAACTCATATATAAGCACTTAAATTGTTTACACAAATATTCAGCTTTTGCATCCTTCCAGTCATAGGACTACAAAAGAAGATGGTAAGGTACTGAGTGCTGACAGTGAGAGGAAAGTTATCAACTTTCCCTTAATTAAGCATGGCACACGTACAAAAACAATTCAGCATAATAATTCATCCTCTAACTAGAGTAAATTAATGTCTCAATGGATTTAGGGCTGTGATAAACAAGTGAGAAGAAAAATAATACAAAATTTAAATATGATTATTGATTTGAGCAATAATTAACATCTAACTAGCAAGCTAGCTAGTAGTATATAGTAGCATAAATATATGATAGCATGTATTTGAGCCCTTTGAATCCTTGCCACAACAGTTTCTGTTATAATGTTTTTGACTAAAGTTTCTGTTATAATGTTGATGATTAGTTACCTCAACTGACAACTTTCCTCAGTCTAAGACTATATCATGTTAGTACTCTATCTCCCCACTAACATATTTGTCGATTAAAAATTTGGACTAAATATATTAATTTTTGTTTACTCGCTCAGAAGAAGTATTATACTATAATTATTTTAACAAATTTAACAAGGAAAACAAATTATGCGCTATTGCTATTGCATATTTGCATGTGACATATAACTAACTATATATGTTTTGTTTTGCAAGAAGAGATCTAGCTAGCTAGCTAGCTATTTTAGTACTTATTTTCTTAGACATAAGAAGAAGAAGAATGAATCTAGTGGACAATTGAGCATTACACATTCACATCAACCACGTCACCTACTAGCCAGCAACTTTATACTACAAAATCAACACAAACAGTACTGTTTATAAATATGCAATCAAGAAAAAGAAAAAAAAACATTATAATAATACTCTAATGCATATACTATATATTATTATATTAATATATCCAAGTAGGACAAAAATTGAAGGGGAACAACGTACGATGAATGAAAAAAAAAAAGGATAAAAATTGACACCAAAAATATAAAATATATAGATCAAAAGAAGCATATATAGCAGACACTAGACAGAACAATTGAGTAAGATCTAGTACTACCATTCTATAAATAAATTAAGAAAAACCTTGAAAGTTTGAATTTACATATATATTCAATCGAGGAAAGAAAGAAATGATTACTAAGTTGAAATATAAAAATAAAATAAAAACGTACCATGGATCACTAGAGTAATCATAAAGCTTTCCTTTAGTAGAGAAAACTATGAGAGCAACTTCAGCATCACAAAGAACAGAGATCTCATGTGCTTTCTTCAACAAACCAGACCTTCTCTTTGAAAAAGTGACTTGTCTATTGATCTTGTTCTCAATTCTCTTCAATTGCACTCTTCCTCTCCCCATTTTTTCGATCACTCAAACCAACAACAACATGAAAATGAAAATGAAATAGATATATAATAATTTGGAGAGATATATAGTAGGTAACTTAGTAAGTATATATAATAAATGCTTTTTATTATTTTTTTGCTTTTTTTTTTGAATTATTATTTGTTGTTTATGTTTATGATGATATGAATGAATGATGATTTTGAAAATGAAGGGCTTTAAGCACATACACCGCAGCTCCTTGGTTGTTTTTTCGTTTTATATAAAAAAGGAAAATATCAAGTGGTGACTATTATAAATTATTCGAGACGAAAAAGTGCATAAAAAGACAATTTATGTGAAACCACTGATAGGATCACGATGGTGGTTTTGGTGAATTATTAGTGGTTTTTGGACATACGTTGTCTAGTTACCATTGGCTAAAAACCTTGTCCTTTCTGTTTTGGACCCCACACTTTGGGTGACCCACTCGTCCAAATGTCAAATTCTAATTAGATTCTTTTTTATTGTTATTTATTTACTGTCAAGGAAAACACATTCTTGCACACAAAAAATGGAAAACACATTTGGAAATTTTGTTAATCGCCCGTGAATGATTAAATAATTTTTTTTGTCATTCATCATTTCTTGCTTAATGATTAGAAGGAGATTGTGAAAATTTGAGATGGTGTAGGATGAATAGGGTGTGGTTGGTTCGAGTAGTGTGTTGTAAAAAAGACGGATGATAGGTTGGATATTTTCATTTGAATCGATTTATGGTTGGGTGAGCTTTCTTTGTGTGTGAGGTTTGTTAGTCGAGATGGCTTGTTTAGGGTGGGAGGTTAGGGGGAGGCGTTGGTGTGGCAAAGACAGTTGTGGACGTGTGAGGATGTGATGTTGGGGAAGTGTTAGACTTTACTTTATAATTTTATTTTGCATGGTCAGTTTTCATATTTTGGGCAGTGGTTGCCTCATCTTGAAAAAGAGTACTTGGTTTGTGGTACATATCAACTTTTAATTTTGTAGGACTCGGTTACTGGTTGCAGATGAAGATTTTATCTCGCACACCTTGAAGGTTTTCTATATTTGCATGCAGGCTCATGTGAGACAGGTTGCCAACGAAAGCTAACTTGGTAACCTTAGGTATTTTCTAATCAGAAGCTCATTTTTACGTGTCTAGGTAAAGGAGTCGAATCAGCTCAACGCTTTTATTCTTCTCATGTGGTACTTTTTGCTCTCTCTGTTCGTCAGTTCGGGATTGGATTGGTTTTTCGTCAGTTGACTCTTAAAATCCATCTGACCACTTTATTCTGTTCACTTATTCCGTAGGTGGTCGTCGAGCACGGCGGTCCTTTTTGCAATTTATATTGCTCGTTTGTGTTTGGGTTGTGTGGAATATGAAAGAAATCATTGCTTGTTCAGAAACTCGGAAAAAAATTTATTACATTTGTTGACAAGGTCAAACTTTACTCCTTCTTGTGGTTGAAGACGACAAACTCAAATCTAGTTGCAAACTACTATAATTGGTGATTGAGTTCATTGTTTTGTTTGGGTATCTGTTTGATACTTTTGAAAATTTCGTAGCCTTTTTCGACACACTTTGTGTTGAAGAGATACTATGTTATATATATATATATATATATATATATAACTTTTAAAAGTGATTTAATCATTCGATCAAATAAAGATTCTTGTTTGGTGGTGGTTTAAGATGAAGTTCAAACAGTTTAATTTCGATTTGAGTTCGTGGTTCTCTAATTTGCTGGCTTGTTTAGGGTTGCAGGATTTTTAGGCTGTATCGTGGTGGTTTTTATAATTTGTGGGATTTTATTTTTGTCCCAAATTAAATAGTGCGCATGCGTTCATCTTTTATTGTAATTTGTTATTTTTTTTCGTTTTCTCTAATTTGTGCACACGTTGTGTCAATCTTAATTAGAGAATAATTTAATATACATACTTTATTTGACAGCTTCAAAAAAAAGTGAATAAGTGAACGTATCATGATTGAAACTTCAATTCCTATACATTATATACAATATCAATATCTCTACCAATCGAATTAAACTCGTAAGAACATCATAAAAAAAATTATATAAGGTATGCATAATAAGATATTCCATCATCATTAATATGAGATATTTAATTTTTCACTATCAAAAGCAAAATGTGCATGAGTTATATAAGTATGCATTGTGTTGTAAGGACCATTTATTTGTATTTGTAGTGTGTTAGTTTGAATCTTAATATAGATACACTTGAAGATGCTTTAAACCAAATAATAGAGTAGTTTCTTGCAATCAAAAAAGATATTTATTTAACTAAATTATTGGGCTCAAGTGGTTAATGAACTTCACTAAAGGACGAATTTCGAGAGAACTCGAGTTTGATTTCTGAATGGAACAATTTATTGACCAGACATTACTTACCTTGCGGAGAGGGCGAAAACCAAAAAAAAAGAAGATATTTTTTGACAATCAAAAAATATATTTATTTATTTCAATCTAACATTAAGAACCCAATAATAAATTGGTTAGATTGGTAGGGACATATTCCCGTGAGTTTAGTTCAGTTGGTAGAGATATTATACATAAAATATAAAGATCGAGATTTAAATTCTGATACAACCACTTATTCACTTCTAAAGGGAAAAATTCTAGTCACTAAATTATATGACAAAAAAAATGTAGTCAAATGATAAAAAAAAACATTAATAGGCGGTTAGGAATCCAATCTTTAGAGAAAATAATTCACTTTATTTGTCAAATATATTCATCAACAAAATTAATAAATGACTTTTTCCACCAAAAACAGAAAATTAAAATAAATACAAGAATGGCATTTATTGGGCAGGCCCCCTACGCTACCTGCGAGCCCCATCTACATCCCCATCAACACTCTCCATCAAAACATATTGAATCTTGTACATTAACTTACAAGCAGGTCGGCTAACACATCAAGTTAATTAACAACAATGGGACACTTTGATACTATTCATCGTATTTTGTGAATAATCCTCTCTTTGGTATTTTTATAAGAGATATTTTAATTTTATAGATTAATTGAATAATTAATATATCTAATATATAATATAAATTAAATACATTAATTATTTAATGAATTTAAAAAGAAAATATGTCTTTTATAAAATAGATCGGAGGAAATACTATTTTTATTAAGAGTATATTGTAACGTCACAATTGAGTTGTGTTATTAATTAATTTTACTATTTCATTCACCACAAAAATATTTTTCTTATGTTCCTAAATATAAGTAAAAATGAGTCAATAATAATTTATTTATCTAATCTAAAATTTGCATCATACATCAATTTTTACTTTTAAATTGAGACAGAGAGTATGGTGTTGACTGTTGACCACTTTTTCAAAAAAAATGACAGTAGTGAAATAAGTGATTAATAACTTGCATTATTATTTGTTAATTAAGTAGTCATATATATTTTTTTATTCACTTTAACCCTCTAATTTATTGGGGAAAAGAGCCCTCTGATTCCGACTTACTTCCTCTTGTTTCTTTTATCTTTTAATCTAAATAAATAGTTTTTACATAGATTGACTTTTGTTTTTCGTGTTTTTTTATTGTGATTTTTTCATCTAAGTATAATGTTATTTTTTTGGACGTTTTGGTGCGAAATTGTTTGATTTATCGTTCTATTGCAGTGTATATAAGGTTCAAATTTATTCAACAAATCAGTTAGTTACAAATTCAATCAAAGACCTCTTATATTGGGAGCAACTTTGAACCCTATACATTTTTTTTTTTTAATTTTGTGATTTGATAGTACATCATTCAATTTTTCTACAAATTTATGGATGGTATATCCAAACTGTCATAATCAATGTGACTTTTTTATAAATATAATTAAATATTAAAAATGAAAAAAAAAAAAAAACTAATGCATGTGAAACCAAATGTAATCACTAGTTAGAATTTCAAAATTTTCGATGTCTTTAATATTAATAGTAAAAAATTTCATGTTGGCTATAAGAGTTTGATATCACGTCAAAAAATTAGAAGAGATCGAACTACCAAACAAAAAAGAGAAAAAATATAAAGAATTAAAATTGCTAAAAAAATGTGCAGGGTAAAAGTACAATTAAATGTTTATCTCTCCCACTAGATTGGAATGAAGAAACATACAGTACCATACAGGCTATAAAGTGGCAGGCCCTTGGCTATAAATATACAAAAATATTGGCTCATACATAGCAGAACATGAGAAATGAAGCTATTACTATAACTTATAGCAAAAAAGTAAAGATACGATTTAGAATATGTTGCACCATTTTGTTGACTTGGAGTTTTCACCATCTATGCTTAGCACAATGACCAACATTTCAAAAAGAAAATAAATAAGGAAAGTAAAACCGTGCTTTTGACACAATTGTGTGATGGAAACTTATTCAGAAATGAGACCCCGCAAGGAAAAGGGACAGTTCTTACTGTCTTATGAGCACTGAAGTTTGTTTGGCCAAATTGGGATAGAAGAGATAAATGAAAATGTGAAGGTGCATGTACCTTGTGAACACAATCTGAAAAAGGAATTGCTGTATATGTGAAACTAATATCTTTTATTTAAAATAGAAAAAGTTCTTTTTCAAAAAAAAAGAAATTTAAAAGAATCATTGTGGGCTTTGTTTAGATGATAATAATAATACGTTGGAATCGGATTCGAACTCTATTGCATCTATTTAAAATTTTAATTATTAGAGTATTTTTGAAAATTAAGTCTTTATCATTAAGTTAGCTTATATATGACATGACACACTAGAAAAAAAAATGCTAAGCTATATAACATTTGTATTATTGGGTTTTAGTGTAAGTGGTTATTCGTTAATAAAAAGAAGTGTAAATGATTATGTCTCACATCAGCTATAAATGAAGGAAAAAAATATGGATTTATAGTCCCATGAACTTAGCTCAATTGGTTAGACATTGCATTATATATGTAGGGGGCGGGGGTTCGAACCCCGGTCATCCCACTTCTCCACTTTAAAAGTGGAATTCCTAGCCGCTAGACTACTTGATCAAAAAAAAAAGTATGGATTTATAAAAGAAGAGACACATTAAATCTAATGTCTTAAGGTTTTGGGTGAAAATGTGACGTCTTCATCTCTTTTGACCTTGTAGCATTGGTTTGTTATTTCTCGGCGCTCCTCCGAACTCCCCAACAAGTGGTATTATAGTCATGGTTAAATCTTACATCAACTATGAATATAAATAATCTTGAATATACAAGATAAGTGACCCATTAACTTAATATCTTAAAATTTTAAATAGAGATGTGGCGTCTTTCTCTCTGATAATCCTGCTAAATCATAGACACGTAGCACACATTGAGACAAGTATTATCCATGTTAGCACATTGGATATATAAGCATATGAATTGATTCTTTCCTAGTCTTGTATGTGTAAGCCACAACTGATGGAAAAAAAGTAAAGTATATGTAAGCCCCAAAAGGATGAGATATATATTTATCCATCTTTTGGATTGTTTGTGTTGTGATCTACTCCTTCCGTACTTAAATAACTGTTGTTTGAGATATGTGTGCATTATTGATATAATTTATTTTGACCATATATTTATATCAATATATAATAGCAAATATTATGATATAAGATGTTATTTAATTTGTCTCGATGAATATATTTCAAATTAATATGTCTTTTTTAGATTTTTTTTTATAATGCATGATTAAAGATATTAATCGTCAAATATGTGTAGTGGTCAATTGTTGTGACAGTTAAAAAGGAACGAGGGAGTATCAAATTAATTATGAATTAAGTTGAAGTTAAACAATACATAAGTGAGAAAACTTATTAACATAATGTCTTAAAATTTTAGGTGAAAAAGTAGCATCAAAGTCACTTGTGTGTGATTGCTTGTGTTGATCTCATCCAATGAGGCTCCCCCTTAATAGCATAACAGTGATATCAGAATCCGGTTGAAGAACAATGAGTAAATTGATGGAAAGTCTCACATTTAATCTATTGTATACTTCATCTGTACCAAAATATAAGTCGTTTTGACCAAATTACACAAATTAAGAAATGCAATGATTGTTGTATGGAAAAGAGAAATTATGAGTTAGTTTACAAAATTGTCCTTCATTAATGGTATGGAAAAGATAAATTGAAGAAGTAAAATAAGAGAGAGTAATAAATAGTTAAGGATATAACAAGAAAAGTAGCATTAAATGCTTCATTAGTAATGTAAAACGACTTATATTTTGGTACAAATCTTTTTTTCAAAACGACTTATATTTTGGTACAAATCTTTTTTTCAAAACGACTTATATTTTGGTACGGAGGAAGTAATTGATCTTAATCCAATATATTAATCCAATTCAATGAAACTTTCTTTCAATAACTCGGAGCAATAATCCTTAGTTTAACTACTTAAGTAATTAATCTTGGTAATATAATTCTTGTTGCCACTCAAATTCAATGCCTCTTGCCTCATTCTAATTTCTCTTGATTTCACATTGAAACTTTAGATTCCACAAAATTTGATTTTTTTTTTTATATATAAAATTTGAAGTTTTTTTTATTATCATGTATGTAATTTAGTGACTAAATTCACACATTTTGATCGGCTTCCATAAAAAATGTGTAGAAATGAAAAACTCAAAATTAAATTTTGATCTCTTTAATAGTATTACTGATAACTACTAACTAAACTACACTAACTAGACGAATAACAATGTCTTTTAAATAAAGTTTCTTGGACATAAAGTAGTACTATAATTAAATTCTATAAACAACATGGAATCAATTTTTTGTCTAATGATACGTAAAATTCAATGAAAGAATAATGAGAGGGGGTAGTTAATCTTCCATTTGGCAACATTCAATGGTGAGTCCCATCTTAGTGTTGGAGAATATCTCTACTTTCCACAATTTAGTGAACTACAAATATCCATTGAAGGATGAATATAACATATTATTTTTTTACTTTTTATCTTCTTAAAGATTCTTAGCTAGTACTCCTAAGTTTGTGCATAAAAGACAAACCCAAAAAAAGGCCCAGCCCAGCCCAGCATATATATGTCACACCAGACAAAGGTGTATTCCCTATCATCATTGGGCCAAAAATCAAGTATGTGCCCAAAAGTCCCTTTAATTTGTCTCTTTTTATTAAAAAGAAGAAATAATATATTACACATATTTATTCCTTTGACTAGAAAGTTAATTTGGATAAAGTAGGTAGATAAAATGGAAAAAGGTGAATATATATTGAACTTGAACCTTATATTATATTAGCATATGCTTATCTTTTGTGTAAAAGCTCACATATTTTAAATTGATCAATATACGAATATGCAACGTTGTTGGTTCACAAATTTTTATGACAATACTACTCGCCATTCTTATTTATGTAAACATTGATAAATAATAATGCATGACTAACAAAACAAAAACAAAGGAATATTTTTGTTCATGTAAACGTTGCTAAATAATATGTAAGACATTGTCATTTCTTTTTAATCTTTATGTTTGAAAATTCAATGCCATCAAAGCGTCCACGTCACGGAGGCGAATCCATTCTTATTCATACTTAAGGATGAAGCTCCAACATTTACATTATCATCAGAATCTATCGGATTGTATCTGCATAGGAAGATCAGTCACGGTTATACGGTAATGAAAATATCGTGTAAATACCATGATCATCCAAAAAAATCATAACAAAATTTAATATGATGTGTTGTTGTACGTTGTAAATTAATTTTACGCTACATATACATAACATGAAGTAATTACTTATTTGATGTCGGTGTAAAATTAGTTCAAATTTTCTCAAACATTGTGACTTTACCCAATTTGCAAGTTGGAATTGACTCCCATAGGATGGAAAAGTCCCTCTGATTGAGGAGGAAAGCGTGTGTAAACAGCTTCCAAAGCCAGAATTTGTGAGTTATGATCAGTTTCTTCAAGCTGTTGCAACACAAAATTTTCATTATTAGTAGAAGCAATTAATTAAACAGCCTAGCCTAGTTAAGCACGTATAGCTTAATTTGTTCTATTTTTTAGAATTTTTTTACTTTTTTTTTATATACAATTATATATACAAAGTTAGCAGAACCAGCTCAAGCCCTCACTTTAGAGACCTCAATTAAAAAATAATCTTACAAGAAACAAACTTCTGGCCTCAAAATATTGTTGTTAATTAATGTGCATAAATATGTTAGTTGGTACTTTCAATTAAAATTTAAAGATCTGCAATTAGTACAACATGTACCTTACTACTTTCAATTAAAATTTAAAGATCTGCAATTTCTCTTGGAAATAATTGTTACCTTACTTCTTAAAACATTATTTGTTTCAACTAGCTCTGTTTCCTGCATTGATTCAGTATAACAAAATATCACTGTAGATAAAACCAAAAGGCTGCAATCATTAAAAAAGAAGAAAAAAAAATCATTGTCTAAAATTTAGACAACAACTTTTTTTGAACGGCAAAATATTACTCCCTCCGTCCCAAAATTATTGTCCTTTTAGAGTTATGCACGTGGATTAAGAAACAATAAAGATTGATAAGTTAAATCTATTTTACCCTTACTTTATTAAGAAAGAGAAAATATATTTAATTAATACTTTAACTTTTGTAAGGGTAGAATTGATAAACTAACATTAACTTTACATTGGTTTGCGAAAAGGACAATAGTTTTGGGACAAAACTAAAATGCTAAAAGGACAATAGTTTTGAGACGGAGGGAGTATTATTAATAACCAGATTTCTACACAAGACGAATAGAGACAAGTAAAAGCATAACTACAAGACAAAGGCGAGTAACAAATTTTCCGCCGTGGTCAAGATAGTTGTCAACGAATCTTTCAGTTCTTGCACGTGTAAAATAGAAATAAACACATACCCGAATGTGAAGATCGGCGAGTTGATCAAGCATGAATTGAGTCTGGAAAATTGAAAAATTCTAATACGTTAGGATCTATCCAAAAAATGAAATTAAAATTAAAAATAAAAAGAAGACTTAAATAGCATTTGTAATCAAATTGTAAAGTATAAGAGGATTTAGACATTAATTCAAAATTAAACTTATAATTGAAATTTGAAGTTAATTAAGCATTGTGCGTTGTGTATATACCTTTTTTGATCTTATATTCTTAAGTGTTGCCTCCAATTGATTTTCAAGCTGCTCGAGCTCAGTTGTATTCATTTGTGCAATATCTTCTCCAAGAAGGTTCCTACAACATAATGTATAGAAACATTAATTCACTCAAATTATTTGTCAAACTCAAGTGCAATTTTCATTGAGTTGAGTTAATTACCTTTGGGAACGTTGTAAGATTTCTACATTGGCTTTTAAGCTCACATAATCCTGGTAACTCTGCCATTGATGTATTTGTTATCACATCATTTAGTAATATTGAGAGATGATTAGTTAGAAATTGGATTACAACAGTTAATTTTAGTGGCTGTCCGATCATTTTAATCGGATAGTAAATAAATGATTTACTATTTATTTTATAATTTTTAAAATGACGAACAGAAATAATATGAACTGTTCAATTTTGACTAGGAAATGCTTTACTACAAGAATTTGATTTTTTTATTTTTGTGACAAGTACAAGAATTTGGTTAATAAGATTTATTAAAAACTTTATCAAAATAATTTTTTTTTTAAAGAAATTAAATTGGCCTACTTAAATTAATACTGGAGATAATCGAATTCAAGACCTAGTAGAAACATATACTACCATACCAACCCAAATGGGTTTATCAAGATAATTATTAACGAGTAACAAAAAAATATCTATAAAAAAAATATGTATTCCAGTTCACTGTAATATTTACCTGAGTGTCATTGGCTGATGTGTGGGTCTCCAGTTCACTGTAACTGTACTTGTGGTATTTCTCCAATGTTTTCATCATGCTATCATATACAATTAAAAAACTCTATGAGATTAATGATATTGATTTATAAATGAAAGAGGTTGGTTGGAAATTGGAAATTAAAGTGTCATATGATCTACCTATACTAGCTAGAATACTTGAAAATTGCTATGGTAAATTAACTTATTTTTAGAAAATCGCGATGATTTACTATGATTTTAAAAATTTTATTATGATTAGAGTCGGTTATATGGGTGTGCTGTGTGCAATAAAATAGAGATTAAAATTTTGATGACCTAAGTTTTTTATTTTATATTTTATTTGGTAAAAGTATAATATTTTAAAATAATTTTTAAGGACCCATCAGTACTTTTTTTATTAAAATAATCAATTTTTAAAATTAGAACAAGTAGAATTTTTATTTTTATTTTACAATAGAACTAGTAGAATTTAAAAATGTTTAAATGACTATCATTGTACTAATTGGTGATTTATGAAGTTAGTTGGTTGACACAGACATAGTAGTGTTTGTTGAATAATCTGGTCCAATCAGATTTCATGAATAAGTTATTAACTAATGGTTATTTCAACTTCAATAAAAGACAAAAACAAATGGTTTCCATAACAAACTAATAATTGTATCTGCAGACAAGGCAGATAGAAAGGAGCAATTGATGTTTTATTTTTGGGTATCCGTCATGGATCATATATGCTATTCCCCAACGGTTTTAAGGATGATTTGCAGGCATTTAGAAACTTGAGATACCATCTCTCTCTATCTGAACCATCCTTAAATTGCAATGCAAATATTTCAATCCACGTACACTAATACGACACACAAATTAACACATTGATACAGGTAAAAGTTTGAGAAAATAGTATAATATAATTATAAATATTGTATCGGAAAATAACGCATGTCTAACACCGATTAGAGCACATCTAATTTAAGAAGTGTCGATGTTTTATAGTTTCAAATTTGAAATATTTGTGTTTGATATATAAAATCTGTCACATTTGATTAGGATTTCTTAATTAACTACTTTGTACTGTTTCAAAAAAAAAATTAACTACTTTTATTTTGAGTTAAGATTAAGTACAAATTTTTTTTTAACAACAAATATATTATTAATAAAAACCATATTTTCCTACAAGACGAATAGGTTTCGCTTATCAAACATCCCATCTCTGAAACCAAAATCACAACAATAAGCAAATTCTGGTTTAGTTAATGCCCTAAAATTCTTAATCACAAGTTACATGTAAGTAGTGGTGGAGCCAGAAAATTTATAAAACTTGGATAAATCTCAAATTTAAATGAAAATCTCTGTTTTGCAATAAAAATTTCTAATTTTGATTTTTTTTTTCAATTTTATCTTAAATTAATCCTTAAGAATCTCAGTTTTACTCTAAACTAACCTTAAAACACCAAAATTTTTGTTTTGCAATGAAAAATCTCAGTTTTAAACAAACAAAATCTATTTTTGTCCTTAACTAATCCCTATAAATATTAGTTTTATCCTAAATTAACCCTTAAAATACGAAGAAAAAAAAAAATTGGCCAAGCCCGGGCATACCGGACTGTATATCCGCCCTGCATGTAGGCCAAAATTCTAAATATTAAAAACAAATTAAATTACAAATATATAATTATTTTTATTACTTATTTTCTTTGATTCAATGTTATTACTTATTAGGTCTTAATTTAAGTGGTCATATCTACCATGCACTAACAAATAATGTACGGTGCATCACTTGTGCATCAACATATATAATCTAATTTAAACAAAAAAAATTATCAGAAAAATAAGAAGATATGATATATTTTTTAAGATTTTTCTAATCTATATCCCCCGATGACTTTTACATACACTCGTTTACATTCTAAAAATATGATGTTGCCCTAGTGCCTAGTTAATAAGGACATGTTTTGAAATAAGTAGCAAAGCTTTTTCAAAACAAAAACTTAAAAGAGAAAACTTTAATACTTCTTCAGATTTTCACATGATCAAAGTAGAAAATATATTTGGAGAAGCTTGCATATGTATATGGTGCTGAAAACTAATGTTTAAGCAGAACTATATTATATCAGTACTTTATTAATCAATCAACAAATAGGTTCTTTAATTAATAAAATCCCTTTATTTATGAAAAAGTAAAATCGTGATCAATGGCGGAGTCAGAAAATTTATAAAGCCCGGACAAAATATGAAATTTAAATAAAAATTATAATTTTGCCCTAAATTAATCCTTAAGAATTTCAATTTTACTCTAAACTAACTCTTAAAACACGCTAAATGTTTTGTTTTGCAATGAAAAATCTCAATTTTAAACAAAATAATTTCAATTTTTGCCATAAACTAGTCTCTAAAAATATTGGTTTTACCCTAAATTAACTCTTAAAATACCAAAAAATTCCGATCAAACCCGAACTACAACCCTAGCAGCCTTAGCCTTATAGTGGATTCGTCCATAATCGTGATAGTTGTTACCTTGAGAAGAATAAGCACTAAAACACAGATCTTGCCAAAAAACCAAAAAGAAAACACTTGTGCACAAATAAATCTATGTATATCAACTAAATGCTTCAATCGGGAGTATCCGACAGTTTGAACAATATTTGATCAAACTTTATCTATATTACTGACTAGCAGGTTGAACTTGTTAGAAATAATATAAAATCATTTATGTGGTCTTTCCTAACAGCTTAAGCTTTTGGGATAATCGGTCATTTGACAGAACTTTAAATTATCAGAATTCTCTTCCTTCAAAACCGGAGTGTTAAGATAAAAAAAAATATTACCTATATATATAAATTTGCTATTTCATAAAAAATAAATTATATGATGAAATTAAAGTTACCAGGAGCTGCTGAATTCATAGAGTTTGCCACGGTTTGAGAAGATGATAAGAGCAACTTCAGCATCACAAAGGACTGAAAGCTCATAAGCTTTCTTAAGTACACCATTTCTTCTCTTTGCAAAAGTGACTTGTCTATTAATTTTGTTCTCTATTCTCTTTAATTCAACTCTCCCTCTTCCCATTTTTGTTTTGTTCTCTCTCTTGCAGGAAAGAATATGGAACTCCCTTTCCAATATTGGTTAAGAGATGAGAAGGCTTTCTTAAATGATCTCTTTGTTTAGGGTATACCAATAGGCAATAGTGCAAATAGTATAGAATTGTGTACTTTGTGTGTAGTCAAAAATAGTATGCTTAATCAGCCTAATAAATAATATAAGGAAATTAGTAGTTACGTACTATTTTTTTCCTCTACAAATAATATCTACGTAGTTAGACTTACAAAAGTTTAAATGTGAAAATTCATTTGTCAAAAAAAAAGTGAAAATTCAGAATTTAAATTTCTAGTCTTTCAAAATATTTTTAATGGCTACTAACTAAGTCATATTTAACTACAGAATAAATTAGTTGTTATTTATTTGTATATGTTGTCTTATATATAGGACAAATTTGGATGTGGAATAGTTGAGTTTTATTGAAAAACAATATAAATTTGTAAATATTTTAAAATAAAAGTTTGAAGAGAACTAAGGATAGAATTAGAAAAACTATTAATTATTTTATATATATGTTAGGGTTTTGTTATAACACACCCATGAAGGTGTGCATTAACATCATTCACCTTGTTTAATTCAACACTAAAAAAATTTCTCTCTCTTCAATTTGGAATTTTTTATTACTCCATCCGTCCCATTATATAAGCACCCTTGACTAATATCACGTTTATTAAGAAATGTTAGTAATGTCATTATTGTGTCTTATTTGTGTGTAAATTTTACTAAATTGTCCTTTGTTTGTATGTGTAAAAATTTGACTTTTTGTATTCCAATGCAAGTTAGTAGTAATAATTAGGGGTATGTGTAGAAAAAAAAGTAATAAATGCACCAAGTAATTTGCAAAGGGACTTATATTTTGAGACTAGACTTTTTCTGAAAGGGTGCTTATAATTTGGGACGGATGGAGTATTTTATAAAGAGGGTGAATGTTGATAATGCACATCATGGGTGTGCTTGTTATTTTATAAAAATAATAAAAAATTCTAAATTGAAGAGAGAAAAAAAAATTTAGCGTAGAATTAAACAAGGTGAATGATGTTAATGCACACCTTCATGGGTGTGTTATAGCAAAACCCTATATGTTAACGCTCAAGAAAAGGGGACAATGATAATTTGAAGTTTGGTTGAAATATAAGTGAATTCTGACAAAATATTATTTTATCTAAAAATTGAAGTCAGAATATTTTCTGTTAAATTCAATACCTTCTTATTACTTCAACCCTCTTCCAGCCACCAAACAGTAAGTACCAAATTATTTCAATATCATCTTTTCAAAAATCTATAATATCATCTTGAACACTATTTCAATAATTGTTTTTTTTGAAAAGTTTCAATAAATAAATAACTTTTAAAGAATAATTTAAATTTGATCGCATATAAAATAGGAAAAATGACAATATGTAATATCTAAACCATAGAAGCTTTCATTTTATGATTAAAAAAAAGTTGAAATTACGGTAGATTCTAATGTGGTATGTGGAGTAGTGTTTAATATAGTTAGAACGTACGTATAGCCGTAAAGGTTAAATGGTCAGCAACTCATCATCATTTTTACTATTGAGATAATGACTTAATTAATTGATATCAATTTGATTAAAACAACATAAAATAAAAATAAAACTCGAATTAAACTGACATCAATCATGTCACTAGTAGCCATAAAAAAAAGTCATGACTTCTACTTCTTAAGAATATTGTCAACGTTGGTAAAAAAAATATTGTCAACTCATTATAAATTAGTAAAAAAAAATAAAGTCATCTTTGTTTATAATAAAAAATTTCTTTAGAAGTCATCTTTCTTAAGTAAGAAAAAAAGTTCTTGAACAAAAAAATATAAATAGAAAAAAGTTTTGTTTACATGTGCCCTAATCTAATGAGCTTAAAATGGAAGTTTTATATGAAAAAAAACAAAATTTTGACTTTTATAAAAGTTAAATATACTCCCTTCACCTTCGGTTACTATTATAAATAAATTTGACTTTTTTGTACACTTAACAATAGATGTATCTAATTTATATTAAGGTTAAATACATCAATATATATAATCAAATATAAAAAAAAAAAATCAAATTTGTTTATAATAGTGACAGATGAAGAACAACTTTAAGACTAATTTTTTATATTAAATATATTATGTACCTTAAAAGTACATGTTAACTTTTTTCATAGAAAAAATTTGTAGCCGAGTAGGAGCCAAAAATATGTAGGTCTCTAGCTAGCTTCCCACAATGGAAAAAATGGATTTTGAAATAATGAATTTTGTAAAAGTATTTTATAGGTTAAGAGTGAATTAAATGTAGAGTGATTACTATATAGTGAGTTGAAAAATAAATTACACTATAAAAACCACGTTTAAATTCAAAAGTGAATAAGATTTTATTTTATTTTAATGTTCGATGTGTGTGTTGCGTATGGTAGTGGAGCTTAAATCTCAACATATTAACAAAAACAATTCTCAAAAGATTGTGCATGCATGAGCCCCACAAGGTTTTACCCTCCTTCGTCCTTGATGGTAGACTAACAAGTATAATGTCAAACGATAAAAACAAAAAAGATTTTTGTTAATGTGTGTCCTAATTAAGGACACATGTTAAAGAAATTAAAAATAAAAATTTTTTATTGAAAAAAATACAATGATTTGATCATTAAAAAATTAAATGTACAGTTTTTTTAAAAAAATATTTTTATTAAATTTATTAATATGTATCTTTAGCACACATGTTAATATTTGCCAAACAAAAATGAATTTACAATTATGTATATTTAAAATCAACACACAGGTCCGTGCATCACAATTTACACATTTTCAAATGTGATTTATAAATTTATAATTGTGCTTCAAAAAGAAGATTGATAAGATTACACAATTAACTCAACCCAAGAGATGTAATGTAACCCATTTATATGTATACACGTAAAAAGTAAGGACCACATCCTAATGTAACTGGTACTTATTTGGAATAGACCCTTCATAGGTGGGGGTCCCCTACCACCAATAACAATGCATAATCTCCCATAAGAAAAACAATGAATTATACGTTTCATCAGTTTGAGTCGTACATATATGATAGAGATATATGAATACGCGGGTTCACTTCATACTTCATTGTCCTTAGTCCTTACGGATTGGGTCGGCCACATGAATAATGATGTGGGATGAGCTCCAATAATTTATGATCATGTAGTAATTTTCATATTCTCCCTCCGTTTCAAAATGAGTGTCGCTTTAGCTCAAAAAATTTGTTTCAAAATGAATGTCGCTTTTCAATTTCCAATGCAACTTTTTCCATTTATATCATCTATTTACTACTTTATACACTATTTCCAAGAAAATGAAGGAAAAAGTATACTTAATTTAGCAAATGTACTATTACTTTTAACATAATGATTGCATTCCTTAATATATGTGAAAACACCAAAAGCGACACTCATTTTGAAACGGAGGGAGTAATATGCTGTTAATTAATTAAAAAGAAAGAAGTTGAAATAAATCGATCATTCTTCCAACTCAATACTCAGAGCCCGGCCTCAACAATTTGAAGATCCCAATAATGGTCGAGTCAAAAACATTTTAAAGTCTTAAAATTTTGCCGAGATTTAGAGACCATGTACCGTCGCTCACCCTTGAGGGCCGGCTCTGTCAATATTACTAGTACGTAGTTTTTATATGGCATGGAAAATGGAAGCAATTAACACCACCACGTGCACAATTCTTTTCGAAAGACAATTATCATCAAGTTGCAATCCATCCCTGTGCAACACTTTTGCTTCTAAATTATTTGATATTGAAAAAATTTAAGTCTCATGTTGATTATATATATGATCGTCTCATTAGAATTTACAAAGAGTGAAATCTCTTATTTTATTAGTTAGTTTTGTAAAAATGAATTAGACTGGATAGTCAATTCTCAAATTTAACATGGTTTATTAGATTTTGTAAAGATAAAAGCTAGCTCAATATAAAAATTTAACCGTTGATATCCACATTTAATTTCCTTCAAGCCGCTCAAAGTAGATTTTTTTTTTAACTTTTGGATATGATAATGTTACAATTTCGTTTTTATTTGTTTTTTTTATTTATTTGTTTACAGAAACAAACTTATTACAATAGGATTAACATGTTAGGACATGTGTGTGTTGGAGAATCATCACATTTGACTAAAAATAACAACACAAGTGAATTTAACATTATATATTTATCTATATTGTTGGATCATGAAGAGAGTCTGAAAGATCTTCTATATTAGATAGAGCAACCACACAAATAAATTGAACACCATATTTTTATCCACAAAGTTGAGTCACAAGGAAAGTTCATAGAATTGTCCATATTAACATATTAGGCTAAGAGCAATCGTGTATATGTGAGTTGAACGTTATATCTTTGCCTAAAAGTCTAAAACCTTAAGTCATTAATTTTATAAGTCTTGTTACTTATAATGTTGTTCAATCTTCATTTTTTTTCAAACACCGAAGAGCTTTCCGACTCACATTTGCTCAGGGCCGTCCCTCACCCCAAGCAAGCTGTGTTGCTGCTTGGGGCCTCTAAAATAATGGGTCTCAAAAAAAAATTATTGAGTATTTATGTTATTAAATCCAATTTATATTTGACTTAATGAGTTAAGAATGATAGCAATTGAGAAAGATTTATTGGAGAATATACAATATGAAGACTTGATTGAATAATATTTATTTCAAAAGATGTTAGGAAGGAGGCTTTTTTTAAGTAGCTAAAATGTTGATTAAAAAAAATTTTATTTATGTAATTTTGAAGTTATTGATGCTATTTTATAATTTTAATATATGATGTTCTTTTAAAAAAAATTGTATATTTTTTTAGTACAATTTTTTTATTAAGGGTCCATTTTTATTATTTGTTTAGGACCTCCAAAATATCGGGACCGGCACTGCATTTGCTACACATCACATATACTCTAATGTATTAGATATACGGGTGTTCTTACTTATATATTGATCGACACATATATTCTTTTATGATCTTCGATCTAACTTGCACTTAATATATTGATCAATTATAAAATGACATATATTCATTATTTGATTTGGATATCGATGTTGAAACAAAAAGCAACAATTTACTACCATATATATATTTTTCAAAAGCTTTTAAGTGCTCATGCATGCGAGAGAGAATTTTTTTTTCTAATTTTTAAGAGTTAAGTGGGATGATATGGGCAAAATACATGATTTTTATTAGTTGAATGTGTAAAATTATTTTACACAATAAATACATATTCCTTTTTCTCAATTTTTAAATTGATCCCAGAAAAAGAGTAACACATGATTTAATTCACTATTTATGTGTTTGGTAATGACAAGAATTGAGTGGTACAAAATACAAATAGACACGCACCTGTTCCTCCAAAAAAAAAAAATTGACACGCACCCTCTTGTTTTTTTGGTAAATAATATACGTATTTGATGGGCTCACACATACAACTTATTTGATGGGCTCAGACATATGCCTTTATTTTTCTTTAATCACATACCTCTATTTACATGCCCCTAAAATTATATTTCTACTTTACAAATTATTTGAAATGTGAATAAGTTTTGACCCCAACAATATAAGATGAATTTTGATTTTCTGTAAAATAAATATTTTAGATTATCCTCTGTAATATTCAAGAATTTTGATTTAACCTCTTCTGTTGACTTTTTGCTAATGTGAGTATGTGACAGATAATAAGTCAATTTTACCTGACATGGCAGTAAATATTTGATGATATGAAAGTTGATTTTTACCTGTCACGTCAGCAAAAAGTCAAAAGAGGGAGATAAATCAAAATTCTTCAACGTTGCAGAGAGTAATCCAAAATATTTATTTTACAGGCGTAAATCAAAATTCACCTATATTGCAAAGGGTAAAAACCTATTTACCCTTATTTAAAATACTCCCTCTGTCCTATTATATAAGCACCTTTACTACAAAAGTCTAGTCTCAAAATATAAGCCCTTTACAATTTTTATATTCCAATGCAACTTAGTAGTAATAATTAGGGGTATGTGTAAGCAAAAAAGTAATAAATGTACGTAGTAAATTGTAAAGGGACTTATATTTTGGGACTAGACTTTTGTAGTAAAGGTGATTATATAATGGAACGGAGGGAGTATTTAAATTATCCCGTGTCAAAAAAAAATACTTAATTATCCATCATCTTAATGAATCAAAAAAATATTCCAAATATTTTTTTGAGACTAAAAGGGGTCTAAAAACCAAAAAAATAAAATTAAAACCTATATTAACTAAGGAGTAGAGAGTAAAGTCTCACAACAAATCAGCGTCTAACAAAAGTTTAGCCTCAGCAAGAGGTTGATCGAAGTGGATTAATACCATTTTCCAAATTTTGTATATAAGATTTACGTAACAAAAGTGGAATTTATGTTTGCCAGTAAACAAATATATATGTATTGGTATATAAAGTCAAATTTTGATTTATATTTTATACGGTCGGATTCAACTCCTAGAGCATGTAATGCATTTGGATTTCAGTTATAAACAAATGTTTTTTTTTTTTATAGACAATGTTAGTTGTTAGTAATTAATATATTACAATCTCCTTTGTTAGAATTTGAACCATAAACCTTCTACAGCTCCTTAACCCTTAGCTCAACTGGTCAGCTTAATCAATTAAACTTCTCATCCCTCCCCCCAGTTATAAACAAATGTTGGTAAGTACATTAGAATTTAGGAGAAGTTTGTTGCAGTTAGTTAGGAGTATTATGTTACAGTTTAATATTACTACATTAAATTAGTTACTAGCTAAGCATAATATATTTGCTTGGGTTATACTTGGTGTCATACCCAAAATTTTACCCTCCAAATTTTTAGTACATATTTATTTTAGTCAATTTTACTTATTTTTCTGACAAGAAACTTTTTGTATTAAAAATATTTTATCACTTTTTTTTTTTTTGTCCAGAATTATAAAAATAAAGCACATATATAAAAAGAAGGAAAATATATAAACTTATAAGAAAAGACACAAAAATATAAAAAAGAAGTACATTAAACAAAATAAAACCAAATCTTTGGTCTTGAAGAACAAGCAAGAGAATTAACACTAAAATATAAAATGAGAGCAAATCAATCATTAAAAACAAACAAAATCTCTCAAATTAATTTACAAAGCAAATCTCACCAAGATTCATTCAAGTTTTAAAAAGCCTAACTCAAAACTATAAATAGAGGCTCTTTCTACACAATAATTCACACACCAATTCTTCATTCATACCACAAAATTCTTCATAAACCACAATCAATTCTCCCTTACACAACCACTAATTTCCTTCAAATCCAAAACAACTATCATCAATACATCACTACCATCACCGCCGGATTCCGACATCCGTGTGAAGCCTCCGACCAGAAGGAGGAAGGAGATCGCAGAGAATTTCAGGTTTTGTTCTTCATGTTTCTTCTTTTTTTTGTTTTGTTTTACACCTTTTCATGTTATCTATTGCCTTGTTAATTGTTATATAATTCAAAGAATTTCAGAAAATTGATTGGCTCTGGGTGCTTCAGACTTGAAATGCAACACGGTTTAGGCATGTCTAGTTCACATGTTAATTCATCTAAGTCACATAAACTAATTTTGTCAAAAAGTCATATACTCAATTTAATCCTTCAATTTATTTAGTTTGTTATTTAAATTATTTAATTTAAACATGATGTAAATATCAAAAACAATACATAAAAATACAATTTTAATTTTGTTATTATACACAAAATATACTAAAAATATATTTAAAATATAGTGGATTAAAAAAGAGGAGGCGGATGCACATCCGTTCGCTTCTCGACTAATTGGGGGCTTAGTGCACACTTTGTCCGACTTTTAGTCGTTTTCCACTCAAACCCATGAAAAGACACTAAAAAATATCAACCAATCAAAAATCTAATTTTTCGCCTTAGGGTCAATTCTTAAAAAACACCTTAAAAGATAAAAATAAAATCTTTTTCATAAAAAACACAAACCAACACAATACCCAGAACTACGTAGCTTTGATTTCCTCATCGCACCGGAGGATACGTAGGAGCAAGAGTCATCTTATCAAGCATAATAATAAAAAATATAATTTTCCCCTTTTCTTATTATGTAAATATCTCTTAATAAAATAAAACAATATAAAAAGTAAGTAAACAAACTCAAAAAACCCTAGAATTAATTAGGAGGTTCCCGTTGGGTACAACGGATGTGAGGGGTGCTAATACCTTCCCCTTGCATAACCAACTCCCGAATCCTGAGATGGTTGCGACGACCGTCCCTTTTTAGGTTTTATCAATATTTCCCTTTAAAATAAAATTTGATGGCGACTCTGTGTCATTCCGAGTGTCTTAAACGCTCGGGCGATTTTCGCGGTGCGACACTTGGTATTGATCAATTGCTTTAGTAAGTTAACTCTACATGCGACTTTGGGAGACATATTAACATTTGCCAAATTTGAACCATAATCTAGAGATACTATTTACATTTAGTATATCACAGTCTTTAAATAAAATATCTTTTGTAATAAAAAATTATAGATAATATTAAAAAGCAAATGACTAATGAACTTTAATTGTAACTAAATTTTAAATCAAAGACACATAACTAATACAAAACATAAACTGAGACACACATGAGCTTTTTTTGGTGTAAACATCCCTATCAATAAGAATATTAAACATATGAATCAAATTCACCTTTTAGTAAAAAAATAAAAAAAATCTTAAACATGGTAATAGAAGCTATCTATTCTACACAACACCTGTGAGTCTGTGACCCTGTAACACATAAACATGACCCATACTCGAATTGATACAGTATATGTTTGAGGACCACTGACAGCACAGTGAATGAGAAATTAAGGTATGCACACATCTGCCTTGCTTGCAACAAACATCAAGTTCAATTCAATAAATACAATGTCCTATGTTTTTGGAGGGGGCACACATACACATAAGAGTGCAACGTAGATTTTTCAAACACTTGTAATAATAAATAATGGTCCAACCAGTCTACCAAACCCACCGGCTAGTTATTATTACTATAATTAAAACTCTGCATATTTTTTAGGTGAAAAAAACCATTCAAAACTACAAATATTAATTGATTTAACAGTGATTGACGTTGAACTTAATAGAGAAAAACACAGTTTGATTCTACGCAATTGTGTTTAGGAGGAAAAAATCACTTAATGTTAGAACTCGTTTCGAATTTTTTAAACTACTATAACCACATTTCCTTATTTTTAAAACCACATTTGTTATTTTACGTACTCCCTATAATAATTGACATAGGTTCATCTCCTTATGAACAATAATTTACATAGGTTCAATTCAGATTAATCTTCACTTGTGCCATAGTCCTTTAAAAATAATTGTCCATATTATTAACCATAAACACAAAACAACAATACTCCAAATAACCTTGTCGTCTTCTTCTTTCCACGAATTATTATAAGCCATGCTCCAATAAATTACTCACACCCTCATTACACCAATTCCCCGACACACCAAGCCAGCCGTATATACTTAGTCAAAAAAAAAAAGGTCAGCCATATATACAAGAACACTACACAGAAGTACAAATTTGTCGTATCCGTGAATATAATTTAGTTGGTAGGAACATTATAATATTTTATATGTAGGAGTTGGAACTAGTCACCCTACTCATTGACTTTAAATTAAAAGAGTGAAATTTTAATCATAAATTAACAAAAAATATACAATTTGTCCTTAAATAAGTTCATTCAATTGATAGATGTAGAAACATTAATATATGTGAATTTGAGTTTGAATTTTAAATTTTAAATTTTTTTACATCTTCATGATTAATGAGAGCGTTTTATAACATTTAAGATTAATTAATTAATCAACAAAGATTATTAATTTGTTTTTTCATTATAAAAAAATGATGGGAGATATTTTAGTTTCCATTTGAGGTGAAACCAATGAAGTAGGAGTAATTAATCTAAATGGAAGGAAGGTTGGCCATAGCCCATAGCCATTATTTATGGTTGGAAATGAATTGATGGGGGCTCTATCTCTATTATTATCTCTTCTCTCTCAATTGGGCAGTGACTAGTGACAAAAACATACACAAAACGTTAAAAAATAATATGGACACGTGTGAGGAAAGGGATGTATGAATGAGCATGGGTCCTGTCTATTAGATCCCAACATATGAAATCCACCAATCCATTGTTTGTGAGTTGGCATTCACTCTCCAATATCAATCTTCTCCACTAAAATCTTACTACTTTCTTTTGTCATATGCTCCAACAAATCATGGCCAACATAGACAATAATTTGTGAGTCATTTAAGTGTTGTCAATCATAAAAATATGTCATCATTACACTACTCGTAGATATTACTCTCTCGGTTCCAATTTAAGTGTTCTAATTGACTATTTTCATATACTTTAAGAAAAAATGTGTGAATGAAAGAGAGAATATAACTTTCTCTCATATAATAATTACTTTAAAAAATAAAATAGGAAAAATCAATGTTATAAATAGTTTAGAACATTTATTTTGTGATAAACAATTTTGGCAAATAGGATATTTATTTTAGAACAAAAGAAGTAAAATAATATTTAACAAAACTAGAAAATAAAATTATGGTAGCCAAAGGAGCAAATTATTTCGAAATGAAGAGCAATAAATATAAAAGAAAATTTAGTATATCTAAATCATATTAAAGATTAAATACATTGAACTTTAAAAATATTTTTTTTTTTTATATTTAAGACCGGATGAATGTAGTAATTAATTTTTGAATGTGTTTTTCAATTATTAGGAGTCTAGTATTGAAGGAGCAAAAATAGCTGAGTGGTTTTATGAACATGTGTGTGAAGACAAGAACATGTGACATACAATATGTGTCACATTCACATTGGAACAATGAAGTAGGTTGGGAATTGTGGACACTCTCATTGTCTCTCCCCAAAAATAGAAAATTTGAAAAACAAACTCACTTCACTACACTCTTCAATTTCCATCCTCTCTTTCACAAACACCTTCATCAATCATCAATCTCACTTCAATACTATTTCTTTCAATTCAACTCCATTTTCTACTACCAACCAACTACCACTTTTCCTTTCCTTTTCTTCACCCACTCATCAATGGCTTTCTTTTTCTTTTTCACACCAATAATAATATCAACTTGGATTCTAGTAGTAGCAGGAGTAGTAGTTGTTCTCTGTTCAACCTGACACACATTCATCATCATCATTCACCTATTTCATTACTCCATTTTCATCACGTGCTTTTCTGACACTTTCTTTCTTCCCTACCATCTTGGTAGTTTTCAGTCATCACTTCTTTTCACTCACTCTTTATTTCTTTTGTCTCTATATGCTTTGTGAAGAACAAAGAAGAAAGAAGAATAGAACAAAAGCTCTTTTGTTTTTCACTCTATTGTCACTACCTCTCTAAAAAATATTCTCTTTTTATGGCTATGCAAAAAAAACCATAATACTATAATAATAAAAAGCTTAACTTTTGCTACAGCATCATTGTTAAGACACTATTTTTAAGTCTTTTGTAACTTTTGTTGTTTGGTTGTTGGTTTTTTTTGGAAATATTTTGGTTCCCTGATTCTGTTACATGTAATGGAATCTTGGAGTTATATATCTGAAGAAAAGGGTTATGTTTCTAATGAGAATCAAGGTTCTGAAGAAATGGGTTTTTGTGAGATATTAGGGAAACAATTTTCAGATGATTTTAATTTCACTGGAAGTGATCAAAGTAGGAAACTTGATGGTAAATTTGGTGACCCAAATGAATTGTCTGTAAAAGGGGACACAAATTTCAAGCTATCAAGTTCAAATTCTGTGGTGGAATCTAATGGTTGGGATTCCCTCATTGATTTGAAGCTAGGAAGATTTGATGATCATGGTGATGCTATTGGTGTGGCATTCTCCAAAGGAGGGCCTATTTTGTCTTCTTGTGAATCATCAACTCCTCCTAAGAGAGTGAGATTGCATTCATTGACTGCTTATTGTCAAGTTTATGGATGTAACAAGGATCTTAGTTCTTGTAAAGATTACCATAAGAGGCATAAAGTTTGTGAGGTTCATTCCAAGACTGCCATAGTCATAGTGAATGGAATTGAGCAGAGGTTTTGTCAACAATGTAGTAGGTTGGTCAATTTTTTCAAGATTATTACTTCTTTCAATTCATTTTTGTGTATGTTTGGTTTCACTTTTGGATGAGGTAAAATTGATTCTAGAGTTGTATAATTGATTTTGATATGTTTGTATTATCGATTGATTCTAACTTGAGACTACTATCTGGAGTTGTTGCCTCTACAATTGTTTTGTAGCCTCAAATTTATTGGTCAACCCAATATATCCAAATATCAATCTCTTTACACTCTACTCACTTTTAATCAGAATCAATTTTACTAAATTAGTTCATTCAAAACTATAGTTGTTGACTTGTTACTCTAGTGATATTTCTACTTAAGGTGATGAGCTCGAAATAAGAAGATGTATAGTTAGGATGTATATAGGTCTGCTTTAATGTTTAGTTTGTTATTCAGGTTTCATTTGCTGTCTGAATTTGATGATGGTAAGCGCAGCTGCCGTAAACGACTTGCAGGCCATAATGAGCGTCGAAGGAAACCACAAGCAGGCACTCACTCTGCAAATTCCGGGAGATTGTTTCAGCCATGTGGTGGTAATAATATATTTATATTGATAACAGATCATGATTTAACTATTCTTCACACTCCCTTTTCTGTCATGCTCAGATTCATTTGTTGCTTTCTGCACTCATTAAATTACATTGATTTCTTTAGTTGTGGTTGATGTGAACCATAAGTTACTTATTCAACATTAGTTAATGGTTGAAGCTGAAATTATGTATTTCCTTATGGTCAATCATAAACTTCTATCTGTTTTCTAACTGTGTAAGCATAAATTAGTTACTCAACAATAGAATCTATTGGAATGAAGTCTAAATCTATTTTATTGTAGTTGCTTAGATTCCCTGTTGTTATTCGTACAGAAAAGTTACTAACCTTAGCGTTGTACCGTGTAAATGTTGCTGCCACCGATTTATTTCCTTCATTAGAAAGAAGAAAAAAGATGAAGCATTGTGAGAGTTTCCACATATTCACGTATAGTAGTACTTGTTGATTAAATTGTGACCTGTGACTTTTATAATAATTGATTCCCTGAAGCCAATTTTCTATGCTTTTTTAGTCATCTGATACTATTAATTTAAATGGATGATTTGGAGCTTGTTTGGATTGGCTTATTTGTACTTATCTACTGGCATAAGCATAAGCACTTGTGAGACTGTTTTGGAGAACTTATGAAAACAGTCATAAGCTCTCCAAGATAGCTTCTGAAAACAACTTATAGTTTATATATAAGTGTCTATCAAACAAGAACTTGATATTTAAGAAGATTCCATGGTTCTTGCAGATATCAGATTTCAGGCAACTGAGCCACCACCCGCATCTTATATTTGCCCAGAGGTGTTCCGAAATGGTTTCTGGAGGCCTATGAAAACGGAATATGAAGCTGGATTTATGCCTCTTTCTTCCGTGCCTGTTACCAATGGACTTCCTCAATCAAGATCTTTGTTTTCTTCATATAACGGAAAACCATTTCCCTTTCTTCATGAAAATGTAGCCACATCCACTACAGGTAGCATGTTCAGCGACAACAATAGCCATTATGCGCATGCAGTTGGTGACACCTCATTAGGAAGTGAAGACTTCAATGTTTTTCATACAGCATCAAGCGTTCGAGGATTATCGGACACTTGTGCTCTCTCTCTTCTGTCATCTCAAACCAAAAACACTTCTAGTCAATCGTCGGGAATTCCCTTTGATAACCCTTTGGTTATTCCAAGCAGCCATAGCCATCTCTACAGCATAAGATCACAGACGACTTCCTCAAGCCGAGTTTCTGATAGATTTCCATCGGAATTAAATCCTGCAGATGGAAGTCATCTCAGTCCTATACTGATATCAGACAATAATGATATTGTGAACTTTGAAATGGCAAATGAGATTTTCCAAGGTTCAGAATTTGTTGATGCTAAAGACCGTCTTTCGTGTGAAGATGATGCCACCATCGACTTACTACAACTGTCGTCGCAGCTTCAGCGAGTTGAGCATCACCGACAGTCTTTTCAAGTGAAGAATGAGAGTGATTCTTCTTGTACTCTCAGGATTACTTAAGGCGATTTTGAAGAGGTATGTTGTACTTGTTTCAGGAAAACTCAATTAACTTGCACTAGCTTGAAAACATGTTTCTTTTACCAATTGTCTCACCACATAGTTCATTCAAGAGGGTTAAGATTAATTTCATATTCCATTTGATGCGGGAAGCAAGTTGTGTCTTATATGACAGACACCTACGTAAGCTGGTTATCATAGATAACTTAGACCACAAGGAAGTAGAAGCTTGAAATGGTTCCATTCTCTTCTTCTTAAATAGTTTATTCACACTGATTCGGATTAAGAACTTTTCAGTAGAATAGCTATTTGCTGTTTATTGTTTTGGAAGATGGGATGCAATTGTCCCTCAGTATTGTTTTTTATATATAATAACCATGATGTAATAATAATCAAAAGCCTTTTATGGATCAAAATATGAGAGAAAAAATGTGTATTTATAAAATAACAATACTGAACTTAAACAAAAATAAGATTTGATAAAAAAGAAAGAAAAAAAATAAGAAAATTAACAGTTCACTACAATAAAAAATTGCAAAATAAAAAGTTTACAAAAGTTGTGTTGCTTTTTTCATAAGTAAATGATTTTACTGCTAAAGAATAAAATTGAAAACTTGAGAACTAGCATAAAGCATGGACACCCTTGCTAGAATATGAGCAACAAAATTTGTTTGTCTCGTGAAAAAAATAAATGATTTTAGAGTACTTATGATAAAGGAATTGATCTTAAAGTTTCTAATCAAGTTTGTTCAAATGTGTAGATTAGAAACCAAATCTAGAAGAAAATAATTGCTTGTTTGGTATTGTAGTGAATTTGACAAAATTACAATGAGTAACTGTGATTTTGTCCAATCTTGTGTGTTACTAAACATGTAAGTAATTCTGTAAGACAAATGATAGCTAGCCCAGAAAATAACTCGACAAGATATGTATGTGTTAAGAAATAACAATGTTGTCTTTGGCAAATTTTGTCTTCATAGAAAGCTAACTTCTTCGATTAAATTATGCTAAGCAAACATGCTCAAATTAAGCGCCTAAATACATAATGTTCAATTTAAGCAGCAAGATTTTAACTCAAGACATGTGTCTAGAAGTACCACGGCAACAATTATTCATAACTTGCTAAGCATAGATTAGATTTCGGTTTTTGATTTTGTTGCGTTTGTAGATAATTTGTAGCCTTTTATGTTATTAACCTAAGTGTTGTGAATTTGTAAATCCATTATTTTGTTTTTTGTTTTTAGTGGCGTTAAATTCGTGTAGTTGGTAATTAGACAAGATTTATGACAAGACATTATGAAATCATTTGATTTATGTAAGTTATCCTACAGAAAATATTTTGGTGATTATTGTACTAGTTATTTCAACAAGATAATTAAAAATTCTAACATTAGATCAATAAAAATCATATTCTATTGAAAGTTACCTGAATTTCACTCTGTGAGGTTGATTGATTCCTTCAGGATTGGAACCAAAATTTTAAACATTCAGGTTTTGTCCGCGGAGTTGATGTATTCTCATATAGTCATTTTGAAATACAAAACAAATGGCGATATCAAAAAATAACTAAAGAAGTAACCGGAAAAGGCCAATAATAGAAACAAGTAACCCACAAAGGAGACAAAGTCTAAGAACCTTCTTCCTCTTCCTTGGACTTAACGAAGTAAAGTGGGATAAAGTTGCTTCCAAAATAGATTCGCCGTCAAGAAAATACACCTGATAATAGCATCACAATCAAATGAAAGTTAACAATAGAAACAAAAAGAATCTTGTGGTCTCAGAAGAAATGCATCAAAAGGCTAGGACACACGTTATCCATCTCTTTCAATCTTTGTTACTCCATCAACAAAAGCAGTTTATACGACACAGAAACCAAATCATTTTCTTTGAACTTGCTAAGGAGATGAAACCAACTAAATCACAGTTCCTTATAATGTCAATGTGTTAACCAAGGAGATAAATAAAATGCTGAGAGTTACATTCCCTTCCCACTGGGCCTTCTTCTGCTAAGTATTCTAATATCAATGCCCGAAAGGTATTTACTCAAGGAATATTCAGGAACTATATAATGTAGAGTGGCCTATATATACATAAGTTATCGCTTCTTATTTTGTTACTAGCAACATGAAAAGGAAGTAACTGACCTTGGTGACTCTCAGAAGTCAGATCTACTTATCTAGTAAAATTTTCTCGCTAAAACATTAATACCTCTTTGACTTACTTAACCTTGGAAATAACAACAAAAAATATCCTTGCAATATTGTAACATATATTCCTTGAAGGCCTATTGTTTTCCTTAACTAGAATTCAACTTATAACTATAACTTATTTTTAACCTACAAACCTAAACTCCTTCACAATATCATCGTGCTTAAAACCCAACATGCAGCGGGCTAACTGTATTCTCGTAATCTATTGAACATAAATTAAGATCTTAAGTTGTAAGGAGGTAGAGGGTTCAATCTCCACCTCCAACATAATACAAATTATAAGGTCTGAAGTGATCAAACAATTAAGTTGGTCAAACAAGTGTTTTCAAGTAATTGCTCCATTTCTTATTTTTTTATCTTCATTGAACAGATTTCTGTCTGCGATGAAGCTATCTACTACCCGTTAAGTTAGATGTCAATAAATCACAATAAAGCATTCAAAGAAACATCCAATAAAATTGTATATATTTACGGATAATTTATTGCACACATCAAGAATCAATGCTTGAGATTATATAAGCAAGAAGTTCGTCACTTACTGGTAAGCCATTGAGAAGAGCCAGCGCAAGAGAGACATGGAATGTCCATATTAATATCCTTTCCAGAAAATTTGGAAAATATGCAACGATCTTTGCTCCCCAGCGAGGCTGATATGATGTTAGCTGAATTGAATGTGCCATTGAGATAACGTCGCCCACAAAAATAAAAGTACCGCCACAGTTAGTTTCCTTAAGGCCAGAAGTATTGGAAACTGGAAAACCATTTTCAGCATGTAAACATGCATCGGAAGGACTTGAATATGTGATCTCAACCCATACCATTCCAGGCTCCTGAACTGGAGCTAAACAAAACTCATCCTGTGAAAAATACCAAGTGAATATTCAGTATGCACTGTATCTTAGTGCCCGCGTACAATTTACGAACAAGAGGGTAGAGACAAACGGAACCAGAAAGGTTATTAATATTCAGAAAAATATCTACCTGAGAGCATGAGCAGCTACTTCCGTTTGATGTAGCTAGCCCCCGGTCATTACCACACTTATCAAGTTTGACAACATCTTTAGCGTTTAAGCAGTACATATTCCATCTCCCATTTGATAGATCAGTTTCACTCTGACCATCCAGTGTAATATTGTCAGAGCATGGAATTTTTATGAAGGAAGTAAGTTCCCTGGGACAAACATGTTGATTTTCCAGCAATTCAGTAATTTTGCTCGCTTCCATCACAAGACTAGGAACGCAATAACCCTTTCTATTATTGAGAACACCCAAGTCTTCAATGTGCTGGGAAATATTTACATTTTTAAGCTGGATGTCATATATCAAAGTATTAAGCTTCAACCACTCTTGTGTATTTCTAATGGGTACATTATCCACAGATACAATAACATCACCAGGAGCCAAATAACCAAACAAAGGTGAGGTTGGGGGTACACCCAAAACCTGTTTCACATATAACCACCACACATAAAATAAGAAAGGTGATGTATACACAAAGAATATGGTTAATCCAAAATGATCAAGAAGTAGTACCATTGGACCATGACCACTGCTGTAAACAGGAAACAAGAGCAAGGGCAGGAGGAATAATGTCAATCCGCAAGCTGCACAGCACTAGAAAAAGGTTTTAGTTGTATAAATGCAATAAGCAATCTGGACAGTGTAAAAAATCTAAAACTAAATATACAACATGAAGGTTGTTAAAATAGAGTGTTTACAAGCTGAAATGAATGTGATTGTTTCTGCACTGACTGGGGTGAAATAATGTTTAAAATTTACATGAAATTGTGAGTTTGGGGGGTGAATCGTTCCTCTCCAGCAATACACAAAGACATACACTCTAGCAACATTCACTGAGACATGACCTTCACATGGAATGTGCCCAACACTAAAACGCAACCTCCTTTGTCTGGTGGTGGCCTTCATTGTTATGTGTACAGAACTGAAGCACGACCATGACAGTCACAAGGAACATTGCTGTTTGACATTATTTTTTTGGAAAGGATCTGTTTGATGTTATTAAAGGATATCTTCTATTGTTATGTAAAAAACAAAATCGTGTGAATATTTGTGTGTTATATCATGATAAAATTGTATAGCAACTATCCTTTTGTTATAAGTAGTTATACATCTCAATATAATTACAATTAACTTTGTAAGCCCTAGACCCTTGCATATTTTCATTCGTTGTGTTGCCTCTCTTTCTTCCCCTTGTCTAAGACGGATATGTCAATGTCATTTTTCCAATAAAATATAACAAGTGATCAGACATGCAAAATCAAATGATAGCTGGTTCTGGTTCGAAGTCGATATTACTGATAATCCCTCTGTGTGTGTGTGTGTGTGTAAAGGTTATTGAGTAACACTAGTGTATATTTCGTAGTAGTGTCAACAGATTTTAGTTTATATTCAACTTACAACTGCATTGTGCCAAATGCCAGCAGAATATATGCGGAGGGTAGCCAAATGTTGTGAAGCTTGCAGCAATTCATCATTGAAGGCAACCAGAGCACCAGGAAATAGAATTGCAACGAAGATGGCAATGTACTCTATTTGTATTCCCTCACTGCTTTCCATTGAAAAGGTGCAATATCATAAGGCATGAGAATCTAGCTTTTGACATTTCAAGCAAAACTAATTTGATATTCTTGATATCTGCATAATCAAAAAGTAAATAAAACTATAAAAGAACAATAAAAATCTACTGCTGAAATGATTATTGGAAATACACCCTCGTTAATATGCAGACTTTCAGTCCTCCAAGAGGAAAATTGTGATTTTGACAACATCGCTCGAAATCCTTTCTTAATGAACTTCGCGTTTAAAACTAATTAAATTCTCCCCCAAAGCCATGTTGAGCTCGTCACTTCATTAGTGATTAAGTAAATGTTAAAAAATTAAAACGAATAAAATAGATGAAGTTGCTCTCACTTATTCACCTATAGTATGAATTTTCTTCAACTTCAGATTAAGTTATCGAAAAGGAATTCTATTGATAAGGCATTCAGTAGGAAAATAGTCAACAAAAATCAAAGGCATTTAGTAAGAAGCGTGTCTATTTAGTATTTACACATTCTCCCACCAAAATTAATCAAACTTCAAGATTATTTTTTTTCGAACATTTTAGGACAAATTCATCCGAAAGATTCTTCCAACAATAGTTTGCAGTATGGTGCTCCTATCACTTAATTTTAATAATGGCAACCTATTTAGCACTAACACTTCTGATTGAAGACGCGTATCTAGTGTCAAAATATGTCGATCAATGAGCGACACCAACATTCATTTACTTCCATTTTCAAATTATTACCAATGTCCACGTGCCAGTGTCGGTGTCAGTGTCGTGTCCGTGATGCAAAAGAGCCAAGATAACAAAGAAAAAATAACTGACCTAGTAGCAGCGAGGGCATGACCAAATTCATGCACAAAAACAGATATAACAGTAGAAATACATATATATCCAGCATCAGCAAGTGATAAGGTGAAACCAGATAACAAATGAGGAAACCCAAATAACAATTCACTAATAATAATTCGAAGCCTATTGTTTTCTCCACATAAATGCAAAACTGTTGCTAACTCCCAAAGCATAATCTAAAACAAAAACAAATCAAAAAATTAATCAATCAATCAAATACGGAACAAAATATATTAATATTAATTAAAAGAAAATGGAAAATTGTTAAATGTTAAATGTTAACTACCAATGTAACAGCCAGCATAGCAGAAAGAGCAAAACCAAGACCAATGGAAAACCAGCGTTTGAGAAAATTGGCATGTTTGCGACCGAAATTGTAAAGGGGTTTATTGAATGAGGTGAATTTGCAATCGCAATAGAAGAATGAAACGGTGTTGGAAAGGTGATTGGAGGAAGAAGAAGAAGGAGATTGAAGTGGGAGAAGAGTGGTTTTGGGTTTTTGATGACTCACAAATCTTCTCATTCGTCTCGTTTCCATTTCCATGGATTTAGTTCTACTACTATTTTTCAGTTCATCGTCGATGAGTGTGTTGAATTGATTTTTTTTTTTTTGACTAATGAATTGAATTGATTTAGTAATTTTACAGTGGAGAAAACCTAGAAAATTGATATTTGTTTTTTTTTTGTGGAGACCCGACACCACTAAAAGAAAGGAGTACCTCAAAAACTAAAAATTGTTCTTAGAGAAAAATACAAGGTAATCCCTCCGTACCAAAATATATGTTGTTCCGATATTTTTACGCATATTAAAAAATGTGTAACTTCTATGAATCTTGTCAAAATTATACATGTTTTTTTTCTTTTATTTTTTCTCTCTTTGTTGGTATATGGAAAAATAATAAAGTTGGAGAGAGAGTTTTACTTTTGCTGGTAAAAAGAGTATAAATACATGGGTAATTTAAGAAGATCAAAATTAATGTTACATTGATATTATAAAACGACATATATTGTGGTACAAATTTTTTTTCCAAAACGACATATATTGTGGTACGGAGGGAGTAGTAGTTTGTTAATGTTCAAACCAAACCCAATTTAAAATGTTTATTAATGAAGAATTTTTTGTATCATACATTGATTGCTCCTTCTTGGCCAATTATCCCACCATCGAGGTGCCTCTAATTTAGCGAGGGATTAGTCACTATATTTGGTGGTAGATACCCCGGTCTCGACCAAAAAAAAAAACATTGATGGCTCCTTCATTCGTTCATTTTTTGGTACATAAATTGTTGGGAAAAACAAGTGTGAGTAGTGTATGGAAGAATCTTACATTGATTAAAAATGTGAAAGTTTGAGCATTAGTTACTCTATTTCATATCTTAGGCTATGTTTGGATTGATAGAATGCGATGGAATGGAAAGAGATAATAGATGAATGTTCCATTGTTTGGATATTAAAAAATGACAATGTAATGGAATGGATTCCATCCAATACCACCACCGGCGAGTGATGGAATAAAAAAAATATTCAAACAATTATATTCCATCAATTCAAACAGAGTCTTAAAGTTTTGGTTCCGCTCCACTCTATTATATTTCATCAATTCAAATAGAACCTTAAAGTTTTGGGTAAGAGTGTGGTGTCAACTCACTTTATATCAATGTTATTGATCATTCTGTGAATGATTCCCGAGCTACCCCTCGTGCCCTAACATAGATGAAATGGTTTTGTCATCATAAACTTACACACGCAAAATAAAGTAACTAAAGATCGAACTTCGGTCATAAACGTCCGACCTAATAATTTTGATATTTTCTACCAATTTAACTGGGACTTCTAGACTCATTCGTTCATTTTTTTTATACATACTCTTTCATTTTTAAATAGCCTTTAATATAATTATTTAGTTATGTAATTCATCATAATACATTTTTTTTATTGTTGCGTCTTTTGATTGATTGCTCAATTATTGAATAAATTTTTAATGTTAAAATACTATATCTAAAGCGCAGGTTAAATAGATAAAATGTAGGTGAGCATGGCTCAATTGGTAGAGACGTCAACATTTTATATGTAGGAGTCAAAATTCAATTCCTTGACACTCCACTTATTCACCTTATAGATGAATTTTCTAACCACTAGATTATATGACAGAAAAAATATAGAAACATATTTTTAAACAATTTTAATCTATTTTATATAAAGTTAGGAAGTTGTTACAACAGAAGTAAACGAAGGAAAATATATTTGATTGGAGATTCACAGAACATTTTAACTCCGATGACAGTGGTAAGTTTATTTATTTAATAGCAAGTGACTTCAATGATATTATAGCAATTCTTCGTAGACATATTTTCCTTGTTTCTCTTCTCGAGTTGAACAACAATTGAGAAAATAAATGTTTCTTAGAACACATTACACATAATTTTCTGAGTTGTTTTATGCAACAGTTCAAATCCAGCATGCATATAATTGTTCATTATTCTTTTTCTTATTTTCTTTGTTTTATGAACCACATGAGTATTTTAAATTGTTTTTTTACACTAAATTTATTTATGTATATTTAAAGTTCACTATTTTATTATAAATAAAACTTAAACATGACCTCCGGCTTCAAGAAAAGAAAAAAGAAAAAAATTATGGTGTTAAGAATATTATGTTTAAATATTTTTAAAAAAAATTATACTTTAAATAAGATCATCTTTAAGATATAAATAAGATTTAAAATTTATATTTATGTTTATAAATGATTATAAATATATATATATATATATATATATATATATATATATATATATATATATATATATATATATATATATATATATATGAATAATGAGAAAATAAGATATGAGATAATTTTCGATATAAATTATATTCAAAGACGATGAAGATAAAGAATCTCTGTAAGTTCGACTCAGTTGATAGAGACACTGCACGTAATGTGCAGGGACATGTAATGTGTAAGGATAGCTTGACATGTTAAGGATAGCTGGACATGTTTCGAACTTTGATATGCCCACTTATTTACGTCTAAGAGTAAAATTCTAGTCATTAAGCTACCTGACAAAAAAAAACGATAAAAAAATATAAAGTTAAAACCAAATACAACTTGGATTATAAACAAAAACCAATAATCAATAACCGATCACAATTACATCTTCATGTGTTATATGAAATATGCTCATGTATTATATGAAGATGTAGATAAACAACAATCAACACATGACCAAAAGATTATATCTTTAGGTGTTATGCTCATGTATTACATAACATGTAACTCATAACCAATACATGAAGTGTGTGTTGCATGAAGAAATATAAGTATATAAACAACAATCAACACATGACTAAAAGATTACATCTTTACGTATTACATAACAAATACTCCTTCCAATCATTTTTAGAAGAAACAACTCACATTTTAGATTTATTAAATAATTGATATATTTTATCTATAATATAAATCAGATATATTAATTATTGAATGAACCAAAAAAGTCAAATATTTCTTTTAAAAAGAACCGGAGGGAGTCACTCATAAGTCATAACTAATACATGAAATATATTCATTTGTAAAGGATCATGGTTTTTTCTTAACAAGTTTTGAAAAAGACGTGAATGAACAACAACAAAAATCAACTCAAATTTTAGATTGAATGTAAAAAAAATATTCCATCCAAAAGGAGTGTTGAAAAAAAAAATACAAATCTCATATTGGATATAGAAAATATTTCCAGTCAATGAAGAGTGTTGAAAACCTTTAAAAATAAGAAAATAAACTGAGACGATCCTCTTGACAATTAAGCCAAAATAACAATGGTTTCAGTGATTATCAGTAGCATTGATTGTTTTCACCGAGTAAGATATTGCATATCATTTGCAAATTGTAAGCCAAAACTTCAATATCATTGACTTTGTATGAAATCCTAATTGTTATGCATATGTCTTTGGCAACACTAGTCTTCTTAGACCATTTACAATAGTGTTGAAAATGGATGTTGAATGTAAAAAAACTATTAGAGAGACGGTGTTGAAAATGAGTGTTTAAGGATGTAGATGAGAGAGATGATGAAAGGATTCAACATAGTTGAAAGCTGTTCGACCGGACACGTGGCACGTTTTTTTCGTGAAGCTGAGTGCGGCGCGTCGCACGTTAGAGAACGCGGAGAGATAAAATTTGTTGGGGACGCGTGGCAGTATTTTATTGGCTGTCTGGATTTTTGAGTTATCAATACTTTTTTTTGGTAAGGAGTTATCAATAATTTGAACTCAATTATTTCATTGCAATTTTCTTTTACCAAAATTCATGAATTTTTTTTGGTTCATTTGATTTGGACATAGGAAAAAACCAAAATTTTCATTATCTTAATCTTATTATTATCTTAATGAAGCCCTTAAAATATTGAGGCCCAAGGTTGTAACCCAGCCTGCATAACCTCTGGGCGGGTATGACCTTTGTGGTGTTTTGGGTCTCAATTTTTTTCATCCTCCTGTACCTAAAGGAAAGAATCTATAGTTTGGGTTGGGTTTTGACATTAAATGATTTCAATCCTCTCATAAAAACAATTGCGGAGATCAAATCGTGATCTTTTTTACTAAATCAAGTGCTACCTAACATTCGGTATCTCAAATTTTCATTTTAAAAATACACAGAGTAGCAGTATTCATTAATGACATTATTATAAATATACAAAACTTTTCTATTATATTATTGTAAACACACAGATAACTTTTTCTGAACGGCAAATATATTATTATTAGTGACCAGGTCTCTGTACAATATGTACATAGATCGGTAAAAGAGACCTACAAACAAACGTGTCATATATAAGCGGAACACCAATAAAAAATACCAAAACAGACACTACTTAAAAGATGTTTACTTTTAATCCCATTCTTAAAAAGACACTCCAGCTTTTAGACTACCAAATAAGACATCAACACGACCCAAAAAGATGTCACTAAACACTAACTTCCGATCTCTAATAAAAAATGATCGACCGATCAGAATTTAAAAAGCAGCTTCGTGGCTCAAAAGTTGATAGGACAACAGTAGAAAGAAAACCTATACAGATAAGTCTCAGCATCCAGTTCGCCTCTAAACAAAACACTCAATACCGACGTGGTAGAGGTCAACCAAATAAAACGAAATTTGCAAATCTCAATAGAAACCTTTAGAGTCTCAAAAAGAATCTTGCAAATCTCAACAGATCAGATAATCAAATATCTTAAAAAACCAATCTCACACGATATTAATCACACACCAGCAATGCCATATCCAAACACTGACACATCAACACCTCACCCTCTCATCACCTCCAACCACGACCACCACTACCATCTCGTCTAAACACGCGAATAACTACTATTACTAAAATTGATTTTGCCAAACAAGTTTTTTTTTTCTCATTTCAAGTACACTTTATAAAAAATTACTAATCAAGCTTTATTTTATTTTCTTCTCATAAACAGTTTATAAATATTAATTTATTAAAACGATTTTTAAAAATAAAAAAATTAAAACTCATTCAAATTCTTTCAAACTATAATTCTATGACCATCTCTAAACTCAAACTCCATAAATATGGAGAAAATGATTATTGAAAACTTATCTTATTTTTTTAGTCAAATAATTTAATGGTTAGAATTTAATTTTTGAAACATAAATAAGTAGAATTTTATTGTTCAATAAATTTAAAAAATAATTTTTTTAAATCAAAGCTAGAAATATAAAAAGATAGAAAGAAGTCAAAAAAAGCATTGCCTCCGTGGAGGTGTGGGAACCGCATTCACGGACCAAGCCATGTAAAGCTGCAAGAACCAAGCACTATACACCACAACAATGACGTAGTTGCTGACGTCTCCGCCCCAATACTATGATTTATTTATAGTTTTATACAAAGCCAAAAGAAACAAAATATTAAAGTAACCATAGGTGTTCACGTCTCTATATGTGTGGTGTATTTCCATTTTCATTCACATTCACATGAATCAAATTTGATGGTTTTTGTGATAAATAAGTTTGTAAGTGTTGTTAGGCTATATTGTGATGAAATTTGATTTTGCAAAATTAATTACGTAAAATTATTAATTTTGATAAAAATTGATTTGAATAGTGATTTTTGTTTGAAAATATTTATATGAAAGTTAGTTGAACAAATATTTCGAACTTATGATTTAAAAGTTGTGGTGAATAGTTTTATTCCTACAAGTAATAATTCATAATACTAATGTGAGAGATATTATTTCGCATTGTAGACAATAATTATTTGTTTTTTATGAAAATCTAGTATCGAGTTTATTTGGCAGTTAGCAAAAGATTGTTCATAATTTAACTAAGACGACTTTATTGGTCTTCAAATCTTAGTACACATAACGATTGTCTCACACCTCTTAATTAATGAAAAGCTATAAAAAAAAATTCTTCAAAAAAAAATTTGAGTGTAAAAAACTAAAAATTAATTTTAGAACAAAAATTACAATTTTTAATTTCAAATAGAATCAATTTTAGAGACATAATCAATAATACTTTTAAGTAATCAAATAAATTAGAATTAATTCTACATTTTTTAGAATTTTTTCTTTTGTTAAATAATCTAATGATTAAAAATTCCTAAATAGAATGTTCAAAGTTCAAATTTTGATTCATATATACAGTATAATGTGATGTCTTTGCCTAAATTCATTAACTTGAACCAATCATTAGTTAGTTATGCAGCGATTGACGCTGAACTTAGTAGAGATGATCACAATTTAATTTCTGCAACTGCAATCGGGAAATAGTTGGAACCACTTGATATCAGAAGTGATCCTTAAATCATAATAAATGGCGAAGAAAACAAAAAAAAACTCTTCAACTCTGCTAAAATCTATAATTGTAAACAAATCAAATCTAATACTGTACAATAAGTCATGGTCAATAAGCACTTAAAATAATTTAATTTTAATTTTATAGACTTAACCTCCCTCAGTATTGATGTTGCTAATATTATTGACTTTTAAATAGTCATATCATAGTAGCAGAAGGGGCACTGCACTGCACTTGTTGAGAATGAACGGATTAAGAGGCGAAAGAGCTCCTCTTCTTGAAGCTGAGCGCGGTTCAGTAAGTATTTCTTTCTTTCTCTTCATTTCATTCTTCTTAATTAATTCATGTTTATCTGCTTCTAATTTCTTTCACTTTTATCTTCTGCTAGTACTTTGTTTTTTAAGATTATGCATGGTTTATTGTTTAACCTCAAATTCATGCTTATTGGTTATGCATTTATTACAATACTACAAAAACTTCCAAATTTATTTTGTACTTGTTTTCAACCACCATTTATCCTTGTACACTTGTAGTCTTGTAACACTCTATTCATTTTTTTTTGTTATAGGGAAAGGGAAAGAGACAACAAGATGATTCCACAGCTAATCAAGCCTCAGACCTTGAACATGGTGACGCCGTGCCGGTAATCATCCTGTTATTATTATTATTATGAATAATTGCTATATATTTTTTGGTTTTCACCACCGGTATCCGGCCCACTGGGCCGACTAATACTGTTTGGGGAGAGTTTTGATATCAAGTGGTTCTGGTCCCCTTCCAAGCACACTTGTGGGGATTGAACTGTGAATAATTGTTAATTTTGTTATGAATAATTGCTAATTTTATGAATTAAAATTTCAGGCTGCACATGTTGGATTCTTTAGAGTGTTTTCACTTGTAAGTGATTAATTACTTGCTTAGATGTATGTAACTATGTATTTGGATTGTTATAGTTGCTTATTTTTTCTGTTTTGGAAAATCATCATAGGCAAAGCCTGAGGCTGGGAAATTGGTCATTGCTACCATAGCTTTGTTAATTGCAGCCACATCGAGTACCTTAGTTGTATGTATATCATTTTCTCTCGCACACATACACACACTAAAGTTATATCAATATAGCTTTTATGAAGTTAAAGATGTTTTCTTAAGAACACAGAAATATGTTGTTGGTGCAGCAAAAATTTGGTGGAAAGATAATTGACATTGTCTCGGGGGATATCAGAACTCCCGAGGAGAAAGATGCAGCGTTAGATGCTGTCAAGAACACCATACTAGAAATCCTTATCATTGTTATCCTTGGGTTAGTATGAAACTTGCTTCAGCAGTTTTCAACTCATCATTTAGTTTTTTTTTTTTATCTTATGATTTCTTATATGTGAAATGAATGAATTTTATTGGATCTCAAATGGTTCACTGAGTTATCTGAGTTTTACAGTTCAGTTTGCTCAGCGCTTCGAGCCTGGCTTTTTTATTCTGCCAGCGAAAGGGTTGTTGCACGCCTGAGGAAGGATTTGTTCAGTCACCTTGTAAACCAGGTAAAACAATATTCAGATAATGATACTTACCGTTATTTCTCTTCAAATGTGTTACTATTGGTAATTGGAGAGTAAAATAAATGCTTGTTTATGATGGGTTTTCAGGAAATAGCTTTCTTTGATGTAACACGAACCGGGGAACTTTTAAGTAGGCTATCTGAAGATACACAGATCATTAAGAATGCTGCAACTACCAACCTCTCAGAGGCCTTGAGAAACTTGTCAACTGCATTTATTGGTCTCAGTTTCATGTTTGCAACATCATGGAAGTTAACATGTGAGTAATATGTGCAGCACCTACACACCCTTCAAGGCAAACCAATCATTTTGAACCAATCAAATTAATGAAAATTAAATATAAATTTTTAATACTGAACAGCGGATTAAGTACTACTAATAGATTAGCAGCATAAACTTGTAAAATAACCAAATTAGATACAATTTCATTCAGCAAAATGGCACAATATTACATGTCCTCCAAGTTAAGAAAATTAATAAGAAAATATTACTACTAAATAATACCAATCCTTATGCGGAGGACCCTGCATATGAGATTTTTTTTTCTCATTTTTATTTATGCTTGAATAAAAATAATCAACCGAATTGTCACAGCGTTTTTTATTGGTTTTAAACTGGTTGAACATGTTCTCTGATTGTCAGGTTTTCGTATTGTCTGGACAAATTAACAAGTTTTCTGAGGGATTTGGTCTGTTTTTTTTACCTAAGGTTTATCCTAACTTGTGCTCTCTCTTGACAATATCTTATAGTACTGGCTTTGGTTGTTGTACCTGTTATTTCTGTCGCTGTTCGTAAATTTGGTCGTTTCCTGCGTGAACTCTCTCATAAAACTCAAGCTGCAGCTGCAGTAGCTTCTTCGATTGCTGAGGTATGTCTCTCCTGTTTAACATATTAGAATAGCTTCAACTCTTTTTCACAAGGAGAAGATATGCTAACTGATTCGAACTCTTTTCTATGTTGCTTAGGAATCCTTTGGTGCAATAAGAACGGTTAGATCATTTGCTCAGGAAGATTATGAAATACAACGCTACTCCGAGAAAGTTAATGAGACTCTATCGCTTGGACTTAAACAAGCTGTGAGTTAGTCACTTATATTTTGATCCACGTACTTGTGTTTAATTTTATTTCCCTTACAACATTTAATCTTATCTACTTTGTTATACAGAAAGTTGTTGGACTCTTTTCTGGAGGTCTTAATGCAGCATCTACACTTTCAGTTATCGTAGTTGTTATATATGGAGCTAATTTAACGATCAAGGGTGCCATGACCTCGGGTGATCTTACATCTTTCATTCTTTACAGTCTCTCAGGTATTTTCTTCTTTCTATTTTTTCCTCTTTCTAGTTAAAGAATCTTCATTCAGAATTGAAAGTAGTTTTCCTTTTTTATTTATTTCAGCTGTGATTTGAACTGCCAGTATTGTACCTATGCTGACTTAATTACTTTTGCCTTGTAGTTGGATCTTCTATATCTGGTTTGTCGGGATTGTATACCGTAGTTATGAAAGCCGCCGGTGCTAGCAGAAGGGTATTTCAACTGTTGGATCGTGCCTCATCCATGCCTAAGCCGGGAGATAAATGTCCTCTGGGGTTAGTTACATAAATTTTCTAAAATATGTTTTTAAGTGCTATTCGTGGAGATTTCACCTCCCCTTCTACGTATTTTAGTGTTCTTTATTCTATTAAAGACTTTTCCAGCATCATAATTCTGCATTTAAACACTGCATTGTCAATGAACAAGTGATCGATGGTTCATTAAGAAATGGACTATGTAATATATAGGATGAAAGCCTAACATAGGATGGAGTACAAAAGTGTGAAGCACCTATTTCACTCTTCATTTTATAATATGAATTTCAGAATTATTGCATAAATTGAATATACTCCTTTTTAGCTTAAAATGAGAAGTGATATTAAATGTCTCTTATTGTAGTGATCATGATGGGGAAGTGGAACTAGATGATGTATGGTTTTCTTATCCATCACGCCCTAATCATATGGTTCTCAAGGTAGTTATTTCCTTCTAGTTTTATGTTCTGGTTATACAACTTCAGCGATAAATAATTAAAACCAAGTATAATTTCCTATTCATTTTTAGGGTATTAATATAAAGCTGCAACCTGGCTCGAAGGTTGCTCTTGTTGGTCCAAGCGGTGGTGGAAAGGTTAGTCCATATCTTCCTACGATCATCTTCTCTTGCTTTTTCCTTTCTTCCTGTATTTATTTCGGCAGCTCATCATTCCACAAGGTTCTTATTTAACATGCTTAGATAGAATAGAAGCATAGAAAGAAAGGTACAGTAAAGTGAAATCGAAAAACATCATGCGCATTAACTTGATTCTTGTTTATGCAGACTACAATTGCAAACTTAATTGAAAGATTTTATGACCCAACCAAGGGAAAGATTACGGTGAATGGTGTTCCTCTGGTAGAAATATCACACAAACATTTACACAGAAAGGTATTTCTTTGTTTTTTATTTATTTTAATATTTGGTGCTTAAAGTAGTTTTGTATTTCTATTTATTGCCAAACACTGTAACCATCGATTAGTAATTTGGCACAAAAGCAGCTGTTCCGCCGTGTAACCATGTTTTAATATGATATCTGTATGATTTCAATAGAAATTTAACCCTCTGATTTCGATAACTAAAGAGGTTTGCTCCCATATTTGCAGATCAGTATAGTGAGTCAGGAGCCTACACTCTTCAACTGTTCGATAGAGGAGAATATAGCTTACGGATTTGATGGAAAAATTGACGACGCTGTTATTGAAAATGCAGCTGTAATATTTAATACCTTCTTTCACTAATGAGACAACATCTCTCTCCCATCTTTCATTTGCTCATGATTGGTATGTAATCGAATGCAGAAAATGGCCAACGCGCATGAATTTATATCAAATTTCCCTGAAAAATACAAGACCTTTGTTGGAGAGCGAGGCATAAGGCTTTCAGGAGGACAGAAACAGAGAATAGCAATTGCTAGAGCGTTACTTATGGACCCAAAAATTCTTCTTTTGGACGAAGCCACCAGTGCCTTAGATGCTGAAAGTGAATACTTAGTGCAGGTAAGTTAACACATTTGTTTATTTTTCCAGCTTTATGAACACGTAAAGTTTTCTTATTGCGCAATAAACTAAAAGATGTGATGGATTTGGTGCAGGATGCCATGGATTCTATCATGAAGGGAAGGACAGTTCTAGTCATTGCTCATAGGTTATCAACTGTGAAAACTGCTAATACTGTTGCAGTTGTTTCTGATGGTCAAATAGTTGAGAGTGGTACTCATGACGAGCTTCTCGACAAGAATGGTGTTTATACTGCATTAGTCAAAAGACAACTACAAACAACAAAAACCGAAATATAATCTATGCCTAGCAAATTATGAATAACCGTCACCAACACCAGTCTGGCCTGCAGACTGCAGGGGGGAGGGGAGAGGACACAATATACTTCGAGTTCGAGACGCAAGAAGTCTTAAGTTAAAATCTTGCTCCTTATATTGAACATTATGTTTTTAAGCACTTGATTTGTACAAGTTTGCTTGGCATGATTTAACTGAAGAAAGTTAGCTTTGCATGCTTGTCAGATAACTGAAAATGCCGGTAGTTAAATGTAAGTTGCTTAAATCAAATGTGTCCATAACCTGTGAATCAAAATAATAATAATAATAATAATAATAATAATAATAATAATAATAATAATAACAAGCTTGGTTTATGCATGACTAGTACAACGGTTACAAACTTGTAGCTAGGGGTCTACTACGAAATTCAGAACTCATGAGAGAAAAATATGAATCAAAGCAATTCTATTTCATTGAATGAGGAAAACTATTACAGTAAGAAGTATTTATAGCAACTGCACAGTTACATAATTGTTGCTAATCACCCTTGTATTTTTTTCTTCCAGAAATAGTATGAATGAAGCATAAAACATTGATTTTTGGTGTTATTGATCAATTTGACATCAAAATTATATGCATAATTTTTTGAATTTGATTGAGCGGCACGAAGAAAAAACTTTTTATATGTTTCTGAGGGATATATTGTTCATCTATATGTATTTCAACTCAATGATCTGTTTATCCAATTGTTGAAATTCATTTTAGACCTCAAAGAGAGGGAAGAAATCTTTGAAGAATTTTCAGGCTATGTCGTGTTATTACCTACTCATCCGGCGTCTCTTATGGTGATGTTTGTTCGAGATTATATACATTCAGAGCATATTTCTAATAATGTTGCTTGACCTCATAGGAAGTTAGTGTTAATCGGTTGGAAGTCACCGTATGCTGGTTGTATTAAATTGTACTCTGATCAGATGAAGCTTGAAAGCAGGATGGGAATGGGAGTGCAGGTTGTGATGGAATTCTTAGGGAAGTGATTAGGAGGGTTTGCACTTTGCAAGGAACCTTGGTATGTATAGTGCCTTATGAGGTTGAGATGTGTGGAGAGTCTATGAAGGGTTGCAGTTTGCTAGAAGATTGAGATATGTACTTGTTGAGAAAAATGTTGACTCTGTATTAGGGGCTAATATTCTCAATAATAACAAACTTCGAAGCCCTTTGCTAAAAAAGCTTTGGTAGCTAAAATTTGCTTCTTTTTAGTAAAATTCACTCGAGTATGAATCGAATACAATCACCATGAAATCATTTCATGCAACATATTTCCATAATCATTCGATTGAATCTGATGATTCAAATTTTAATATGATATTTTAAGTATATGTTTAGTATTACGGTATAAATGTTAGAATCATACTAATTGGGCGGATGAGCTATAGATGGATCTTGGGACGTTAGTTTATTGGACGGAGAATGGAGCTACGGATATATTACTTGGAGTAAAAAGATTCTGTTGAAGATTAGAGTAGAGATAGTGAGGAGAATGCAAATGTTGAGTAGATCCAAGAGAGTGAAAAAAAAAATGATAGTGGTAAAAAAAAAATGTTGAAGATTGGAGATATAGAGGAGAATGCAAATATTGAGTCGATCTAAGAGAGTGAAAAAAAAAATGATAGTAATAAAAAAAAAATGGGGAAAAAGAGAGTTATATTTAAAGGATGAGATTTAGAAAAATGTGCTAAAGTACAATCGATGTGACAAGACCAAATAATTTAATAAGATGGAGACTAAAGTTTGAAAGGACATATCATAGACAAAAACTACTCTCTCAACCATCAACTACTGTGCTCAACTAAGTTAACCTACTATGCTTATCCATCAGATCCGCATGCTCCAAACTTCACGTGACCTGCACGAGTAAGTGACGTAGCTACACATGCCCCTAACTTCACGTGACTTGCACATACAAATGACATTAGCTTCGCCTGATCCAACTCCACGTGTCTTGCACGGACGAGCTACAGATGGATCTTGGAGCGTTAGTTTATTGAGCCGGACTTTCAAGGAGAAACCCATTAGGTCAAAACAATAAAGACTATAAAAGGAGCACTTAAGAAATGAAGAAAGAGATCTAAGGTTTGAACTGTATATTATAACTTAACATATTGACCATTTTAAGAAAGCTCTCACCTTAAAGAGCAACTCATCTTCTTTGTAATCAACTTATGTTTACATAAGTAAACACTAATGCATCTTGATTTTCCAAAAAATTATAATTTGTAGCTTGTCCAAAATTACATTAAAGTCACATGATACATTGATACTACATATTCTCAATAAATCCCTTTCACCAATGCCTTGACTGCTTGAATGCGTTCAAATTGTAGTGAACAAAAAAATCACTTTTTTTTTTACTTTTCTTCCAAATAAACGGCTACACACACTGACACACACTCCAAACTTATGATCAAACAGTGAAGAAAAAAAATGCAGAGCTTAGTTCGGAGACTCACGGTGGTCACACGCCATCACCACCACCAACCTCAACCGAACCTCTTCTTCAATCCTCACCGTATCTCTCATCCTCGTCCTTCAACTCACATCGCCGAACCTTCCAATCTAGGTCACCACATTCCCTCCTTCTCCACCATTCCTCATTTTCACTCATGGCATTCCATTTCCACCAAAATTCGCTCCTCTTTCTCCCAATCAATGATCCTGCGGAACTATCTCTCGTGTTTATTCGCCAAAAGCCTCGTTCATCGTAGTTTTCCCAGAGTTCATTTTCACCGTCAGAACTTCAATTTCAACCAGAATTTTAATTCTTACCGGCGTGGTTGGTAATTTTCCGCCAGATTCTCTCTTACATCAACACCATAACTGGTTCAGTTTGTTGTTGTTTTGTTTTTGGAATTAAAATCCTCATTTTCACCCTGATTTTTGTTAATTTAGGGTTTATGAGGTTTATGCTTGTATATATTTATATTTATTAGCAAATTTGAAAATTTACTTACTAATTCTTATGCTTATTAGTAATCACTATTTATTACTCTATAATGTACTAACGTTCACACTAACACACTTGGGTTGATATGGTGGTATTGGCTTGGGACCTAGGAGTGTGCTCCTCCTTGAGGTCCCAGGTTCGATTTTCTTCAGTGTCAATTTAAGTGGGCTAGTTTAGCTTCTTTAAAAAAAAAAATGTACTAATGTTCAAATGCTGTATCCATTGTAGCCTGAACTTCATATACTTCTAATTTTTATGTCTATACATTGGTTTTCATTTCCTTGCTATTTTGAACTGATTTTGTATGGTTGTGTGCAATTTTTAATTGTAATTAGTGAGCTTGTAATGTACTGCAGTCTTCTTGCTAGCTCGTTGTATTTGTTTCCGTAAATCAAATTGGAAATGGAAGACAATTATGAACGATGTTATTGTTGTTTCTTTGACAAAATGTTTGTGGTTTATGCTCAAGAAAAACTATGATTTTTGTTACTCGAGTGTTTAGGCTGCTTATAAGTTAGATGGTATGTTAATAATATATTTTATCCTTTTTGCAGGAGATCATGGTTTTACAGGCTAACACCAAATGACGTGGTTCTGGGCTTGATTGTAGCTAATACTGCTATTTTTTTGTTTTGGAGGGTAGCAAGTGAAAAGTTTATGCTAAATAACTTTACTGTGAGTTTCTTGATTTATAAATTTTATTCAACTTGATGATACTTGGAGATATATTTGCCCAATCTTTGCTTTGTATGTAACTCCCTCATGTTATTGAGTTTATCAAATGTTTTTTAGCGAGGTCGTCAATATGACTGTATTGTTACTGGGGCATGATTTATTACTATTGTCTTTGCAGATGTATCAATATTCTTACCTTATTTTTATTGTGGATATAAAGAGGAAAAAAAACAACATTTTTATGCTTTAAACAATTCCTAATAGCCAGCATATCCTAATTTTCTAGTTGAAGTTAATTTTTTGGAGATACTATGTGAGACTCGAACCAAATTCCTGCGTCATGCATATAGATTAGTGTAGATTCCATTTAAGTAATAAATGATTGCTAGGTTGACACTTTACCAGCTGTTGAAGGATGGAAATGGTAAATGTGTTGTTTTGATGTTATTGTCTGTGTTGATTTAACTTGATGTACAGTGTTGATTCATTTTATTTTCTGTTAACAGATCTCTTTGGACAATATTAAGAGTGGACGCTTCCACACTTTGATTACCAATGCATTCAGTCACGTAGATACCTGGCATTTAATTTCCAACATGATTGGACTCTACTTCTTTGGAATGAATGTGCGGTTCCTTGTTCTTGAATTGTATCTTTTATGATTATTTATTTCTCTCTCATTTCTTCATTTGTTTTCATTTTTCTTATCTTAGTAATATTTTGTTTTGGGTTGGTGTGAAGACTCACATTCACCAAAAAGCAAAGAATAGTAAGTCACATGGTTATGAAATTTGGAGTCTGATATTTAATTCGAAATGCCAATAGTTTTGACAATCAACATATAATATCTTGAAGTTCTTAGGTATTCTAGCTTATTAGGCTTGTTTATTTGGATGGAACTATCAGATTTTCTGTCTCTTGAAAATTGTCGGTGTCACTTCATTCATCAAATGGTTTATCTTCAATACTTCATTTGTCAGATGATTTATCTTGAATATACTGAATATAAATCTAATAACCAGTTGTACTTGAGGTGTAGCTCAGTCGTAAGAGCAAGATATAACCTCAATGTAATGTCTTTTTCATTTGCCTTACCTTTTTTCTTATGAGTAAAATGGAGATAAGCCCTACAAAAGATTTGCCTTACCTTATTGGTACACACAGATAATAGATTTATTATAGCCCTACAAAAGAACATTTGTTTGAGCAAGTCAGATACTATAATCTAATTGATAAATTTTGTTTCTACATTTTTTTCCCTCTGCAACTAGTTATTTGTACCATTAGCTTCTTTGATATTTAACTCTTGCCAATTGGGCTTTGAGCAGATTGCAAATAAATTTGGTCCTGAATTTCTGCTGAAGCTATATCTTGCTGGCGCAATTGGTGGTTCTGTTTTCTATCTGGTCCATCAAGCCTACAAGGCTCAAACGTCAAAGGTCCAGTGATGACTTTCTCGATTTACTTTCATTTTGCTATACCTGTAGCCTTTAAAAGTTCGAAATCTATTTTTTTTATTTGAGAAATGTATGGTTTTAGTATTAGTTTACAAAAGATAATAATAATTTTGTAGCTAAGGTGCTTTGCAGTGTATATTTTGTTAACATATGAGCAAAAGTTAATAGTTATACTCTTGGTTGGAACTTATACATCTTTTGGTTGAGATACTTTGAAAGATGTGAAAAATACTTATCAACATTTTATTGTTGAGTTTTAACGTTTCTCTGCTTGTTGTTTGCAACAGGGCTGGGGAGCTGTCACTGCTTCAAAGGAATTAGCGTTGGTGAGCTTATATTAACCGTTCTATAACAGGCTTCCCTTCTCTTGGGAGTGTAGGATTTGTGTTGCAATTACTGCTGTTCTTGGTTTCACTTGTCAATTCAATTTTGATTTATGAGTAATGTGTTTACTACTTTTAATCTGTGTTGATTTCCTTGAAGACCCTTCTATTCAGAAATTGAATAGGATGTTGCTTCATAAGCTTTAATTTTTATTGGTTCTGAGCATTGCAGGGCAGAAAGGAACTCTGCCTTTTTGCTGTGCCATTCAATATTTTCGTTCCATTTTAGGTTCAAAATTATGTTTCTAGTATCTCTATGGCACACACGAATCACGATTGTGTAAATAAGCTACCGTGGCCTGCCGGCATCAATCAAGTATATGCTGACTAATTGACTCCATCAAGTTCTCCTAGTTGCAGAAATGTCAAAAATTGTCGGTGCTTATTCAAATAAAATACAAAGAAAAAATCTTCTGTGAAGTTATAGTTAGATTATCAAGCTATTTTTGTATAGCCACTGAAAATTATTATTTTCTTTTATCACTTACAGCATTAGTTAAAGTCATTAATTTAACCAGAACTTGCAAATGATTAGGGAGCAAGTGGAGCTGTGAATGCAGTTTTGCTGCTGGACATATTCCTCAATCCAAGAGCAACTTTATACTTGGACTTTATTATACCAGTTCCTGCAGCGTTGCTGGTAAGCTGTTCTTTACCTTTTGCTAGGTCAAAAAACTAAAATTTGCAAGTTCGGGACTCACCTATTCTTTTTTTCTGTCTTATAAATTATGATTAATCAAGGGGATCTTTTTGATCGGGAAAGATATGCTGAGGATAATAGAGGTATGGTGGACTCTGTCAAATTTATAAATTATCATGTTTACCTATTTTTCATAGCATTTTCCATCTCAAGTAGCTTAGTTGTCCAGAAAGGATTGCCGGACTCATAAATAACTACTCTTTTTTTTTTACTAAGACTAATAACTACTTATGCTATGATATCACCATAGTTTCTACAAATTTCATAGGGTTAGTATGCTAGAACTATCAAATTGATGCCATCTAGTAGGTCTGTCCAATGTTATGAAATTTATGTATAAATCAGTAGTCTTTTTGTTATCATCTTGATGTCTTCAGCCACTTCATAAACTTTTCATAAATTAATTGCACGAACTTTAAGAGAATATTTCCATTTTAAAATTCTTAACATGTGCCCTTAGGTTAGGGCATTCTTTTTTTCTTTTTAACTTTCTACTCAATCAATTAAGAGAAGGGGAAGTTTTAACTTTATTTTCGTTTCTTCTATCCTATTCCTATCAAACAACTAGAAAACCAATTGGTATCTGGCTAGCATTATAAATAATTTTTTGGTTTTCAAATTGTAGGGAGACAGAACTATATCAGGAGCTGCACATTTGGGGGGTATCGCAGTTGCAGCCATAGCCTGGGCAGGAGTTCGGAGAGGAAGATTCTAAATCCTTTGTCACTATTCAATTAGTTATTGGTGCTATAACACCATAGATTAGGTAAAGTTATTGAGTTAGATTGTTATGAAAAAATAGCTATTCTGTAATAAGGAAGTATTAGGTAGCAACGCATATGCTTCATATGTGCCCACACTATAGACTAAGGGATGTTAATATAGTTGAAATGTCGTTCTCTATGACGATGGTTTTGCATGCCATTTTATCATAAAAAAAAAACTTGCTAGTGGAGTAAATTTTTTTTACAGCTTTTATTTTTTAGGTTTAAATCATATATCATCAACCATTTATTCTTTTTTTTTTTGAAACATCAACCATTTATTCTTGGAAACAAAAGATTATTTTGTCATCTGAGAAAAAATTTAAAAAATGTTGACCCTAATTATGGTCACTGTGTACTTGTTTTGTTGTTGTCAAGTATACTCTAGTGTCTTTAAATTCACCTTTAAAGCGATAAGTGGATTTAAACTCTGACTTTCACATTATCAATATCACCAATAATTGTATAGATCCTAAACTTATGTTCAATACTAACAATATAGTTCGATCTCAAAGTCACACCATACCTATTGTTTTTAGGGCTCAATTTGGGTTGAGTTTACTAATTTGGACTGAGTAATAGATTGATTGATGCTAATTGATAGAGTTAAATTTTTTTGATACAAAAAGATAAACTGCTTCTTCCAGGAATTAATCCCTAGGTCTCTCCTATCTAACTCATATGTCCCTTAGCTCATACCATAGAGTTAAGTTAAGTATTGTAGTTTGGTTTGATTTCTGAAATGAAAATTGCAAACCAAACCGTGCAATTCAGCAGAAAAATGAAATGTGCGGTCCAAATGAAATGTGATTTTTTGCGGTTTTTGGTTTGAATTGGATACGAACACTCTTGGTTTATACGAATGGACAAATGATCATATATCAATGAACACAATGATTACATTTGATAAAAAAATCAATATTTTTTTGTTAAAATTGAGCTGGATTTAATTGAATTTGAACGAGTACAGGTTATATTGTCATGCCTTAACTACTCGAACTAGAGACATAATACGAAGATCTAAGGCCGATCATATTCATGACACATGAAGTCTTTCATAGAGCAATCAACAAAAAGTAGAAGAATGCCTGCACAAGAGACGCTGACTACGCCGACTGTTGAATCTTTAAGTCACAGGTTGACTGTTGCGTTGAGAGCATTAAGAAATGAATGAAACACATAAAAAATGTTTATGGTTTGGTGCAACATATTAAATGAAGGAAAGAGGTACTTTGTTCCCAAATTGTGAAGAAAATCATACGAAGATTTACCAATTAAACCAAACTAAAATACAAAAATATCATCTTTGAATATTATAAAACGGTTGGAAATTACATGCACACTATGAAAGGAGATAATTTGTATTTAACGAATATTATTTTTTAAGTGGAATAAACTAAACTAATGATATAATATTATTTTTACTCAATTGAGTTGGTTGTCAAAACTAGTGATGCACGGGTACTCCGTTTTAAGGAGAGTACCGGTACCGGGTACGTACCACTCAGTGTGTACGCACCGACTCCGCACTCTTTTTTTTTTCTTTTTTTTTGTGTCTGGGTACTCGTTGGGTACTTACCGGGTACTCCAACGGCTATTAAAATTAAAAAAGTTGTTTTTTTTTTTTTCATATTTTTTTAGAAATATTTTGTTAGAAAAATATTTTTTATTTACTTATAAAAAAAGTATTAACTTAGAGTTGCAAGAAATTGTAAAATAATACTTTTTTGAGCAATTTGTTTTTTAATTTGATATGATTGTTTTGATGTTTTTGAACAATTTTAATTACTTTTAAAGTGTGGTACTTTTTATGTTTAATCAAGTGTTTTAAAAGTATATTTTTATTATTTTATTTATATAATTATATTAAAATAAAAAATTATAATAACATACCCGTACTTTAGTTTTTTTAAAAATACCGTACCTCGTACCCGTACCGTGGCAACCCTCAACTCCACCTTTGAAATTTAGAAAAAATTTCACACACGCAACCATACACGGTCAAAGCGGCATTTTACTACCCAAATTAAGATGAATTTACTAAGGTATGTCATATCTATAAATTGGTTTTTTCAATTTGTGGGTCGTTCTAGCTAGCTATATACGGAATTTGTGATTAATAATAAGATAAATAAATTTTTAGATTTGGTTGGGCGGTCATCGATTTATGGAATCGCTTATTATAGCGTTAAAAAATTGTGAAAAAAAAAGAAATCTTTTGTGATTAGTAGGTATTCAAAATAGAAAATGAAAGTAAAATAAGGAAATGGTTGAATCAAAATAATTCCAGTTATATATATATTTTTTTAGAGGGCAGGGCAATATGAATGTTCTATTATGTTACATCGACAGATTCTTTGATATATTTGCTGTGGAAGTAGGTCAACATTTCTATTGGCAAATAGGGGATTTTCATGTGCATGCTCAAGTACTTATTACCTCTTGGGTTGTAATTGCTATCTTATTAATTTCAACCATTCTAGTTGTTAGAAATCCGCAAACTATTCCCACGTCCGGTTAGAATTTCTTTGAATATGTCCTTGAATTCATTCGAGACGTGAGCAAAACTCAGATTGGAGAAGAATATGGTCCGTGGGTTCCGTTTATTGGAACTCTCTTTCTATTTATTTTTGTTTCGAATTGGTCAGGAGCTCTTTTGCCTTGGAAAATTATAAAGTTACCTCGTAGAGAGTTAGCTGCACCCACAAATGATATAAATACTACCGTTGCGTTAGCGAGGCCTAAAATAGAGCAATCAATTAAAAGTAGAAAATAGTTGTTTACTCGGGAGATAGTGACCTAACTCAAATACACATTAAAACACATTTCCATGGTTTGGTCCAACTTACTGAAGAAAAAGAAAGAAACACTTTCTTAGATCCAAATTGGATGAAAAAAATCATGTAAATATTACCAAATTAAGTTTAATTAAAATACAAAAATACCATCTCTAAATAATGTAAAATCGTCAGAAACCATATATGATAATATGAAACAATATTAATTTTATTTAACGAACATTAGTGGAATAAACTAAAAAAAAAAAAAAATAGAATAGTGAAAAATGACATATAATAGTGTGCATTCAACCTTTTGTCAAAAAATAATAATAATAATAATGCATTCAACTTGTTCAAATTTTAAAAATTGACTTTTTCTATAAAAAATAAATTTTTTTATTTTTATTTTTGATGTTTTAACAAATATCATAGCATAAATCTATTTTTATTCTACGGGATCTATGTCTTTAAATCAAAACTTATGCTCAATAAAAATTTGAGTTAGTGAACAAAATTTAGGTGAATTTCTTTAGACACTTTTTGTATGATTCTTAAATCTTAACATGATAAATTATAATATCTTTATATTCATGATTTTCTCAAAATTTGTTATAACTTATAAGTTATAACCACTCAAAAAGTGAATTAATATTAAAAACCATAAAAAAATACTAAAGAAATGAATCTAAATTATTTCCTTATAAGTTATCTCAAATAAAGAACTTTTTTTGAGTACATACATAAAACGATCAAACCATCATAAATTTACACAGTAGAGAAATCAGGAATCGAACCCGACCATAAATATCCCAGCTAACAATTTTGATCTGGCAGTTGATATCTAGGAGATCAAATAAAAAGAATTTATTATAAACAAAAAAATAAATAATGAATGAAATCTACTCTCAAAAAAAGAAAAAAAACAATAAATGAAATCCAACTAGTAACCACATGCCACGTTTGACACCAACATTTCGTGATCTAACCACCTTAAATTCTCCACGTGTTCTATAAATCTCAGCATTCACAATCTTTCTTCTCTCTTTGGATTTTTTTTACTGGCCTCGTCTCTATCAGCAGTTTCACTCTCTCGCTGTGATTTGACACTTTTTTTAATCTTTCATTGCATGCCCTTTTCTTCTATTTCAATTTCACCCTCGTTTCAATTTTTTACACACTCAATTTTTTCCATTTATTAAAAAAATTGGAAAAAAAAGTTTACATTTTTATATTTTTATTTTATTTGGGTATTTGAGTTTTGTTCATCAAATAATTTTCTCGAGAAAATGAGGTGGGAAAAAGTTGAGGTTAAGCCGATTGGAAAAGAGGGTGAAGGAGGGCCAGGGAAAAGGTGGGGTCATACTTGTAACTCCATTAATGGTGGCAGACATATCTATGTCTTTGGTGGTTATGGCAAAGATAACTGCCAAACCAACCAAGTTCATGTTTTTGACACTGGTGTGTTACTCTCTCTCACTCTTTAGTCTTTTTTCTTTTATTAGTTTTGAAATGATTTTGTTTTTGTTTAATTTTTTTGTGGATTTTTTTGTGGCGTTTGATTTGGCATTGTTGTTAGTGTTCTATATGATAAAAATCTTGAATTTTTATTGCACTCTTGTGTTTCCCTCTTTGGTTTGTGTTAATCAATGGTAGATTTTTGCCACCTATGTTAGCATTTTTGTATTTTGGTCGTTTGTTCTTAATATAATTACATATGGTCGAAGGTAAATGAGCAACAGGCTGCGCCGCTATCCCTTTCTGAATTGCAAAACTAATTCGCTTTAAGAAATATGTATCAAAATTTATGTTTTTTAAGTTTTTCTTAAATTGTGTAATCATGTTTTTTTAGGCCTTTAGATGTTGTTGTTTTTTCTTGATTTAGTTGTTGTTGTGATCCATGTGCTATTAGAAGAGCTTTTCTTCTTTACAGTCAAATTTGTTTTTCCTTGTTTGAAACTGATGTGGTCCTTTGGAAATGAAAATTTGATATTTGCTTTGTAGAAGATATTTTATACCTTTATGGTTGGTTCTTTATTTTTTATGCATTTGTTTATGATGTTCTGGCTGGTTAATGTGGCATTTTATATTTGATGATTTTGCAGTGAACCAGACATGGAGCCAACCTGCAATAAAAGGCACCCCACCAACTCCAAGGGACAGTCACACTTGCAGTGTTATTGGTCATAGATTGTTTGTGTTTGGGGGTACTGATGGGACGAATCCATTGAAGGATTTGCATATTTTAGACACTTGTGAGTTATCTTTCTCATATCTATCTATTTGAGAAATTCTAGCTAGCAATAAACTATTTGATGCACTCTTTATTATGGCAAATTTTATGTGGGATTTACTAAACTAAAAACTTGGGTCCACACACTATATTTAGTGGCCCTCACATAAAATTTATCCAATATTGAAGAGTGTATCAATAGAGAGAGTATGCTAGACTGCTAGTAGTTTTTCCATTTTCTACTCATTTTGCCTCCAAAAGCCAAAATGTGTATTTTTTAGCCAAAGTTGATTGATCTTTGCATGAGCATACAGTTCTAGTCCTGCACCATTTTTGGACGATGCCACTTAAAACTATGTCTTAAGCTAAAACCTGAAAATGGTTACATGCTCTTTGTCTAGTTACAATTTACTGATGTTGCATTATTTTTAGCTTTGCAAACATGGGATTGTCCAATTATAAGAGGAGAGGGACCAGAGGCACGTGAGGGTCATAGCGCAGCAGTTGTTGGCCAACGGCTTTTCATTTTTGGTGGCTGTGGAAAATCTGCTGATAATAATAATGAGGTCTACTACAATGATGTTTACATACTGAATACAGGTAATTTTCCCTTATCATACTGGGATAATGCCAGTTGTTGATCAAGTTGGTTCACTACACAATAAATGCCTTTTAACATTTAAATGAGACCTCGTGTAGGTGACATAAAGTATGATAAATTGACTAGGATTTCCTATTTAGTTGATTATAATTGTGAATGAAATGGGGAAGTCATGGAGCTCTTGTTTGGATAAATAGTGAGAAAAGTAAGGTCACTGGATTTGGTGTACTTATGGCTGAGATTTTGAACATTTAAATTGTTTTTTCATTTATTTTCTTCTTACATTTACATTTACATTTGTATTTGAGAGTTTTTCTTTTGCTTTTGATTGATGTATCGTATGTGGATTATTATTATAATAATTTATTTTCACTGTTTCACTTGTAGAGACACTTGTTTGGATGCGTCCTACAACATCAGGCACGCCGCCCTCTCCTCGTGATAGCCACAGTTGCTCATCGTGGAAGAACAAAATTATTGTGGTAGGGGGTGAAGACGGGCATGATTATTATTTGTCTGATGTTCATATCCTTGACACTGGTATCAACCTGTCTTATTCTTTTCTTTTGTTTATTTTAATGAAATAATATTTTTTTTTTTTATATATTTAGAGATCAAGTTACTCGAAAGTTAATTTGAGCAGAGTTACTTTGCTTAATATCTCATTATAAACATTGAATTTCATACATCCAGTTGTTGATTATTGTCATATTATATTAATGAACAAGCACATAAAATTTCATATAAATTTGAAATTTGTACCTTTGTAAACTTATTGTCCACAATTGCTCATTTTTTAAATTGTACTTCATTTAAAGTTATTTGGCGAAGTATCAACTATCAAGTAGTTTTACAATTTAAGAAAATTTATGGAGTTGATGTAGTAAATAACAACTGTTGATTTGACGGTTGAATTGGTGCTATTCAATGTCTATAATGAGTTATTAAGTTGAGTAACTCTGCTTACAGTTTCTTATGTAGCAACTTATTGCAATTAAAAATTAATGATGGATAAGTATGTGGCATTTATCGGAATATAATAATTTTCTTTTGAACTTCTGTAAATATTAGATACTCTAGTGTGGAGGGAGCTGAGCACATCAGGCCAACTGTTGCCACCTCGGGCCGGTCATTCCACCGTTTCTCTTGGCAAGAACTTATTTGTGTTTGGTGGATTCACAGACGCCCAAAATCTATACAATGACCTTTATATGCTTGATGTTGGTATGTTCAATATATCTTATAAAATATGTTCTCCTCTTAAGTTTTTATTCTTGTTATATTGTGGTTTAACTGTTTAAGAAAAGCGGACCATTAACATGAGAGCGGAAAATAACAGTTTGTTCAAATTCCACTATGCTACAGTGCTATAGCACTTTTATAGTCACTATTTGACAACAATTTATAGTAAACAGCGTATCACGGAGCAATGGCAAAAATATCGCTACACTATAGTGATTATTGTAATTCTTCTGGTGTTCTCATTTTTCAGAAAGACATATATATAGTTAATTTTAGTATATTGATTCTTGTTCGCTGTTCTGAAAGTAATTGCATGATTTGTTCATCAATATTGATTAACTTGGTTTTCCCCATATGATATTTCGCTTCTTATACTCTGTAGATACTGGTGTTTGGGCAAACATGACAACTACACTCAATTGTCCTTCTGCTAGATTTTCTGTAGCTGGTGACTGTTTAGACCCATTTAAGTGTGGCGTTCTTGTCTTTATCGGAGGTTGTAATAAGAGTCTTGACGCCCTGGATGATATGTATTACCTACATACAGGTTCATCAAAGTGTTTTATACTTGCTAGTATTAAATTTTTCGAAAGCAATCATTTGGTTATGGTATTTCTCTAATTGTGATAAATTTCTGACTTTTAGGTATTGCTAAGGAAAGTGATCAGAGACCAGAGAAGTTATCTATGAAGAAGCAATTGAAGCTGAAATGCCAAGAGGACCAAAATATCAGTCCTGGCCAAAATCAAGTTATGGCTGGATTTGGAGTGGGTTCTAACATTGGCCAGGCCATGACCGTGTTTAATTATAGCCAGCCAAGTAAGAATTTACCTTTATACATCTGAAGTTTCTGATTCATGGATATCATAAAGTCTAATTTTACATGTAAAGTTCTATGGCTTTAAGCTTTTAGCCTTTATCAACCTTGGTATATTGGATTGATTGAAAGGCATATGGGGATTGTGCATAAAGATTTCTGCCAGTTGACTAATTGAGTTAAGGCAGCAAGAATTTTGTTACCAGTTGAACTCCTTGTAATTTTCATTTAACCAAGTTTGTGTTAGTGAAGAACTTGGTTTTCCAACTAGTATACATTAATCTTTGATATGGAGTGTAGTTATGACAAGTCAGTGTTGAATAAAAGTGGATTTTGAATAAATTGTTATTATTCCGCGATACACTATTTAGTACAAAGTGTAGTCAAATAGTGGTTACAACAGCGCTATAGCAATGTAGTGTAAAGCGGAATTTGAACAATTCAATATTATTTGTGATACACAATTGCTAAATAAAATAAGGAATGCAAGTAGGATAAAAAGAATGGAAATAATGTTTTAGTATTTATATTTCAATGTACCGATTGAGAACAGCTAAATATGTGTCATAAATGCAGATAAAACAAATATCGCGGCAAACCAATCACTGCCTTCTCATGGAAAGAAAACATTTGAAGCCAAGGTTACTGAAAACATATCAGAAGGATATACTATTGAAACTGTTATTGATGGAAAGCCTCTTCGTGGGATTCTGTTTTTAAACAAACAAAACACTCTTCACCCATCCGCTCATGTTATCAATAGGTGTGTCTTCTTCAGTTCTTCCCGTCCGGTCCCCATATACTCTTGTTAATTTTTGCTGTTAGTATTATTCATAAGTTTTTATTTAAGTTTGTTTAAACTTCGCGTAATGCTTTAATTATCAAAACAGGAAAAGGACTGCCGGTGACATTGATGGTGTCATGTCAAATGGTACACATTCTAACAATAAGACTCCTAAAGTAAATCAAATGGAAAATAGGCATTCCGATTCTCTTCAATACAGTTCTGAAGCTGTCGTGGCACTTGCAGCAAGCAATCCAATGACTTCCAATGCTGCTCTTAACCAGAAGGTCAAGTTGCTTTCTTTCTTATGCTGGCCTGAGTCCTAGAGGCCAGCCTACATAGTGATTTTTACATTCTTCCCTTTTCTAAATATACACCTGTTAGAGACTTATGTACAATAACAATATTTTTCCTTTATGTTTATCATGGCACTTGTTAAGCTATCAAATGTAGAAACATTTTCTTGAAAGTTGTGTATTCTGGCTTGGTCATTTTTAAGATGTCTTTTATAAATACCTGACTATCGACTATTGCAGGTTTATACCAACCCAGAACCAGAAGCTGCTTCTTTGAATCAAAATACTGAAAAAAATGAAACACCAACCTTGGGGGTGAATTTGAAAAATGATGGAGCAAGTGATGTGACAAATTTCGGAGGTGAAGGCCAAACAAATGTTCAAACAAACGTGCCGATTTCCAACTTAGAAGCTTCAAGACATGATAAGAGCAGTGATGCACCAAACTGCAACACAGAATTTCTGAAACCTGTCACAGCTCAGAGTGCTGTGAATTTGTCAAATCAAGGTATGAAGACTTGCGTGCTTGCGTTATATTACTTGCATATAAAATGGGTCAACATAGATAAAATACTCTTATGAACTTGTATTGTAGGTGCAGTGGTGGATTCTACAACTCCAAGGACAGGAGAATCCAGTGAACCAGCAAAATGAATTTGAGCTAAGGGAGAAAATGAAGACCTTATCTGCTTTGCATTTGTACATACCTCATCTTCTGAAGGTGATCATAGGAAGGTCATTATAACTGGTGGTATTGGTATAGACTAACATCGTCAACTGGTCAGATACACTATTTTGTGCTGACACCGTTTGATCTGAATTTTTTATTCAACAAAACCACGGTTACGTTAGGTGTAGGTAGCGATAAAATGTAGTTCGTAGTTTGATTCCATTCATGCTGCCTTTTTTCATTGCTAGGAAAGAAAATTTTGTTAGAAGTCTTACTTTTGATTCTGTTATCAGATCACAGAATGAAACCTTACTTAAATTCTTATTTGTTTTCTATAATTATTTTGAAATAGGATCAAACTTGATCTTAAATGGTTTGAGCCGGGTTGGTTAATGCGTTGGAAATTTGAACAAGTTGCGCTTGTCGCTAATATGGACCAAGTTTGTTCCACCATGGTGACATGTGACAAAAGTATATGGTTTGCTTTGTTGCTTACAAGTAGGAAAATGGCAGAATGAGATCATAAGGGATGTCTATAACAATCTTTTAAATATCTTATAATTTATTAATTTTGTAAAGGTTAACACATATTATACATTTAATTACTTTGCGATTTTAATTAAATTGATTTTTTGAAGGATCATTCATTAGGAGTGTGTTAAAACTGTGGCCAATAATGCATATAAGGAGTGAATTGTTAGCACAAACAATAACTTAAAATAAAAAAATCAATCAATAATGCACTAGTACATATCAAACTAATAATACAATAAGTAACTAAATAAAATAACCATATTCCTCTGAATTATAAAAAAAAGAATGCATCTGATTCAAAAGATTCAAAGTGATTTCACTTAAGGTCTTTGCTATGCCACTGAATGAGTTTTCTTTTGATGCAAGTGTGGAATGGCATGCTATGCAAGGCCTGCAAAGATTTCATATTCTAGACTATCAAAACTCAAAAGGGTCTGTCTAAGAGTAATACTCTTCTACTTTTTACAGCATCTGGTACAGTCTTTTAGGAATGCATTTGTCAGTCAAATAGTGAACCATGCAAATGAAAACAATGCTCTTCAATTTACTTGTCACCTTCACCAATCAAAAAGTGTAGCGTGTAGGTACAAAATATGTGTTGAAAAAGTAAAAATAAATATTAACTCTGGTGGAAAAATTTTTAGTGATTACCAGTACTCAATGAATGATATCATTTTAGTTTGTTAATTTACACAAATCGGTGTTTTCCACCTGTTTTATTAACAAATAGGCTATTCAATATATATTTAATGCACAAATGAAGTTTCAAGAAGCCTCCGTAGCATAGTGGTAGTGCGTTCGCTTCGTAAGCGAAAGGTCGCGAGTTCGATCCTCGCCGGGGGCTAAATGATCAATTTCTTGTTTTTTTGTTGGTGTCTTAATACTAAGAATTTAGTTTATGGGCTGGGCCTCCTTTCAGCATTGAAAGGTTAGTTTTGACCAAATGGAGAAGACGTTTTTTATTCAATTTGCACTTATTATTCACTCTATCTCATAACATATTTACTATTTTTTGTCTCGAATTGTCGTATTAGAAATGAATGTAATATACATATACGTCAAGTAAAAAATGCTACTATGATTTTGAGGATGAGTTTAGCATAATTATTAAATTTTCTATTATATGCTCCATTCCCGTCTTTTGAAAGAAGAAAAATCCGAAACAAATCTAGACAATTCAAAATTTTTCATTAAATCGGAATAACGGGTTCGGACGGATACAGGGACGGATCGACTGTAAGAGATCTGGGGGCATGTGTTTGCACTAAAATTTTCAAATGATAATGTGATGAGTTAGTATTGTGTTATGCCAACTACCCCATCCAACATATAAATCCCCTGCTAAACTGTAACATATATATATGCATGCTATTTCAATTTTTTTCGTAAGTCATGCTATTTCAATTTATACTACTATCACATATGCTTAACTAATAATTCTCAATTATTACTCTCTACTAAAATATATATCGTTTTGAGAGAAAAAATTGTATTAAGATATAAATCACCTTACATTGAAACATATTTAATGCTATTTTTCTTATTATAATTTTAACTATTTGTTTCTATTTCTTTTATCAATTCTACAATTTATCTTTCTCATACTATTAATGAAAAATAATTTTATAAAATAACTGATCATAATTTCTTTTTTCTATATAACATTAATTACATTTCTTAATATGTGTAATATAATCAAAACAACATATATTTTAATACATAGGAAGTATAATCTAAAAGTATAACTTGTATCAGCATCAATTCTTTCTTCTTTATATTGATTATATCTTCTAAACCAATACAAACCATTAATAATATAAAATTTTCTATTAGTTCCCCCTCTCTTTGCTCATATATATATATATATATATATATATATATATATATATATATATATATCAATTCACAATGTCACCTTCACTTTTATCTATGCAAGAGAAGCAAATGACCTATTGAATTATTTTAAATCATAGACTTGATCTTTATTTAGCGTTTAATTTTATTGCCACCACAATCTAAAATTTCAGGATCCATTAGTGAACGGATATCAACATGTACATATTCTGTTGTCATGTCTATGCATAATCAAAATAGAACACTTTTCATGAGACTGCAGCTAACTCCAAAGAAGTTTGAACTTGAAAAATGAACTCTTAATTATTCTTCATTGTTGCAAACTGTAAATAGTTGTTTACATTTGTCTTGCTCAATTGATTACTATCTAAGAAAAAGGAAGAAGAACATGTACGAAAAAGTGGTCCCCTTATTATTACTAAGTAGCAAGCAGTTACAACTTAATAGAATAGATAGATTGAAATTGAATTGGACCACGAAGTAAAGCAAAACGCCCATAAATAAGACTAACTATTATTCTTGCCCGCCTACAAAGCTCTTCCAATTTACCATACAAAAGTGCCACGGATTTATTCTTACTTGTGTTCTTCTATATCAATCAATAATGACTTTTCTTCTAACTAAATCATTTCTTTGAAATTATGGTTTCTTTCAAATATTCTTTATATGGATTGTGGACAATGATCTATACAAATGAACTAGGCAAATAATGGTGGTTTTATTATAAATATCGTTGTTATGTACTTATGTTGATTATTATTACTAAAATATAGAATGAATTAATATATTTGATAAATTAAGGGAATATAAATTTATTGTAACAGATTTAATTTTATTGTTCAAATATTTGTCTATTGATATTTTAAGTATCAATGACATATATTTATTTTATTATATTTATCGGTGACTAATATATGTATCTCGTATACATGGATTAAAATTTAGTGTTTCAAAGTATAATATTATGATGATATCTTAGTCCTTCATGATGATCAAATAGTTGTATCAAAGTTAGTTTGACTAAAGTCTTTTTAACATAGACGTTTTTAGACGGCGTGTCCCGTTGAAATGGTGTCACGCAGGTTAAGTCAAGTGTGTATGCAACAATAACATATATAAAGAGGTAAGGAAAATACAAAGAATTTATACACAAATTACGTCAATACCTTCAAAGTAAAGGATTTTTACTATAATTCAACTTATATTACAATCACTAAGATATCTACTATCCAACTAACTATACTTCAAATTTTTCACCACTACGGTTCAACCGATCATATCTTAGATGTGTCAACAACTAAGGTATTCCTTAGTGTCACTCTTATAAGTAAATTTGACAAGATCTTAATATATATACCAATTTGAATGAAAGAATGGACATATGTTTTTAGTCAAATTAAAAAACAACTACTAGTATTAATTAGTGTTAGACTAAAGATTGGTTCATTTTCAGCCCCAAAATAGCAATATAATCAAGTGGAGGGTAAATGTAACACACCAAACTTCAACTGACTGTAAGAAAATAAAACTAGATCGATCTATAGTAAATGTAACTGTCTTTGTTATTAATGATTTCTCTTTTATTTCGTAATTTGAATTTAAACTTTATAGAATGTGCATGGACCACATGAGGCAAATAAAACATTTGGCCATTTTGTTTGATGTAACCTTTAAAGTTTCACTTAAAATTACCCAACTTGTGTGTTGGTAGATCTAGTCCTTTAATTAATTGATCTTGGATCTTGTGATAAATTATTGTTTACAGGCAACAGAAGAGACTGCTTTCAAATTCAGTTTCTGTTTGTGATTTTATGTTAATTCCTTTTCAAAGTCAGAATCAACTGTAGATTCCTAACCATTTTCACTTTTTCACTTTTTAGATGGATAACTCACTTCCATATTTAGTTCCATGCATTAGTTCTTCATCAAATAGGGAAACATATGTATTTTATAGAGGGGGTTTGATTAGCTACTCTTGTGTAGCGTTGCTACTTGCTTAGCTCCATGCATGACAAATAAGTTATTCAAATTTTAATTCAGTTAATAAATATTTAAATTTGAAAAATGATGCAGCGTCAAAAAATTGGATATCTGGCAACATTCTAAAGTGTTGGAGCGTTCGCCAACTTAGTTATCCGGAAAGTCATTTAACAAGAGCTTTTTTTTCCGATTATTCTCTATTTTTTTTCATTTAGTCGAAGTACGTCTAACATTGTTGAGCATTTCGTGGTTTTGGTGATATATCTAGAAGTCGCAAAATTACACTATATTCTCTGATAAGGTTTTGATGAGTGGGTAGTAGAACCCTAACTTTATTTTTTAAGTGATAGTCTTGAATTGGAATGTTAACTATTTGTTAGGGTTGTTCTTTCCTTTCTTTGCACAATTGTCTTCTCTATTTGTGGGTTTTTGCTTTTGTATTGTTTCAGTTTTTGATGTGTGATAATCTTGAGTCTAGACTCGTTGAGTGAGATTTAACAGTGTCTTATGCTGTTATCTTTTTATGATTAGAGTATTCCTTATGCTCTATTTTAATATTTATTTTGCCGTTAAAAGAACTAAAAAAAAGTTAGGTAGTTAATATTAGTATATATATATATATATATATATATATATATATATATATTAAGTTTCACTTTTGAAATAGTATTTGACTTTTTGTTTATTGAGTGATTCAATATGGCCTAAGAAATATGTAATTTTTAGTAAAATAAACCGAATTCTTTTTTCGCAAGTCAAATAATTCATGTATAACATATAAAATTACATATTCCTTCTAATTGCATATAATATGTATCTAATTTATAATATAAATCATATTTATTGGTTATTCGACAAATACAAAAAGTGAATTTTTGCTTATATATTAAACCTCTAGAGTGTATTTATCTTTCACTTTGTCATTCTAGAATGTTGTCCAGGTACACTAGGTATATGTATTGCCTTCAGAAAACAAAACCCTTTATACCATATGATTGTGCAACGATCATTTAAACAGATGACATTTATACTATATGATATGATATAAATTCATATAAACATTGACATAACTGTTGACATCTATATTATTGTTATATATATCATGCATGCCATATTGATGTCAGTCAGGCTTAAACAAGGTCATCAGTCAGACAGTACATACTAATTGTAGAAAAGCTTAGACATGCTCATCAGTCCAACTATTCATTAGGCAGGACTATTCATCATGAACCCCAAAAAAAACTGTTCATTTGGACTCTGCTAAATTAATGCCTATATACTAAATAATGCCAATATACCGTTCATTAGGTAGGACTTTGTTCTAGTCACAAAAAAATAGGACTTGTTCATCATTGAGTCATGAATAACCCTAAAATAAACTGTTCATTTCAAAGCAATAATGAATGCAATAACCACCTTGAGTTATCTATTAGTGATATCAAAGCTCCGATCAAGCTCAAGCATAACAGTTAGAATTTCATGTGATCATTTATAAATGATCACGATCACATGAAATTTTGCCTGTTATGCCTGAACCTGATGGGAGCTTTGATATCACTAATAGAGTTTTTGTATTTGTATAACAGAAGTTATGCAGAATATATTTTATATGGAGAACATATTTTTCTACGGATAATACTTTCGTTCCTTGTTCTCATACTTTTATTCATAATTATATGACTCGATCTATATAGAGTAAAACTATAATTTTAGATCATACATATCTTTAAATAACAAACAAATCCTAAAAATTCTAAATTGAATTATAATTCCTAATGAGATCTTGATACTACCTTATTTTGAATAGAAATTTAGAATCTTCAAAAATATTTTGACATATTCTCAACAATTCCAACTAAAATGTAAAAAAGAACAATATGATTTTTGTCCACAAGCTTAAGGTATATATCTATAGTTGCAACACCAAAGAGGGAAATTATAATAATAATTTAACACAAATATTCTATATGTATAGCATTGTCAATACTTACATATATAAATTATAGAAGCATTATTGTTTCACATAAACAAAAGCACTACTAGTTAGTTACCATCATCACTATCCATTATTTCTGGTGTTATTATGATCTGAATCAAGAACCTTGGAAGTTATAAACGGCATCGGAAGCCGTCTATAAGGCGAATTCATTGGAAGTTGAAGAGTTGGAATGAAAGAATTACTTGTTGAGGATGAGTTAAAGAATTGTCTTTGAACATCACTACTTTGATCCATTGATGAAGCATGCTGCAAAGTGTTACTACTAAAAAGTGATGCTGGCATAACAGAATTAGAAGATGAACAAAATGAAAATTGCATAGCACTGCTTCCAAATAAATTACCATGATGATTATTGCTTCCAAATTGAGATAATGATAGAGTACTTGAAGGATAATCCAAGTTATATGGATTATAACTTGGGTGAGAACTAATTATTTCAGCTTCCTTACCTTTAATTTGATTATGATCATCATAAAAACCAGTTCCAAAAGAAAAACCAGGTTGTTGATGAGTACTAAAACATTGAGGAACATTTTGAAGTGGTGGTAATTTATCAATATCAGATTGTGTTACTTCAATTAACCAATCAACAACTTTACTAGGTTGACTTAAACCAAGTCTGTCTTGAAGATCATATAACTGTATTGCTGTTGGTACAGACAACCTAATACGACGGTCTCTCAATCCTCTAATTGTACATACTTTGCTATGTCTATCTTTTCCACCTAATAAACGTGACACTCTCACTATTCTTGGATTTCTTAATGATGTCCATTGTCTTGATGTTGCTATTGCTTTGTTGGAGGAGGAGGATGAGAATTTCTCTGCTTTCATTCTTTCATTTTCATCTAACTCTTGATGAGTTTTTGCTTCATCATTGTTATAACCTTTATCACTTGAATTTTCTATCATCATCAATTTATTTTAATATCCCTTAGTTTTGCTCCTGCATGCAAAAATCATAAATAGTTAGTTCGAAAATACAATTTACCAAGATTTATTTTTCTTGAGAATTAAAAGGTTAATACAAAAAACTCAAAGTAGAAAATTCGGTTTATCAAAATTCATTTCTTATTAGAATCAGAAGGTTTTTTTTTTTTGACACAAGAATCATAAGGTTAAGATGAAAAATTCAAAAACACTTGTACTAACATAAAATAGTAGAAAATTCAAATTACCAGAATTCATTTCTCCTGAGAATTAATTAGTTAGAAGGTTAAGACCAAAAATCCAAAAACATACAAAAATAAAATAGTGGAAAATTCAGAATACCAAGATTCATTTCTCCTGAAAATTAGAAGGTTAAAACCAAAAAACTCAAAAATATGTAAAAATAAATAGTAGAAAATTTAGATAACTAGTATTTATTTCTACTGAGAATCAGAAGGTTAAGACCAAAAACTCAAAGACATTTTTTTAAAAATAATATTAATTTTTTGTGGGGTTATAAGTTCAAATTTTTTAAATTTATATATATTTCAAAATTATTCTAAAAATGTTTGCATACATTTAACTAAGAACTTTAAGTTTTTATGTCAAAAAGGGTCTAAAAGGAAATAGTAGAAAAATTAAAGCTATACATTGAAATTGCTTCAAACTAGGGCAAAGACAATTTTGTTAATTGAATTGATAGTTATGACTTATGATGAAATCAAATCTAAAGTAAGTGAATCTGTGATAGGATTTGACAGAAATATATGAAAGATGATGAAAGATAACTTACACGAGAAAGAAAAATCTGGGTGCTATGTTTGAGTCTGCAAGTACTGTTCTATTATGTCTTCACCTCATCACCGTAGCTAAGAAGAGAAAGAAATATTAATGGAAGAAAAGCACAGAAGTAGTTAGAAACAGTACAAACAACTCCTTCTAAAATGAACAATTTAATGTTAATTAGTTAAGCAGATGGACTCTGCAAACTTTTCCCTGCAAAGGAATAATTTATTACAGTAAAATCTCTTTAAATTAATACTTGGTAAATTAATAAACTCTCTAAAATAATAAAGTTGTCCGGTCCCGACTTGGGGCTAATGTAAAAAATTGAAAAATTCGATATAATAATAAGATAATAATATTTCGGGAGATCCCTTTGTAATTTTCGATCCTAAAAAAATCATAAATTAATAATTTAAAGAAACTAAAAAAAAAATATTACACTCTATTAAAATATGAAAAAAAATTAATAATTCATAGAAGCCATCTTGTGAGATATGGTGTTAATAGTAATACTATATCACATTCTTGTAATTTATATATGGCAAACTTGCTTAAGAATACATTAAACTTTCTTAATACATAATCACCAGCATAATTAATGACTGCTAAATTGATTTAATATAATTTTATCAAATGTTAGTTGGTCTAATAATAATGATTGATATTGTATTTGATAGTTAGTATTGTAGTTCAATTTATCTCAATTAAGACTACTAGGACTCCTTCTTCTATAAATTAAAGAGTGAAAAAATAAAAAATAAAAGATAAAAAAAATTTATAACAGAATCAAAATAATTTTCTACACACACTGCATTTATAAGATGAGTTTAATTACTCTGACACAATGTAATTTTTTTTTTATACATGCATTTAATCAAAATCATATTATAATGTTGTTTTTATAAATAAGTTTTTAAAATATTTATATGACTTGATTGGATGCATATGTAAAAAACATTACACTATTTTGTACATATAAATTAAATTCATATAAAATATTAAAAGTTAACTTAAAAGAAATGATATAAACCTCCACCATATATAACATTTGAAAAGTTGGTTTGTAATTACTAGTAATTAATTACATAACTTGCATTGAAGTGTTATAAGTAGATAGCTAGCTGCGGTTATAGACTAATAGATTATGGACCATGCATTGCATATATCTTAGGTTCGTTCTTAAAGCATCCACTCCAAAGAGAGAGAGGGACCACACACAAATGGCAATGAGATTTGCATGGCACATATTCGACTCTCTATGACTTTCACAATTAGATTATACTGTAGAATAGAATTGATTATCCATCTACTTGTGAATATGACACAATTAACGGATAAATTAATTTTCCCATGGATGTTTTAAATATGCATCTATAATATAGGTAATTAAGGTGAACCATTGAGGTTACACTGCCTGGCATAAAATGCAGGGAGATATAATTTTTTTTCAAATAGAAGAGACATAGAATATAGATCATAGACTCCATGTGAACTTGATAGGAATTGAATATTACTATATTTTAGTTAAAAGATATATGCTAATTAACATTAAGATCAAACCAATTAATTTTAAGGTTTAATTATATATTTGGTCTCAAACGTTTATTTTACGTTTTAATTTAGTCTCAAATGTTTTAAACATTTCATATTATTGGTCTCAAACGTTTATTTTAGATTTTAATTTGGTCTTTTCCGTCAATTTTGTCTCATATAGCAAACAATTTGCATATATGAACAGACACGTAGACACTTGAAAAGTTTGACATTTGTTCAATTGAAACAGTTAATGACAAAATTGAAACTTAAAATAAACGTTTGAAACCGATAAAACTTTTAAAACATAAAAGACCAAATTGAAATTTAAAATAAATATTTGAGACCAAATATGTAATATTTTCTTATAAGTTCTCTTATTAATATTAGGCTTAATTACTTATTTGGTTCAAAGATTAACCCTATATATAGTCTTTGGAACTTTTACATCTAAAATTTGCATAAAGTTTTATTTTTTTAAACGGCAAGGTTTTATTAATAAAAACGAGAAGAGAAAGTACAAGAGGTACTCAATATGCACACATAGAATAAGTACAGTTAATACTCAACTCTTCTTATACAATAAGAACTATACCCGACCACACGGTCGTCTATGAGTACAAAATTTGAAGAAAATAAAAACTAGTAAATCTTTGGTCGTCTATGAATACAAAATTTGAAGAAAGTAAAAACTAGTAAATCTTTTTTTTTTCTTTAGATTAAGTACATCTGTACATGCCAACGGGTAATTTAACAGTGTGTCCAAACAGCTACTATAAAGTGCACGCAGCTTTTTCCATTCAAAACCAAAATCCACAAAAATCGGAATCAACACCCAAATAATTTTTAAGTTCACCAGGACACCGCAAACTGAAGTTGTGTACTAGTCAAAAGCTGAATCAAACCCCATAAACCTTCTAATAGTACACAACTTATACCTAATAGATCAAGAGACAACATTATTTGAATTGAGAAACCAAAATATTATTTTCAACTTTTTACTTATACCTTCAAATTATTTGAATTGTACTAATATATTTTGTTTCCTAAATTCAAATAATTTTTTCTCTTGATCTAATCACCAAATTTGAGTGATTCATGCTAGAGTTTGAATCGAAATTGAAATGCCCGTAATAAAAAAGTTTGTCATTGTCAAAATGCATTTCCTTGAATTTAGAAATCCAAAATTTACTGCAGTGTGCATTTCAAATTAAAAATGGACCACTAGCTTTTTTTACTTCTTCAAGATAATACTTATATAACATTTCATTCATAATTAAATGATTTATACATGTCGGTACATCAATAAAAATATGGAAGCGAACTATAGATGTGACAATTGTGACTAAAGTATGAATTATCTCATTCGCTTGTCTTATATTAAACATCGGTCCACTAGCTTGAATTTGACATAAGGTTCAAATACTTAATTGAATTTGACATAGCAATAACCAATAAGTACAAGTACATTTTTTGAGAGGGATATGTTCCTTTTTTACCGATGTAAGTCTTCTGCAGACACTTAGTTATTAATATATTTGCAATTAAAAAAAATTAGAGATGGATTTAGTTCCAGCACAAATATGTATCTTTCACATTCATTCTTTCAAACCTATATTTATTTATAGTATAATAATATATGACAAATTTTGGGACTATGAGTGAAGACTATAGTTGACAAAAAAGATAAATATAGACAAGTGGTTGCTTTAAATGTTGCAAAGGAAAAAGAAAAGGAAACAAGGTTTTTGCTTTCATATTAATCATTGTCGTATCACCATCAACCACACTGTCGACTGAGTAGTAGTGAATAAGTGTATATTGAATGAATATATACTATCACCATCAAGGATTGTAAGATATCAGCCATTCTGAAATATGATATATATGATACAGTATAATAAATGTGTATGATCAGAGATAGATAGAGATGCATCAAAGTAATAAGATAATAATATTAATTTAACAAGTTTTTGTATGAGTGATAAATTCCCATTGTCTGTCTGTTGGTGTGAGTGAGGAATGTATCAATGATATCTAAATATCTAATCAATATCAGCAGCACTTAGCCGCAAAACTTGAAAGATTGATACATGGGAATTGCCTAATAATATGTATGAAATTGGTGCAAATTTAGAGTTTTTTTTTAATCTTCAGCATCTGCATTTCAAGAAAAGAGATTCTGATAATCTGAAATTTAGTCAATAGTTTCAAGAGTTTCAATTCAATCTTAACTAAAACACATTAAAAACTTGAGATTAGTGCAAAAATTGACTAGTCACTTTCATCTATTAACTTTTTCTTTTGAAAGACACAAATGTACTATTGATCATCGCATACAACGTAAACCAAAAAAAAAAAAAACAATACAATACAATAAGACACAAGATATACAGAGAGATGTAAGCAAGGTGAACATTAGATTGCTCTAATATTTCTTCAACAAAACATGGAGGAAAATCAGAATAATATTCAAAGTCAACTATTTCTGATCAAAGTTTTAATGAATCTCAAATATTATTGAATAATACTAACAACACATTTTTTTCCTAGATTCCCTCACTTATCAGATGCTAAGTGTGGGTATTGTTCCTAACAGTAAAATTCATATGAATTTTAACCAATTAAAAAATGTGTTAAAGTATGTATTACTAGCACTTATGAAATATTATTAAAGGAATTTCTTGTTGGGTCCATTTTAAAGGGTCCATACTAAAATGTGTAGGTAAGATGGGTATACAGGGATACGCCATACATACACTTAGGAGCAGGACACCATCATTCTTATCTTATGTTATTCAATATTCTTAAGCGGTCACCGCGAGCTTTTGTCAACCTCACTGTGTGTGTCCATGTGAATGAAAGTGACTCAGAATAGCTTTGGTCATTGGTAGTGCTTAGTGGTTCTCTCTGTTATACATGTAGGAGACCAATATTTATTGCTATCTGAGTTTACAAAATTGAAGTGAAGGTCAACTAGAGAGCTCATATTTTGATGCTGATCTTTTTCTTTTGATGAAACAAAATAAATAAACAGGAGTGAGCAACTCCAATAGCTCACACTTTAGTGACTACTGTCAATCCAAGTCCTAAAAATAGGTGTTTACTTGTATGGAAATATAACCCAAAACTACTTACCTAAAAAAAAAACCCCCAAAACTGCATAACATAAGCTAAGCAAAGGAAATTATTCAAAAAAAAAAAAAAAAAACTAAGCAAAGGAAACACTACTATCAGCTAAATGTAGAAACTGCACAGCATAACTTAAACGACTTTGAAATTTTACCAAAAATTTTCATCATAATCCAAACGAACAATGAATTTCAGGGTGATTATTCAATTTACCCCTTATCAAGTCAATGAGGCAATTTTTATAAATAAAAAGTCAATAAAACAATTTACTTTCTGATACAATGTTCACAAATAAGTACACAGATAGTTAAACATACAGCAGCTAGTAACCCTTTATTGTTGATATAAAATGCTTACACCCATTCAAAATAGACAATCATTACAGATCTGTGCTAAGACTCTTCAGACCTTTCCAGTGACAGAAACCAAAAGTTGACAGGGTCAATAATGTAAAATCCGATGACAGCGCAAGCCTGGTAACATACATGCAAAGACAATTAGTCAAAGACAGACACACAAGAATCTGAAGCCATACAAATGAATAGAATGTTTATGTAGTCTATAAACAATTTTGTGAGCACTAAAACAGGTAAACACTGGATATAAATAAAATTGAGCATCAGGAGTTTGCGATGCAAACTATGATGAATACAGAGCATACTTGAGCACAAGAAGAAAAAAAGAGTCTTAAAAAAATATAGTATCTATAAATTTGGAGTCCTATTTGGTCCAGGTAGTTATATGCATAGCTAATCAAGTGAGCAATTTGACTTAATAAATTGAGGTCTGTCCAAACATAAAAAAACACAACCTCTGTAAAAATTGCTTGAAATTTGAAACACTGGTAGGATAACAGGTAAAATGAATATGACAATATGTACAGCAGTTACAAAGTTTAGCACTCTCTTTACTCCTGATGATTTTAATCGTCTAGACAGCTAACCAATGAGCATATCGCCCCTATGAAATAAAATTGTGTCCGAGCAGGAAAACATACATGATGTTACACTACATACAGACATATCCTCATAACCTCTGCAAATAGCTTCAAACACAGGTAGGATAGGCGTTGTATCTTCATACTACTATTAACGCACCAGTTTGATAAGATCAAGTAGACAAAATCCAAATACCCTACGAATGACGACCTTTTCTTCTTTTTGATTCCAAAATAACATCAGATCATAATAATGAAGTAGTAAGAACATCGATCAAATGTTTCTGGTCCAATAAACATTTTCAAGGATGTGATCCTATCTCTAATTTTATCCTTAACCGCATTATCCTCCCAATATTCATAATACTGACGGGCCATTGCACTGTGTTTCATAGAAAATCCCAAAATTTAATCATTTGTAACACAGCCGCAACTCACAAAATACAAACAGTGCCGCCGCTCTTGTATTCTTCTTGTTCTACTGTGATTCTTCTTCTAATACTCTTTTTCTTAGCTTCTTCTTCTAAAACAGCAAGATAATCCAAGTGCATTCCAGACACAGAGTATTATATAGACTTGGGTTTGGCAACATAAAGTTTCAGAAATACACAGGATATACTTTAAAAAATATTGAAATATAAGAAGGAAAGACAAACAAAAACTAATTCGAATTCAACTCCATTACCCACACATCCTAATACCAGGCCCCAAAATGGAATTTCTGAGACCTTGCATATTATAGTTCTTTTTTTTCCATTATTAAATCATAAAGCTTTAAAAGGATTTTCCAGTTGACTAGTCTTGTAACCTACAATGTCCACCAGATGTAGCTCAAACCACTTGCCATTCTTCCAGAACAACTCAATCAAACCCTTCAGAGCAACGATTACGCAAATGACCACAAAAGGGAGGCAAGAGGAAGATATTATTTCCTTTATCTCTATCCTCAAACTACCATGCATTTATCAAGAGAAAATTCACTAATTAGCTATCCTCTTCATACAAACCATCTAATCTCTATGTAGTGTTTTGTTCAATTTTTGAAATGAACCAAACATATAACAGAACTCATAATACGTCTACCAAATGCTATCTCTGAAGTCTGAAAAACCATAAACGAATTAATCTGAAATACAAAATGCAATTTCTTTTTAGTTTTCACCCTATGGTTCCTATAGGGAAGGGGACTCTAATAGTCCAGAGTTCGGGGCGAGTTCTAGCATCAAGTGGTTCCGGTCCCCTCCCAAACGTAGTTGCGGGGGATCGATCTGTGGTCCTCCCTACCAAGTCCAGCGTCAATCAACATTGGACCAACTAATGTTTCAGTCCCCTCCCAAATGCAACTTCAATTAAAACCAATACAATAGTCCACCTCAAACACTAGACAATCAAAACAAACGCATATCAATTTATCACACAACACAATCAATTTCCAAGACCTCGAAAAACCCCTAATCAATCAAATCATCAACAAAAATCAATAGCAAAACGAAAATGATAATTAACATGAAAAGAATCGTAACCTAAGCCCGGTATCCACCGCCGCGAGCATCCACATCCTCCTCAACAGTAACATTAGGATAAATTGGGGGAAAATTAGCGATGTCATAGGTAGCTTCATTCCTGAGTTTCTCGATATCAGCTTTTTTGAAGATGGTGCGGATTTCCGGAGGACAGTTACGACGTTGATAACGAGAAGAAAAAAGTGTCTTAGAAAAATATAGTATCCTATAAATTTGGACTCCCGTTTGGTCCAGGTAGTTCTATGCATAACTAATCGAGTGAGCAATTTGACCTAATAAATTGAGGTTGTGTCCAAACATAAAAAACACAACCACGGTAAAAATTGCTTGAAATTTGAAACACTGGTAGGATAATGAGTAAAATGAATATAAAAATATGCACAGCAGTTACAAGGTTTAGAATTCTGTTCTCTCATGGTAATTTTTAATCTTCTAGACAGATAACCAGTGAGCATATCGCCCCTATGAAATGAAATTGTGTCCGAACAGGAAAATGTACATGATACTACACTACATACAGACATATCTACCTAACCTCTGCAAATAGCTTCAAACACAGGTAAGAATAGGATAGCCAGTGTATCTTCATACTCTACTAATGCACTACTAGTTTGATAAGATCAAGTAGCAAAATCCAAATATTCTACTAATGACTACCTTTTCTTCTTTTTGATTCCAAAATAACATTAAATCATAATAATGAAGTAGAAAGAACATCAATCGAATGTTTCTTGTCCAATAAACATTTTTAAGGATGTGATCCTATCCCTAATTTTAACATTAACCACATTATCCTCCCAAGTATTCATAATACAATGATGGGCCATTGAATTGTGTTTCATAGATAACCTTAAAATTTAATTATTAGTAACACAGCCGCAACTGACAAAATACATTGTATTCTTGTTCTACGGCTCTGATTCTTCTTCCAATACTTTTTTTCTTAGCTTCTTCTAAAACAGCAAGAAAGTCCACATTCAACCACGCCCCCCCCCCCCCACCCGCCCCCCCCCTTATTAAAAAAAACTCCCTATTGTGGTGTCGAAGTGCATTCCAGACACAAATTAGGCCGAGAAGAGCAGCTGCTTGGATCACACCAGTTATCTGTGAACGCATCGGGAAGCTTATTGGTGGCAACCCCCCCCCCCCCCCCCCCCACCATCCTCTGCCATAGCGGTGCTATTCACAGCTATTAACAAAGTAGGTTCGAGTGGAATTTTCATGTTGCCAACAACTTCCAATGATTTATCTGATTTATCGCATTTACTCCAAATGCCAAAAGGAATCCTACTACTCTCATGGACTAACCTCTTTAAAAATTGTGAGAGCTCTAGTCTATTATGCATTTCATCCATGACATAACTTCTTTAGCTCATTTATCATTGTATAGGAGCCATACAACATGCTATAAGACAGTAAAACCGTAAAAACAAGCATTAGCAGAGAAGTATTAACGATCTAAGTCAACATGATTCAACAAGTTTTACTCACATGAATTGTCATCTGCTTAACAAAGCTGTTATATTGTTTAGACTTGGGTTTGACAACATAAAGTTTCACGGGATATACTTTAAAAAATATTGAAATATAAGAAGGAAACACAAACAAAAACTAATTCGAATTCAACTTCATCACCCACACATCCCAATACAAGGCCCCAAAATGACATTTCTGAAATCTTGCATATCATAGTTCTTTCTTTTCATTATAAAATCACAAAGCTTTAAAAGGATTTTGCAGTTAACTAGTCTCGTAACCTACATTGTCCACACGATGTAGTTCAAACAACTTACCGTTCTTCCAGAACAACTACAATCAAACCCTTCAGAGGGAATGATTATGCAAAATTTGCAAATGACCGCAAAAAGGAGTCAAGAGGGAGATATCATTTCCTTGATCTCTATCCTCATACTACCATGCATTTACTAAGAGAAAATTCCCTAATATGCTATCCTCTTCATAGTTCATACAAACCATTTAATCTGAATGTAGTGTTCTGTTCAATTTTTCAAATGTACCAAACATATAACAGAAAAACTCATATACCAAAAGCTACCTCTAAAAAGTCATAAGCGATTAATCTGAAATACAAAATGCAATTTCAATTTCAATTAAAACCAACACATATCAATTTCACAGCAACATCACACAACACAATCAATTTTCAAAACCTCAAAAAGACCTTAATCAATCAAATCATCAACAAAAATCAAAACCAAAACGAAAATAATAATTAAGATGAAGAAAATCATAACCTAAGCCTGGTATCCTCCGCCGCGAGCATTCACATCCTCCTCAACAATAACGTTAGGATAAATTGGGGGAAAATTAGCGATGTCATAGGTAGCTTCATTTCTGAGTTTCTCGATATCAGCTTTTTTTAAGATGGTGCGAATTTCAGGAGGACGGTTACGGCGTTGATCACGAGTGTAGTACTTGATATCGTAAACGGTTTCGGGATCGGAAGTTGGGATAATCGCTTTTTCCTTTGTTGTTGCGGGGCAATAGACACGGTATTCAAGTGCTCCTGGTAATGCTGATTTGTATTCTGGATGTGAAACGGGTCCTGTTATCTCCCATGGTTTTTTGATGAAGCCTTTGAGTTTTTGCAATAGGGATGAAGCGGATTTTGCCATGGTGGTGGTGATTTGATTCTCGATGCGAAGGTGAATGGGAATGGAAATGTGAATCAGAATGAAAGGGGAATGCGTTCTGGATGTGATAATGGGCCGGTTGGGCTTGAAATCCCATCATATCCTCCTTACATAGTGAAAGATGCTATTTGCACCGATGGATGCTCTTGGCCTGGAAATAGTTTAGAGTTCGAAATAAGTTCTGATGTCTATTAGGTTTCAGTTTTCTCTCAAATGAAATCACGAATTGTGATTTTTCTTATTAAGTTCAGCGTCACCGACTAATGTTTGGTGTAAATATTGTTTTATGAGTTAAGGTATTTTTTGTCTTACAACTTTTTTTAATAAAGGAAGCTAAAATGAAAAAGGAAAAATAAAATAAAAGAAAAAACTACTAAGTAAAAAAGTTATCATTGCATCATTCTTTAAGATATTACAAATACCTTTTCGAGGAGAGGTACGAGTTAAGAAGTCGATATTCGAGGAAGTTTTAAGTTTAGCGAAAAAATTTTACATATTGATTATCTTCTCTAAGTGTGTGATAGAAAGAAACATTAATTTTAGACAACAATTCCTTTATATATATTTTGGATCAATACATCATGAATATATATATATTTTTTTGACAAAATCATGAGTATAATTTTTAACTTGTAGATCTTTGATAAAATCGACACACTGTAAAAAGTCAAAATAACAAACAATATCATTAATACTTATGTCTTTGATCAACAAGAGATCCATGTAATAGCTGATAATTCCGCGAGCAAAATGTAATATAAATGTCTTAAATTGAACACTAATAGGAAAACAGTTTCCATGACAAAGAGAAATCAATAAAACCAGAAAACAAAAAATAAATAAAATAAAATAAGAAAAACGATAAAATGTGTGTGTAAGTAAGATTGACGTGAAGAATAGAATAGAATAAAAAAAGCAATAGCGGGAGTCATCGTTTGTTGTTGTTGTTGTTGTTGTGTTGTGATCTCCGAACCAAACCAAAACATCTAAAAGCAAAGCAAACCTTCACAAACAGAATCTCTCTTTCTCTCACTTCAAACTTCCAACCAAACCAAAGACTCTCTTTCTGTCGAGATCTCACTCACTCACTCTCTGCTTTTGCAAACCAAGCAGGTATGCACGTGTCTTCTTCTCATCAACACCTTCCTTATACGCCTTTCTCTCTCTCTCTCTCTCTCTCTCTCTCTCTCTTGATCTCTGAATTTTATGTTTTTTACGACAACAATTTCCATCTACTGTTCTGAAATGTTTCTGATGTGGAATTTTCACTCACAATTTTGAATCAATTGTTGTTCAATTGTTTGTTTTTCTAGATTTATTCACTCTTTGATATTGATCCTGTTTTTTCTTCTTGTTTACGTGGCTGCCATGATTTGATTAGGTTGTTTTTGTTTATCTTAGGAATTAGATGATGTTATAATTATAATAGTGCTCTCACTTCAACTCCCAACTAGGAAATGTGCTATTTAAGGCATACTTTGATCATTGTTTCATGGAATTGGAACCTACTTTATTAATTTACAACTGTAGTCTCTGGTTCACCAATTCGTGTATAGTTCATAACATTCTCATAATCTTAAATTGCGGTCGCAGTAAGGATCGTGGTTGCGTTGTGATCCGTGATATGGTGGAGAATCACGGTCAGATGCAGTCTCAATCAAAAGATATTATGCCGCGGCTGGCTCAGATCGCGGTTGCGGACCTTTAGTTAAAACCCGGAACATTTGACCTCGTTGTTTGATTAATTAAGGGATGAAAATGTGTACAGTGTATGTGGTGACACAACAATTAAGCAGTTGATATTAGTTTCATGTTGATAATTGGCAATTATGAAGTTTCATACTTGCTTCTCTCTCCACCACACAACATCTGTGTTGCTTCTCTGATCTAATGTTTTGGAATTGCTTTCGCCCTTACTTTTTCCATATTGATTATTCAAGATAGGGCGGAACACTGAAATATTTTCTGTAATGAATTAATATATAGAATATGTTTAGTAGTTTAATCACTATGATGAGTCATGCTTTCTAGAAGGATCTAGATTGATGACTCATCATAAGTTTGTTAGGTATTAATGCTATAAATAAGGCATTGAAGAGTGTAATGAATTAAGCAAAATCAATGAAGAAGTTTATTTTAGAGTTTGTTAGATTAGTTTAGCTTAGAGTTAGTCTCTTAGAATATACTGTAATTCATAACATTTTTCATTTCCTACTATACCCTAAATTTATCCTTCATTAATTAGTGATTTCTTTTCTTCTGCCTTACACTAATGTGAATGTTTTCGCAGATGGCAATGCCGGAAGCAAGCCCTGCCACTGCTCCAAGTCCTCAAGTTGTTGGAAATGCCTTTGTGGAGCAATATTATCACATTCTGCATCAATCACCAGACTTGGTGCATAGATTCTATCAGGATTCAAGTCTCTTGAGCAGATCAGACAGCAATGGTGTGATGAAGACTGTAACAACTACAAAAGTATGTTTAGGATATGTGTGTATAATTCGCTTCTTTGACATTAAATGCTTAGATTGTTCAAATCTAACTGTATATAATACAAGTATCCAAATCAATAGATCCATAATGGGTTTGATCCTTCTAATGATTATTAGGGTCAATACTCATATGTATAGTGGGTTAAGAGGTGAGTGAGGCCAATATATATTTATTTATCCAAAATAATAGTTGTATTATAGGTAGGTATTGTTCTGTAGGTTGGCATTCCAGATCATAGTGGGGGGACATTCACATTCCCCCATTGTCCACCTAGCAGATCCACTCTTAGATCCCGCTTAGGCAGGAGATTTAGGGCCTGTTTGAAACAATTTTGCTTTAGTTTTTAAAATGTGTTTTATAAATTAGTTTTCAAAAACAGTTTTTAAGAAGCAAAACATGGGTGAAAGCTGTTTATGTTTTTTTAGTTTTTAAAACTATAAAATTAGAAATAGTTTTTAATAACAGTTTTTGAAAAGAGGACTTTCAAACATGTTTTTTTTTTAAACTTAAAAAGAGTTTTTGAGAACTCTTTCAAACGGGCCCTTACAAAACCAGGTTTCTCTTTTGGGTTTTGTAAAACAGCCTGTCATTTGGTTTGGAGTAGGTGTTCAGTGAACACTTTTAGCTTAACAAATGCCAACATTCTTCCCCCTCATCCTGGTTTCTAGAAGCATGATGTGTAAGGCTATTTGATTTGTGTAGCTTAATAATAATTTTGGTATGTAGCATGTCTAGTTTGTTCAAAATTCATATCCCTTAAGAATCTGCTCATTAATGCTTGCTTTGAGTAACCTTGATACTTGCGGTTTATTTTCAACTCATTAATTAGAAGTAAATAACTGTTGGATCAGGCAATCAATGAAACAATTGTTTCCCTGAACTATGAAGATTGTATAGCAGAAATAAAAACTGCAGATGCTCAGGAGTCCTATGAGAAAGGTGTGATAGTTTTAGTAACTGGATGCTTAACTGGAAAGGATAATGTGAAAAGGAAGTTCTCGCAGACATTCTTTTTGGCTCCACAAGATAAAGGATATTTTGTCTTAAATGATGTCTTTAGGTACATTGAGGAGAATGATGCCCCACAGTTAAGTTCTGCTTCAATAAATGTCACCAATGAAAATTCCGAGGCAGTGCACGTACCAAAATTAGGTTAGTATGGCTTTTTGTCAGTATGCATGTACTCAAAAATTATTTGTTTTCCTTAAACCTCAATTTGTAATTGCTTCTTAAATGTTTTTAGATGATGTGCACCCTTCTGAACATCTTGTGGCAGACCCTGCAACCTCTGCAGAGGGTGAAAACCTTAATAATGGTGCTGAAGTTTATCATCCTCACGGCAACAAGGAAAAAGGATCGGTTCTTGATGAAGAGGTTGTCGTACCGTCTACTGAGTTAAGTGAGAATGATATTATTACTAATAATGATTCAGCTTCTGAAGTCCAGGATGATGCACGAAAGACATCATATGCATCAATTGTGAGTTTATCCTTGTATATTTTATTGCATTGTGATACTCTTCTGGTCTTCTAAATTTGTTAACTTATTAAGTTTCATTGATATGAAGGTGAAAAGTAAAACAGCATCTGGTCGTGTCTATGTTCCCAGCCGAGCTGCAAAAGTGGCATCTGCTAAATCTAATGAACAATGGCATGCTCCCACAAAATCTACTCCTAGGCCTGAGACATTTGCTCCTAGTAGTGACAGTGCACCAGGGAGTAGTGATGTTCCTGAAGAAGGTGTATATTGATGCTTATGATTGACTACTATTTTACTTTTCTGACCCTGTGGTCTATTCACATTGTCCTCTTATTTGTTTAAATCTAATTTTGACTCAAGCAGAAGAGGTTAAAAAATACCATTAATGAAAAAAAGGTTAAATGAAGTGATGAGTTTATAACTTCGTATATTATGGTTCCTTGAGTTCTAGTTCTACTGCAGTTTGAAAGTTGACCGACTTACTTTTTGCTACAGCTGAAGGTCATTCCATATACATACGGAACTTGCCATTTAATGCAACAATTGAACTTCTTGATGAGGTTTTTAAGAAATTTGGTCCTATAAAGCATGGTGGAGTCCAAGTACGAAGCAGCAAGGTCTGTGAATATTACTATCTTCACTTTGAAATAATGTGACATTATCAGAAGCAAGAATGTAAGCTAATCTGTATTTTTGGCTGCTTTCAGCATGGTTTCTGTTTTGGCTTTGTTGAGTTTGAGGAATTGAGTTCTGTGCAAAGTGCACTTAAGGTACAAACTGTTCTTTTCAACTGTTGATTATAGTTTGGAAGATTTGAGAAAACATTTTGTTTTTATTTTCAATTGCAAAAGTGCCAACGCTTTCACTTCGTTTCCTTTTTTCAAATATTTGTATAATACAAATTTTTGGAATCAGGAAACATAGTAAAAACAATCGACAGTTTTGCAATTAAAAGTGAAAATAGAAAATTTCAAACAAAACCAGCCCCTATGGCCTATGCTTCCATCTTCTTAGTTTCATTTACCTTTATAGAAACTTATCAAGCATGAACAAGAACAACTAGGCCTTTATTACTAGATGGGGTTGGCGTTGAAACTAAACAATGGCTAGTTGGACATCATTGGCTTTGTCAAAGATTGATTTGCAATAGGTTTTCCTCTACCATTATGATTGGATTTTCTTCTATTTGATCCAATTTTCTCACCAAAGCCTCTATTGCTCTTCTCCTCACATGACCAAATTACCTTATCTGAAGCTGATTCATGATATTTTGTTCTTATCTGCGATTGCATATCACCTGCTGAAGTTTAGTTATTTGTGTAGTAGATCTTACTAAATTTCATTTCATTTTCAGGCTTCACCTATCACTGTTGGTGAGCGACAGGCTGTTATTGAGGAAAAAATATCCACTACACGAGGTATACTGATGTTGTCAGTTTTACTCTATGTTTAGTTAAACATGATTTTTTATTTGATGCTATTACCAAGGTTATCAGATACGTGTTGATCATGTTGTTTTTTATCTCTTTTAATCTGATTATAGTCAGCGATGGCGGAAGAGGGAGGTATCCTTCAGGAAGAGGTGGTTTCCGAGGCGAGGGTTTCCGGGGGCGTGGGAGATTTGGTGGCGGACGAGGTTATGGAAGAAACGAATTCAGAAACCAAGGGGAATTCTCAGGACGACCTAGGAGTTCTCATCGGCCAAGTCAAAACGGAGGTGGGCGGGGTGGACGTGGTGCAGGAAACCATAATGTTACACCAACTACTTCAGTGTGAGCATATTGGTTAATAGAGAAAGAACAAGAAAACAAAAACAAAAACAAAACAAACGCTCGGTTGATAATTTTTTTATAAGCCAAACACAAAAAACATCTATGTTTTCCCTTGTTTAGGCAGAAGTGCAGTTTTCTGAATTTCGTCGTTGCAATTGCAATCATTCAAATAGAAGATGAGTGAGTTCATCAAACCTTCAGAAGTGTTCTGTATTAGTCATGTAATTTTTTTTCCCACGTCTCTTTTGTCTCTCATACTATTAGAGTCATATTGAGCAAGAGTGTTCCTTTGATTGAGTTGTTGACATGATTCTCCAATGTGGAAGTTTTCCTTGTAAATTGGTACTATGTGAATTCCTTTTCTCTTTGTAATAAGCTTAATGGAAAATTGGAAATGGAAACTATTCATGATTTATGATTGACATAATATATTGAATGGAGTATTAATTGACATTGAAAACAAAATCTTCATCCTGCACTTGTGCATCTCATGTTGTCTAATGAGACGATTCACGTTTTAAATCACTATTTTGTACTTGATTTATTAACTTCAAGAGTGTTTTGTCGAGATGAAAGAGTGGAAGCAAAATTGTAGGAAATTTGTGTTGCTGATCAAGATAGGACAATTCAAGTTTTGATTCAATATTGTGTACTTGATTTATCAACTTGAATCAAGTTCAAATAGTCTATGACTCTATGCACAATTGTAGGATTATCAAGATCCCGACTTTAGAGATTCTATTGAAGCGAACAAAAGTATAATATTCCCCGCAAATGCGTGAGGGGCTGAAACCACTAGAACTAACTTTAAACCAAATTAATCTGATGGTGAAAACAAAATAAAAATATTTTTTCGGTAGAGACCGGGGTATCCACCGCCGAACGCAGTGACTATACAATATTTTTTGTATTTTTTGTTACATAATAATACTATACAATATTTTTACTAACTATCTCGTCAAAAAATATATATATTTACTAACTATATGTTTTTTATTAAAAAAAGTGCTTTATTATAAAATAAATTAAAAAAGTGCTGATCAAGAAAAAAGAAAAGTGTGGCCTATTTAGCACGTGCACAGTGAGTTAAAACCCTCTCGTACTTCACTTTGTGTGCTCAAATCAAATCCGAGAAAACCTAAACCCTAAAACCCTCTTTTTTCTTTCTCTCTCGCATCAATGGCCGACTCAATCTTCTCGATTCAGTACATCAAAGGTGTCCTTAGTTCTCAAATCTATGACGATGAAAAATGGGACTTCAATGTGGTAATCTTTCATTACTCTCTTAATCCGTTCTTTTTTCCCTTATTCTGCTATTTTGATTTTGATTATATGTTATCCCATCAAATTCATAAACTTTTTGCCCTAATTTTTTCAATTACTGTTATTTTGTTGTCATAGTAGTTGTTTTAATACGAAAAGAAAGAAACTTGAAAAAGTATCTCATGTGCTTAATCCTTTGCTTTGCAAAATTGACCCTTTACCAAGTAGTGTTAACGATGTTGTTACATTTGGATAGTTTTGTCCATATCACAATTTTGAGTAATTTAGATAGGTTATATAAAATAATGAAGCGATAGTGGAAGGTGTATTATTTAAGTGGGGTGCGCGAAATAGAGGGGCGTATTGTAAAAATGCTGCATAAAGTTCAAATATTGTAGAGATGAGAATGTTATGATTGATTAGTGGACATTCAAGACAAGAACATAAATGTGTTGGCATGTGTAGAGATATCGTATAGAAGTCGTAGTAAGAAGAGTTTGTTGGATGAAATTTAGATTTAGATTAGTAATAAAGGAGAATGAGACATGAAAACATTAAGCGGGATTTAGAATTTAGTAATTTTTCATTTTACATGTTTGGAATAGATATCACGCACATGACACTGTTTGATCCATATAGCCGTTCTTATCTATGTAAACAAATTTTTGTTGTTAGTGTGCATTTATGCTTCTTGCATCTTAGCGATGATGGCAATGCCTTTAGTTTCATGTTGGAATTCATGCATTCTTATGTGAAACATTATTGCCTGTGAGCAGTTTTGGTAGGAAATTTGCATGATGTCTAACTATTGTGTAGATTTTTTTTTAAATACTATTGTGTAGATGTTACATGATTATCTGTTGAACACTAATTGATTATCCAGGAAAAGTGAATTGGCAGAAGTAATTAATTACTTAGAGTAAGTAGTAACCAACCTGATAGGTTTTGATTATAAGAAATTTACTGTGAGCGTAATTTACTGGAATTTCTGTTAATTGGAGCATGAATAATAAGGTTGCGACATTAGCCTATTTAGTGCATTTTACTGAATTTAGAAGCCATGTCTTCCTGGTTAAGGTTAATTGTGAGCTTAGTTTAGAGGAGTGGCTGTTATATGAAGCATGAATAATAAGGCTGCAACATTAGTCCATTTAGTTTTTCTTACTTAATTTAAATGTTTTGTCTTCCTGTTAATTCATGTTTATATATCGGAGCTTGACTTGGTTTAGCATGAGTGATGAGATTGTCTTTATTTCCTTGCAGAAATTGGTTCGTGCTGCTGGATTGTTTGCAGGAGCAATAGTACTTATGCGAAATTATGGAGACCTTATGGCAATCTAAAAGTAGAAGACTATGTTGTTTGTAATGAGCTACTATGATCTACTTAAACCGTAATGTCTTGGATGTAGTTTCAGTCTAAATGAGCAGGATTACTTTCAGAGTTTTGATAAGCAATGTTCTTGCTTTTTTCAATTTGGTTATGTTGATTTGTCTCTGCACATATCCTTGTGCTGAAATTTTTAAATGACTGTCTTTTGATAAGATGTTGCTATTTTAGCATTATTAATTTGTGAAGATTTAAAGACTAATGATAGTCATCTACGTGTTTTTTTTTTTGTCAAGTAATCTAGTAGGTTGAAATTTCATCCTTAATGTGAATAAGTTGAGTGGATCGATTCGAACTCCGGCCCCCATATAAAATGTGAGTGGATCGATTCGAACTCCGGCCCCCATATAAAATGTGATATCACTACCAACTGAGCTTATAGTTCAGGGGGGACAACCATCTCTAGCTGTTCTATTAATAACAGTAGTACATAACATCTACTAGTAAACTTTATCTCACATGTATGCGTGTCCTATGTTGTAAGTTGTGAGGTTTTATTTCACACTAGGTAATTGAAATTTTAAAGCATCTTACTTTATAACCTTGAAGGACCTGTCCAAGATGATTTCTCCATGATACTTCGTATTACCTAATCTTTTGACAAAACCACCTAGTAAATTTTGTATTCATAAACCTACTCTTTCCAGCGCATAAACCTTCCTGGTGTGTTGTCATCTCTACAAGCATGTTAGACATCAATCATCATGCAGTACCTGTTCGATAAGATGAATTGATGAGTTTATTCTCTCATTCAATTCATTCTTCGTAACAACTCCCCTCTGTGTGTGTGTGTGTGTGTGGTTTCGGTAGATACTTTAAGTGTAACAGTATGCTGCCAATTTTTTCGAAGCAAGATCACTCAGAGATTTCATTGTATTTGGAATAGTCATTGTCATGTCCATGAATAGGCGTCGTAGAACCTGGACATGAGACTATATAATGTCAATGAATTGTAATTGGAGCATTTTGCTTGTACCTTGCACTTGCAGTATAATGTTTGTCATCAAACAAACAAATTGATTCCATGTCCAAAATAGTTGTCATTCCACCTCCATGGAAACAAATGTCTAGGGATCAGTCGGGTGATAAGACTGAGTTGAACCCTCAGTGCAGGTCACTCATCCCTTGACGTATGTAATCGTCCTTATCCACGACAAACAATGATAAGCGCTTGCATCTCCACAACTCCACATATACGTTTTTTGCTATATGGTTGAGGTTCTTCGGTGCAAGTTTGTGGATATGGCGATGGCTATTCCAAATACAATGGAAATGTAACCTCACAGAAGTTCGATTTATGTAACATAATATAAAAAAGTGCCGTTGATCCTCTAATATTCTTCGCCCTCATTGTTGTCATAGCACATGATCTCAAGCTACTCCATAGCCTTTGACCCTAGTCTATCATGGCATAAATTTTCTTGGTTGCAATAATTTTCAGGTGTTGAGTCGTACTTGAAGCTTCAGGTGTTGAGTCGTACGTGAAACTTTCTTTATAGTATGTGTATTGACGGTCATCTCCATTTTGATTGTGTTATTTTTGAAACAGACTATATTTTTGTTGTTATTGTTGTCCTTAATCATTGCACCATCATCTCTTATTTTATAAAATGATAAAAAAAAAATTGGTGAACAAAATGATACTTTATTATCAAAATAAATTAAAGAATTAAAAGAAAAGAGAGTAATAAATAAATAGGAGTAAAATGCTTATAATTTAATTTTAAAAAATTTCCAAAACAAATTATAATTTGGAAGGGAAAAAGCATATTCTAATGATTTGTACTTGTGATGATACCACAAGTTAAAACAACCAACTGGTCAATACTCAATAATACCTAGTAGTAGTTTCAGATTTTTAATCACAAAAAGAATGACACCTGTTCTTGTGTGCATCTCCCTCTACTAATAGTACCTCAAATTAGAAATTAGTAACACTAATTTATAGGTGTTGTCAACTCTGAAATCGATTTAGAAAAGAAATACGGGGAATATTCGAACCTATTTCCGCAGCAACCAACGACTTTCCGCAAATTATGATTTAACTAACATTTTCACACTATGATCCATACTATATATATATAAGTATTAGTCGTTCCTAGGAAGACTCAAAATCTGTACAAACAATGAACTGAGTGTGAGGAACAAAACAACACAACACAACATCTTATCTAGTATCTCAACAATGGTTTCATCATTCAGTAAGTCTTTTTCACTATTTTTAAGATTCTATATTCCTTAAATGGTCTTCACATTACTTGTCTGTGTTTTTTACTCTTTTTTTTGTGCCCTTTTGTTTTTTTGTTGAGCTGGGTGAGGATTTATTGTTTTCTTCTAGATTCAATAGGGTAAAAGGGTGAGAAAGTCAAATTTCATATCAAAATGCATGCATTGATAATCCTTAATGTATCATCCTTAATTATATGTCAAATTCTAAGTGTCATTTTCAATTGTGGAATGGCTTTTCTGTCAAGATTCTTTATGATTAACCAAACGTTAGTTGGTTCAGTGGTTATTGGCCATAAACCTGATAGGGAGAACCACGGTTCAATCCCCTGCAACTGCGTTCGGGAGGGAGCTGAAACCACTTGATACCACCCCCGAACCAGATTAGATTAAACAGGTGGTGAAAACCAAAAAAAAGATTCTTTATGATTAATACTCTATAATCATTGTAAGAAGTTATACATGAATGGAAATTAACTTGGTCATGGTCAACTTAATTTTGTCTTTGATCTCAATTTCTTCAAGTGTTTCTCTTTTGATGGATTCTATAACTGAATTGGATCTGTAGTGTTTCCAGCTAAGTATCTCTTAACTTGGTGTGATAAATCTAAACAGGTTTCGTGCCTTTTGTATTTCTATTGCTCGTAATTGGGAGCACGGCAAGATCTTTCTATCCGCTTCCTGGCAAAGAGGAAGATGGAAGTAGACGGCCTCTTCAAACTTTTCGCCCATACAATCTTGCACACAGGGGTTCAAACGGAGAAATTCCTGAAGAAACTCGTCAGGCATACCTGGTGAATCTTCTGCAAAAATTGCATTCCTTTCTAATTTCTTAATTTATGTATGCATCAAAAGTTTATCAAAATTATATGCATAAAAAGGATGTGTCAAAAGTTTGTGATTAGCTCAGTGTTTTTCTTTTTGATTCTATTTCAAAGTTTCAGTTATCTTGGTAATTCTTGTTATCAAATGAAACTATGCGGTGCTAGACTTATGCATAAACTAGTGTTTGGTACATTGCAGATAACATAGTCGGCCACTTGGCCTCATTTTCTTCTTTGGTTTATTTATACTTGCCTAATAATGAACTTCTTTTGTAGAGAGCTATTGAGGAAGGTGCAGACTTCATTGAAACTGATATATTATCTTCCAAAGATGGTGTTCTTATATGTTTCCATGATGTTACCCTTGATGAAACTACTGACATAGGAAAATATAAAGAGTTTGCTAGCCGTAAAAGAACATACGAAGTCCAAGGGGTCAACACCACTGGATTTTTTACTGGTACTGATGCTATTCTTTGTTAAGTTTAATTTGTGTTAATTGAACAGAATCGGAAATAATATTCTGTTTTTCATCCAGTTTATTTCATCACTTTCAATTTCAAGTGAATATAATTATAATTTGCTAAAGTAATTTTAATATTTGCAGTTGATTTTACCATAAAGGAATTGAAGTCATTGAGGGTGAATCAGAGGTTTAGCTTTAGGGATCAACAGTATAATGGTTAGTCCATCCCTCTAATTAGTAGCTTTTCATCATTTTATTGTGTGTAATTTCTTCATTTGTTTGAGTTGTTCGTTCATGATAGATTTTGATAAGAACTATTATTTATCGTGAGAAAAAGATAGAACTAAAGGAGGAAATACTCTCCTTTTCATCTCTTATATATGTCACAGCCTCGTCAGATTTTAAACTGATTCGTTGATCATTTTTATAGGAACTGTTTGCTGATGACTTGTTTTTTTCTTGTGATTACTACATGAAACTATTATTTACTTTGGCAAACATAAAATTAGATAAGCATATAACATCATCTTTGGAATCTCCTTCAGGAAAATTTCAAATAATCACTTTTGAAGAGTTTATTAACATAGCATTGGATGCATCCAGAGTTGTTGGAATATATCCTGAGATAAAAAATCCAGTACTTATCAACCAGCATGTGAGTATTTCTCTCTCTAATCTAAAAAACTTCTATCTGTGCAGAACAACCGACATATAGAATGTATTTTAATCCTCCAATCTTATTGTATATATGTATGTGATGGTTGGTACTTGGTAATGTTGACTGGTGATATCATGTACATACAATGATATATCTTGTAACCGAGCAATATACCTTTTACCTAGCATTCTTATCAATGAACTAAACTGTGACTTTAGCTTTATTTTAAGGATAAGGACAAATGGACAATTAGACAGATGAGGTTCTATAATATAATTGTCAAAGGATGTAGATTGTATTAAGAGCTTGGAATGTTTAATGCATAGGTCTTCAAATTTCGTGCTTGATAGATTGACATAGATTATTAGTATTTTTGTAGCCAAATTCTTTAGAGATTGTTGTCTGATTTCTGTTTATTAAACTGATATAATAACAGGTGAAATGGTCGGATGGCAAAAGATTTGAGGACAAGTTTGTGGAAACACTTAAGAAATATGGATACAAGGGTTCATACCTGTCAAAAGATTGGTTGAAACAACCTGCATTTGTTCAGTCATTTGCTCCAACTTCACTTGTGTATATATCAAATCAAACGGAGTTGCCCAAGATTTTGTTAATTGACGATGTTGATATTCCAACACAAGACACTAATCAGGCGAGTAACGTTTTTACCTTGGCTTATCCCTTGATCTTCCACAAATTGATGTACTGTCTTAATCTTTTTCGAATGAAACACCATTTAAGATTATACAATGTTGTTATCAATTTATCTATTACAAAGCCTAACAAAATAGTACTGTAATAATTATGCGCAGTCATATTGGGAAATTACATCTGATAGCTACCTAGAATACATAAAGCAATATGTCGTTGGAATTGGACCTTGGAAGGATACTATAGTACCTGTGGTTAAGAACTATGTGATAAATCCTTCCGATCTTGTTGCTAGGGCACATGCTCATAATCTGCAGGTGCACTTCTTTGTTTAAACCTTGTTTATTTTCATATGTTTACTTGGATTTCTTAATTTTCATAAGATTGTGTTGCGTCGGTATATTCTTGATATCATTGTCTTGCATGTTTTGTGTGTAGGTGCATCCATACACTTTCAGAAATGAGAACAAGTATTTGCATTTCAACTTTAGTCAAGATCCATACAAGGAGTATGATTACTGGATCAACAAGATAGGAGTTGATGGTTTGTTTACAGATTTCACTGGCAGTCTTCATAATTTTCAGGAATGGACCTCTCCTAATCGTCGAGATGACAAGATTGCATCTGAACTATTACATAAAATTGCTTTATTGGTATCCCCTTATGAATGATTTTGTGATGTCGGATGGTGTATAGAAAGTTTGTGTTTCAGTGTTTGAATTGACTTATTGTGTTCAGAAGCTTATTTCAAGATGTTCAAGAGAGCATTCGACTGAAAAGCTATTTGTCTAAAAACGGAAAAATCAAATAAAATCTATTTTTGAACAAACTATACCTTTGTTGCAACTGTCGTCCTTAATATTTGTACCACTATACCTTTGTTGTAACTGTAGTCTTTAATCATTGTATGATCATCTCTTATTTTATAAAATGATCCTTTATTTATTTTTTTGTGAACAAAATGATCCTTTATTATTAAAATAAATTAAAGAATTAAAAGAAAAGAGAGTAATAAATAAATAAATAAAAGTAAAATGCTTATAATTTAATTTTTAAAAAATTCCAAAACAATTTATAATTTAGAAGGGAAAAAGTATATTCTAATGATTTGTACTACTTGTGATACCACAAGTTATAACAGCCAACCAATCATAAACTCATAGCTAGTAGTTGCATATTTTAATCACAAAAAGAATGACACATGTTCTTGTGTGCATCTCCCTCTATCATGATCCATACTAGTATTAGTCGTTCCTAGGAAGACTCAAAAGAAAAGCTGTACAAACAAACAAGCAATGAACTCAGTGTGAGGAACAAAACAACACAACCAAGCACATCTTATCTATCCTAACAATGGTTTCATCATTCAGTAAGTCTTTTTCACTTTTTTAAAGATTCTATGTTCCTTAAATTGTCTTCACATTATTACTGTGTTTTTTTTAAGTATCTCTTAACTTGGTGTGATAAATCTAAACAGGTTTCGCACCTTTTGTATTTCTATTGCTCGTGATTGGGAGCACGGCAAGACCTTTTTATCCACTTCCCGGCAAAGAGGAAGATGGAAGTAGACGGCCTCTTCAAACTTTTCGCCCATACAATCTTGCACACAGAGGTTCTAACGGAGAAATTCCTGAAGAAACTCGTCAGGCATACTTGGTGAATCTACATAACTCTTCTGCCAAAATTACATTCCTTTCTCATAATTTAATGTCTGCATGGAAATTTTGCGAAAATTATATGAATGAAAAATTTGTTGTTCAAAAGTTTATGTATGGCGCCCGTGTCTGCTAATGTGTTTATATCCATTGACCATAGACTGATTAACTCGATGTTCTTTTTTATTTGTGTTCTAGATTTTATATTTTTCAAAGATTCAGTTATCTTGTTGATTATTGTTAATATAATAAACTATGCTACAATTATGCAAGCACGGTGCAGATAACATAGTCGGTCTCATTTTCATCTTTGGTTTATTTATACTAATAATGAACTTCTTTTGCAGAGAGCTATTGAGGAAGGTGCAGACTTCATTGAAACTGATATATTATCTTCCAAAGATGGTGTTCTTATATGTTTCCATGATTATATCCTTGAAAACACTACTGACATCGCAAAATACAAAGAGTTTGCTAGCCGTAAAAGAACATACGAAGTTCAAGGGGTCAATATCACTGGATTTTTTACTGGTACTAGTGCTCTTATTTGTTAACTTTAATTTGTGTTAATTGAACAGAATCGGAAATAATAATTTGTTTCTTCATCCAGTTTTTTCCATCACATTCAAGTGAATATAATTTGCTAAAGTAATTATAATATTTGCAGTTGATTTCACCATAAAGGAATTGAAGTCATTGAGGGTGAATCAGAGGTTTTGCTTTAGGGATCAACAGTATAACGGTTAGTCCCTCCCTCTAATTAGTAGCTTTTCAATTGTGATTATTACATGAAACTATTATTTACTTTGCCAAACATTAATTCGATATAACATCATCTTTTGAATCTTCGTCAGGAAAATTTCAAATAATCACTTTTGAAGAGTTCATTAACATAGCATTGGATGCACCCAGAGTTGTTGGAATATATCCTGAGATAAAAAATCCAGTACTTATCAACCAGCATGTGAGTATTTCTCTCTGTAATCTAAAAAACTTATGTCTGTGCAGAACAACCGATATATAGAAAGAGCTAAATTGTGACTTTAGCTTTATTTTAAGGATAAGGGCTATTATACGGATGAGGTTATATTACATAATTGGAAGTGTCAAAGGATGTAGATTGTATTAAGAGCTTGGAATGTTTAATGCTTAGGTCTTCAAATTTCATGCTTGATAGATTGACATAGATTATTAGTAGTATAGTAGCCAAATTCTTTAGAGTTTGTTGTCTGGTTTCTGTTCATTAAATTGATATAATAACAGGTAAAATGGTCGGATGGCAAAAGATTTGAGGACAAGTTTGTGGAAACACTACAGAAATACGGATACAAGGGTTCATACCTGTCAAAAGATTGGTTGAAACAACATGCATTTATTCAGTCTTTTGCTCCAACTTCACTTGTGTATATATCAAATCAAACAGAGTTGCCAAAGATTTTGTTAATTGACGAGGTTGATATCCCGACACAAGACACTAATCAGGCGAGTAAACTGTTGTAATCTTTTTCGAAAGAAACTTCATGTAATGTTATACAATGTTTTTTTCCAATTATAAGTTATATCTATTACAAAGCCTAACAAAATAGTACTGTAATGATTATGTGCAGTCATATTGGGAAATTACATCTGATAGCTACCTAGACTACATAAAGCAATATGTCGTTGGAATCGGACCTTGGAAGGATACTATAGTACCTGTGGTTAATCATTATGTGACAAATCCTTCAGATCTTGTTGCCAGGGCACATGCTCATAATCTGCAGGTACACTTCTGTGTAAACCTTGTTTATTTTCATATGTTTACTTGGATTTGTTAATTTTCAAAAGATCGCGTTGATATATTCTTGATGTCATTGTCTTGCATGTTTTGTGAGTAGGTGCATCCATACACTTTCAGAAATGAGAACAAGTATTTGTATTTCAACTTTAGTCAAGATCCATACAAGGAGTATGATTACTGGATCAACAAGATAGGAGTTGATGGTTTGTTTACAGATTTCACTGGCAGTCTTCATAATTTTCAGGAATGGACCTCTCGTCGAGATGACAAGATTGCATCCGAACTATTACATTAAATTGCTTTGTTGGTATCCCCTTATGAATGATTTTGTGATGTCAGATGGTGTGCAGAAAGTATGTGCTTCAGTGTTTGAATGAACTTATTGTGTTCAGAAGCTTATTTCAACATGTTCAAGAGAGCATTCGACTGAAAAGCTATTGTCTAAAAACGAAGGAAAAATCAAATAAAATCTATTTGTTTTTTGAGACAGTGTATTCATAAGTTTAAAGTTGTGATGTAATTCTCGTCCGCATTTTCATGAAACGTTGAAATTTCATTTCTAAAACAAGTGTGTCCGGAACTTTTTGAGGTCGCTTTTTGGTTGCATGAACAAATTACTTCCTGATCTCATAACACCAATTGCAATGCCAACACTTACCTTTTGTTATGGCCAGTGTTCTTGGTTCGTGAAATTGGAGAATATTTTTTGGAAGAATACTTTTGGAAAAGCTTATCTCTCCCATTTACTCATTTCCTTTACACTCAGTCTTCTCCATTTCTCTCCTAATTCTTAAATAAAATCTTACTCTCGCAAAGTGATATACATACATCTAAGATGTACATCTTAATCTTAAATAGTAAATAAAATTAAAATTGATGTTCACTTTTTCAAGAAATCTGCATACCATGTAAGTAGTTATTCACTTCAGCAGTTCAGCCAAACTTTTTTTATTGAATGACACATAGTTGTTATTTGTTAGTAAAAAGAATTGAACTCGTAACATAGAACCTCCCCCAAACCATAATCCTGATGTTGCTGCTTATCAATTCAGTGTATTTGTAACATGGCTTAAAGATTTGACAAAAAATGCCATGTAGCTATATCATTCAGAAACCACTTCATTAACTATCATTTATACTACATTAATAACAAATGGTAATTTTAACTATCATTCACTTTGGCTTAAAAAAATAGAACTACTAGAGTAATTTTTAGTTTCATTTTTTCAAAGATAGTACGTGTAATTTAACGCAAGTAGTTTTGTTAATGTACTTTCACACACAGTCGGCCACTTGAGTGAAAGTACATATACTAAAAATTAAAAACTACAAGTGGACAGCAAGCAAGTAGTTTTTAACTTTAATCTCTTCCATTTACTACTGCTTTCCTTTACACTCAATCTTCTCCTTTTCTCTCCTAATTATTAAATAAGATCTTACTCTCACCAAGTGATATACAACTAAGAAGTAACATCTTAAACTTACTAAATAAAATCAGTGTTTCCTCTTTCAAGAAATCTAGATATCATGTAGGTGGTTATTCACTTCAGCCTATGTTTCTTTATGGAGTGTCAAATATTGGTTGTTAAATGTTTAAAAAATAAATTGAACTCATAACATCATCACTTCAGGTGGTATGTTCCTCCCCAAAACCACAATCTTGATGTTGCTCCTTATCAATTGAGTGTATTTGTAAAAGGGATCAAAGAATTAACAAAAAAGGCCATGTAACTATACCATTCAGAAATCATGTCATTAAATATCGTGAATATTAAGTCATTGACATCCAAAGTTGCATTAACAAATGATAGTTTAAACTTTAAACTTATACATGCAACCAAAACCAAGAAATTGTCATCCATGTTTCTGTAGTCAGACAAAATATATAATAAAACACCCAGGGATTAATAATTACAGGCACTAATATCTCCTTGAAAAAACAATGAACCATTAAATCAGATACATTAAATCAGCATTTCCATCTTAATGAGAGGCTACCATCTTTGATATGTTTTCAAGGAGATTTCTGGACTCCACAGCATAGTCAACAGGAACAACAGTCCGTGCAGTTATCCTTTGCCGCTTTTCATTGTTATACTCATTCTGAGAAACACTAACCCTCAACAGGTGTGGAACCCAAGTAGCTTGCTTCAATTTCATTTCATAAGGATTTTCTTCTCCGCCCTAAAAAAATCAATACAAAATAAATTTAATAACAGAATTAGCATGCATTACTCGCAGCCAAACATTAAGAAACAAACATCCAATATGTTACCTGTGATCTAAGGCTGTCTAGCTCATCAGCCGAGCAGCCAATGATCTTCTCAGCTTCGTCATTAAAGGTTGATATGTAAGCCTCGCCACTTGAATCAGAAACCCTTACAACCATAATATATCTGAAAGGGGCAAACTGAGGTTCAAATACTGCTAATGCTATACTATAATTTACAAAACTTCCCAGATTATTTGAATCAGCTGCATTACCTTAAATTGCATTCTTCGTCATTTTTCTGGCAACTTTCACACCAGTACCCATCTCCAGTGCTTTCAGTAACTTTCTTATTACAAGTCTTACAGGCACGGTACCACATTGCTTGATCTGCCTTTATGAAACTTATGTATCCTCTGATGCTAAAGAATGCAGGCTGCTCAAAGTAGCAAAAGGGAATATTGATTAAGCTAGTGTATATGATCACAATCCATAAACTATCTAGGAATGCCCAAAAATGAAAAACTATAATTCAAAACAATTGAGTGCATTATTAGATCAGAAAACACAATATTCTTCAATGGTTACCTTATCAGCTCCCAAGGAGGGGTTAGAGGTTATATGAGAGAGTGTAACACGATCAGAGTACACTGATCTGCTTCCACTGTTGGATGCTTGAACTGATCCAGAGCTTAAAGCAGCCATTGCAGCATCCTTACCTTCAGAATCATACCTGCAGCCCAAATGACAAACATGTAAATATGAATAACACAAGCATATTGAAACAAGGAGAGAATAACCTAGTGAACAATGGTATACCAAGATCTGAGCTTCTGAGCTTCAGGTACTTCTGGATCAATCAGAACCAAACTTTTGCTTATCGCTGACAGAGAGACACCTGAAATAGAATATATTCAACAATGAAATATAAGAACCTTTTTTAAACAAATCTCATGCAATAATTACAAACTCATACACATTGCAATACCTTGAAAGTCCCCAACCTTGAGGGATTTGATTGCAACAACTGGGGATTTATCAGCCATGTCCAATAACTCCTGCCCTATGTTAGTTGCAAGATCACCCCACAAAGACACAACAACTGTCTTCTTGCTGCATATCAAACATATGTATTTTAAGTTTCAAAATATTACAAAATATGACAAGAATTGTAAATGAGAAACAGAAAACATTTACGTTTCATCAGCAATAGTAATGTCACGCTTTGCAACACTCTCGTTGTTGCTCTTCCTTCGAATGCTCATTGTTGAAGACACACTCTTAACAACTCCAACAACATCTGAAATCCACAACAAATAACAATAAGGTAACTACAAAAGGCAAAACACACACAATGGTAGCATTACACTATACAACACTCACCAACAAGGTCAGGCTTATTAACATGAGGACCCAATTGATCAATTGGAACAAAATTGAATTTTGTCTCTGGAACAAACGCAGCTTCATCAGGAACCTCTTCCACCTCAGAATTCTCATTCAGTGTCATCTCATAATCATTTGCAACAGTTTTAAACTGTTTGTTAGCAACTTTCAAAGTACCCTTTGAAATATAATAAACCTTTCCCATAACAAATTTGTCAAAGAACTTCCTTGCAGCATCATTAAACATAGTTGCTTGAATCTGAGTACCCTGAAAACATTTCAAAACAAGTACAAAAATACAAAACACATCACTCCCTAAACTTGAAAAACAACACAATTACACAACATTACCAAAAAAAAAAACATTTGCTACTTACATCTTCATCAGTCAATTCAACGTTGAACACACAACCTTCTCCTCTAGCATTCTTATATGTACGCATGGTACCTTTGCTAGTAACACTGACCTTAATAGTCCAACTACCCATATAAGGATTCAAAGAAACAAGAGGACGCACTCTACGCGTCATAGCCATTCTCGCAGAAGGAGCCGCACTGAACACCCAATAAATTAAACACATATAAATAACTAACTACAAGTTCAAACCAACAAAAACACAAACCTAAACCCTAAAATTTCTGAATACAAAACAGAAAAACAAAACTACTCACTTTCCATGTTGCTCATGAACAATCTGAGCAGCAGATTTCGAAACCACATCCTGCTTCGGCTTTAGAACAATACCAGCAGCACCTTCACTCTTGACTACAACATTTTCCTTCGGCTTCAAAATGATACCAATTGGTTCATTCTTTATCTCAGTTTCAAGCGCAGGAGAAACCGCTTCACACTTAGTAACAATTAAGTACCTAAACCAACCCAAATAACATAAATCAAAAAATTAACAAAAAAAACAAATCAAAACACAACAAAATCAATAACAAAAATTAGGGTTTACTTCTGAGATTTGCTTGGAATATCATTGAGAGTATAATCAAGTACACGAATGAGTCCAAGATTCTGAATCTTCCCGGAAAGCACATCGGTGTGCTGACTCGGAGGAAGTATTGCTCTTAATTTCATTTCACCGTCACTAGCAGAAAACCTAATTCAAGATTAAACAAATAATCAATAAACAAACAAAAAAATAAATAACACACAGTTACAGATCTAAAATTGAAAACGGAAAAGAAAGAATACATGTATCTGTTGCCGTTTAATTTGAGATCGAGAACTTGAACAACGATTTCAGGAAGATCTGATGGAGAATCAGGGGAAGGATTTGCCATGATAGTGGAGATGGCGTTTGGTGTGATAGATTTCGCCATTGAAGAGTAATTTGAAGAATTAGGGTTTTGAGAGGGAAATGAAAATTGGGGTGAAAGAGAGAGAGTGGTGAAGATAAAGAAGAGGGAGAGTGTGTTTTTGTAGTGTGAAAGTTGTGGCGGGAATTTGATTCGCATTTACTTATGGCGCTACATTTTCACTCTTTTGAATCTATCGAAACTAATGGCGCCACCTTTTTATGTTTTGTTTGGGTTAAAATTTTCTTTTTTTTACTAGAGTTGTACAACTTACACAAAAGATAATCATCACATTTGAGTATATATAACATTTAAATTGATACTAATGTGTTTGATTAATTATAAAATGTTACATACATATATTTATTTTATTTTGTTGTTTTTATTTACATACAAAATATTATATATGAAATTTTTATTTAAAAACAAAGTTTTAAAAATTGAAAAATAAAACATATAACGTACATTTACAATTAAGAGTTATATAAGTTTTAGTCCCTACAAAATTATGATGTTTTAAATTTAGTCTGTATCAAAATATATGTCGTTTTTAGAAAAAAAAATTGTACCAAAATATATGTAACTTTACATTAGCAATGAAGTATTTGATGGTCTTTTTTATATTATACTTTTAACTAATTGTTTCTCTTTCTTGTTTCAATTATACAATTTATCTTTTTCATACCATTAATGAATGGTAATTTTATAAATTATTGTAACTCATAATTTTTATTTTTCATACAACATTAATCACATATCTTAATTTGTGTGATATGGTCAAAACGACGTATATTTTGATACGGAAATAATAAATTTTAATGATAATTTTAATCCTCTTGAATATTGCACTTCGTAAGAATAGTCCTTATTTTAAAAAGTTTTTACAAAGTTTGGATATGTATTCCTCGAAATAGTCATATAATTTTATACCTCCATAATATTGCAATATCAATTTATACAAATACAATAGAAAAAATATCAATTGATTCATTGTGAAATGGGATAAAAATAACAAACACACGTCATTTCCATCAATAATACTTTTGTGTTCCATTTTTAGTCTAAGGTAAAGCTTGAGATTACATGTTAGTTTTACAATTGTTCTACAAGTGACTAGTAATAATTTTGTTATAAAATAATAAAAGTTTAAATTAGTTGAAGTTTGTTATTTATTTTAATTAGTAAACATATTGAATCCTAGAGCCGTTAAAAATGGGCCGGACTGATGGGCCGGCCGATTAGCCCACAATCTTGGGCGGGCTTGGGCTGCAAAAATGATGGCCCAAATAGAGGATCAGACTGGGCCGGGCTAACCCATCGGGCTTCTGGCCGACCCATTGGCTGTAATTTTGTATTTTTTTGTAAAAATAATATCAATAAATACATAAAATATTATTATTTAGTTGAAAATTTATTACAAAAAATATAGTTTAATGTGTAAGTTCAATAAAAATGGTTATATTTAAATTATTTACACTTGCATACAATTGTATATTAATAAAATTAATAATTACAACAAACTAATATATCAAAGTCACTTTAAAAAGGATAGAAAAAATTTAAAAAACTTAAAAAAAATCAAATCGGCAAAGCCCATTGGCCCATCGGACTAGGCCGGGCTCATGCAGGGTTGGGCCGGGCTACTAAAACATGGCCCAAAAATAAATGGGTCGGACCAGTCTAGCCTATGAATAGTGTAAAGCCCTTGCAGGCCAAGCCGGGCTGGCCCATTTGACACCTCTATAATGAATCCTGATGTGCAATATATATATATATATATATATATATATATATATATATATATATATATATATGGAATAATTTGTTTTCTAATGGCAAATATATATATAATTATATTATATATTTCAAATGCGAAAAAGGACAGAAGTTCAAAGTACAAATGAGTATGATAAATACCCACAAATAAAATCAAACACTTAAAGATACCGAAACCTGCATAAACCACCAAAGAAGAATAAAAATCAAACAACGCCAGAAATAAAAAAAAAGCAGGCACCCTAACTCCAAAGAAACAAGAACACCCAAAAACCACAAACACGAGAATACCCGACTCCCAAAGAAGAGAAGATGAGATCTATCCCAAAAGAAAGGCAGACATCCAGAGGTCCTCCGCAAACCAAAGCCACCGAGACCCAGAACCACAACCCAATAAACTTTAACGATTCCAGCACAAAATATGGTACACACCCCACTCATAAAAGAAACAGGAGATGTAAGAGTTTTTACTTATAAATCACTTCCAAGAAGAAAGTTTGATCTTGTCCACTAGATACTCAACAGAAGAAGTACCTCCCGAAAAGTTCACCTCGTTACAAGAGTTCCAAATGGTCCGCACAATAGTTTACCAAATTAACAACCACCTCAGTCTGTCTTTCCTACCCACCCATATCCCTAAAAAACTCTCCATAATACCACCAATACCACGAGGAGGCACCAACTCAAAACCTAACCACCTAACGATAGAATACCAGACAAGAGAAATTTGACTACAAGAAACAAAAAGATGTTCACCCGACTCAGGACTGAGGCCACAAAAAACACACAAAGTATCACCCGCCTCCGTAATCACACTGCTGACAGAGGTTGTGACTAGTAGGCAGTCTGTCTTGAAGAAGTTGTCAGAAAAAAAAACTGCCACTTTGGAAGGGGCCCAAGTCTTCCACACTTTTGGCAACAGTCTCACTTTCTCTGTAGAAAAATTTGACCTCATCAACAATGTTACGAGAGAGAACTGAGTAGACCGACTTTACCGAGAAACAATCAGTAGGGTCATGGTTCCAAGACCAAGAGTCTGCTGCTGCTGAGATAGTTGAACCATTCAAAAGTACTAACAGATTTGCTAGAAGGTCAAGCTCCCAAATAAAAAGATCCCTCCTCCACCTCAAGTCCCAAACCCATTGACCTGTGACCCAGCTACCAAGCTCTCCAACCTTACTAGTTCTTTGAGTCGAAACTTGAAAGAGCCTTTGAAATTAAATCCTTAGAGGGTTTATGCCCACCCAAAGGTCAAACCAAAAAGAAGTCATGAGGCCATTACCACATGGAATAGCTGAACAATCATATTTGTCATTCATCTCTTAATCTATTGAAAATACAATTACACTAACAATCTATTGTAAAACGTTAATGGAGATTTTGTTTCTAATTTCCCGAGTAGAGTGTATAAAGTGAACAAGACCCGAAAAATATAAAAATAAGATTAACCGACTAAATCTATTTTGTAATGCATGTATATAATACAAATTTGATGAGATGACAAATATGAGAATTGCATTGAGAAAATATTGTGATTTGATCAACAAAATGAACAACATGAGAAACAACTTAGCCATTTGTTTGGAGGTGCATTTGTATTTGCCTTTGGTTCTTGATCATCTCCTTTTGTTTTTTCATTTTGATCTGACATCTTTTGTGGTGTTTGCTTTTCTCCGGCACCATTAGACGAAAGATTTTTATCTCTATCTGTCGAACTTCATGTAAATAACAAAAAAAAATAAAATTAAACAATTTGTTCAAATCACTTACAATTATATGTAAAAAGTAAAATTACTGATATAATCTAAAAGCCAGAGATAGTCACCAATTTTGACATTATTAAAACTTGCATACTTATACTGGAATGATAGAATAGCCATTTAAACAAGAATGTAATGCAATGCAATGGTGGTACATGCAAAGAATAATAATACTTACGTTTGAAACGCATAGGATTTGGTGCTCCCATCTGATTGACGTCGAGAATGAGACCTTTTATCTTCCTTTTTGACAACATTCTCTGTGGTTCGACTACTTTCCATAATGACCTCTCTCATTGTCTCAGCAGCTTTTGCTTCGGTTACTCTCAAACCTTCTTCATGCAGTTCAGCAGTTCTTTGACTTATATCATTGAATTTATTAGCTGGTGTTGGAGGTTGATGATTTAGTGGAGTATTAGGTTGATTTGGTGAAGTATTAGGTTGATCTGGCATGGTTATATCACCTGGCTTATCCAATTCACAAGATTTAAAGCAAGCTAATTCGCTCGAGAAACTCATATTACCCATGTAAATGCTAAATAGTGATTCATTTGAGGCGGTGCTCCATTCGGGCGTGTTTGTATTGTTTCTAGCAAATACATGGGATGGAAAAACATATTGGGAAGTGGCACCAGATTCATTTGGACGCTCCATTACTTGTACTTGAGGATTTTGTATATCTGCTTCTCTGTTCATGTCATGTTCAGTATCCTGACTAGGTGAAACTGGTGTTGAGTTTTGTCCCGCTGCACTATCAGAATGTTCATGATTGGGCATAGAACCGATTGAAATATCAACACTACTTGATTCTCCATATGCATGGGAGGCCAATTCCAAATTTGGAGTTTCTTTATTAGTGACATCTATAGAGGCACCAGATTCACTTGGACGCTCCATTACTTGTACTTGAGGATTTTGTGTATCTGCTTCTTCGTTCATGTCATGTTTTGTATCCTTACTAGGTGAAACTGGTGTCGAGTTTTGTACTGCTACATGATCAGAATGTTCATGATTGGGCATAGAATTGAATGGAATATCAACATTGCTCGATTCTCCATTTGCATGGGAGGCCAATTCCAAATTTGGAGTTTCTTTATTAGTGACATCTATAGAGGCACCAGATTCACTTGGACGCTCCATTACTTGTACTCGAGGATTTTGTATGTCTGCTTCTTTGTTCATGTCATGTTCTGTATCCTGACTAGGTGAAACTGATGTTGAGTTTTGTACCGCTACATGATCAGAATGTTCATGATTGGGCATAGAACTGGTTGGAATATCAACATTACTCGATTCTCCATTTGCATGGGAGGCCAATTCCAATTTTGGAGTTTCTTTATTAGTGACATCTATAGAGGCGTGAACATGTTCTTGGTCTGATGGTCCAAATGATGGAGAAGACAACGTCCCTAAATGAGTAGTACTATTCACACCTTGACATTCTTCTTGAATAGGATTATGTGATTCAACATTTGTTGATATAGTCTCACATGTCAACTGTTGGTTTTGCAATGATTCAAATGCACCGTCGGAATCATTATTATTTGTATTTGTTTTCTCATCTAGAGAACCAGAAACACTTGTGTTTGAAGTATTACTATTCATGTTACTAGTAGCAGTGTTATCGGTTGCGTCAGTTTGTGATATGAAGGAATTTTGAGTTGATGACGAGGACAATGTAATCGGATCTTCATTGTTGCCTACTGCAGGAGAATTAACTTCCAAATGATTGTTATTCGTGTTTTCATGCACTTCTTTTGTTGATGGAGATGGTGGTTGAGAAATATTTGTGACAGGACCTGTTACCACATCAACATTACATTTGCTATCACCTCCAGCATCCATCAGCTAACAACTTCGAGTAAAATAAGATTTGAAGATTCTTATGGAATTATAGTATTCTGGAATTTAGAATTCATAAAAAACACTCATTAAACTATTATAATCTCCATGAAAGTTGAGTTTTTACTTTGTAATGCACGTATGTCACACTGATTCAACTATAGTATGCAGAAAAGACCAAACAATTTGAAATAGAGAGAACGTGTATTAGTTTTATATGACTAAATGAGACAAACACCAAGAAGATAACCAAGACAACAATGTATAAAACTTTAAGAAGGTAACATAAATAATTATGTTTCCACACAAACACACCCAATTGTATATATTACGAAATTTAAATAGACTTATATAGGCTTTCAATTTCTTCACACCCTTTATCATTCATACATAAATACAATGTTACGTTATTAGAATCGAATACAACCACAATATATCAATAAAATGCAATTTCAGGTTATTCAAATTGTGCATCTTCATTAACAATTGTAATATTGAATGTAGAAAACATGCAAATTCAACAATCATTTTTGTGAATAAAATATCTACAAAAAAGAGATAAAAAAAACTCAAATTCTTTACCTAATCATAACACATATTTTTTATTTTTTTAAAAAGGACAATTAAACAACAAATTTCATTCATGCACACGGAAAAGTACAAGATATAATACAATTATATCAAACAACAAGATTCAAAACATGTAGAACAAAGTAATAATATTACATACAAAATTGATGTGTCTGAAAGATTGAAAGAGACTGCCGACCAGGCCGTTGTTGTAATCAACTAAATTAGATATGGCCAAGAAATCAGCAGTCCCATTTTCTATACGAACTAACAAAGATGAATGTTGTCAAGAAGACAATGTAAAAGTTATGTTGAACGTCGTGACAGATGGAAAGACAGAGAGAGAAAAAAAGTGATGAATTGAAAACAAAAAAAAGGTTAAATGAAATAGACGGCGATACACAAATTTAGGGGTTGAATTATTTCATATTCCTCAAGTAACAACTAATTAACAAATTGTAAGAAAAAACAAAAACTAATTAACAAATTTTTTATATAATGTGCTAAAAAAATACAATTATACCAATTGTTGACCTTATCATCATGAGTTGTATATATGACCTAATTTTATTTTATCAGTAGTTGTCCCTCTAAAATATCTTAGTAAGTTTTGATCCCCAAATATTTTTCGTTTTAAGACTTTTGATTGTACTTTTAAGTTAACTTATATGTATCATTCAATATTCTGAATTAGTTTTTGCAGTCATATTTTTGTTTGAACGGCTTTTGCAGTCATATTTAGTATTTAATACATTATAGAAATATCTCTTGCAAAAGTTTAAATTTCTTTAACTATGGATGATCTAAATATGAACAAAGATACAAAAACTAAATAAAAAATGTAAATAGTACATATGAGTTGACTTAAAACAAAGACAAAAAGTCCTGATGAAAAAACACTTGGGGGATCAAAACTTACAGTAAAAACAGAAAAAAAATCGTGACCAAAAATATTGGGATAAAAAATTACTGAAAATTTTCAGAAAGACTAAAAATTTAAATTTGAAATATTATAAGTCCCAACTCCATTCTAATTTGCTTCTGCTATTTGTAAGTAAAAGACTTGTGAGTAACCTAATTAAATACCAAACTATAGTTATTTCAACAAGAAGAAACAAAAAAAACATGTTTTAAGAGTAAGGAGCTTCAATAGAGAGATAGATATGTTATCTTACATGATCAGTTGGCCAAGCAATGCTATGTATTTGGAGATACAGTACACACAAACACAGTATTTAGTATCTACAGACAATATATTCTGAGTTATTCGACATTTCCACTTTACAAACGGGGATTCGAGGAAGGAATGAAATATTGAAATGTATGTGGTCACAGCTATAGTTAACAAACAGAAAAGAAAAGAGTACAAAACAACTAGTAGTTTAAGAAAAGGTTACATGTTTAGAGAGCCTTACAACAACAGATGAAACTGCAAGCTCAAACCTTCAGAGCTTTTATAGTGTAATATGCTTTATACATCCAAGAACTGACGCGAAGCAGTGTAATTTATACCTTAAGAATTTAGAACATCAAGAGATTCAAGGAACACTGTACTACAAACAGTTCAAGTAGTAATCTAGTCAAGAAATAAAACAACACACCGAGTGCTATCGACACAGGTAGAGCAGGCAAGGCTTTCTGATATAAAGCCAAAAGCATCAAAGTTATACCAAGACCAGCAATAATCGCAAGATAACATGCATACACTGTCATAAAATCATACATTGCAGCCCTGCCAACCAAAACACTATAGAAGATAAAATCTCCAAGCCCTAATTTGATCGCACCGGATGAAGCCAATCCAATTCCCTCCAACATCAAATTCTCATTTGACCCCGTTTCTTCTCCTGTAGGAAGCTGCACATTCGGTCCACGACCAATCAAAGGTGTGGCAAGATCTGAATCAGTTTCGTGAACCTGCACTCGCCCCTCTTCGGCTCTTACCAAAGAGCTACTAGAATTCAAATTCGAACCATTTTCCAATGCCACACTCACGTCATCCGGGGTATTACCGTTTGAATTCGACCCAACAACGGCGTTCGCGTCCGAATTGGAGTGTGATTGTTCAACACCGAGTCCGCTACTACCCAACCCAGAACTTCCATTCTCAGTTATGATCATATTTGAATTCTCCATCCTCCTCTCTCTCCATAACCTCCTCCGAGCCGCAACATCACTATGATCCAAACTATCATTACTCACCGGCCTAGCCTCATAAACCAACGCCGGAATTTCTTCATCCCTCGATATCGCCAGCTCAACCAAAAGCCTCAAAGGTCCCACAGGCAACAAAACAGCAGCAAGATCATACAAAGCCATAGCAACAAGCATAGCCCAAGTTGTCCATTCAGGCAACATAGTAAACCAATAAGCAACCAATATTCCAATAACAACCAAATAACCTTGTGTAACAAAAATAGCCATTTTGGACATAAAAACAGCACAAACACCAACAACAGCAAAATTACACAAAACAATAGAAAACGTTATACAATCAATTGGAGTACTAAAATGTTGAATTAAAAACAAAGCAATTTCACCTCCAAGAAAACCTAATACAACAAAAGAAGAAAAAGCCATGTAGAGTTTTAAGAACGTGATACATCGGAAATAGAAAAGTAGAACTAGAAAGAAAGTGGCGAAAGTTACGACAACGACGAATGATAATGAATTTAGAAGTGCACCGAGGAATTTGTCCCAGGAAGAATCTGTGGTTGTTTCTTCGTATGCTATGTTGGCTATGGTGGAAATTGTTGGGGAATCGTTTGTGTTGAGAATTGAGACTAGGATTACGACGAGGAACATGCAGATTGAAACGGGAGTGATAATTCTAACGATTTCTTCACCTAATGTATCGAGAACGGTTGTTGAAGATGAAGCTCTTTGGGTTTCTGCCATTTTTGCGAAACGGAGAGTTCAGATCGAAAGCGTGAAGTGTTGTTTGTTGTGCTCTGCTATTGATGCTTCTGTCTTGACTCAATGGTAATGGGCCGGGCCTTAACATCACATATTTGGTAGTTGCTCATCAAAGTTATTTCAAACGAGAGTTAGTTAAACGAAAAAATATGTTCAGATAATCAACATGTTTTTATACTGTTTGCAGCTGATGCTTTTGGTTTTCTAGCATGGGGTTGTGGATTTTTTAAATAGAGTTCAAAATATAATGCATATCTTCTACGTTGATTCTCCTAGATTTATGAATGTAATATTTAAAAGAGTGAGTTTTACGATCCGAAAAAAGGATAGCGGCGCTGCTTGTTGTCCATTTACCTTTTCTATTCATATGTAATTAAATTCATAGACAGACCAAATTCATTAAACTCAAAAATCAACTAGTATGATGGGAGGGTGGAAATAGCAATTCTCTAGTGATGATGGGCCTAGGCCCATATTTCTTAAAAGGGAAAAAAATGGTTACATTTTGAAATGCTTATTTGCATCTACATAAACCCATTTCCTTAACCAGAAAAAAAAAAATACAAATATCTTGCTTAGGGTTTTAGACACAAACAAGCTCAGAAGAAAAAAACGCAGGTAGTAATCATTTACGAATATTCAATCTTCTTCATCATGTTTCTCTTCTCGTTTTTTCTTTAATCTTTCGTATCATATCATTTCATTTCATTCTCTTTTTTTTTTTGATTAATTTCATTTCGATGTTTGCTTCGTGATTAAAAGATCAAAGAGTATACGATTTGAATTCGTTATGAAGAATTGTTTCCTTAGATGTTGCGGTGAAAATATGGTTTTCTAATGTTTTAGATATCGATTAATTTTGTAATAGAATCTAGATAATGATGTTTATTGTTTTGATTTTGATTAGGTTACTAGTTGCAACAATGGCTTTCTTTGGTAAACTTGGCAATATTCTAAGACAAACGGCTAACAGGAAGATTGTTTCTGAATTGCGTCCGGCACCGTCTGCTTTCCAGGCTATAAGATGCATGTGTTCTGCTCCTCCGTCATCAAAGCTGTTTGTAGGGGGTGTGTTTGAATCAACAACGTTATTAAGTTTGACTATTTTTATGTTCATTCTTGTTTAATTAGTCGATAGTAATGATTTTTATGTATACGCAGGTATTTCGTTTTCAACCGATGAACAGAGTTTGAGGGAAGCCTTTTCAAGATATGGTGAAGTTCTTGATGGTAAATAGTTTGACTCTATGTTTTTTTTTTGTCTAGAACGGAGAGACACGTTTCTGTTGAAATATTTTATGTCAATTGGTTTTTACTTGGTAATAATATCTTTGATGTCATGTTCTTTGTAGCAAGGATAATTATGGACCGTGAAACTGGTCAATCCAGAGGATTTGGCTTTATAACATACAATTCAAATGAGGAGGCATCTAGTGCTATTCAGGCCTTGGATAGTCAGGTAATATAGCATTATTATTATTATTATAAGAATCATGCTTACTTGAATAGCATTACATGTGCTGGCTATTGGGAAATGATCATGTCCATTTTGTGAAGCTAAATATTTAAGCCGTTTAATTTGTGGGAATATGCATGCTGTATGTGTAATTTGTCTTTTAATTTGGTTATAGTTTGAAGTAATGCTACTCTTTAGTACTTTGTCCTTAACAAATATTGTAGACCAATTTATATGATCTTTTAAAATTGTTGTGGTGATTAATTTTTTATGTATAGATCATAGATCATGGTTTCGAATTGCAGACTTTATCATGTGATGCACCTCAACAGCATCACACTGCAATTTTAGTACTTTTGTGACTTTCTGTAAAATCCCCATCACACTGTTGCCTGCATTCGACTGCGATGTCCTTTATAGTGATTATGAAAGTCATTTTCCAGTTTTCATATTACTTTAGTGTTATAGGTTCAGACGTAATTCGATAATGAGTTGTTGGTAAAAAGGGAGAGGTGAGATTTGGGAAATTGGGAGGTAAAATAGTAGATTTGACATTTTAAAGATAAGTCACTACAACAATTTGGCAGTGCATATTGCAGTGGGTGGCAACTGCATATCTGATTGCAAGCACAGTTTGAAACCATGGTATACATACTTATCAGCTTTATTTTGGAAGCATATCTAGATGTTAATTTTTATCTGTGTGAACCGCCCCGTCGGCTGTCACTGTTGTATTCTGGAATCATTTATTGTGCCACCACCAGCTTAAGTGTCAGTATGGATCCTGATGAAAGTAGTAAGATAGTAGTTTCCTTTTATTATTTTCAAACTAAAGGCGTATGTTTTAGTTGATTGCTAGAAAGCCCAACGAAGCTGACAAACTTTCTCCGAACTTTCTTAGTTTTCATTCATATGATAGATAGGTTTTAAGTAGAATTGTTCTACTTTTGTTTCACGTGGATACAGTTTTTAGCTAATTGTAAGTGATGTGTGCAAATGTATTCTTTTGTTGGTGATGCTTATCATTGTGTATTTTTATTATTTTAATCCGCTGTTAAACTTTTTTTGTCATTTTGCAAATTTAATGACTGGCAATATGTTATAACTTTTAATCTAGGGTTTTCATTATTTGCGTTGAATTTTCAGGAGCTTCATGGTCGTCGGATTAGAGTAAATTATGCTAATCAAAGGCCCCGTGTATATGGCGGCGGTGGTGGTTATGGTGGTTATAGTAACTCTCCATACGATGGTGCTTCAAGTGGCGGTGCCTATGGTGGAAATGTAGATGGAGGTTATGGAGGTGGTGGATATGGTGGAGCTTCAAGTGGCGGTGGCAATGGTGGAAATGTAGATGGAGGTTATGGGGGTGGCGGATATGGTGGAGGCAGCTACGGGCCAGGTAGTAATTATGGAGGTAGTGCTGCCAATAACTATTCTGCTCCTAACAGTTTTGAAACTAACAATACTGGTGGGGGGTTGGAATATGGCAGCAGTGGCCAATTTGGTAGCCAAGACAATAGTAATGTAATTGATGATTTGGGAGGTTATGGGGGTCCGATCCAAGAAAAATTTAGGGATGGCGATGATGATACTGACGATTTTGCCAAAAGGGCTTGATGGAAGTTTAGTGTAGTTTTACTCCTGTCTCGTACTTCAGCTGGATGCCGATTTTCATGCATGATATTTTGAGCACAAAACATGGCGAAGAGTGTAATGTAATTGATCTTTAGCATCTTAAGAGTGGGTCGTCTAATTTTTATTTTTATCATTTGATTAAATTGAGATACTTAAACAGCATATAAAACAATGAATTGTTGCAACAATTATCTTCCTGTGTGGGAATTTCATTTCATGTAATGTTGTTTAAAAGGAGTGCCACTTTGTCAAAAAAAATTTATACTAATAATATGTCTCAGTTGTTTTTTTATCTCTTGAAGTACAAAGAATTTTTTTAAAAATTGTAAAATACTACTATGAGTTTGAAGAATCTATATCAAGATAGATTATTTTGCTATAATTAAATACAACTAACAATCATCTTAATAAATATTAGTAATATACGGTAGATATATATTTTGTTATAATTGAATCCAGGTGGAGTATAGTTAGTTTCTCTCAAGTTCATGTTATGAATCAGTATTTGCCAAACTGTCAAACACAAAGCCGTAAGACATGGTGACACCAATTTGATGTGACAGTTTCTTTTTCTTACCACACCAAATAAGAACCATTTATGCCGATTCATGCCTCCAAGTTGCAATAATAGAAACCATATACTTTCTTTCCTCCACGAATTTTAGTTCAATTGATTAAAATATATAAATTATTAGATTAGAAGTCATAATTGAAATTCGAATGCCAATTTTTCTGCTTATGTACATGAATTATACGTAAATTTATAATAATCATTGTCATTCCATCTATCTAAAAAAAAAAAGCATACTTTTACATATTATATGATTCATTAATATTTAGTCTTATGTATACAATGAGCTGTTCTTGATAGTAGTAGTTAGGAAAATAAAATGGTAGTAACATTTTCCCCTAACATCAACCAAAACACAAGAATGCACACGTACATAACATATCACACCATTTGCATTGCCGTGGATTTGTTAAACTTTCACCTGCCCTTACTTAATTCTCCATATTCACAATTTCCATTAATAATTATATCTTCAATTAACTATATGGCATATTCCACACCCTCCCACCAAACCATACACATTTTTTTTTACTAAAATAAGCTTATAGCAATTTATTAATTAAGATAATACATTATAACCACTCAACTCCAAAAACTAAAATAAAATCATACAATCATGAAAAGATAGAAGATAAATAATAGAAATGAAAAGAAAATCGCCACTTAATATTAATTTTTTGAATTAGTAAACAATTTTAAACAATTCCATTTTGCTAAATCCAGCTAACATCTAACTGCTTCTTGGGTCAAACTTGAATGCAAATATTCTATTGACTCTAAGCTACTTCAAAAAAAAAATTATATTCACTTTCTTTTCATGAAGAAACTTTATTACACCATTGCAATTCACATTTTCTTGAAAATATGATGAAAACAAAATCTTCACTTTTCTTGATAACTTGATCATTAAGCTTCATTCTTCAAAACCCATCAATATAATGGATGAACAAGTGAAGTCCAAAACTTCTCTCTTGGCTCTCTTAAAGTCATCACCTTCATCTTCATCATTATCATATTCATCTTTTTATTCTTCTTCTTCTGATTCATCTTCTTCATGCACCGTTGAAAATGCTATTTATGGCTTCTCTCCTGTTCAAACCGGGTCTAAGACTTCACACGAAGCGGAACAATGTCGCCACGTGGCAGAAAATGAAGCAATTGAAAGCATGGGAATGAGATTCTTCAATGATATTTTTGGTCATGGAGGACTAATAGAGTGGAAGGATGTGGAAAAGCGGTTCGACCTAGTGGCTTGGACCGGAAATGGCAGTGAACCGGTCGTGTCACGGTCTGAATTTGGCTTCTGCATTGGTGAGAATATGTGAAAAATTGAAAATTAATTAAGTCAAACATTTATTTTATATTATCCCATTCTTCCCATGAATTTAACTCAATTGATAAATACATTGCGTAGTAAGGTGCATGAACCGGAGTTTGAATTCTGGTACGTCTATTTATTCACTTTTAAGAAATAAAATTCTAGCACTAGACTATGTAACCAAAAAAAAATCATACACGCATGTGATACACACGAACACCCTTTTTTTTATTTACCTATTCTTTACGTGCAAAATAGAGACCGATTCCTCGAGTCAGATATGATAACAATGAGTGGTGAAATTCTCCCTTAAGAAATTTAACACTGTTATATTCTTAGAACTGAATTTGAATTCAAAACACTAATTAAATTAAAAGAGATTTCTTATTATGTCATGATTCTCATCTAAATATTCTTAAATCTTATTTTTTGTACATCTAATTGACTCGAAACTTAATTTTGAATTAGTTTCATTTCAATTAATCATATTTTTGCACAATAAGATGTCGCGGGTGCATGATCAATGAGTTTTTATGAAACATATTTGTATTGATGATATTGATGGTGATAGACAAAAACGGTGTCTGTTGATAAGTCAATTTCTATGTGTGTTGTGTTGTGTTTGCTTTGTGGCACCGCTAACGTAACACAAGAATCATTATAATGAATATAGTAGAGTAGTTAATTAGCCACCTTAGCCATGTTCTCTCTATATATACATGCACTAAAATGCCATTATATAAGACACAACTTGTTTCCCTTTTATTATTCATTCATTTTCCTACACTTTATTTTATTTCAATCATGACCAAGCTTATAATTAACATTTCCTCATTTATATAATTTTCCTATAGTCTTTGTTTTTTCTCAAAATCATATCTATACCTACTAGTTTAATTTAATCTTATATTTTGGCTATCATATTATTTTATTTTAATTATAGGGATAGGTATGCAAACATCATCACCAGAGTTGGCTAGAGAATTGCTAAGGGCACTAAGAAGATGCAAGGATTGGAAATCAGATATCACAAAATCTGAATTGCATAATTTTTGGTTACGGATGAATGATGATTCTTTTAACTCAAGAATGAAATTGTTCTTTGACATGTAATAAAAAAAATAATCCTCTACTAATTTAACTCTAATTGTTTTTCATAATTACTAAAATCAATTTGTAAAATTTCCTTTGTTTTTTGTTTACCTTATAGGTGTAACAGAAACATGGATGGAAGAATTACCGTGACAGATATAAAGCAGGTTTATTATTTAATTTAATAATATACATTATTTAACTTATAGTAGTAATTCACTATTCTAGGTGTGACAAACTCCAAAATGAATTCAAGTGGGATGCATTGGATTGAGATCAGCCAATTCCACGAAGTTGCACGTAGTAGTTGATCTCAGTCGTCGATTTGTTATCTAATATTTCATATTAATGCAGTATAAATTTAATAACTTAATACATATTTAATTTTGATCCTTTATTTTTTATCTCATCAGATGGTCAACAACAATTATTACATATACGCAGTAATTGTATATGAATTTAACACCGTTACTGCGTATATTTACCTAAAAAAAATATACACAGTAACTATGTTAAATTCATATACAGTGTAGTTATACACTTTATATCATAATCTTAATCTTAATTGTATATAACTGGCAATATTTCTGATTAATGTTTATATAAGAGTGTGTTAATTGAACATATTATTATGCAGACAATTATATTAACCGCTTCAATAAATAAGCTATCGGTGACACGTGATGAAGCACAGGACTATGCAGCTTTGATAATGGAATCAGTGGACAACAAAAACAAAGGCTACATTGAGGTAGTACTATATTATATTATTATTATCAACATTAGAATTTAGCATATTCTCTTAATAATATTCATAATGATTAATTGAAAATATATACAATTATTGTGTTGGTGACATATATCATATATGTGTAGATATGTGAAATGGAGACTTTATTCAAAGCAAGTTTGCTAAAAGCACATTCACCAATGAAACTAGGAAGCATACTACAACATAGTAGTGAAGATTATGAAGAAAAACAAGAAAGAATGTCAAAAGTGGAAGTGTTGTTTAGAACATATTGGAGACGTTGTTGGATTGTTATAGTTTGGTTGATTGTTTGTTTTGGTTTGTTTGGTTGGAAATTTGATCAATATCGTAATAGATCAGGATTTGAAGTAATGGGTTATTGTCTTCCAACAGCTAAAGGTGCAGCTGAGACATTGAAATTCAATATGGCTCTTGTTCTTCTTCCTGTTTGTAGAAATACAATCACTTGGCTTCGAAAAGATCCTCGTCTTAATTATGTTATTCCTTTTAATGACAACATTAACTTTCATAAGGTACTACTTGCTAGCTCAAATTTATTCACCATTTTTTGTCAATAAGATTAAGTGTGTTAATAGATAGTTTGGTTTATGAGTTACTAGACAACATAGTATAATAAACGACTTATATTTTGGTACGGATGAAGTATAAGGTTAAAATCTGAGAGTCTAATGCAATCACTGAAAAAATAAGTAATGAAGATGGAGTACATGATATTTTGTTTGTTGGATGTATATGCAGCTTATTGCCGGAGGAATAGTGGTGGGCGTGATATTGCACGGAGGGACACATCTTACCTGTGATTTTCCGAGAATTAGTGATTCAGACAAATCAATTTTCCGGCAAACAATAGCCGCCGGATTTGGCTATCACCAACCTACCTACATGGAAATTTTGGCTACAACAGAGGTTGCAAGTGGGATTGGCATTGTGGTGTTAATGGCCATTGCATTTTCACTTGCAACAAAGTGGCCAAGGCGTCGTTCACCAGTGCTGCCCTTGTCCCTCAGAAGGGTAACCGGATACAACACCTTTTGGTATTCTCACCATTTGTTTGTTCTTGTCTATGTGTTGCTCATTGTTCACTCCATGTTCTTGTTCCTAACCGATAAATGGATCGAGAAAACGGTATGTCTCTCTTTGTCTTTTTCCATTTTCCATCATTGTTATTATAAAGGCTTAAATACCATTTTCGTTTCTGTATGTACGTGGATTTTTGGTTTTAGTCAATGTATCGATTTTTCTTTGGAATTCATCCTTGTATGTTAAAATATTTGGGTTTTAGTCCCTAAAGCAAAAATCTGTTGGAAAATCCGCAGGTTTTTTCTTTGTATTTTCCTTGCAGGTTTTTCCTGCGAATTTTCCTGCGAATTTTAGTTATAGGACTAAAATCAAAACAATTTTAACATACATGGAGGAATTCAAAAAAAAATCCATACAGAGACTAAAACAAAAAATTGGCGTACATACAAGGACAAAAATGATATTTAAGCATATTATAAATAAAAACTTAACAGTTACTATATTGGAAGGGCACACTCCACTAAATATGGTCATCAACTAAGTTTTCATCAATACTTTATGCTTATAATAGCATGAATAAAAAAAAAACTAGATTATTCAAGCTTAGTGTTTTTCAGGACATCCAATTTATCAAATATTGTAGTATATGCAACAATTTTCATTTTTCAGGACAGCTAAGTTTTCTTCTAATTTTTTTTTTGTTTTACATGCCTAAGACAAGAGTAAGTTACTAAAACTCTTGAAAGAGTTATAGTACAATTTTTGTGTAGATTTTCATTTTCTATATATTTATCTTTACTACATGCAGACATGGATGTACATTGCTTTTCCAGTTTTATTATATGCTGGAGAGAGGATCTTTCGAGCCATTAGATCAGGATCTTATGAAGTTGATGTTATGAAGGTATTAATCAATGTTCAAAATATTCATAAAAGCTTCTGGTTTAAATTTTGTTTCACATGATCAAATATTTACAGTTTCTTTATTGTACTTGTCGAATACGATTATTTATTGTGCTCTCATCTTTCTATGTTCCATGCAGGCAAGTCTCTATCCAGGAAAAGTTCTGCACCTCAAAATGCAAAAACCAGAAGGTTTTAAGTACAGAAGTGGCATGTATATATTCATTCAGTGCCCTCAAATTTCACCCTTGCAATGGTATTCATTCAATATTCAATATTTCCCGTTTTTCATTTAATATTCATCCAAGTCATTCTTGCACTACGACAACGACACTGGTTAATCAAGATTGATGTTCTATTTTGGAAAAAAAATTGGACATATTTTCAGGCATCCATTTTCCTTGACATCAGGACCACAAGATGAGTACCTAAGTGTGCACATTCGAACTCTTGGCGACTGGAGCTACCATATATATGCTTTATTCCAAGAGGTAAAATAAATACAAAATATAAAAATGCAGAATTATACGGTTCTCAAATTTTCCAGTCTTATAATTGTTGCTGCAATATGCAGGCAGTGTTATCCGGGTTACAAGGCTGTCCAAAACTGTACATAGATGGCCCTTATGGTTCTGCATCTCAAGACCATGTAAAGTATGACATTTTAGTACTTATTGGACTCGGCATAGGAGCCACGCCTTTCATTAGCATCCTCAAAGATGTTGCTAATGGTGTTCAGACAACACAACAAAGTGATCATGTAAGCTTCTTTTGTTTTGCAATTTCGTTATTTTTTCTCTTACTGTGTGAATTGTGCGATAGTGCCTTCGCTAAAATTCAATTGCTCTACATCTGCTCTATGAAACAAATATGACATTTGGGCATTTGAAAATAGAGTGGTCTCAGAGAATGCAGCTTAACAAAGGGTTCTCCATCAAAAGCTTATTTATATTGGGTTACAAGAGAACAAAACTCATTTGATTGGTTTAGAGAAGTAATCAAGGAAATAGCGAATTCAACTAAACAACAGGTATGTATGCCTGCTGCAATTTATCATAAAGATGTAATTAAGATCGATCTTCAAGCATTTTCTGACCGTTACAATTTTTTTTCGTAATCTCAAAGTCGGTTGTGGAGATGCATAATTTCCTAACCAGTGTATATCCTGAGGGAGATGTTCGTTCGGCTTTACTAAGCGTCATTCAGGCCTTACATCATGCCAAAAATGGCATTGACGTAGTTTCTAGGACTCCTGTAAGTGCATTTTATCCTTAAATTTGGACAATATATTATATATGTATAGCCAAAATATGAAATTACTGGGAGGCTTTAAGTTTTGGTTTGATGCTCTCTTTTTTTCTCTCTGAATTTTCAGATACACACACATTTTGCTAGACCAAATTGGTTCAACATATTTTCCAGATTGGCTCGCAAGCACGTAGGAGCGAAGATTGGTGAGACAAATATCTCTTGTAATTTAGGATTGTTTTCTAACCAAAATTCTTGACTTAGTATACTTTGTCATCTTCTATATATATAAACCGCTTCTTCTAAGTCCTAACTAAGACTGTGGATTTTTCTTTTTACAGGAGTTTTTTATTGTGGACCATCTAACTTAGCAACAGAATTGAAGAATTTGTGCACCAAATTTTCCACCAAAACCACAACTAGATTTGTTTTCCACAAAGAAAATTACTAAACTAGTTTCTGACAGAACAATATCTGTCATATCAATTCCTCAATTAGGAAAGTATAGTTACCTTCAAAATCTTGATCGGTTTTCTTCTGTTTTGCCAGAGAATCTGTAAATATATATGCGCGATTCAGCAATTGAAAAGTGAAAGAATATACAACTATACATCAATAATAGTTCTTCTTGTTGATCGTTGTAACTTGTAATTTTGGGTGTCAATGCATGCTAGTTCGGCATTCTGCGTACGCCTGTGGCAGTAAATCAAACTTTTAAAATACATATAAACAACTAGTGACACGAATATTGTATGCTATATATAAGAAATGAAATCACTTACTTGTCTTTTTAAATCTTTTACACCATTTTATCATAAGTTCTTCGACACTGGCATCCATGCGAGTACCAACACCTCCCCAGACAAGCATGTGTGTTAGATCTCCAAGAGATGAGCCAGTTACTTCGTACACAGGTTTAAACCCAAGTCTTGTGTAGAACCTAATCAACTGTTTAAAAAAATATCAAATAAGAGACTCTGTTACCATGTTAGAAATCGGGTTGGAGTTAATTCAACCCTACAAAACCGGCTTATAAGTTGAAGGGTTGTCCATGCTATATAAACTCATGTCGAGGTCATCTCACATATCCAATGCGGGACTTCTTAACATCCCGTATTAAATAAAAATTATGCAATGACTATATCTACAGACAGTAAAAAAAGTGAGAAATTAAGGATAAGGTTGGGAAGAAAAGGACCTTAGAATGATAAAGATCAGAATCATTGATAGCAAGTAACTGAGCAATTTCACAACCAGAATCATATCCATGACGAATAGCAACAGCTCCAATATACAAACCAATTCCAAATAATGATTTTTCCATACCAAGTGTTTCTCTTTGAAGTTTAATAGAATCCAAATGAAGAATATTTCCTTTTCCAAACCACATTCTTATCAATCCCTCAGCTTTTCCAAGCTCTCTATCAGTTACCAAACTCTTTGCTGTGATTCTGAAAAAGGGTCCAAGAGTTTGGAGCTTAAGGTTGAGTTTTTGTGCTTTTGATGATTCTAGTATTTCTGACATGGTTGGTAATGGAATTGATTCGTTGGTAGCTTTTAGAGGGATGTGTTTGAATCTGTTGTTTTGAAGGGGAAGTGTGAAGAGATGGGAAGATGGAGTGTTTGGTGAAAGAGGAAGATGATGAATTCTGGTTTGGATTGGTTTCATGTTGAAGAAGCTAAGAGGGAGTCATAGAGATTAGAGAGTCGCCATTTACAAAACTAAAATAAATAGGCAAATGTTAACATGTTTTTGAGCATATTTAGTAAAATTTCTTTAACTTTATTATCAAATTTTAAGATAAATGTATTTGAAAATAAATAAACAATATCATTGATTTTATGATAAATAAATGATGGCATGTTATGTTGTATTATTAGTCAATTATGAAGAAGATATTTTTAATTTTCTTGCAAAAGATAATTTTTTTAATGAAATAGTTTGAACAAAATGAATTTTAGATGGTCCGAGTAAAGACATATTTTATATTTAAAAATCGAAGTTTAAATTCCGAATATTCTATTTATTCACTTTAAAAATGAAATTAATAGTTGCTAAATTACTTAATAAAAAAAATATATATTTTTTTAGTTTGAGCAGAATATTCTCTACGCAAAATTACAGACAATAATTTCTCGAATTAGGTAGGATTACAAAAGGTGACAAAATTTTAGTGTTGTTTTTTATCCCATCTTAAGTGACAAAATTACAGACACTAAAATTTTAGTTAAAAGGTGACAAAAAAATAATTAAAATCTTCATACACAAAATTTTAGGGGTAAATGCAAAATTGAGTTTGTTTTCGACTTATTCTTGTCGTCAACCTTGGGTAACTTTTAGATAGCTTGAATACACAAAACACAAACCCTAATTCAACAATGGCATCCACCAAGCGATGCCACTACGAAGTTCTCGGTCTCTCTCTCGACTCCTCACCTGACGAAATCCGATCATGTTACCGGAAACTCGCCCTCCAACGCCACCCAGACAAGCTCGTCAAATCCGGCCTCTCTCAATCCGAAGCCACCGCACAATTTCAGGAGCTACAACACGCTTACGAAGTACTCTCCGATCCAAAAGAACGCGCTTGGTACGATTCTCACCGTTCTCAAATCCTCTTCTCCGATCCTAATTCCCACTCTAATTCCGTTGTCCCTGACCTGTTCTCGTTTTTCTCGAATACCGTCTTTTCCGGTTATTCCGATTCCGGTAAGGGTTTTTATAAGGTTTATTCTGATGTATTCGATAAGATTCAAGCGAATGAGATTAATTTCGCGAAGAAATTAGGTTTAGGGATTGATTCTGTTAAGCAGGCTCCTCTTATGGGGAAATTAGATAGTCCTTATGCTCAGGTTACGGCTTTTTATAGTTATTGGTTAGGATTTTCGACGGTTATGGATTTTTGTTGGGCGGATGAATATGACGCGATGGCTGGTCCGGATAGGAGGTCGCGGAGGAAGATGGAGGAAGAGAATAATAAGGCGAGGAGGAGGGCTAAGAGAGAGTATAATGATACTGTGAGGAAATTGGCTGATTTTGTGAAGAAGAGGGATAAGAGAGTGATTGATATGAAGGTGAAGAAGAATTTGGAGATGGAGAAGAAGAAAGAGGAGGAGAAAGAGAGGAAGAGGAAGTTGGAGATGGAGAAGAAGGAGAGAGCTATGGCTTACGAGGAGCCTGATTGGGCTAAGGTTAATGAAGATGAGGTTTTGTTTGAGGATGACGAGTTTGAGGAGAAGAAAGATGAGAAAGAGTTTTATTGTGTGTTGTGTGGGAAGAAGTTTAAGAGTGAGAAGCAATGGAAGAATCATGAGCAGTCGAAGAAACATAAGGAGAAAGTTGCTGAGTTTAGGGATTCGATTGATGATGAAGAGGAGTTAGAAGATGAGGTGGACGAGGAAGGTGAAATCGAAATAGAAGGAGGTGGTGAGGAAGATGGAATTGGGGTTGATGATTTGGAGGAGAGGATTCGTGATGGTCTTAATGTTGCAGAAGAGGAGAGTGCAAATGGGGTTGAACTGAATGATGATGGTGACAATGATGAGTTTTTTGATGTGGCAAATGCAAACGACGACAACAACGATGAAGATGAAGATGTTAACGACGACAACAATGACAATGAAGATGGTGAAAATGATGTTCTTGAAACAATGGTGGCTGGGCACAAGGGCAGAGTTGATTTTGATGAGAATGATGATGAAGGGGATGAAATTGATATTCTTGAAGCAATGCTTGCTGGGCGCAAGAGCAGAAAATCTGGTGCTTCAACACAGAAGCCCACGACTTCTGTAACTCCAACTCAAATTAATAGTGAGAATGAGAATGATGGGGTTGGTGCTATGGAATATAACAACCAAAAGCCCACAAGGAAGAAACGTAGAGCTAAGAAAGAGAAGGGTGGAAAAAATGGAGATGAATCTAATGTGACTGCCAATGGCAAATATGAGAAAAATATAAACACTAACGGAAATGATGATTCTTACGCACAAGAGTCTAGTTCTCAAAGTTTCGAGGAAAATGATGGTAAAGAAAATGAGCAGGTGGGTAGAGATAAGAAGAAGATTTTGAATCAACTCGTTGATAAAAAAGGAACTTCAAAGGACACAAAGACCAAAGCAAAAATTTCATCCAAAGGAAAAAAAGCAAAGGTATAAACTTACAAATATACATGTTATGTTTCCGAATTGTGCCATGACTACCAAGATATATACCTGTATCTGTGCCATTATACTGTTTTTGTTGTAGTGGTTTTCTTAACTTGAAAACCCACATTTTACCTCAATTTTTCTGCTTTTCTGAATGTAGCTAATTTGGATTAGATGAATTTAAAAGGCCACAATTTTGACATTCAGAATTCCTTTTTTTTTTTATTATGCGGTCTTCTAAAATTCATATATGCCAAGTCTGTAGCAAGGATAGCGTCGGTTATGTCTATGCTATGTTCCATGTCTTACAATTAAACTATAGTCTTTGTGCTCTATTCTGATTTCTTATTTTGTTTCTTAAATTAGAATACTTCAAAGAATCTTGGCCATTATTGCGAGACATGTGAGGAGGAATTTGAATCAAGGTATATTGAGTCCCTCTTGTTTATCAAATTTGAAGTTGTTCTCATCGCTGCTAATCTTTCGTTTTCTGGATAAACTGTTGTATAACTTTATTTGATTTGATTCTCAGGAATAAATTACATAGGCATTTGGGCGAGTCCGGGCATGCAGCAATTAAAGGTCGATAAGGAAAATACAGTAATGATTAATCATTTCAAATGTATCACCGAGTGGGTTTTCCCAGTCCACCAGATATGAAACAACTAAAATTTTTGGTCCATTCTTTAATTTTTACTAGTGTTTAGATAAATTGTTTGTAACTCGGCCTTCGGCAGAACTGCAGAAAGCATGTTGTTATTTATGCTACAGTTCATAAGGGATGGATACAGTGTATACCAAAATCTCAATAGAAACTTGTGTTCAAATAGGCAAATAGCCAATTTTATGGTTTTAGATTTTTAGGGTGTAGTTTTTCTTTTGACCAGATGGGTTCATTCTACGTTCTGAGTCAGTAGTGAAAAAATGGTATCTTGCAGGCACAAGATTGAAAGTCTAAATGAGGATATTTTATGGGTTTCAAGTCTTTGAGATGTAACAAATAAGCCACATGTTATGTATTTATTGGAGAACAATATCAACGAGTATAGGGTACCGAATGTAAGTTTTGTCCTATTAACTTTTTTGCATCTATTTAGTACTTGAATAAGTTTTAAAGATCTTTGAACCATTTTTCTAATCAATTACAATTCATTGGCCATCAGAGATATAAATATGACACAATTTAAGTACATTTTTTAGGTTCTTTACATAAAATTCGCATTTTGTGGTTATAAAAAACATTAAAAAGTTGTGGATTTTAGAAGTCATTGGTGATTATGACTATTTTATATGAAAAATCACATGAAAAGTGCCCTATGAACATTGGATTAGCACACACTCAAGTTTTAGTCTTTAGACCAAAAAACAAATTAGCTCCGACAACTAATCCCAAAATAAGGGATTAAAATTACAATCCTCAAAATATCATCCCTACTTATATCAATGTGTTTAGTAAGTAATTAAAATTTCAAAGAATATCTTTTAAACTTATTTCCAATTTTCAAAGTAAAAAATAAGTGTTACTGATTAAAAAAAAAATGTGTTAAAATAGTGTGGGAGTAGGAAGTTATTTTTGGTTGTTTTGTTTTCAATGGGAATATACGATTCCCACCTTTTACATGGGAATACAAACTAAAAAATCCGAGTTAATAATATAACTGAAATAAATTTGTTAAAATTTGAAATAAGTATGAGAATGTAAGATTCCCAACCATACATTCTCGGAAATAAAATTTAAATACATGAAACAAACACCCCATAGAGTTTGGACAATTATCTTGCCTTCAAATTCAATATTCTAGTCATCGACCAAATGTCAACATTTACAAAATAAGCATACATAGAATGCAGGCATCAACATTGTAGCGAATAAAACCACCCAGTAATAGTATATACAAAACTATGCAAAATATGAACCCCTGAACTGTTTAAGAAGAAAGCCTATGCAAATCATAACGATTTAGCAGCATCATCAATGTAAGCAATGGCTTCAGCCTCTGATAACTGTTCTCCCTCTACTAACCCTTTTATCAAAGTAGCAGCGTACGATTTATTAGGCGCACGCAATGGTAGCTTCCCAGATTTGAAGCGCTCAATATCAAGAGGCGAACACCTGGTTAAAGTTGACATAAATATCAAACGACATACATACATGAACAAAAATAAGTCCACCAAATATGAATATTAGAAACTATAATTTGTTACTCACGTCATTGTAATTATAGGAATGTCCTGCTCCTTTCCTAAGTAGACAACATTACCATACCAACCATCCTGCACGGCATTGTCAGAAAGAAGTCATGACCAAGTCAGTAAACAGCGAAACTTAATTAAGTAAACAAGGAAATAAAATATATTCAATAATCACTCAGAAAATGTGTAGGAATAAGGAATATATACCTTGACAATCTCCTGAGAACTGAACTCCTTGTTAGAGATGTTATTCAGAGTAGTTATATCAAGTAAAGAAGAGCCCTCATCAAGGCTTAAACCATTTTCCTGAAATAAAATATCATTGAACTGCTCTAGCCTGTAACAAACGAGGATCACAACAATGTCATGCTCTTTGAAAGAGAAAGGATCTATACAAATAACAGCAGATTTTAACGGCCAGACGGATTGACTTACGAAATTTTGTACATGCACATGTAGGTCTTGTGCTCAGAGTTTATCACAGGATTAAGAAACGCTACACCTCCAGGACCCCAAGAATGTGAGGAATCACGACCGAAAAATATGTGACAAGGGAAAGTTTTCCAAAGGATCTCATTCGGAAGAGTTTTGTTCACTGAGCCAGAACACAGCTTCTGCATACCTTCCACCTGCATATCATTTTTGGATCTTGATAAAAATGTAACAAAGTTGTAGAAAAAGAAAGCATCAAAGCATGAAATGAAAAGTGGCACGTTGCAAATTCTTTATAATTTGAGCAACTAATAAATAATGATCACCCTAAAGCCTGAAAGCGCAAGCTCACTCTTCATATTATCAATAACCTACAACGAATTACAATATGATTTTTGAAAATCAAAGAAAACAAAATACATTAAGGGCAAGCCTACCCCTTTCCTTAGCATACAACAATTTGACACCTTTTATGAAAAAGTGGCAAAGGCTAACATATATAAAAAAATCCTTCTAAAATTTGACTGGTATAATAACAAATAAGTGGAATGATTGAAAAGAATGAAATATAAGCATTCGTTTCATACATGTATTTTATCGTTTAAATTTGTAATAGCAGACAAGAAAAACGAGATTTGAATAATGCATTACCTGTCCACCTGCTATGTAGCAATCAAATCTTGGTCTCCACATGTTTGAACCATATGAAGCATACCATATGTAAACATTTGACAATTCAGATCGCCACGAACAAGAAGCATCATTCTCTTCATCTGCATCAAGTATAGAGCTTCTCAAGTTATCAATAATAAGTTTCTGACTAATATCTAGTTGTTGAACTGTACAATACTTGATCTGTTATTCCATGTTAAACATTAACAAATTACATGATTCAACCTAGTTATATTGGGTGTTACCTGCATTAACGTTGAGGTTGGAAAGTGGTTTGATGACATCCTCAAGGAGCTCTGCAATAGTTTTTAATTTGGGTGGAGCTTCACCATCGTCAGAGTCAGAACTTGAGAAAAGAGTATGCTGCAAAGACAAATTTAAAATGACAATTATTGTCCACACAAAGGATGAAAACATATATACAAGCAAAGGATGCAAAAAAAGAGAAACAAATGAAGCTAAAAAAGCTGGGAATTTATGTCCCTATAGAAACATTAACAAATGATACATACATGATTTATTATTACCCTATCACTAATTCTACATAAATTATAGAAAATCCAAAATTGTATATAGTTAAAATATATACATGAAAAAAGACAACAATTTTACATCATTTGGCCCCAAAAAGAAGGGGGGAAAGAAAGGAAAAAAGAAAAGAAAAATAAGATGACTATGAGTTAAGCATAGTATTACTCCAATACAATTTGACTAGTATAACTTATAATCTTGCACACAACTTTTAAAGTGATTTACACAACATTAATATGATATCACAATATAAGAAATAAATTAACTGTTGAAAAAAACCATGGAAATCCATTACCGGAGGTGGTGCCACTTGGCCAATTAATTTTTGTGGTAATTCAGACGCAAGTGTAGGCCAAAAGGGACTCAACTCCTTGCGAACCTGCAAAACATGCATACCACTAAAATGACTGTCTGTACACCAAAAACAAAAACAGGAATCTCATTTACATCTAAGGCTACTTAAATCCCGTGTAAAACTTGCATGGAAGAAATAGAAAATGACCCACACCAAACTTCCCAAGGATAAATAAAATAATCCCCCCATAAAAGAGGGCCACCGTGTTATTACCTCTTGGATCACACGCCATGTAGACTCGAATGGATAGGCCTCTGAAGATCCCACAAGAGGTTTGTCTTCAAGTAAAACTTCCAAACAAGCATGCATCGAATTTGCAATGGAATCAAGATTATACCCTCCTTCTAAAATCAGAACAATCCTACCTTCAGCTAAATCCATCAACTGAAATATATAAATATAAAAGGGATTATATCAATACAACGGACCATTGTGCTTTCAGTCTATACAATCTTACCTTAAGCTAAATTCATCAACAGAAACTTATACACATATAGATAAAGCATATTAAGCATTTCATAGTGCTTTCAAAATGTAAAACTCTTGAAAAAAAACATAATTGAAAACAAATAATATGCCAATCACACCAGAACAAAAAACATCAATACAACATGAACACACCTCATATTTAATATCATTATTTATATTAAGCTACACTTCATAATTTTAGTTTTAACAAGAAAATAGAAAACTAGCATTACAATAAACATATGGAGGTAGTAAAGCAAGAAAACTCAGTTTTAAAAAAACAACCTTTTTCAACAGAAGGGAAAAACCAAATGGTGTGACACGGCATCCACCTAAAGGGTCTCCAACAGCTGTTAGACAAAAAAAATTACTTGGTTGAACTATAAAAAAATCAATAAAATTATCATATTAATTGACCCAAACTCAAGGCAACCCGTAAAAAAACTCTAAACTATGCAACCATTGACCTGCATCAAATCCAGCAGAAACTATAACTATGTCTGGATTAAATTCTTTGGCAACAGGGAGCAAGATGTGGTCCCAAACTGCAAAATAATCTGCATCACCACATCTCCCATTCTCCCATGGCACATTTATATTGTATCCAGCACCAGCTCCTTCTCCAATCATGTCATAAAATCCATCATCATCAGCTGGATAAAAACTCCCAAATTCATGCCTGTATGAATAGGAAAGTTGATAAGGCTGAGGTTCAACAATGAAAGTGATAGAACATCAAAATAAATTCATCTTAAATCCCTAACTTTTCAGTTTAAAAGGAAGAAACAATCTACCAGTCAACTCTATTGCAGTAACTAACGGAGTTGCAAAAACAATTACCAACTAATTTATAGATATTTGACTACTAAGAAACAAAATCAAGATTCTCAATCAGTAAAGATAACCAGAATATACACAGGAATAATTATCACACCTGTGCACGGAGAAGAATAAAACTCGCGAATCCTTCCAGAATATTTTTTGAGTACCATTTCCATGATGGACGTCCCAGTCAACAATTAAAATTTTCTTTATACCAAATTCTGGCTGTCATTGAAACGGCAAAACCATAAAAAAAATGGGGCAATAAAGTTACTCACCGACCAAAGCCTCAAAACTCTTAGTAAATATAGAATTGATTATAGATGTTACATTACTTACAGTCTCATTTAAGAGATAAGATGCAGCAACTGCCACATTGTTGAACAGACAAAATCCCATAGCTTCATCTGGTTCTGCATGATGACCTGGAGGCCTAATAATAGCAGCAGCAGAATTCAATTCCTTGCTAGCCACTCTCTTAGCAACCTGTTCATAAAAACATCTTCAGCTAGGCTCATGAAGTTTTTCTACGAATAAAATACATATTCATAAAATAAACGAACTCTTAAAACAAGCAATTAATAGCATACTCGAAACAAAACATAAAGAAAATCGTTAAAAAATAAAACCTCTATCGCAGAACCAGCAGCAAGATAAGCAGATTTAGTTGAACCTTCATTGAAATATATAGAATTAAGTTTAGCTGCAAGGTTACGCCTCGAATTCGAGCTCTTAGAACTAATAGTCTTAATTTGATTAACATGTTTTTTGGAATGCACAGCAAGTAAATGCTTGTCTTCAGCCTCCACAGCATCCAAAATCACACATCTAAAATATAACAACACAAACACAATCAATTTTCAGAACTTATATAAAATAACAGAAACAGAACAGTAAAAAAAAAAAAAGAGAAAATAATAATTTATTACTGATCGGTAATGCCGGTGGTTTGGAGTTTATCCCAAATAGCCCTAATGCGATTTGGTGTTTCGGGATGGTAATCGGTGTCGGGATTGAAATGGAGACACATCCTTTCGTCGTAGAGTAAACCGACGCGGCGGCGTTGAGTGGTGGTTGTGGTTGTATTCTGATGATTTTCAGACTCCATCGATGATTTGTTGAAAAGTAGAAGCGAATCTGGAGAAGTGATTTTGAAATTTGAGATAGGTAGAGGGTTTTAGAGGTGGAGTGGAGTAGTACAGTATCTTTTTGCGATCGGTTTCCCTCCTTCAGTGCTGAAATTTAGAGGGACTGTTTTTTTTTTTTTTTTTTATTTATGACTCTCTAGTGACTAGTCTCTTCGTATGCGATTTGATTTTTGTCTTTAACTTTTTTTTTTTTTTTTTATTTTAAGCCATCAGTATAATATAAGAAAGTTGAATGTATGACTTTTGAGACGAATATTTCTACTTTTAATTCTTTAACATGTGCCGGGCACATTTTAACATTTGAATTAAGATAATAACAAAAGATTTTTTTTTTTTTGACGAAATAATAACAAAAGATAATAGTTGTATTAGGAATTGTGTTTTATTGTTTTAAAAATGTAGATTATATAAATTTCAAAAAAAAATTATTATTTTTTTTTTAATCATTGTCTTAAGGATAATATTTATCGTTTTCTTTATTTTAATTCTTTAACCAATTACTTTCTCCCATCCTCTATTAAAAAAACTTTTATTTTCAAATTCATTGTATGATAGATATATCTAGACAGTATTAATTTCTAAATACTTTTATTGTACAACGAATCTAAAAAGTAAAAGTTTTTTTATATATAAGACCAGATGAAGTATTGTTGAATTTTGGTTACTTAGAGTGTGTTTGAATGAGAAGATTTATTTATTATTTTTATTTTAGTCTTTTAATTAAGGCTTAATTACACTTTTGGTCCCTTAACTTATTTTTTGGTTTTATTTTAGTCCCTTAATTATTAAAAGTTTTATTTTGATCCCTTAACTCTATTTCTATTAGTCAAGTTAGTCCATTTTAACATTTAATATTGTTGTTTAAATAACAACCTTTGGATCATGTAAGTCTATGATATCTTATCATATATCATCAACACTTAATTTTTTTCTTCTCTTCACCATGTGTCTCACAAGTCACAACCCCCTCGTCTCTCTATGCATTAACCAAAGTATGAAAGAAATCTAGATATTGAAAAAATTGAATGAAAGAAATCCAGAAATTGAAGCTTTCAAACAAGATTCCAACAAAGAAGCTTTCAAACGGTGGTACTATACTAGTTGTTTCTAAAAAATTACTTATGGTATTTGCATAGCCACTTTCTTTAATCCCCATAAATTCGTTTTTTTTTTAAAGGATTAATCCCCATAAATTCATAAAGCCTAATTAGTTTAAAGAACTCTAAATAATTTTAATTGAAGGGTTTTAATGGTTTTCGCATTTTTCTAACGATAATTAGGAACAAATAGATTAATATAATGAAAGTTAAAGGATCAAAACGGAACAAAAAAATAGTTAAAAGACCAAAACGGAACGAAAATAGTTAAAGAACCAAAATGAAACCTTGAAAATATTTAGAGGACCAAAAATATATTTAAGCCAAACAAATAAATATTGTGTTATGGTTATATACTTATAAATAAACATCAATTAAGGGATACGTACAATATAAAACTTAATATGTATGAGTCCAATATAAAAACTTAATAGTGTACTAGCTATAAACAATTAGTACTAGCTAGAAACAATTAGCATTTGCATGGATGGTTAAAAACAATTAGCTCCAAAAACACTTAATATTATGCAGGTTTATGCTCACACCAGAAACGATTAGAAAATGAATTAGAAAATACAATTCACACCATATCATATATATATATATATATATATATATAGTGTTTATATATATTCAGATCTATGGAAGAAAGATCCAATTTTATATATATATATATATATATATATATATATATATATATATAAAATAAACATGTTTATATTATTCTTTTGAATGATCATAGTGGTGTGCTTCACCATACTAATGTCGGCCATGAAGCACAAACAACATCAAACACTCAAATAGATAAAGACATGATGTTAAGGCTAGTACGATTGATAATTCATAAAAATAGATAAACAGTTGTGTACCTCAGTTGGTAAGCTCGTGCTGATAACGTGTTATAAATAAACATCTAAAGCTATAGAATAGAGAATTGAGATAGAGGAAGCTTTGTGTTCTATTCATATGTGTGTCTTTACATCATATACAAGAGCTCTTTATATATGATACAAGTAAAGAAGTGAAAGATCAAAAGTAATAAATATCTACTCACTAGTGAGAATTGTAGCAGGAATGGAAGAGGTAAGATCATGAACATCCACTAATATATATATATTATAAATTGGATAAAGCTAGTGGTATTGACTTGAGACTTGAGAATATACTTTTTTGTCTCAAATTTGATTCTATAGTAGATTAATTTTGTTTCTTAAAATAAATTAATTAATCTTTTTTATATTATTACGAGGTAAATCTTCCAAGTGCCGCATGTGATGGAGTGAGAATTGAAACAAATTCACAAATCTTTGATAATTAAAATTTGAAATAAAAAAATATATAATTGTCTAGTGAAATCTCTTACTTAGGGTCCGTTTGGATTGATGGAATGTGATGGAATGGGTGGGATGGAGTGGTATGGGGTGATAAGAATGGAATGATACACAATAATTATAGTTTTACAATTTTACTCCCAATTTTATAGTATTTTATAAGACTTTTCTCATTCTTATCTTATTTTTTTTACTAAACATTCCTATCTATTATATTTTCTCCTTTCAAAAAAAATATATATCTATTATATTTTCATGGTTTTTCTTCTTCTTCTTGCTTGCTTTGTTTTTTACTTCAGCAACTCTTCCCTATTGTGTTTCTCTTCTCTTGCAACTGTTCATACTTGATTCAACAAGGTAAAACTCTAACCTTTCTTCATGTATGTTTATTTGTGTGCCCTAACTTTTTCTTTTTATTTGGTAGTTTGTGTTCAATTAAAAGTCTTATTATGGTTGGACAATTAATTAATAATGATATATGTGAAATTTAAGGGGGGTTATTCAATTGAGATTTCGATGGATTTTAAAAGACTTTAAAGATTTTTTTATGATAAAAAAGTCTTGTGTTATTCAATCAAGACTTTTATAAAAAATAAGCAAAAGTTTTTTAAACAAGTCTCTCAAAATCTCACAGAATCAATATAATCCCACAAAGTCTTTTAAAATCTTCAAGACTTTTTTATCATAAAAAAGTCTTTTAAAATCCATTGAAATCCCAATTGAATAACCCCCCTTAGGTGCATTTGTTTAGGTATTTTGCATTTGATTTTTAATATAAATTTTATTTTTTGTGGTTATAACAAACTTTAAGATAATCATAAATTTGAGTAGTTTGTTATTTTAAAAACAATACGAAAAGTATCTGAAAAAATGCACCTAAATTTTGTCATTTATTTGTTACTTTTGTCTTTATTAATAGTAGAATTTTTTTGATTTGTTTTTTTTATATACATATTGGGTGCGTTTATTTGAGATTAAAATAAAATAGATTTTTTTTAAAAAAATCTATTTTTAAAAAATAGATTTATTTTGTAAAGATTTTGAAAAAAATCTAAAGTTGTTTTGTCTTTGTTTATAATTAAAAAAAAAATCATTTTTGAGAACAAACACATGGTTCATGTTCTTAAAAAAATAAATTTTGAAAAAAGCTATTCAAAATAGCTTTTCATTTTGAAGAGAAAAATAATTTTTTTTTTAAAATGATTTTTATAAAATCTAAAACAAACACAAGTAAAATAAAAAAAATAGATTTTTTTCAAAAAAAAGCTGAAACAAACGCACCCATTATATTAGTAGCTTATGTTGTTCAACTCAAATATCAAAATAAAATTTTATTTTGTAGTACCTAAATTGTTAAATCCATTGATATTTTATAACTAGGCCTGCCCGTGTCAAAATTAGACATTTAGAATTAATTTGGTGTTAGACTTAATCCAGGTGGTATGGTTGAATAGTTAAGTTTATCTTCTCTTAACTTAAAGTTGAAGGTTCAATCCTCACATTGGGTATGGAGAAGTTTTACATGTCTGAGTCAGTTGTCCCACTTTTGAGGTGTCTCTAATCCAACGAAGGATTAATCATAAAAAATTAACCAAAAAAATGAATTTTATATATATGATTTTTAATATAAATTTTCTGCCAACTTTTGGGTTTAGTGGAATAGTATATATACATATATATCTTACTCTTGACTAAATCTGTAACCTTCATTAGATTCATTTTTTGTGGTTTCCCTGCCGCCGAATACACCCGCTACACCTAACATGTAAAACGATGCATAAGAATATTATGCTTAGCTTGAAATACAAGCATAAAGTTGAATACACCAATAATACCGTATTTAGTCGACAAAAACAAAAAGTTAATAACTCACATACACGTGAATAACACTTATTTAGACATATAATGAAATGAAGATATGTGATTTTGGCTAAAAAATGACCCAAATCCACCTTAATAGATGAATGAATTAAGAAATAAAAGTTAGAAAGAAGACAAATTAGAACCGCCTATTAAGAAAGAACTTAAAGTGAAACTAGCTAATTGTGCAAACCTTCTTAACTTCTCTAGAAATTAATGTGTAACTGATTACTGTTGTTGGGATTCAAAACCAACTACTATATTTTTTAGTTTTTGACAAACAATATAAACACATTAAAATTTCTACAATATTACTGTGTTATCATGAATCATGTTGTCAACAAATCCACAGCAAAACCAAAAACATTCACCAAGTTAAAACAAAAATACAAAAATTTGGACAAAAGTTTAAAGTGATAATTAGTGTTGGATCACTAGGAGTTTGGGGAATAAAAAAATTCACTATTACTACCTCCGTTCCAAAATTATTGTCCTTACGCATACTAATGCATAAGTTGAATCATTAATATTTTTAATTTTCTTTCATGTAAAATTATAGAAATTTAATATTGTAAAAATATTCATTGAGACAAATCAAACAAGATCTTATTTGCTGATATTTATCTTTATACATTAGTAAAAAAATGCGGTCAAAATAAATTTCAAAAGTCAACAGAGACAATAGTTTTGGGACGGAGTAAGTATAACATAATTGACATGAACACAACATTTTAACCAAAAACCTTTGGTATAAGTAAGACTTTTCATTCAATATAAGAAAACCTTGGTATACTAACACTTGATATATATAGTGCTTAACATAATGTAAGACTCTTCCTCACATTTGATATACCAACATTCCATCTCTCAAGTGTGAGTCAATCTCTTCATATTGGACATGCTTCCCTTCAAGCATAATTATTTTCATACGTATTTACTTGTTAGCTCTAAAGAGGAGATTGTCTAATCACCTTAGTCACATAGTATTGTTAACATGTGTCTTGTTAACATGTGTCTTAATGACATATGCTAAAGAATTCAAAAACAGTAATTTTACATTGAAAAAATAACATATTACTACATCTGTACTAAAATATATGTTGTTTTGACCATATCACACAAATTAAGAAATGTAATCATTGTTGTATGGAAAAGATAAATTATAGGTTAGTTTACAAAATTATCCTTCATTAATGCTATGTGAAAGATAAATTATAGAATTGAAAGAAAAAAGAGAAATGATTAATTAAGGGTATAAGAGGAAAAAGAGCATTAAAAGTTTCATTGATAATGTAAAACGACATATATTGTGGTACAATTTTTTTTCTCAAAACAACATATATTTTGATACGGATGGAGTAACTTGTAAATAGTTGATTGCACAATTTTTAAAGCAGAATTTTTATAATAAGTTAAAAATGCAGCGGTGTAACCAATGTGATTTGGCTTCATGACAAAGCTGAAAAATCAAGTGTGATTGAAGTTGTAAAAATTAAAACTAAGGCAGTACAAATGAATTAGCAATCCATGTGCCAATATACAGAATATATGAGGAATACAACAGAACAAGCCAACAAAACAAACTGAAAAGCTGGAATGATACACATCACACATAGTCATACAGCATAAAAACAAGCATGAAAGATAGCATTGCACTAAATGGAAGAATCTTATTTCATTATTTAAGAAATTGTTAATTAACAAATGGTTCACAGAACTTCACACTACACACTCAGGCTGATAAAAAAAATCAGGCAATCAATCCATATAGGGAATTCAAGAAACAGACATAACTTAAAATAATGTTGCATGTGATCTTTTCCATTAATGTTGCATGCTTAATAACTTATATTCCATTCCATGTTATAAAAAAGACTAAAATAGACATCAATAATATTTCAAATTCTGAGGAACATGCAATGTTTTTAGTCAATGTTTGCAATCCACAGATGCTGGATTCCCCAAACATTACACTTTTAATACTTTAAGCAATTTCCAATCCATTGATGCTTCTCAAATACATTACAATATGACCACTGCTAAAATTTCAAAAAAGTTAAACCTCATACATAAATTTTCATATTTAAGGAACACAGTCTTTCTAGTTAACTCCAAAGTCCCTACACTTTGATGGATTACAACAGAGGTTTATGTACTTTCTCCATATACTGACTTAGGAGCCTAAGAGCATGCAGACCTTAATACTCATAAAATTAATTAATTACTAATTAACTGCCCATCTTTTTAAACCCACATAAGAACATGGCAGATAATTAGGTGGAGAAAAATAAACAAAAAAACTAGTAGTAACATCTCAGAGTTCAATACCTAGAAAATAACACCCATTAATACAGTGACAAATTTGCTTTTTTCTTCTCATAAGGTCACTTTATCTTTTCAACCCCACCATAACATAATGAAGATTGAAAAAAGTGGAATTGATAAGAAACTAGTGTCCAAAAGTCTAAGCCCACCATGACTATCATCATTCAATCCTCCAGCTCCAGATGGTCCCATGCCACTGCCTATACCTCCTAGTACTCCAGGAGTTGTGCCGTATGGAGTAGAACCAGTGCCCGAGCTGGTGCCGGTGCCTGTTCCGGTGCCAGTCCCAGTGCCCATGCCGGTACTTGTTGATGGAGTTCCGGTAGAAGGGGTGGTTCCCATGGTGGGTGTAGTGCCAGTGCCTGACACTGGGGTTGTTGTACTAGTGCCTGCACCGCTGATTAGAAAAAAGGAATCAGTAAATTTGATCCGAACAATCCGTGTTACATAAGCTACACACAAAAGCTAGATATTCAATTTGCAAATTCATACTATAAACGATACTTATGAATGCAAATTCATACTATAAATGCAGCATGATACGCTGCTATCCACTATTTTAAACGACTATGCAAGGGCTGGGTCTAAGTTCTGATACAAAAACCATGCATCTACATGCCCCATTATGCCGTGGAATCAAGAAACTAGTGATACATGTGTTGAAAAAACGCTCGTCGGAGTGTCTCCTACCCTACCTTGGTTCCAAACAGGCTATATACGAAGTTATGAAAACTACAGCTGATTTAGTTCCATATTCAGCCTTAGCCTTAACTAGTACTACATACTTTTTAAGGTTGATAAGGACTAGGGTATAAAACATGTCACATACTGTAATTTGTAGGTTTTATGAGACAACATCTAAGATAAGATTTGCTCACTGACTTTCGGATGAAAAACAGTGATAACAGTTTGTTCTAGCCTTGACAATAATTGAATTTGCTCAATATCTTTGCTTACATGTCAATATTTTATTTATTTCATGAAGAAGGCCTCTACACCAATTATGTAAAAATTTTAGCAATAAACAATGAGAAATTTTTTACTTGTAAAGAGTAGTATTATTAAATTTTTGATAATTTTAAACATTGAGCTACTAAATGCTGAAATTGTTAAACCGGACGTACATGATCGGAATTCGATCCCTGATCAATCCATTATATATGTGTGTGAATTTATAGTGACTTTGACATCTCATCTATTACAAAAAAAAAAATTATAAAAAATGATGGGTGCTGTTATCAAGCTGGTCATGCACAAACATCAAGAAAATCTTGACTTTAGAAAAGTTGATGGACCATCGAGCCAAGTGTATGTGATCAGGCTTTTTGTTTCACCCTTATCATCATCAAAGTAATAAAAATCCAAATTTTAAACTCAGAATTACGGACCCAAGAGCGGTGCCGTAATGGCCCAGTACTCCCTAGAATGCTGGATATCAGTACTTTTTATTTATAGAAAAGGTACTACACAGTTTATGTTTTTTTTTTTCTTTCAATTTTGAAACACAGACCTTCAATTATTTCAGATTAAACTACACTTATTCTATTTTATTTAATTATTTCAGATTATATTGATAACTTAAAATATCAATTTTGATTCATATAAATCACTTCCGAAATGACAAAATATTAGAAACTCACATTCAACCGGTAATAAAATAACGTGAAATTTTATAACCAAAAAAAAATCTTCCATATTATATTAAAAAAAACATAAGTGCAACTCCATTAGTAGCTGAAAAAAAAATTATTTTGTTGGAAAAACATTTGATCTGCAAAAGACTTGAGTTCAAACATAAATTCTTCATTTTTACACACATAAATTTAAATATAACCTTTAGACTACTTAAAAAAGAAAATAATCAATTTATATATTTCATCTTCCAGTTATTTAATTTACAGTAAAATATTATTGAACTTTCATTCATTCAATAATTAAAAGAAAAGAATATAGAAAAGTTCATTCTTTTTCCTAAAAAAAGCTCATTCTTGGCTGATTTTCCCTAAGGTTTTTTATTTCAGAAAAAGGCAAAGCAACAGCAAATTGCACAGGTACTAGAAAATACTCCAAAGTTCACTAGGGACAAAGTTGTCTTTTGACGATGATGTGAGCTTTGTTTAATGTTTCATAGCATTACTATACTATAGTTTCAAAAGATATTCAAACTTTACTATGGCATCGGGTACCTCAATTATTGAAGCATCTTTCATTTAAGTTAAAAGTTGTCTCAGACTCATTCACTCACTGCAACGGCTATAAATCACCAATGAATGGGCATTAAGTTGAAAACGTCATCACCATACATTGGTTGAAAATTCAATGAGAAAAGAAAACAGCTTGTACACGTAGGATTGGACCACATGTACATTGTACACGAAATGAGCAGAGTACATAAAGATAAATTGTTCCAACTGCGTTAGATTGTCTTTTTTATCTTTTCACAGACCGCTAGATTTTTGTCATAAAATTAGTTTAGGTAGGAGAGGCCTATGAAATATATGAATCATTAAAATTAAAAACATAAATTTCTTTTACTAAACTTAGAAAAGATTAATATTAACCATTAGTCATTGTTAGTAACATTTTTTCCACTATTTTTTTTGGGACATGTAAGACAGTTTTTTTTTTTGGGCTAGTAGATAGAAGTTACAAGTTCTAGTTTCTACAAAATAATGGTAGGTCGCATTTTAATATATGTTCACACAGTAAGACAGTTTTTGATGCATAATTTTGGGCATGTTAAAGTAAATATGGTCCGATTAATTAATTTAATGTAAACGTACGGCAAGTCAAAAAAGTTGGTAGAATAAGAACATTGCAATAAATGTGAATCTATATAATGCCATGAAAAAAATATGACACACTTGCATATACAACTAATAAAAGTAAATTACCACCATGAAAAAGTTCTCAAAGTGATGTTACTAATATTTATTAAAAAAATTAATCTATTTAAAAAAAAAATTGACTACTTAATCTATTTAATTACTAGTTCATTTGGAATGTCTAAAAAGCATTGTTTATAGGTTTTTGTCACCTTGTTTATAACCTAATTGCAAAGCACAAGACACCCCCTCCTCAATATACTTAGCAAAAATAAACTTTAGAAAACAACAATGTCATGTGAAAGCTTCAAAAATGCCACTGCACTATGCACTACAGCAAACTTAAAAATTATCAAATTCAAGCTGCGAATATTGCCTATAGCTATAGCCCCACCTACCCCAAAGAAAGCTCTTTTGTGTGGATATATCTAATCTATACAATGCTAGTGCCCCTTAATCCCATTATGATATGCTAAAGTATTAAAAAGACACCACTATTGTCCATAAGATTCTTGAAAAACTCATAACAATGTTTAAACCTTAAAAAAAACATGTAATCTTAAAGATAAAATTCAAACCTGGCACTTGAAGGGTAAGCACAACCACTAACACCTGTTCATCAACAAAAAAATGAGTTAGCTACTAGTATTATTTTTTTCAAAGGAAAAGAGAAAAAGAAAAAGAGAGAATGAGGATTTACTTGGATCAGATGTAACGACAGTAGCAGTTCCTGCAAAATCACAAGTTCCTGGAGCTTGACCCTTCTTTTGGAAAAAGCTATTGACAGCATAGCTACAGTGAGCTCTAACAGTGTTTGGTTGGAAACAAGGAGCGTTTACATGAAGAGGGTTACAGTCAGCTCCAGCTCCACAAGCATAGTCCAAGGTTTTTTGCAAGATTGTATCAGCTCCATCTTTGCAAACACACCAATTAGCACCTATATATACAAAGTTCAAAAGACACCAAGTTAACAAACAAACAAACAAACAAAAAGTGTCTTTTTGTTCACATTGTGAGAGAAAATAAAGAAAAGATATAGATCAAGTGTTTGAAATATGAAAAAGAAGGAAGATCTGATGAAAAAAGTAGTAGTTTGTAGGTAGAGTTGTTGAGAGAAGAAAGAGTGAAGGAACTATTACTTGATGGAATGGCGGTGAAGGGAAGAAGTAGGAGGAGAAGAGCAAAAGAAAGAGCCATGTTGTTAGGTGTAGAAGGAAAAGGAGGAATGGTGTGTTGAGTTTGAGATGAGTTATGGGTTGAGGAAGAGTGTTTGGTGCGTGACAGAGAGTGTGAGGTGTGAGAATAACAAGGACAAAAATATTAGTGCATAGATTAGAGAGAGTGTGAAAGAAGAGAGGAGAGTAGATTGGTGTGTGTGAGAGTGTATAGTGTCTTGTAAGTAGTAAAGTTATTTTGTAAACGGTGGTATGATAGTTGGCCCCGTTTGGTGTCGGTTTGTTTTGTCACTTGTGTGCCTACTTTTTGTAATTTTCACCATTTTATTATCTTGCCGTTTTGACATGATGGAGAAGTGTTATCGATGTTAACGTTAGTTGATTTAATAGGAATGATTATAATTTGATCTCATGTAACTGCGTTTAAGAAAAATTATAATTATTTAATATTAGAACTCGCCTTTTTTCACTAGAATCTCTTTCCCACTAGAAATTAGAGAATGAAAATAAAAAAAAGGTATTTGACATCAAGAGTAAAATATGTAATGATGTTGTTAAAATAAATGAGTATAATGTTTTAAAAGTAGTGTAGTGTACAAAACTTATATAGCTAATTATATGGATATTTGATACTACTATTTGATTTCTAACTCAATTTCTAAATTTAAAGAAATAACGTGTAATTTCTGCAAAATCACGTTGAATCATCTTAATTCTGACTCCATCCCCGTAAATACCAACTTAGTTATTGATAATTTATTGGTGGTAAATGTAAATGTGCTAGTATCCTACTAGTGCTAGTCACGCTCTTTGTTATCTTTACCCTATATCAAGGAAGGAAATAGTTTCATAGGGCCTTGTGAAAGTTATGGGAGGGAAGGGAGGTCTTTGATGGTCTCTATGACTGTGTCATTGTTATCTTTTCACGGTTTCAATTGTCATCCATGGTCGGGTACGGTAGGACTTTAGGGTCCAAAAGGAGTTTTTTATGAGAGAAATGATATTTTTGCAACAAATTTTGTTGTCAAATACGAACCATATAATATGTTGTCAATTTAATGTACAAAATACAAATAATATAGAATTACTAGTGTTTATTTTTTAAAATACAAAATACACTAGTGTATTTTTGAACACTATTCTTTGGCCTTTGTAAAAGTCCCACTAGCTAGAAATAAATAACTAAATTGAAGGAATTTCACAGTCAGATCATTGTTGAAGGAAATGATTAAAAAATAACAATGATTTACTCTCTTTTTAGTTACACAGTTCACTGCTTACAGAGTTATTTTGGATTATTGTGAAATCTCACATGGTTATGTTTCACTCACCATGGTCCCATATAATTCAATGTTGTCTCTACTTGTACTTGTGTATCGCCAGAACAAATATAATGACCACCAAATTTGAGCTCCGAACCATACCATGCTACCATCATCTTATGTGTATGTGGGTCATGTATCCAATTTAATACTCTCACCAACGGTATAATGCTAGTGTTATATATAATACTAAGAATTAAGACTATTAAAGTTTTGTTCATTTTTTTATAACAGCTTCCTAAGACAGAATTTCAAACACAACAAAAGGGACCACGAAGCATGCATTTACACGCCGTAATCAATCTCAGTCGCCAATTTCACATCGAACGGTTCATATTATTTATATTTATATACAAAAATCATCTTGATCGTTTATTAAAATCAAATAGTTGATATTATAACTACCACAGAAAATCTGTTTCCCAACATGAGTCTTCTATTAGAAAAAAACAGAAAAAAAGAAAGAAAAAAAAAAGGAAACACACATGAAAATAGAAACTACTGAGCGGAAGAAAGTAGCTACACAATGCAAAAACTGTGATTAGTATGGAGAAATGAAATCTTGCTGAATGATATGAGCCAAATCAATTAGCAGAGATTTGGGACAGATTTTGTAAATGAAGGACATACAAAATTGAGTGAAATTCACATGGATTCCACTATTTTAAAATTTGGTCCCACTATTAGGTCCACTAATTTAGTAGAACTCGTGGATTTTGCTCAATAATAGTACTAGAAAATAGTATTGCCAACATTTTTCTTGCAAGTAATCCATAGGAAGTGTACTGCATAGAAGGAAAGAAAAAAGCATAGGCCATTGAATATTTATCTGCTTATCATGCATGTTTGTCTTCAATATGATGATAATGCAGTAGACTTTCAACAACTTCAAACGAAGTACTGGTATAGTTCAGAATGTTAAATTGATGCCAACTTAAACTTAAGGAATTATAGCTGCATTTAATTTGCAACTCAATCATTAAAAGAAAACAGAATAAAAAAATCACAATGAATGCTAGTTTGGATTTTGGGATTTATAATGTGGTGGATTTCAAAAGCACATTTTCTTTACCAGTATTTCACAGTAGGGTCATAATGTCACTCAGATGCAACATTTCAATAAGATGTTGATGGAGCATAGTTTCATTTGACTTAGCTATGAATTATGAACTATAAATATTTACAGTAGACAGAACTAAACGTGTCCGTCCCTTCCATGTACAAATTGTTTGGGAATTATTCCCACTCAGCATCAAAGAATCCAGCATCTTTCATCTCAGAATAATATGCATTATACAAAAGGAAGTCTTCCTCCTGCAGCAAGTGCAAAGTTCAAATTCATAACATGATGTATGTTGATTCACATAAAATAGAAAACCAAATTCTAACAGTATATTGCAAAGAATGCTTACTTGGAAAAAATCTGCCAGAAAAGTTACATATAGAAATGGAAGATACAAAGAGTGATAACATAGCACAGTAAAATCATACATCCTGCAAATTACAATAATATCTGTTATTTATTGCATAAGCTATAGAAACAATAACGAAGCACCTCTTCTAATTGCGAAGATATAACATTACCAATTGCCGAGGCCAGCACCAATTCCTGCCAGCCCACAAGCAAACACGGTAATTACACTATATATAAACATTATGAAAACATAGTTGTAGAAAGATGGCCTGGCTGCAAAGGTGACAGAAAATTTCAAGTTAGAATGTGAATCCATATAGAATATAACAACATTATTGAATCGTGCAGCCGTGTGATGAACACAAAGTGAACTATTCTATCGGTTTTTACTATAAAAAATAACAGTATTGAAGTGTACTCACGAGGCAGCTTTTCTCTCCATTTAGAGAAATGTACAAATAAAATGAAGCCGTATGCTGCAGCAAGAAATAACTTATGTACTATCCACAAAGCCCACTTGATCGTATGAACGGTTCCAACATAGTGATTGAACAACGGAACCCCAAATCCAAAAACATATATTGCCTGATTTGAAAGTCCATAATTAGCATAAGATGAGTTAAGAAACCATTTTAATTGCAATTAACACTACTTGTTTACCCCATCACAAAAGCATGTGATTAAAGAGACAGGAATACATCACAATTTGCAAATATAAACGTATTGAACACAAGCATTTCATCAGATAAAATCAGCAAGACCTGTCAGATCAGATAAGACAGATCTAGATCCTTTGCTTTATCGAACTTACCAGCGGCTATAGCAGAACAAAGTTTAATATGGGAGTTGAATGATGAGCACCATCAATGTTTGGAAGTCAATAATGATAGTGCAAAAAGGAAGATCAATACAGACAAGAATCCTGTTAAGGAACTTCTTATGGGAATACTCAATAAAGGAAACTAACCAAAGGGTTTTCAATAATGAGAAGTTGAGCTGACAGATGCATGGCAGGATGATTACAGTTACAATAGGGAAACATACCAAATGGAAAATGGAATTTTCCAGGGAATGATATATATGAGTGCGAAAATCATATGGTAGAATCCAAAAAGCTTAGAACACTTTCGACTTTCAAGAGAGTAGTTCCCATGAACTTATTATGGGTTAGTATCAGAACAATAGAATCACTAACAAAACAAGTTTGCTTGTCATCTTAAAGGCACAATTTGCTTAACAATGTGTTTGGTGCTTCTAAGTTTTCTTAAGAGTTTTGTTCATAGCACTCTTTGTTATTGCTCCAAATAAGGTTTGCAATTGCAATTATAGTGATGAACAAGCTGAAATGAACTGATCATTATTGGTCAGTTGACATAATTCATTATCTGTAAAATGCCACTGCAAAGGTCACAGTTTTCTAGAATGATATATTCACAATTTCGATGCAGTCGAAAACTGCTGACCTCATGTAGTGAGATGAGACTTGGAGGTGGTGTTTGTTGATACTATAACTCAAGACCAGCGTTTCATTGAAAATGAGAAGCAAACCAGTGACTGGTGGAGAGAAAATCAATTGCATGAAAACTACATGAAATCCGATAAAATAATGAACAAATCTAGACAGTAAACACTTAAACTAAATATCCGTCTCAAATATCCGCTTATATTTTACAATAAAACTAAATATGCACGTATGATTATGTGTATATGAATGAAAACCAGTCTCACCTTAAGAAACATATCTACAAAGACAATAATTCCTGCTACAATGGAAGTGTGTCCTAGAGTTTCCATTGCATTCATGTAGTTATCATTTAGTAAGAAAGCCATCAAGCTAATCTCTAGATACAGCATACCTGATGCTGTAAACAATGACAACATATTCCAAGGAACCTCCTTTCCAGGAGAGCACTGCCATGCCTGCTCAAGCAAAAAAAAAACCCAAGTTAAAATGTTAATGAAAAAGAAGCAAATGTCGAAATCTTACTGTCAACTGAATGAAAAATACTAATTAATGAATGATTACAAAAATTTGTAATGATGTATGCACTAAAATCAGCACACATAATGGCGAAGTCCACAATAACAGCCACAAACATACTACCTAAACCTTGTTCCAAAAATGGTCAATACCCTACATCAATCTTCCAGTACAAGGAAATTTTACATCCCGTCATCATTCAAAACATTACATAATTACGACAGTCAGTCGATTAGAGTTGTTAGATGAAGTCCAAAAATGACTCTAGTTTCTAGTTTCATTTTCATATCTGATTTTACAAGACAAGAGTCACAAGACTCCTCTATTGCTCGCTTTATATAGTAAAGTCAGTAATATCAATCGTTGATAAACAAATGAATATTAATATTAACTGCGCATGCATAGCAAATTATGGGTGGTTAAAATATCAACGATTGATTTTCTCACTTCACTAACTACTCACTTTAGAGGAGCCAAATCCGATTTACCGACATATAAATGCTTAATTCCATGGTTCTTCTGATTAACTAGTTGCAGTTAATCTCTCCTATTACTACACGATCCATGGATAGAAATAAACATCCTAATCCCACCAAAATTTTGCGTGTGTGTAAACCAGATATCCTCTGCGTACAACTGCAAAGACTAATGTGTTGCGCTGCATCTACCTTATCTCCCAAGTAATTAAAACTTCCTTATAGAATTAATATGAAAAATTTAGAAAGGAAAATGTAACGGTGATGTACCTGAAGAAGAGACCGAGCGAGGTTTAAAAGGGTAACAATCCAAAGAAGGGCATAATAGGAAATAATAATATAGGAACCTCCATTACAGAGACTATTAATGTTCTTTTTGGCCTTCAGAGACAAATACAAAACAAACAAAACCGATGAAACAACAACAAACGTGTGATGTTCATTGCAGTTAAAATTCAGATCCGCCACATTGATTTGACCTTCAGGACCTTCCACATTTCTTGACATAGATGATCCCTTCTTTGTTGAATCGATTTCAGAAGAAAAGGAGTAATAATAATATTAATAACATTGTTTTGGAAAAGTGGGAGTTATCGTGGAAATGGATTCATGACGAAGGAGGTTTCGTCATGAACACGGAATAGCGTGAGTGCGTGCGTTAATGGAATCACGATCATGACCAAACACCCAACTTTGCCATCTTAATAAAAGTTTCCATTATTGGTCTATGTTGTTATCTTTTTTCTTTTCTTTTTTATTAAATGGTCCAACTCTAATGTTATCTTAAAAAAAATATTATAATTTATTATATTTTATTTTTGATAAAAGGGGCTTAAGCCCAACTAAAAAAAATTACAAAGTGATTGAACGGGAAAGAAACACCCCTAAAATCATCAGCAAGAATTTGAATCAACTCAAACAGAGGTTGCTCATAAACTATAGTATTGTCCATAGAGGACATGCAACATATATTTGATAATATATCCGCCATACTCTCTAGCTAGATATAAACCTTCATGAAGACCCCATAATTCTGCCATATAAGCAGATGTCATACCAATGTTCTTCGAAAAGCCACATATCCAGCGACCATTCTCATCACGCACTAGTCCACCACAACTTGTCAATCCTTCTGTACCTTTCGCTGCTCCATCAGTGTTCAAACAATACCAACCATGCACTGGTGCTTTCCAAGAAATATTACTCATAGTGCTATTAGCTCGAATATGTCTGTTCTGTTGAACAAGTCTAAACCCATTGCAAGATGTTAGTCCACGGCTGTATAGGACTTATAAAATGAGGATCATGAACCCGTTGATTCCTCCAACGCTAAAGCCAATAACATGTTGATGCCCAAACAACATCCCAAGGAAGATTATAACTTTTTCCTAACTTTTGTGTCATATTTAATTCCACCTAATTTTGTAACGTACCAAGGAAAAAAATTACCTCGTTGCATGAAGTCTATCAAATGCTTTCATATATTCGACGCAATTGGACAATCTCGCAAAACATTATAAATTTTTAAGCTGCGATTTTTAGACAAATGATTTTAATTCTATTTTGAATTTTATTGAGAGTTTTAATTTTTAATTGTTTTGTTGATTTTAAGGTATATTTTTAGGTATGTCAATGAGTCGGAAATTATCAAGTAGAGGATATTTTACCACTCTTTAATCTACTGTCTAAAATGTTTCTCATCTCCATCTTTATTTCTCACTTTGAAGAGTTTTCTTCCTTCCTCCATCCTTATTGTCTCTGCAGTTTTCCATTGTTTCCGCGAAGATCGATTAATCTTAAAAAATTATCATTTTTCAATCAAACTAGTTGTAAATAAATAACAAAGTTTAATTATAAAACAAATAAACAAAATAAAATATTATCGCGAGTCTTGTAATAGTAGTGAACATTGTTTATAAACAAATGTATACATATTATGTGTGAGAATATAATTGAAAATAATTTATAAAGTATTTAAATATATATTTATAAATGTTATTTTAATAAAGTTTTTGAGGACAAAGTTTATGTGGGGCGAGGATAAAATCCCGTCTCCATCCTCAATTCTCTTTTAGGAGAATTTTCTTCTCCATCTCCATCCTCACTGGAAAATTTTCCCATTTTCGAGTATTAAATGGGACAATCCCCACATGATCCCTATTGATAGATAAAATTGACATCCTAGTACTCCATCAATTATTGCACACAAGAGTTGGAGTTGTGGTCTGAATTTCAATTACATTATTCAATCTAATGATTCTAATATTATTAGCTTAAATTAGAGGAAAATTATTCGTAGTTAATTCAAATGATATGAAGTTTTTTCATATTACACAAGTAATTTCAACTCCTACTATCTACTACTAGTAGTATTAATTTATCAATTGAATGTGTCAAACATAGTACTAAATTACTAATAATGAAATCTCACAAGTCACACGGGTTATTTGGACTAGTTACCTTAAAATTGAATTTACTTGTTTAGTGTCAAAGAGTACCTTGGATCACTTTTGCAGCTCACCATACGGGACCATTGTTTTGGTTTTTGTTCAATCTAGTTGCGTTTTTAAGACGAAGCTAAGGATAATAAATATTCAACAGTCTTCAGCTGCCAAAATCATAGGCCCCATGCATGCTCTCACTATCTAATGGCATTAATGCTTATTCATATTGATACCTCTACTTGCATTTACAGTTTTAACATTCTAGATTTGTTACATCATGATTCATGAGAAACATCTCTTTCACAAAGCATTATTGTAGCAAATTACAACCCATCCAAGTTTTGTTTTCCTTATCTTCTTTTTTTTGTTAACATAATACAAGCCTCTAAGCCCAAAGAAAAAGCAAACGTAAGCAAACAACAATAGAGATCATATTATACAAGACAATTTATCCTCTTAAGACCCAATCACAACTTACATATATAGACTGAAAATTACTAAGTGCACCCTTATTCAAACAACTAGATAAAAGGCCATTACATTTACTTTGTTGAGGCTTGAGATTATCCACAATAATAGAAGAGTTGCATAAGGTAAGGAGCATTAAGCCAAACTACAAACATGATGATCACAAGTACAAATGTGGTGAAAGCCTTGGACGAGGGTGAGCCAAAATAGGCACTGCTCTTTGCAATGTAAGTCCATATGCTTCATCCATATCAAGTTTTTCAGGATTTAGTCCATTCTCCAACTCCCAATCATATGCATGTACCAATGTTGCAGTTAAAAGTTGAACCATCCTAAGGCCAAGACTCATACCAGCACATATTCTTCGTCCTGCACCAAATGGTATCACCTCAAAATTGTTACCCTTAATGTCGACATCAAATTTCTCACCACCTGGGAGGAACCTTTCAGGCTTGAACTCTAATGGGTTGGACCATTCTTTGGGGTCACGCGATATGGCCCAAACATTGACCAATAGAGTGGCACCTTTGGGAATATGGTAGTCGAAGATTTCACAACTATTTGTTGCAACACGTGGAAGGGAAAGAGGGGTTGATGGATGGAGACGAAACGTTTCTTTTACTACAGCTTCTAAGTAAGGAAGATGGACTAAGTCTTGTTCAGTTACCAATCTGTCTCGGCCTACAACAGTGTCCAACTCTTTTTGGATACGAACCATAAGTGTAGGTTTTTTTATTAGTTCAGCAATAGCCCACTCTGTTGTGCTTGATGATGTGTCCGTTCCGGCTGTGAACATGTTCTACAAATTACATATTAAATGTTCATCAATATTCTTTTATGTAAAGTAATCTTAATTTATTTTACTAAAAATGAACATAATTTAATACTAGGACTATAGTCTATAGACGTACCAAGAGTAATGCTTTGATCTCAGTATTATTGAGTGTTTCTCCATCCTCAGAAACTTTATCTTTTAGTGACAACAATGTACTCAACAAGTCATTATGCTTCTCACTTTTAGAAATCATATGATCCTCAATAATGCTAGTTAAAAATTCATCAAATCTTTTATGTAATTTTTTCATTTTAGCTTGTACACCTTGAAGATCCAACCATTCCAAAGCAGGAACAAAATCACCAATATTGAAAACTCCAGCTAACACCATAAGCTCAACTACCATTGACTTAAACTCATCAGCCCTAGGGTCACATTCACAACTACCATTCCCTTCATTAAATACTCTTCGTCCTATCATTACCCTAGCCAATGCATTTGTCGTACATACATTTAACACTTGTCCTAAGTTTGCTGCTTTGGTCCCAGAACTTGACAAATTCCGTATCAATCTTGCTACCTCATCCTGCATCATACATGTGCATTTTAGTTAATCAAAATTAAAATTTATGTCCCAATTTTTTATTATCTAAATTAATAGTTTGACAAAGAAATTAATTATTTGGATTTGTAATCAGTGTTACCGATAAATATGACATATCGTAATTTTGCATAAACTATAATTTAGAGCTTCAACCAAATTATGGTGCTACAATCATTTTGTCAAATTAATTGTAATTTTACATATGTGTATGTTTGAGTTTGTAGAGGAGTATACATTAATTCAGATAAATAGTATAGTAGTACTCCCTCCGTTCCAAAATATAAGTAAAAGTTGGTCAACAAAAGTGAATGCATTTGGTCCAAAATTTGAACCAAATACATCAAATTTTTTTAACTCACTTTTGCTTATATTTTGAGATAGAGGAAGTATTTATCAAGCGCAAATAACTTTTCCCACAAGTCCTTATTTTATTGTATACCAGTAGTTTTTTTTACTGGAGTATAACAATGATCAATCAATCATGCACACAAGAAATTTCTAAATAAAAGTAGCTAGTTTGTAGTCTAAACCCTCTAGGAAGTTCCTAGAGGAGAAAGATTGATGAATGATGACTCAGATTTCCTCAACTAAAAGATAAATAAAGTTTAAAAAAGAATTGCGTCAACAATAATCGAATGTGTTTGATCTGTTAAAAAACAAGAGACTATTGAATATGATATCTTTTTCTGTACTGTATTTGATTTGAAAGTTGTCACACTAGGATTGGAAAATTTTGGGGTAAAAAGACTGAATAAAATCAGATATTCTTGTCCCCACTGAACTATAGAACAACTTTTTGTTCTCAGCACAACTTTTTTAAATCACCAAAATAACATTTTCTCCATCAAGCATCATACAAGACAAAATTTGTTTAATACCATAAATGTTTGTCCTGTGCTGTTCTACCATGTACTGTCTTGTACTGTTTTGTCCAATACTTTCATTTTGCAGATCAAACAGAGAGTTTTTGTTAATATTACTGAAGTTCTTATTCAAATTAAAACCACAAACCAATCGAGACAATATAAATCCCAATAGGATGTACTTTTGTAAAACCCAATCGGATCTTATCAAATTTTAAACTCTCTTTAAAAATGGAATAAAACCATATATATAAATTTTAATACATTTATTAATTTTTTATTTTTTTTTATTTTTGGTGAAGTTTTTTAATTACTTTCTTTTATTATTTTTTGAAAGGCGAAAACTTTAGAATTTAAATATAATATTTTCTCTTATTAATATGAGATATTGCATTAATATATTATTTGTTAATTCTATATTTGTTTAAATAATATTTACAAGTTTAATTCATTTATTTTTTCCTATTTCATATTCCAAACATAATTGATCAATTTTTTTTTTTTAATTTCCAAATGTACTGAAACCTCAACCCCACACAAGATGCAATAAAGGGCTAGCTTTTATATAAAAAAATGAAAAGGGGCTTAAAAAAAATAGATACAAACACTCCACATGCAAGGAAAAAACACTATAGAAAAACAGAAAAACAAGAAGCACAAATCAAAAACAACACTAGAGAAGCTACAACCACCATTCAAAAAAACACACTATTACTGTGATAAAAACACTAGAGGAGCTACAACCACCATTCAAATAAAAAAGAAAAAACCAACCAACAAGGCAACAACAACAAGTGTATTGTACTGTGACAAAACATATTACTAGAAAAATTTTAGTTGAATAAGTCATGTAATTTGAATCACATGTGAATTTACCTATAGACAAGATAATTGGTTTTTTTAGTGTCTCAAAATTAATTCAAACAGCACCGCAAACACCTCTAGTTTCAAAGGGAATGAACAGCGATCCAACCAATTTCAGTTCTCCTGAGGGTCGTGTTAATACATTCGAGCACCACGTGAGTAGTAGCTTATCAATTACTACCTCCGTCTCATTTAATAAGACTTAGTTTGACTGAATGTGTTATTCATATGTTTTGTTTTGACCGTATTTTTTTAAGAGTATATAAATATTATTATTATTATATAAGATCTTGTTTGATTTCTTTCGATAAATATTTTCAAAATATCAAATTTCTATAATTTTTACTAATAGATAATTAAAAATATTCGCAATTAAAGATACATATTGGCAAACGTGTAGAGGTCTTATAATTTGAAACGAATGTTGTATATGAAGCTAATCAATGATCTACTCAAGCATATATGTTACAATTTTAAGTTTATGAACTAGTGTCTTTATTTTTCTTAGTACAGATTTTATGAACTACTATAATAAATGCTACAAGTAATATTTCCACTGTATTGAAAAAGTTTTAGTACTCTAACAATCTTAAATTCCAACCCTACATGTACAAAGGTGGAGAGAAATAAATTTCTCACAATTTTGTGCTGTCTAAGTAGAGCAGGTAGAAAGTAGTAGGGTACCATATCATGAAAAAAGGATAGTTGATTAAATACAATTATGAATATAACTTTATGAAGAAAATGAAAGGAAGGAAAAATATCCTAACCTGACGTATGTGTCTAAAATCATCCATAGCCTTAGAAGAAAACAAGTGAACGGACGATATTTTCCTTAACAATCGCCACCGTGGTCCATAGGGAGCAAAAACAAGATCTTGATAATTATAAGCTATGTATTTAGCGCCGGAGTTAGGCGGCCGGCTAGAAAAATTAGCATCATGAACTTTTAAGAATTGTTCGGCCACCGAAGCTGAAGCGGCAACGATCACATCGACAAAACCCAAACGTAGGTGCATGAGAGGGCCGTGTTTAAGAGCCAAGGCAGCGAGGGCGTGGTGTGGGACTGGTCCCATGTGAGGAAGGTTTCCGACGATAGGCCATGGGCGTGGCCCGGGTGGAAGAGGCAAGGAAGGTTTGGTTATGAAGTTTAGAAGTTTGTATATGAGAATCGCTGCCGCAATTGTAGCAATGACAATAATCCATGATGCCATGTTTGTGTTTGTGAGTGAAGTGTAACTGTGTAAGTGCAATTTAGATTGTAAACAATAGTGAGCAATTGCAAGCAGCTTCAAAATAACACGATGATGTGATATGTGGCTATGACATGAACCCTACTTTGATGTATGAATGAGATGATGGTGTCTTATATAGAGGAAGTGTGGTAAATGATGTGTTTTCTGTCTATTTCTTTTTATTACAGTACTTTTACAATTACAATTTTTTTGGTGTGTGTATTTTTACAATTGCAAGTAAAATACATAAAGAATTGGGGAAAAATAGGTAATTTCGAATCAGAATTTTGTACCTATCTATTTTAATTAAAGGTTGTAATTTTAAATAAATTTGAATATTTATTTATTTATTTATTTTGGTACATAGGCGAAATGGGAAGACGTTGACAATTCACATATAAAATGGAAGGACCGGAGTTGGAACCCAACCGTTAACATTCAATCTAACAATTTCAATATTTTTTACAAATTGAGTTAAGATTTATGGATCGAATAGATATTTTATCTAGTAATAATTTTTATTTTGGGTCATACTAACTAGTTAGCATTTTCAATTTTATTTTTAATAAATTATCGGCAAAAATGTCCGGTAAATTTAATTCAGTTGATAGGACATTGTATTATATACGTAGGAGTTGAGGTTCGAACCTCAGTCATTCACTTTATCCACTTTATGGTTGAAATTTATAACGATAATTTAAATAGTCGGAGACGTTTATATACGGCGCTTTTGTTTAATATATGCAGGTCTTATAAAGTATATGTATTAACATTTTTAAGCAATTAAATAAGAATATGTTGATGTCCACATGAGCTTAGCTCAATTGGTAAAGAACATTGCACATTTGTGTAGTGACCGGGGTTCGAACCCAATATACCTACTTATTCATCTTTAAGGGGTGAATTTCTAGCCACTAGAATACCTGAATAAGAATATGTTGATCCTTTGCACAAAAATATTTTGATATTGTAAAATGAAATACAAGGACATATATGATATATCATATTCGATTTAAAGCACAATTGTTTCATACGCACCAGCACTACATGAAGTGATATACTCCGTACAAATGAAAAGTGGTAGATCGATGAAGTCCAATGAAAAGTACAAATCTGAAAGAATGTATTTTAATAATCATTTAGAACTTTACCGGCCGTTCAAACTTGAAACGTGGCCATACTCAGAGTCAAATGAAACATGGGTGTGTCATGTGTGTTGTGTGTGCCTGTGTTAAGTTGATCTATCATTCAGTCGTGGTTATTTGGTAAGCATGAAGATGTTGAAGATTTGGTTGCAAATAATTGAACGGATCAGACCAATTTACGTGGTCAATACTCAATGGATAGTCATATTTCATGTACTTCCTCCGGTCCTAAATATAAGAAACTTTTTATTTTTTAAGTTCATGGAATCTTTGATGTATTTGATCTATATTATGAATCAAATACATCAATCATTCTATAAACCTAAAAAGTAAAAAGTTTCTTATATTTAGGACCTGAGGTAGTACTAAATATGTAGCTCTTGTTCTTATGAACCTAATTTGATTGGTAAAAAATATTGTATATTTGTGTAAAAATTGAGATTTGAATCTGGTAAGTTTATTTAAAAGATGAATTTCTAACCGCTAGGATGTCTGATAAAAAAAAATCTAGTTGTTTGGTTCCAATATCTTTAGTTTTAACTGTAAAGCTACTTATGTAATTTTATTTTAATTAATTAAAAATAATAAAAAAATATCCTTTAACCTAAATAAAATAATATGTATTGTAGTACTGATATATGAGATATTAAAATAATAAATAAAATAAATATTGTTTTTTAAAAAATTATTTTTCTATCATTAAAAATAATATAATAATTAAATATTATTAATCGAAATTGTGAAATATATAAATTTTGATATATTTTGAATTTTTATTTTTTATAATAGTCGATATTCAATTTTTTATTGAAAAATATTAAAATATTAGTGTAATAATTATAAACAATGAAATTGTATTTTTTTCTTTGTGTTATTATTATCTCTAAAATATAATAATCAATTAATAACTCTTTTAAATCATAAAAATAATCATTAATTTATCGATTTCACGATTTCATGTACATCTGTAAAGCTCCCTAATATGTTTCTTAACTCGGATTATGATTGTTTTGTTTCGGGAACTCACATATGGTAGAGAGAAAAAGTGGATACGCCATGTCACTCTTGAAGCAGTTAGACCATCTCCAATGGTGAGTGTTTATCAAATAGTACTTAATAAGAAATAGTACTTATTAAATACTACCATTGGAGCACAAGCAAAAATGGTACCTATTAAGTACCTATGCTTAAATAAGCATTCTCTCTCATGGTGCTTAATGGATCCCACACACTTTAATATATTATTTTATTCTCTACTACACTTTAATGTACTAGAATTAAATGATATATAATTATTGGTGGGACTCATTAAGAACTATTTAGAAAGGTTTTGGGTTGGAGGAAATGAGTGCTTATTATGTACTATCATTAAAAAATTGTAAATAAATGATGTGTATAAGTGGGACCCTATAAGTACTAAAAAATGAGATTCTCCATTGGAGATGATCTTAGTGTATTCAATTCCGATTTGAAACTACTCCTCTTGAAGCACTATGAAAGCGTGTCTATCAGGGTTAGTTTTGTGACAACACATATATTTTAGATTAATAAATTAATGAATTTTTTTTTTTTAATTTATGTAATTTTTTAACTTTATTTCTTATATATAACGAAATAGTATTTTAAAAGTGGCGTGTGTGATGGAGTTGAGGAGTAAATCGTGAAGGGCTCCACCGCAATTCTATAAAAACTTACCTCAAAATCCCAGCTGACCAGACTCCTTAATGTGTCCAAAACAAACCAAGTAAATTAAAGGAACATCGTTGTTATTATTATTTATTATTATTTTTTTTTGACGGAATTATTATTTATTATTATTGTTCTTTATGATTTTTATTTTTATGGTACAAAACAAAATAGTTTATGTGATATCGATTTAGTGTGCTCCAATGACCGCTGTAGAACACGGGTACTGACCTATAATGAAAGAATCATAGGATGCCACGCCTATATACGAGCATTGCAATTTGCAAGCACCACAGGACTATTTGCTTTATAATTCTTTATAACTAAGTTGTTATGCACCGCAATTCATACCTACCATCCACAGTTCCACACCACCCGAGTACGTTTGGTTTAATTTTAGATAGAATTAATTTTATTAAAATTAATTTATGTTTAAATACAATTATGTAAAAGTGAGTTGAAAGATAAATTTCAGTATAAAAATCATACTTAAAATTAGAAGTTACAAATTCTGTTTTTGCAGAATCAATTCTGAAGGCAGAATACCATAATCAATTTTGCTTTAGTATAACCAACACCATAAAATCAATTCAAAATCAACTCTACACCTCTAAAATTGTTTTTGGCTCCTTCAAAAGCTAAACCAAACACACTACATAAATATTGTACTATGATTACTTGCAATTTATTCTTACATTTTACAATATGACGCAAAAAAATAAATTTAATAAGTAAATAAAATAATAACTAATTAAAAAATTATTTATGAAAAAAATAAGTGAAAATTATATACAAAGCATAGAAATTAGAAGTTAGAATTTGATTACTGAAATTTAATTTAACTATTTCAATATTTTTATTAATTAAACTAAAATTTATAAACGAAGTAAGAGTATCTTTACAACTTATCGTATGTAAAAAATATTTTTATTTAAGAATTTAGATCAAAGATATAGTTTAGTTAGAGAAACTATGAGATTGATCTCATAGTTTAAATATGAATCTAATTTATTAGTATGTTTAAAAGCCTAATTCATGTCAACATATTTAAACGAGAAGTTTTTAACTTATACTCACTAAAAATATGTGAGAGTAAGATAACAAGTGTACATCCATTATTAAGGACCAAAAATTCAATTATCTGCACAAAATATATTTGAAAAAAGAATAAACTTGTAAATTGCTTTTTATTTTTATTTTTAAAACAAAATATTAGAAACATATTTAGTAAGAGTCATGCTGGCCAACGCTCTAGGGGCACCGTTTAATATTTGTCTTTTAGTAAATGTCTCATACTACATAACTATCATAATTTAATTTTATTACATTTTTCCTCCATCTCATATTATAAGAGAAAAAACAAAAATCACAATTATTAAGAAAAAGTAAAATATAATAATTGAAAATATATTTTTCTAAAGGAAAAAAATTATGAAAAGATATAAAAAATAATTTTTATTGATTATTCGTTAAAGAAAAGTAAGAGAGTTTTCTTGAAAAGATAAATATTTGTATCTTTTCTCTTATATTATAAAACAGGAGGAATATTCCTTTCAAAAAAAAACAGGAGGGATATTATTCATTATTCTTTAGGAAGAACTATGCTAGAATTTAGAAACACACTTTTTCAACAGACACTCTTATTCGGTTATAACTTGCTTTGCAGTTGTGAAGGGGAACTCTCCTTGATCAAAATACTCATTCAACTTTCTTTTCTCTTCACCATTCTCTCAATCTTGGTACAGTAATCTGTTTTGGACCCTAACAATATTAGTATTAAATAGCACCACCAGTACGTTACGTTACCATTTTGTACCCAGATTATTGCAAACTATACAGTAAGGCATCATTAATTTAGCATATCTTTAACTATTTGTTTAGTCACTTAAGCCATCAGAGAGAACAATAAAATTGGAAAAACTTTTATACAAAGAATTAATGAAGAAAGTTATAATACTTGTTCCTCAAAATCAAGTACCCTCTCATTCATCGACTTCACTGATGCATCTTCACTAACATCTTAATAAGTTATTTAAGCATATAACTTTATTCCAAACGAATTAGCGGCTTAAGTTGTATACCATTACCTCTATTCAGCTTCTTTAACCTTCTTTCGCCACATTTCTGAATTTTTTATGTGCTTCTGATTAACCTAAGGGCGAATTGAAGAGTCTAAATGGCATGGTTCAAGCAAAAACAATAAAGAAAATGCAGGAGAGAAGTTACCACAGCAACCACATTTCTTTCTTCAATGCACTTTGTAGATCATTTTGGATATCCAGAAGTTGCAGCTTTCTCCACTGCTTCAGATATGAAGCTTTCTGCTAAAACAAAAATAATATAAAGATAATCAAACACATCATCATATTATTATTACTGCATCAAAAGAACAACCAATTGAGAGTATCATAGAAGTTGTCCCAAAGTCTTTAATAGCAAGTGAAAGCAACCTGATACTGACACTAGAAAGTACATCATTTCCAGTGACATTTAAGAAACTGGTTATTTTCAGCAGAGCTGATCAAATGAATAATCTATAGTTGTAAAACCTGAATTGAGAGTTTCGTGTTTACAAAATTATTATAATCCCTCATTGAAAAAGTTTCAAGAATGGCAGAGTTAATAACTCACTCACTTGTCATTGAGTCTCCAACGAGATGTAAGAAGACGGTTGTATTCATCCACAATCTGTTCATGTCTATCAACTAATCAGTGAAAGAGCATGGGGAAGAAAAAATATTATTTTTGGGAGCACAAGATACATCAATACAATTAATAACCAAATATTTGACATTAGGCCATGAACGATGTTGAATATCACATGTGATTACTTATTTGACAGTACAAGTATCGAGTGCCTTATGCATAAAGCCCAGTGTTAGTTGAGTTAGTTATGCAGCAAACAAAATCATACTACAAATAACAAATTTTTCTTTCAGACTAATTTGTGCAAGATCAATGCTGATTTTGTGCCTTGAAAACTAAGAAAACAATAAGCCAAAAATTCCACGGATGGTTTTACTTACAAACACATCTAATTATTAAAATTTTATTTGCACAACCAACACATGAACTCAAACACCCCTTAAAGAAAACTCAAATTCAAATCCATAGCAATTAGATTTACTCATTGTAAAATTTAACCTCCAAAATAAAAACATACTGCAAAATAAACACTGGTTTGAATCTCAAAGTCAGACAATATGTTGAATGATTAAATTCCCAAAGGAGGGGTTAGCTTCCTAACTCAATACTGCAATATCTATGAGAGAGAAAATACAAACCTTCAAACGAGCTAAGAAAGCATCTCTTTTGGTAGCTTCACCAATCAAAGTCATATGATCCAATAAATCCTTTTGTGAAGGTTTAAACCCATAAGAGCTACAAACAACATTCAATAAAAAAGCATCACAAAATCATTACCATCGGAAACACAAAAATCCATAACATAAATAGACTAGCTCTGAAGCAAACAAAAGACTACAAGTAACACACTGCTAAGTTTTTTATTTTATTTTAACACAAGTGATAACCCTGAGATGGATTTGCAACCTGCAAGTTTACTTTCTTATGTTTCTTTTCTAAAACAAAAAAGAACAGGTCAATCTAATGAAGAGGGAAACCACAAATTAAATACCAGTATAATGATGAATGAAGTTACAACAAACAGAATTATCTATTAATGATAAAAACACAAGAGGATATTACAAATTATAAGGACTTGACTTTCATCCTTCAACCACACCAGTTCAAATTGACAATTTCAATAAGAACACAAACTAAAACATGAGTATCTTTGTCCACAACAAAACATCATTACAATTACACTAAAATTCACTCTTCCATTTCATCCTCATCAATTTCCTCAATTTTCATTTTCTTGACAGCATGAACAGCATCAGTTTTTGGTCCATTTGGTATCTGAATCAGGATATCTGACTTCACTCCAGTCTCAGCATTAACAATCCCTCCGTTCTTTTCTACACGATAGGACAAGTCGCTTCCTTTAGGACCAGCGTCTATGTAAACCGTTGTATTCTCATCAATTTCCTCCCTTATGAGCATCCTAGACAGCTCAGTCACCACCTTCCTTTCTAACCACCTTCTAATTGGTCTAGCACCATATACCTACAAATAAGAAACAACAAAATGAGTTAGTAACATTGTTTCTGGAGTATTCTACAAGAAATGAGTAAGATGATGATATAATACTACTATAATAACACTTACTGGATCATAGCTCTCAGCAAGAATATAATCTAATGCTGCATCTGTTACTGCCAATGCAATTCCTTTTTCAGCAAGGCGGCTAGCTACATCCTTCATTTGCAACCTTGCAACTTTCCTCAGTTGTTCATGTGAAAGAGGATCGAATACAACAACTTCGTCAAGTCGATTCAACAATTCTGGCCTGAAATGTCTCTTTACTTCTTGCATTACTAGATCATGGGCAGCTTGCATCGTACATTTTCCTGAAAGTCCACTTAGGAGATGCTCAGCACCAAGGTTTGAAGTCATGATAATTACAGTATTTCTAAAATCCACAGTTCTGCCTTGTCCATCAGTTAGTCTTCCATCATCTAAGACTTGAAGCAGAGTGTTAAATACAGATGTATGTGCTTTCTCTACTTCATCAAAGAGTACCACACTATATGGCCTTCTCCTTACCGCTTCAGTTAACTGACCACCTTCTTCGTGTCCGACATACCTGAAAAATTAATCCCAAAATGAGATAAGAGAATGCAATTTCCAACATACAAAGTTTGCAGCTTCTATTAGTATAGACCAAACAATTCTCTGTTTAATCTCTAGTTATTAGTTTAGGTATTTCATCTAAATAAAATTCAGGTACTAATCCAGTAACTTACCCTGGTGGTGCACCAATCAATCTTGATACAGAGTGTTGTTCCATGTATTCTGACATGTCAATTCTCACTAACTGATTTTCATCATCAAAAAGTTGTTCTGCAAGAGCCTTTGCAAGTTCGGTTTTACCAACACCAGTTGGACCAAGGAATAGGAATGAACCAGTTGGTTGTTGAGGTCTTCCTAAACCAGCTCTTGATCTCAATACAGCCTCTGCAACAGCATTAACTGCTTGGTTTTGTCCAACAACTCTAGTGTGCAATCTGTCGCCAAGTCCAACTAACCTTTCCTTTTCATTTTGCCCAAGCCGTGTCACCGGAATACCAGTCCATCGGCTAACAACCTCAGCAATTTGGTCTGGTCCAACTGTTTCTGTCAACATTAAGTTATCATCAGTGTTCTCATCGGTGCTACCTTCAAGGTTTTTAATTGCAGTTTCCACCTCTTCAATTGCACCATATCGTAGGTCTGCAGCTCTGGCTAGATCATACCGCCTCTCAGCCTCTTGTAGTGCAAAGAGGAGCTCTTCACGTTTCTGCTTCAGCCTTCGGATCTCGTCAATCCTCTCTTTCTCTTTGATATACTTCATTTTCAGAGGTTGAAGCTTGTCTCTTAAGTCATCAAGTTCCATCCGTACCTGCAAATAACAACAACAATTAGAAGTTAGAACCATTGAAGTACTACAAACATATACACAAAAGAAAATAAAAACCGTTCAGTACTATAAAATAGACACAATCTAAACTATTGTCTCACATTTGCAGCAGTCCAACAATAGTTTTTTCTTTTTCAGTAATACAACAATGAAGTTCTTTTTGAAGAAAAATGAATTTATATTAAACTAAGTGTATATATGGTTAAATGAATACAATTTGATTAAGCAAGTTACTTATCAATCAACCAATGAAAAATAAGTTCCTTTGTCAAATGTATCATCAAAATTGATTCTACTATGGGAAATTAAAACTCAAACCTTAATTAAAAGAAAAATTCAACATCCAATACTTACATCTACAAGACGGGCTTTGCTAGCTTTGTCCTTCTCTTTCTCTAGAGCATGAAGCTCCACTTCTAGCTGCATTCTCTTCCTTTCAAGGTTATCAATTTCTTCTGGTTGACTATCAAGTTGAACTCTCACATTAGCACATGCCTCATCAACTAAATCAATGGCCTTATCAGGAAGATGACGCCCTAACAAATACAAAACACAAACATAGACAATGTTAGCATAAACATAACCAAAATCATCCACATTTAAGGCATAAATAATCGACATACAAAAAAAACATCAAGAGAGCATAAAGAACATACCGGTTATGTACCGACTAGACAGTTGAGCCGCAACAACAATAGCACGGTCTTGAATTCTAACACCATGATGACCCTCATATCTCTCTTTTAATCCCCGAAGAATACTAATTGTATCAGGAACACTAGGCTCAGCCACATAAACCTGTTGAAACCTCCTTTCAAATGCTGCATCTTTTTCAACATACTTCCTATATTCCTCAAGTGTCGTAGCACCAATGCACCTAAGTTGGCCACGAGCAAGCATCGGTTTGAAAAGATTGGCAGCATCCATTGATCCTTCGGTTCGACCAGCACCAAGAACAAGATGAATTTCATCAATAAAAAGAATAACTTTCCCCTCAGCTTCTTCAACTTCTTTCAAAACAGCCTTCAACCTCTCTTCAAATTCACCCCTATACTTAGCACCAGCAACTAACGCACCCATATCCAAAGCAATTAACCTTACATCAGCAAGATTGCTAGGAACATCACCTCTAACAATCCTCTGAGCCAACCCTTCAACAACAGCAGTTTTTCCAACACCGGGCTCACCTATAAGAACAGGATTGTTCTTAGTCCTTCTCGACAAAATTCTCACAACCCTTCTAATCTCTTCATCACGTCCAATAACAGGATCAAGCTTCCCTGCTTGTTCAACTAAATCTCTACCATAAGTCTTCAAAGCTTGAAAATTCGTATCCCCAGAAGCACTTTCAACTTTCTTCCCATCTTTACCACGAAGCTTTTCAACTTCTGATTTAACCCTAGAAGCAGCAACACCAGCTTCTTTAAACAAATCACCAATCTGAGAATCCTCAAGAATTCCCAAAATCAATTGATCAACAGCTAAATGAGTATCGCCGCGTGATTTCTGTGCAGCCTGTGCTCTTCTAATAACTTTCATAAGAGAAGTGCTTCCTGGTACTTCATCTGGTGGAGGTGATTGACTTGGCAATTTCTTCAATGCTTGTTTCAAAACCCTTTCAACAGCACGTGATGATTCTTCACCACTAACATTTGAAATAGCTTGGAAAAATATACCATTAGGATCAGAAATTAAAACAGATGCAAGGTGTAAGGGAGTTATCTGAGCATGTCCTGAAGTAATTGCTAGTTCACGTGCACCAACTAGTGCCTCGTTTGTCTTGTGAGTAAACCTTTCTGGATTCATTTACCTACATTACGAAATTAAATTAAAATACAGTGAGTGTTAATGACTCTGTTTTTTTGTTATAAGGCTATATATAAGCTATAATATGTGGAAGGAAGCGTAGGTACAAAAACAGAGCAAGTAATGGAAAAAGAAGGAAATTTCAAAAGAGTTTGACATACCTTTGATTACGGAAGACGAAGGTTTTTGAGTTGTTTGTGAGAGAAATGGAATGTATCGAATGCGAGTAAGTGAACGATGAAGCGGAATAGAAATGAGAATGTGAAAATGGGATTGATTGTGTGATTGTTTGAGATTGCGCTGTAAGAATGATAACGGTTTCGGTGATGAGCGGTGTAAGAAGAAGATGGAGTATTTGTTGAGAAGAAGATGCGTCTGGATGTTTCTCGGGTAGAGGGGAAGAAACTACTAGACTTTTCTCTTCTATTCTCGTCTTTTCTTTTCGTTTCCAATTGTTTTTTTGTACTAAAAATAACCGTTTTTGTTTAAAAAATAACATTTTTGTTTTCGTTTCCTACAGGATGTAGTTGTTTTTTTTGTTTTGTACCAAAAACAAAAAGTTTATAGAAAAAATCATTTACAATTAAGGTAATTACTATTTTCTCTCTTTAAAATAAATAGTCTTTTTAACTATAAATATAAATAAAATTGATTTTTTTAGTTCATTTGACTATTGATGTATCTGACTTATAATATAAATTAGATACATCATCGGTCAAATGAATAAAAAAAAAAATTAATTTTGCTTATATTTATGGTCAAAGGGAGTATTGTTAAATTTTTTTTAACATTGTTTAAATTTTTTTAAATACATAGTAAAACCTATGTGAAAGAGAATATACATGATAAGACTCGTATGATAGCTCGAATGGTAAGAGCTGATGGATATATGAGTTGAATATAAGGAGGTTTAGAGATCAATCTTTAGCGGGAACAATTTAATTTTTTGATGTAACAAAAAAAAGAATAGACATGATAAAAGATCTCTTTCAGAATAATTAGAGGTCATGAAATCAAAATCAACCATAAAAATGTAGTAATATTAAATTCTCTTAAGAAATAGTTTTAATATCATTTGTAATCCTATCCGACAAGAGTAACTTAGAATAAACTTCATTTCAAATAAAGTAGTAAAAAAACAGGCTAAATTAGATTTTTAGTCTGAAATTTATTTATTGGATTTATTTTAGTTTCTTAATTAATTATTGTTATATTTTAACCCTTAATTTATTTATTGGTTTCATTTTAGTCTCTTAATTAATTATTGTGATATTTTAGTCTTTTAATTAGGTCATGTCTGGCAAATCAATATTTTTCTGTTAAAATTTATCAAAAGAATTGTTAATATTTATCATTCTTCATCATCAATAAAAAATCCACCACTTCCTTCATCACTTTCATCATCAAACTCATAAAAGTCCATCACTAAACCTAAATTATTCTCACAAAGATGATGAATTTTTTTTAATTTAGTGATGACGGTGACGCTGAATTTATTCTGTTTTATATGTACAAATACCTATATTATAACTCATATAATAAAATACACTTCTAACATTGAAGATATGGAGCGTGCAGCGCAACACTTGTGCAACGGCACGTGTTTCTTACTAATTTAATGTTAAAAAACTCAATATTTAATATTAAAAGATGTTTATATTTAGTGTTGAATATTATTTCGAATAAGATTATATTCTTGTAAAATCAAAAATAAAATAAAATATTGTGTCATTGTAGTAGTATTTGATATAAGATTACATTCATGGAAGAAAATTATATAAAACCAAAAATAAAATAAGCTATAGTTTTAGTTTTGTAGTATTTTGAATGTTCCACTAAATTTAGTCGAGCGACCAACAGACACTACCTTTTAGTGTTCACATTGTGTCATATCCCTTATATCCATGGTGACAATAAAGCTTGTAATAGTTCTAGAAAAAAGATTAAAACAATTCCAATATATTTTGAATTACTTGGGGTTTGTTTGGATCAGCCACTCAGAAAGCCCATGTCAAGTTAGCAATATCTTGATTGAGGGAGATAGGTCAAACAACAAAATACTAGTTCTGAAACAAGGCCTAGTTTCAGCTTTATATTAGCCCTGAACTCTGAAGCAAACAAAAGAAGACTACAAGTCATACACTGATAAGGTTTTTATTTATTTTTACACAAGTGACAAGTTACGAGTTGGATTTGCAAGTTTACTTTCTTTTGCTTAAACAGGCTAATCAAATGCATAGTCTTTTGTGGCTTCACTCACTCCTTTTACTTTCACACCTACTTAGAGCTGTTAATAAAAAATGGATAACTCTTAAACTAATCGAGCTTAATTTTATTCTTATCATTGAAACGACGAATGTTAACATTGTTAGTTTTTATGCTGAGAGTGGTAATCGAGTGGATGTAAATGCATTGCCGCAGTTACATCCAGCTGATTATGTGATTTTGATTAATTAATGTTGTTTGTTAAGTAGTAATGTATTGCATTGTCTCTTTATTGCAGTGCTCATAATTGGAAATATGCCGCAAAGCAGTTTCTGAAAAGGTACCCCTATGATGCCATTGTACATTGTAAGTTTCCTTCATTTTGCTAGCTTCCACTTTTGTTATTTGTGTTGCTTAACCATTTAAGGATTATCATTATTAGTTTTATGTTCGGTATCATTAGACACTACAAGTGATCTCAGTTTCTCGAGTAATTCCTACGTGTAACATGACTAATCCACTAATGCAATGGATGATGTTGGTTTATGAACTTGTAACATCATAGAACATTAGAACTATTACATGTGTTAAGGCCTAGATCCAAGTTTCACCTCTGTTTCTGTCTTTAAGTACTAGTAGTAACAAATTTTCGGGTGTACGGTTCTTGCTTAGAGTTCTATTACAAAGGGGGAAACTTTGATTTTGTGGTTTATTTAGTGTATGTTTGGTTCCATGTGTGGAGAAGAGAAAATTGATTTTAAAGGCGTAGAATTAATTTTGCTTCAAGAATTAATTCTAACATGATCCCAAACTTTGAAGTTTTTGCATCTACAATTGATGTTCGTTCAACTCACTTTTACATGAATGTATCCAAATAAAAATTATTTTACGTTCCACTCAATGTTATCGCAAGAAGTAAACACACACTTTCATTGCATTTTTATATCATCATAAGATGTATATAGTTGTATATAGTCAGCTTTATTCTCGTGCTTTCTTTTTGCAGTTAAAGAGGTTCTTCTTGTGCCTAACATTTATTGACAGTTTACAATATTTTCATTCTCTTCCATTCTTTCACAATCTCAGCAAAACTGGCTTCCATCATTTAATGTGCGTAATGCATCACTCTTTTGCAATGCAGGCAGTGAATCTAATTCTTCGACGTTAAAATTTGACGGTGTGGATGTAACGGGAGATAGATTAGCCGAGGAGGTGTGAGAGTGATGTCTTTGACATTCAACTCTAACCTTTGTAATTCCTTATTGCATTCACAGTTCATATTGGATTTTGTTACACTAAAACTATTTGTTGAATCTGTATCAATCTTAGGATATTGACTTAACTTCAACTCTAGTGCATCAAATCCAGAAAGATAAAGATTTTTTGGCTTCTCTTTTCACAGGTTATATCAGTTATAAAACGCCATCCAAGTGTTCAAAAAATTTCATTTATAGCTCATTCTTTAGGTGGCTTGATAGCAAGGTATGCAATAGCCAAGCTTTATGAAAGAGATATTTCTAAGGAACTATCTCAGGGGAATGGACATTGTGAGAGTCAGATTTCAAATGAAGAATTTCATGATAGAAAATATGAAGGAAAAATTGCAGGACTGGAGCCTATTAATTTTATTACGTCAGCAACGCCACACCTTGGTTGTAGAGGGCATAAGCAGGTAATTGTTTTTGACCTCTAGTATATTATGTTTTTATATTAAATTTTGTATGAGTTGTTTGATGCAACTTCACTGCAAATAATGTAATGTGTTGATGAAGGCTTCATGACATGGTTATGGAATTTTGCATACTACAGGTTCCTTTGTTCTGTGGATTTCGTTCTTTGGATAATATAGCATCTCGTCTTTCACGGTTTCTTGGTAAAACAGGAAAGCACCTATTTTTAACTGACGGCAAGAATGGAAAACCTCCTCTTCTTCTTCATATGGTTCGTGACTCTGAAGATATTAAATTCATGTAAGGCTTATAACTTGGCTGGTTTGATTTTGGAACTTACTAATGCTTTAGCCTTTAGAAACTGAGTCATGAACAAACAACATACGATATCTCGTTCTTTACAGGTCTGCTTTACGAGTTACACAAGTGATAACTTCCGAGTTGGATTTGCAACCTGCAAGTTTACTTTCTTATGTTTCTTTTCTGAAAGAAAGAAGAACAGGTCAATCTAATGAAGAGGGAAACCACAAATTAAATAACAGTATGATGATGAATAAAGTTACCAATAAAAAGAATTACTTATTAATGATAACAAAAGAGGATATTACTACAAATTATAAGGACTTGACTTTCTTTCTTTAACCACACCAATTCAAATTAATAAAACTAAAAGTTCAAGAACACAAACTTAATCATGAGTAACTTTATCCACAACAAAACATCATTACAGTTAGTTATACTAAAATTCACTCTTCCATCTCATCATCATCAATTTCCTCAATTTTCATTTTCTTGACAGCATCAGTTTTTGGTCCATTTGGTATTTGAATCAGAATATCTGACTTCATCCCTGTTTCAGCATTAACAATCCCTCCATTCTTTTCTACACGGTAGGACAAACCACTTCCCTTAGGACCAGCCTCACCAGCGTCTATGTAAACCGTTGTATTCTCATCAATTTCGTCCCTTATAAGCATCCTAGACAACTCTGTCACCACCTTCCTTTCTAACCACCTTCTAATTGGTCTAGCACCATATACCTACAAATAAAACAACAAAATTAGTTGGTAACATTTTTTCTGGAATTCTGTAAGAAATGATTAAGATGATATAATATTAACACTTACTGGATCATAGCTTTTAGCAAGAATATAATCCAATGCTGCATCTGTCACAGCCAATGCAATTCCTTTTTCAGCAAGGCGGCTAGCTACATCCTTCATTTGCAGCCTTGCAACCTTCCTCAATTGTTCATGTGAAAGAGGATCGAATACAACAACTTCGTCCAATCGATTCAACAATTCTGGCCTGAAATGTCTTTTTACTTCTTGCATTACTAGATCATGAGCAGCTTGCATGGTACATTTTCCTGAAAGTCCACTTAGGAGATGCTCAGCACCAAGGTTTGAGGTCATGATAATTACAGTATTTCTAAAATCCACAGTTCTGCCTTGTCCATCAGTAAGCCTTCCATCATCTAAGACTTGAAGTAGAGTGTTGAATACAGATGTATGTGCTTTCTCTACTTCATCAAAGAGTACCACACTATATGACCGCCTTCTTACAGCTTCAGTTAACTGACCACCATCATCGTGTCCGACATACCTGAAAAATCAATCCAAAAAACATAATGCAATTTCCAACATACAAAGTTTGCACTTTCTATTAGTATAGACCAAACAATTCTATGTTTAATCTCTAGTTTATAGTTTAGGACTTTAGGTATTTAATCTAAATAAAATTCTGGTATTGAACTAGTCACTTACCCTGGTGGTGCACCAATCAATCTTGATACGGAGTGTTTTTCCATGTATTCTGACATGTCAATTCTCACTAACTGATTTTCATCATCAAAAAGTTGTTCTGCAAGAGCCTTTGCAAGTTCAGTTTTACCAACACCAGTTGGACCAAGGAATAGGGATGAACCAGTTGGTTGCTGAGGTCTTCCTAAACCAGCTCTTGATCTCAATACAGCTTCAGCAACAGCATTAACTGCTTGATCTTGTCCCACAACTCTAGTGTGCAATCTGTCACCAAGTCCAACCAACCTTTCTTTTTCATTTTGGCCGAGCCGTGTCACAGGAATACCGGTCCATCGACTAACAACCTCAGCTATTTGGTCTGGTCCAACTGTTTCTGTCAACATTAAGTCCTCATCAGTACTACCTTCAAGGTTTTTTAATGCAGTTTCCACCTCTTCAATTGCGCCATATCGTAGGTCTGCAGCTCTGGCTAGATCATACCGCCTCTCAGCCTCTTGTAGTGCAAAGAGGAGCTCTTCACGTTTCTGTTTCAGCCTTCGAATCTCATTATTCCTCTCTTTCTCTTTGTTATACTTCATCTTCAAAGGTTGATGCTTGTCTCTTAAGTCATCAAGTTCCATCCGCACCTGCAAATAACATCAACAATTAGAAGTTAGAACAATTGAAGTACTACAAATACACACAAGAAAATAAAAACTGTCCAGAACTATAAAATAGTCACAATCCGAATCATTGTTTCCCATTTGCAGCAGCCCAACAATATTAATTTTTTGAGTAATACAACAACGAAGTTCTTTTAGAACAAAAATGAAGTCATATTAAACTAGTGTATATCTGGTTAAATGAATAAAATTTGATTAACCAAGTTATTTATCAATCAATCAATAATAATTAGTTCATTGGCAAATATATTAAAATTGATGCTATCATGGCAAATTTGAATAAACCTTAGTTAAAAGAAAAACTCAACATCCAATACTTACATCTACAACACGGGCTTTGCTAGCTTTGTCTTTCTCTTTCTCTAGAGCATGAAGCTCCACTTCTAGTTGCATTCTCTTCCTTTCAAGGTTGTCAATTACTTCTGGTTGACTATCAAGTTGAACTCTCACATTAGCACATGCCTCATCAACTAAATCAATTGCCTTATCAGGAAGATGACGCCCTAATAAATACGAATCAAAAACATACACCATGTTACCATAACCACAACCAAAATCATCCACATTCAAGACATAAATAGTCGACAACAAACAAACATCAATAGAGCATAAAGAACATACCAGTTATGTACCGGCTAGACAATTGAGCTGCAACAACAATAGCACGGTCTTGAATTCTAACACCATGATGACCCTCATATTTCTCTTTTAATCCACGAAGGATGCTAATAGTATCAGGCACAGTAGGTTCAGCCACATAAACCTGTTGAAACCTCCTTTCAAATGCTCCATCTTTTTCAACATACTTCCTATATTCCATAAGTGTTGTAGCACCAATGCATCTAAGTTGTCCACGAGCAAGCATCGGTTTGAAAAGATTAGCAGCATCCATTGTTGATCCTTCGCATCGACCAGCACCAAGAACAAGATGAATTTCATCAATGAAAAGAATAACTTTCCCCTCAGCTTCTTCAACTTCTTTCAAAACAGCCTTCAACCTCTCTTCAAATTCTCCCCTATACTTAGTACCAGCGACTAATGCACCCATATCCAAAGAAATTAACCTAACATCAGCAAGATTGCTAGGAACATCACGTCTAACAATCCTCTGAGCCAACCCTTCAACAACAGCAGTTTTTCCAACACCGGGCTCACCTATAAGAACAGGATTGTTCTTTGTTCTTCTTGACAAAATTCTCACAACTCTTCTAATCTCTTCATCACGTCCAATAACAGGATCAAGTTTCCCTGCTTGTTCAACTAAATCTCTACCATAAGTCTTCAAAGCTTGAAAATTTGTATCCCCAGAAGCACTTTTAACTTTCTTCCCATCTTTACCACGAAGCTTTTCAACTTCTGATTTAACCCTGGAAGCAGCAACACCAGCTTCTTTAAACAAATCACCAATCTGAGAATCCTCAAGAATTCCCAAAATCAATTGATCAACAGCTAAATGAGTGTCACCAAGTGACTTCTGTGCAGCCTGTGCTCTCCTAATAACGTCCGTCAAAGAAGTGCTTTGAGATACATTATCTGGTGGAGGTGATTGACTTGGTAATTTCTTCAATGCTTGTTTCAAAACCCTTTCAACAGCACGTGACGATTCATCACCTCCAACATTTGAAATAGCTTGGAAGAATATACCATTGGGATCAGAAATTAAAACTGATGCAAGGTGTAATGGAGTGAACAGAGCATGTCCTGAAGCCAATGCTAGTTCACGAGCACCAGCTAGTGCCTCCTCGGTCTTGTGAGTATAAGTCATTTATACCTACATTACAAAAACAAATAAATAAAAAAATATCAAATAATAATTCAGGAACACTGGGTTTTTAATAGTGATTGTGTTCATGACTCTTAAAAGGCTATATGTATAAGGTGTAACGTAACATGTGGAAGCGTACGTACAAAAACAGAGCATGCAATGGAAATAGACGAAAATTTCATAGCAAGAGTTTGACTTAACTTTGATTACAGAAGACTAAGGTTTTTGAGTTGCTTGTGAGAGAAACAGAAAATAAGTGAACGATGATTTGTTGAATGAATCGGAATCGGAATCGGAATATAACCCTATTATATGAGAATGATTGGCGAAGAAGATGGAGTATTTGTTGCGAAGAAACTGTTAGACGTTTCTATTCTAATTCCCATCTTTTCGTTTCCTTGTTTTGTTTTGTTTTTGACACAAAAGTTTCCTTGTTTTTTGTTTTGTTTGAAATAGGAGTATATATTCAATTAGAGTTTTTTTTTTTTTAACGTAATCTTTCTTATATTGGAAATAATAATACAATTTTGTAATATTTTATGAAAATATATTTTCTACTTTTATATAATTTTTTAATATAAAATATATTGTCCAAATTTCATTAACAACAATAATTAAATCTTTACATTTCTGAGTCACCATCCCACCTTTTGAGATGTTTCAATTTAACAAGAGAAATAGTTGCTGTGTTTCGGCAGTACTAAAAAACAACAATAATTAAGTTTTTATAATATTTATCAAAATAAAATTTAAACATGTACTTTAATTGTAAGCAAAATAAAAAAATCTTTCAAAATTAAAATATCTATTCACGGAATTATTTGTGAACAATTTTTTTTGTTATAGAACAAAAATAATTCTATTGTGAGCTAATTCAACCGAATTACTCTATTTATGAACAAAAAAGAATTGTATTGTGCCAAAAAAAATAGAAATAGATGTGTTCTATTTGTGAAAAAAATCTGAATGTATTTCGTTCTATAATTTCCACTTTAAAATAGAGAACAACCACCAAATTAAAATCTTCCGTCAAAAATAAAATAAAATTACAATCTATTATAGTAAAACAAGTTCATCATGCGGTCTTATTCAACACAGTGTAAGAAAAAACAAAGAAAACAATGTTTTAGTCCAACAAATTTTTTTTTTCACAACTTTCATTTAGAGATGAAGAACCCATAATAAAAACTATGATCTTTGACATCGCAACTAAGTCTCTTAATATTAATTGCTTTGTCTAAATTGTCAGAAAGTGGTTAGTCATTGATCCAAATAACTTTAAAGTGATTACTCGTTTCTCACTGTCCCACCTCCATAGATTTTTTGTGCCTTAACTTTTTTCATTCCAAATTTACCCATTTTAAACTTTAAAGCCAGAATGACAAAACAACCAAGTTTACATTTACATCCAACAACTAGTTTTACTTATATGAAATTCAAAATTTAAATATGTAAAAAATTAACGTGTAAAAGATTAATTTTTCTTTTTTTATGACGCAAAAAGACTAAAAATTTTAAAAAGTGTATTTTACTCGTCCAAATGTATAATAAATTCATTTGGCACATTCAATACCATATGTAGGAAACATCTAATTATAAAAATTGAATGTTGAAAAATAATTTTTTTACCATTTAAATTTTAAAACCCATAATAGTTAATTTGGAAACTTTTGTTTTGGGGAGGATGAAAAGTGTGAGGGGGTGGAGAAAGCAATTCAGTTTCTCCTTAACCATACTTGGGCTTTCTATAGCCGACACCTCGAAAACTCAAAAATAAAATAAAAAAAATGAGCTCCGCATTTCGCGAGGGAAGAAAGAACGGCCCAGCTTCGGATCCGAAGCAAATAGCTTCGTTACACCGAACCTTACCTTTGGTCCGAACCTCGGTGTTGTTCCTCTGTTCGTTGAAAATTTTGCACTATTTCGATCACTTTATCTGTGTGAGAGAGCTAAGAAACTCGTTTTTCCTTCTTCTTCTTCCACCGCTTCCAACCCTAACGCTTTGATCTTCAACACTCTCTTTCGATCAATTTTCAGCTTCAAGAGAATCTTCTCAATGTCACTGTGAGTTCACCAACTCCATTTCTATCTCTAAAAACCCTAGTCTTCTCTCTCTAGGATATGAAAAACTAAATCTGCTTCCGTTTTTGGCTTTCCATATTGGGCACGATTTCTCGAACTCGTGGTGTCGTTTTGTGTTAATTAGTTGATTTGTATTATAATTGTGAGGTTGAATTGTTTAATGTTTCCGATCTTTTGTGTTTTGGCGTTGATTTTGAGATTTTGAAGTGATTTTGAGTGATTTTCGGTTATGTGATGAGTTTAGTTGATTAGAAATAGTGGTTTGAGTTTTTGTGTTTGTTGATTTCTCTCATTTCTTTAGGAGATGGAAATTTTCAGCTTAGGTGAATTGTGCACATTTCAATTTTGGTTATGTTTTACACTTTCATAGTCTCTGGTATTTGCTTCAATGTGTTTGTTTGTAGTTGTGTAGTTTTAGGGGAGGTGAGTTCTTTCTTTGTATGGGAATTTGAGCTTAGTCTTATGTTGGTCGACGTTGTAGTCTAAGAAAAATGAAGGACAGAAGGAGAAGGCTTTTTTCTTCTACTGGAAAATTGAGTCATTTAAATGATTCGTCGAAGTAGATTTATCTGTTAGTATTAGGTTAGATAATGAAGATGGGCTAGTTCAAATTTTGTTGCTGTCGATGCGATGCAATATAAGTTTGGAGCTGGAAGGTATGAACAGAGATGGTGGATTCTTGTGGTGAAACTCTTTTTATGGTTGTAGTCGAGGAATTTTAGAACGTGGATGCTTTGAAGGTTTTATATAAGTTTGCTCTTTGAGATGTTTATTGGTTATGGTTTTGTAATAAATCGGAGCCTGCTTTCAATTCGGAGCTTGCCATGAATGTGATGCATTTTTCAAGTGTCTCGAGGATGATAAATTATGTAGATAGTTAAAACAAAGGGGTGTAAGGACGGCATGACACAGATATGTGAATGGAATTGCTAGAATAACACGCACAACCACACACACACAGTTATAAATAGAAAATAGGGAGCTGCATGTAGGGAATGTGAAATAAAAGTTCCGCAGTGGGGTTCTTCCTGCCATTTTTGCATGACTCTGGTTGTGCTAACACATATGTGTAGGATATATGATGGTCTAGGTTCTGGATTTCTGTTTTGTGTATTTTTTCCTCAGTTCTTAAGATCATTCATGTAGTTGATTTGATAGTTCTCGGAACTTCTATATTCTCCATTTTGAACCTTATGTGAACCTGTACTTCAGTTACCTATAAACTTTGAAGGGAGAGCCAAAACATATTATATTTATTTATTTGTTTGTTTGTGAGTTAATGATGGTGAAACTTGGTCATTGATCGGTTGATGTCAGACTTCTTTTTATAAGTTGATACTTATTGAGAAGAGCCATTTCTATTTGAACCTTCTGTAGTTTTTCAGTACCGAGCTAGGGGTAGAAGGATAGTTACAAGTTCTAATAGGCAAGCAAGCAAGCAAGAAAATCCTGGATGTGTGAATGTATAAAAAATGAATGAAAAAAAATTACAGCTTATACGAATAACATATAACATTATCAGTGATTCAACCTTGTGACACTTGAGTTACTCCCGAGTATAAAACCGAGAGCTTCATTCCTTTGTTTACGAAGGAACACCTAGAACCTTAATGTTGGATGCATAACCCAATAAACCTCTAGCTTCGTCTTACACTCTACAAAGACATTTGATGCATTTCACTCGAGTGTGTTTTATCAATGAAGCACTAATGCCCCAAAATCTCTTTTCATCGCCTAACAATCATTTTCAAATTTGGTCTGCAAAAATAAAAAAAAAACTTATGGGCTGCTTTTAGCTAGGCAACAGCGTGCTTATCATAAAATGTTCCTTTTGCTCTCTGAAAAATTTATTTTGTATTTGAGCTGTTTGCATTTCACTGTTGTGCACTTATACATGGTGCATTTGATCAATGGTTGCTCATGATATCTTTGCATTGCATGTGACATCAATTATTGTTATCCTATCCCATGTTTTGACAACTATACAGTTAGCAATCTAACATACACCAAATGAATTTGTACTAGCAGGCTAATTTTTTCTTAAACAATTTTCAGGAGTAAATGATAGTTGCTCTGAGGGGTGTTTTTGGATATAACATTTGGAGAAACTTTTTATTGATCTTGATTCATTACGGATTATTATAAAGAGTTATCTGCTGAAAAATTGTGAGGTGGGTCATCTATGCCTGGAAACGAGGTAGGAGACAGGGTCCATAATTTTTTTGGTCAAGAAAACTTGTCCCAGGGCCAGTATCACTCACAGTCAGTTGACGGGAACTGGCCCGGGCTAAGCAACAACTTGTGGGCTGGCAGCCAGAGACCTGCTGGTGGACCTTATATTTCCAATTTGAAGAATTTTAATCTACAACAATCAGGTAGAAGGTTATACATATGTGTGTTTCTGTCTATATATATTTATCTATTGGTTTTTTGTTATTATTCATACTTACTTTTACATGTCCAAAGATTCTGATCAGGGGCACACAGGCGCTCAACATTTGCGACATGGTTTGAACCTGGCACAATCAAATCTGAGGTCTGACATTGGCAGAAATCAAACCCCAAACCAACAGGCAGCTGTTAATGGCTATATGCAGGGACATCAGGTTTTTCAGACTAGGCAAAATGAAGCAAACATTTTGGGAGTGGATACAGGAGTTGATTTGCATGGCATATCAAGTCTATCAAGAGGAATAACAGTGCTAGAGTCACAGCAAGGGGCTGGTCTTGACCAGTATAAGAAAAACTTGACTAGGACTGATGCTACAGAGTCTCCTGTCAATTATGATTTTTTTGGAGGTCAACAGCAAATAAGCAGTCGACAATCAGGCATGCTTCAGTCTTTTCCTAGACAGCAGCAAGGGATAAATGACATGCAGCTTTTACAACAACAGGCAATGCTCAACCAGATGCAAGAACTGCAAAGGCAGCAACAATTTCATCAACTTGAAGCGAGGCAACAGAATTCCATGAATCCAGCTTCCTCCATTTCAAAACAGGCTGTTGCAAACCATTCTGCATCTCTTATTAATGGCATTCCCATCAATGAGGCATCTAACCTTATGTGGCAGCCTGAGGCTATGGCAACTAATGCAAATTGGCTCCAGCGTGGTGCACCTCCAGTTATGCAAGGATCCCCTAATGGTTTTGTGTTATCTCCAGAACAACTGCGCTTGATGGGGTTGGTTCCTAATCAGGGAGATCAGTCTCTTTACGGGCTTCCAATTTCAGGTTCAAGAGGTGCACCTAACCTGTACTCTCATGTTCAAGCAGACAAGTCAGCAATGTCTCAGGTTTCTATTCAAAACCAGTATTCTCACGTTCAAGGTGACAAACAATCATTACCATCCATACCAGCCGGCATTACTGCATTTCCATCTCATCAGTATGCTGCAATGTCAGATCAAACCAACTCAAATGATGGAACTTCAGTTTCTAGACAAGATATTCAAGGAAAAAGTTTGTTTGGTTCAGTTGCTCAAGGTATTAATAGTGGACTAAATATGGAGAACTTGCAGCTAATGAATTCTGAGCAAAGAGATGTACCGATGGAAGATTTTCAAGCGAGGCAGGAACTGGCTGGATCTTCTGAGACTTCACAGGACAAGATGACTGTGCAGGTTCCTCCACATAATGTGGCTACCCTAGATCCAACAGAAGAGAAGATATTGTTTGGTTCTGATGACAACCCTTGGGATGGATTTGGCAAGAATTCTGGTTTCAGTATGCTGGATGATTCAGATGGTTTTAACGGGTTTCCATCTCTTCAAAGTGGGAGTTGGAGTGCACTTATGCAGTCTGCTGTAGCTGAAACTTCTAGTGGTGAAATGGGCATGCAAGAAGAATGGAGCGGTTTAAGTTCCCGAAATACTGAACGTTCATTGCCAAACGAAGGACCTGCACCAATTGATAGCAGCAAACAACAACCAGTTTGGGCCGATAGTAATTTGCAGTCAGCCCCCAATATAAACTCGAGGCCTTTAATTCGTCAAGATGATCTTAACAGACCCAATTCCACTGTAAACTATTCTGGTCTTGCTGGATTTCATCAGCCAGGTGCTGATACTGTACAGGAACAGCATAACAGATTACATGGAGATTCTTCTCAAAGATCAATTCCCCAGATGTTAGAAAGAGGTAAATGGCTAGATTGCAGCCCTCAGCAAAAACCAGTTGCAGAAGGAAGTCATATTTATGGGAATGCTGCTAATTCCTCAGGTTTAGAAATAAATGAAAAGGTTATTTCAGGTTCTTGGAACCATCAACAAACACTGTCATCTCCTAACAGAAGCAGCGAGCCATTCAATAGATCTAATGGATGGAATTATATCAAATCAGCCCCACCTGATAACAATCATACTCCTAAAACTCGTGAAAATGTAAATGTGTTTCAGCCCCATCGAGATATAGGCCAGGTTCCTACTATGCGGGAGCCTGATTCTGATAATAATTCATCTGTTGCGTCAGAACATGTAAAGTCTGCAGGCAATATGCAACTTTGTGGGGAAGATTCTGGCATGAATGGTATGCTTGTCATGGCAAATTCTGGTGCTACGTGGGTCAGCCGACCGAGCAACCATCAACATTCTAATGTTGACACATGGAGGCATGCAGATTCTGTGGGGAGTTATGGAAGAAATGAAAGTGCAGAGAAGTATAGGCATCATATGGAGAAGAATCCTTTAGTTTTGGAGTCATTAAATAACGAGAAGTCAGAAGGAGAATCATATGAAATGGAAAACTCAAATAAAAAGGATAAATCTGCTGATGGTATTGAGTCTAATCCTTCCTATCATAGAGCTAGTGGTGTGAGAGAAAATCCCAGTTTTGACGGAAGTGATTTGCACAGCCCAAAGTTACCTGGTCAGGGAAATCAAAGACCTCCTGTAGCTCGTAAGTTTCAGTATCATCCAATGGGCGATATTGGTGTTGAAACAGAATCTTACGGAAACAAACATGTAGTAAATTCACAGCCTATGCCCCATCAATCCTCTGGAGGACTTAAAGGTCGAGGCCAGAGCTACCCATATGGTCATTCCGATGGGAGTTATACTGAAACAGAGAAGGTAAACCCTTATATGCATGAAACACTATACTAATTGCTTAAAGTTTTCTTTACCTTTCCTGTTGCAGAGAATCAGAATAAATTTCTTAATATTTGACAGAGGAGGGAACTTACTTTTCAGGGTGACAAAAAAAGCTTCGATGATAATGCTTCAAAAAGTGAACTGTCCGGTCACATATCGAATACTTCAATGCCATTTGATAGAAATGTTGGTAATTACGCTTCAAACAAGACTGCTTCACCCAGGTAGTTGAATTGAAAATTTTATTTTTGCTTGTTTTTCGCTTATAAATAAATCTATTATTTCATAATGTGATAGTCCCTTCTAAATTATTGTTTCTTCAATTATTATTTTAAATGGAAAATAACTGTAAGTCTGTAACTGTGCTCGTTTTACGTTTTCATTTGCTAATTTATATTCTAAATGGTGCTTCAACTTGGTTTACTTGTCTCTTTTTCTTTCCTTTTACCACAAACTTTTTTCTTCATAATGTGCACGGTGGTGACCTTAGCTCAACTGTTTGCTTTGGTTTGTTAAAATTATTGTAGTCAAAATATTCTTGAGCTTCTTCATAAAGTGGATCAGTCAAGAGAGCATGGCATTGCAGCAAATACAAGCACTTCTAACTGCCATTTATCTTCCAGGGTGATGGATACCGAACCTTCTAATGGGTCTATTGTACATCCTCAACGAAATCAAAGTTCTTCGTCTCAAGGCTTTGGTTTACAATTGGCTCCTCCTACTCAAAGGCTTTCTATGGCGTCTTCTCATCATGCTACACCACATGCTGCATCTGAGATGGTAGATAAGGGTCATACTTGGTTGGCTGATACTGAGGCTTTTCCTTCTCGAGAGTCATCTCATGAAATTAGAAATAACATTGCTGGTTCCTCAGGGCAAGTTTTTGATAAAACCTCACAGTATAGTGCACTGGGAAATGCTCAACAGGCTTTCACACCTGGCTTTCCTTTCTCTAGAATCCATGCACAAAATCAGAATATGGCTAGTCTTGGTGGACAAGTAGCAAATACTAAATGTGATAGTGCAAGTCGTGTTGATCAAATGGCTTCCCCTAATCAGATAGATGAATATTGTGAAAGAACCCAAACTAGTCAATCTGCAGTGTCATGTGGTCAGGACCTTCCCAAGCTGAGTGGTATAAATCAAATCCGCCCTGGAGATCCTACCATGCAAATTTCAGTATTGGAGGCTGGCACAGCTCCTCATCCTTCCGTAACATTTAATGCATCTCTACATGGTACCCCGTCAAAGATTTTACACAATGTATGGACTAATGTTTCTGGCATGCAACAGTCTAATGCTTTGAAGGATCCATCCCATCCCCAACCAATTAATATCTGTGAAACTGCAACAGGGGCACAGAAGCCACATATTGATGGTTCAGAAAATGATGCTAATGATCTCTCTGGGAAACAAATGTTGCCTGAAGTTCTTGATGCCGCTGATGAAACTGCAAGTGGTTCACGTGTGAAGGAACATATTGTGAAAAGTACATCTGATGCATCTCAATCTAGCCAAGCTGCGACTTCTAGAGATATTGAGGATTTTGGTCGGTCTTTACGACCAAACACTTTTTCGCATAATAATTTCTCTATGCTAAATCAAGTTCAGTCCATTAAAAATATGGAGATTAATCCTATTGATCAAGATGTCAACAATTACAAAGTTTCAGATGATGTTGGGGAGAGACAGTTTAATTCTAACCATGGACAACAGTCATACGGATACAATAACACAGTCGAAGATGTTTCGGGTGATAATTCTTCAGTGCCAGGTGATGGACGAGAAACTAATGCATCGTCTGAGGAAGTGGTCGGATATGGTCAGAAAAATGCTCTTAATGTTGCTAATAGTAACAAAGTAACTTCTCTTAGAAGTGATCATTCTTTAATAAATCCTCAAATGGCTCCATCATGGTTTGAGCAATATGGAACTTTTAAAAATGGCAAGATGTTGCCAATGTATGATGTGCGCGCAATGACTCCAAAAATTATGGACCAGCCTTTCATTGTGAAGAACCATTCTGCTAGTTTGCATCTTGGTAATTCAATGGAGCAAGTCAATAGTCTCCGTGATGCTGGTCAGCATGGTCATGCCAGGCCAAGTCCAATACCTACTTCAGTTGCAAGTGTCGATGTGCCTTCTCAGTTATTACCTCCTCCTGCTATTGAGCCGGATTTGAATATTGTGAGACCAAAGAAGCGTAAAAGTGCTACTTCAGAACTCATGGCGTGGCATGAAGAATTGAAACAGGGTTCTGTAAGGCTTCGAGATATCAGGTTCTTGACAAAATTTATGCGATTTAGGCTATAATTTGTTAATTTTACGCAAAATTAGCTTTTCAGTAAAAAAGGTATTTTGCGTTTTTTTATTATTGGTACTGAACACAAAAAAAGCTAATCTAAACATAATGCACTTGCAATTCCCTGTTGCTATTATTGATCACTTGAAGTGGAAAAAGATCCTATCTCTTTTACAAGCTGATATAATGTCTTTTCAATTGCCTTGAAAGTATTTCATTCCTTAATCCTTGGTGTACTTTTCGCTATGTGAATATATTGTAATCTTGTTTTATGTTCATTACTTTGTTATCTTTTTTCTTCTAAGAAATCGAACTTCCTTATTATATGGCAGGGAGGCTGAATTAGACTGGGCCCAAGCTGCAAATAGAGTGATTGAGAAGGTTTGTTCATAATCATCAACCTCTGGAAATGAAGCTCTAAATTCATTTGTTACAGGCATTCACATTACTCAATGTAAAATTTTAGGTTGAGGACGATGCTGAGCTGGTCGAGGTTTTGCCAACAATGAAGTCAAAACGAAGACTTGTCTTGACAACACAGCTTATGCAGCAACTACTTAACCCACCTCCAGCTGCAGTTCTCTCTGAAAATGTCAAGTTGCATTATGATAGTGTGGTTTATTCTGTTGCTAGATTAGTGTTAGGAGATGGTTGCAGTTCAGTCTCATTGTGTGGAAGTGAAACGCCAGTGCCACCTGCTAACCAAAACCTGTAAGATTTGCTTTTCACATGAATGGTCTAGCAAGTTTTTCTGAAGTCACCTGGTCACATTTAAAGTTCCACGACCGCGTCTTTTCATTCACTTATATGTAATTTTGAATATAATAATTGATATTTGTTATTGGTGTATAATGCAGCCTGCCGAGTAAGCTCAAATTATCTGATAAAACTGACCAGTACATTTTGAAAGTGGAAGATTATTCTGATAGGGCAAGGAAGCTGGAAAATGATATGTTGAGGTACTATTCCAATGTTCAGTTTGTTTTTTTTTTAAAGCCAAAGTATTGTAGTGTTCAGTTGGATTCTTTGAATCTTTTATTTCATTTTTCTAATGGCCCTAATAGCAAACTATAAAGCACAGACACTCCTTGGATTATGTGTGTCTTAGTGTTAGACACACTTCGGTGTTTGACACTCGTACAACATGTGTCTGATAACTCAGAGAAGTGTCGTAAAAACAACTCTTTTTTTCTTTGCTTCGACACACCTTGGAAACTCCTTAGACACACCAGGGTCGGCCCAATGTTTATGAGGCCTAAAGCGAAATTTTACATAAGCCCTTTTAAAAATTAATGATAATATCTTATTAAAAAATTTATCTTTTGTATGTGTCAAAAAAAAAAATCAAGTATCTTTTATTTTTATCTTTAATGATGGAGTGATGGGGTGCTAACATAGTTGGAATGTTACAACCCACAATAATGCCTTTGATCTTCCAATTTTGCTAATATTTTTTTTTGTCAATCTTTATGTATAAATTTTAACATTTTAGATTATATTTGTTAAAAAGAAGAGCAGTGCATTGGTTGGTAGGTTCTTTCTTGGAAAGAGAGGCTATGTTTGAGTAGCAATTAGATATATTTAATTTTTCTCGTGCAAAATGGAAACTCCGAAAATACAATCCTAAGGATCGAACTCATGAACCTCTCGCCCAGAGAAAAGTACTTTGCCGCTTGGACACCATAAATTGTTTGAAATAAGTTTGGAACCTTTAGTATATATTATATAAGCTTACAAATTTTCTGGAGGCCTAAATTATATGCTTAACAAAAGAGATTAGAGGCATAGACTCGTCTACTGTAATAATGGTTACCTCTAAAAATGTTTTTAAAAAATGTTTTAAAATTAGCCCCTAAGGCACACCATAGAGGCATAGACTCATCTACTGCAATAATGAACACCTCTAAAATGTTTTAAAAGTAATATAATAATATTTCAATTTGATATTTGCAAAATTCTTGTATGTCTTTTTACATTCAAACTTCATCTTCTATATGCTTTTGGGTGCCTGTGCTGATTATGGATTTGGTGCCCCCTTTTTTTTTACAAGTTATATAATTATAAATATTTGTAAAAAAAGTAAAAGGTTACTTCAATATTGACAAGTTCACACAAAATCTAAACTACAAGATAATTATAACGAAACTAGTTATAAGTATCTATCAATGCAAACATACATGACGAGGGATCAACTTACTCTAGGAGTAACTATGTGTAGAGTTACTCTGCTTAATAACTCGTTAAAAACATTAAATTTCAATGTTCTGATCGTTCACTTAAAAGTACTTATCGAGTAGATCAACTCTACAAATTTATAAAAAATTACAAAATTATTTGTTACTTCATCTTATAATTGCAATTGAATCTGTAGTATGCTTTTTAAAAATATCATTAACTATTTGATTACATCACTACAATTGACGAATTTTATAAAATTTGTAGAGTAGTTATACTTGATAAGAATTTTTTATTGAACGGTCGGATCAGTAAAATTTAATTTTTATAATGAAATATTAAGCAGAGAGTTGTTCCTAGAGTAAGTTGATCCCCCCTTTCTCCCTCTCCCTCTCTCTCTCTCTCTCTCTCTCTGTACACACACACACACACAAGTGTCTGATGTCCGTGTTAGATTTTACAATAGCTGTTGCCCTTTCCTGTTCCTTTGTTGTTGTAATAAAATCTCAATGAACAATTGATTCAGCAAGTTGAAGTTGAATTATGGAGCTGTTTTCTTTGCCTGGTTATCTTTATTTCTCTCTGAAAATTGGTTCAATTGCTTGAGATAGATACAGACGTTCGTCTTCTGAAAATTGGGTCAATGTTACATGATATAATGGGGGATTGAGTATTGCCCGAGGTTATGACTTAAGGGTCAGGCTGTCCATGATTTTATTTCCTCATAGGTCACTAGAGCATTGGGATTATGGTTGTTAAGCGCATGCTCTAGATTGTGAGATCTTACGATCTCATGCGCTTTTTCTCCTTCAACCATGCCAGATCAGTGTAAAAATCATTGGAGAGGCCAGTGTGGGCCGTGCGCAGAGGAAGATTGTGAGATTGTGGTAGTAGGGATTTCTCTCGCTGGTTTCACACCTTTACCCATATGGCCCGTTTTGACCTGGATTCAAACATTTCCTTGCCCAAAACAACCCGTTTTGCATTGCAGAAACCCTATACAATGAATGGTTCAGAGAGGAGACTAGTGCTGACTGTGGTTCTTGTTTTTTCCTTAAAATTATGAGGGGAAAGGTAAAATTGCTTATTGCTGAAACATGGACGTTGAAAAGTAAAAACAACTGAGCGTGCCTTTCACGCCGAGTGAATAATAAAAGCTGATTTATGATTTTTGGAAATTGTGTATGCTAATTGCTTGCTATTCTTATATTTTATTATTAAATGCTAATTTGCTAAGTTTACTCTCCTTTTTTAAAGATTTGATTTTTTTTAGCCTTAATAAATCCTATATTTAATATATTACTATATATATATATTGCCTATTTATTTAACATAATATTTAATCATATAAATTAATAATATAATATATACTCAGTACTATTAATTATTTTCCTCAATTATAATATAATTTTGTTTCTTTGGTGGCATCTTACGGTCCTTGGTTACAATCCCACAATTCACAATTTTTCAATATCCAAATGATCTTAGGTTAGATCTCGAGTTTGACAACCATGATTGGGATTGTCTGTGAGACTTGTGAAACTAATAGGCACCATGTTACTTTAATAACCATTATATGAAGAAACTGGTTGGTTTGAGTGGCCACATTGCCTGTTATATTGGATTCTGATGTTGTAGAGGTGGATGGTTTGCATGTGGTATTAAGAATGGCTTGGTTTAACCTTTGCTCGACAACCAATGGTTTCAAAATATAAATTTTACCCTGATCAGGAGGGGATAAAAGATCTTAACTCGGAGAATAATAATGCCAAACTATACTTACACACACATGCATAAAAAATATCACATACAGGGAAAATAACCACCAAAACTCAATATTAAATTAAAATCATAGGTGCATAAGTCATAACGCATAAGTTTATACGGCAATCATTTAAGTTCATGAATCACAGTCAATCTAACTGTAGCAATTCTGGATAACAGCCATTAGCAAAAATGTTTTCCTTTTTAGTTTGGTTGCCCACTGCCACTACCATTTTAGGTTACTATTTCACCTTGTCACTTTTGTTTGTCATTATATGCTAGCTACGGATTTTGTTACCCTCCCTCATTTTACCATTTTTCATCTTGATGATGCAGATTGGAAAGCAGAGCCTCGATTTTGGACTTAAGAATTGAGTGTCAAGATTTAGAAAAAATTTCTGTCATGACTCGATTTGCCAAATTCCATGGACGGGGGCAGATTGATGGGACAGAGACTTCATCATCCTCTGAAGCAATTGCAAATGCTCATAAATCATTTCTTCAGAGATATGTTATACCAGTTCCAATGCCTAGAAATCTCCCAGACAGGGTACAATGTCTTTCACTTTAATAATTAATTAATTCATTTGTCCATCTTTCTTTGGTCGGTTGTCTCTGCAATCTCCTGTTTTTGGTCCTTTTGTTTCAACTTATATTATTGGACTTCATCGCTATAGAACCATACAACTGGCAATGTAGGAGAAGAACGGTACTAGATTACCTCCTCAACCAATGGAGGCTGTTAGATCTTTCCAATCTATATTTGTATCTATGTATGTATGTCTAGATCTTTGCAATCTAGTTATCTTCTACTTTTGGTTTTCAGGTTCCAAGCCTTTTGTATATAGTAAGATAATATATGCAGTCTATTTAGTTTAACCATACCATTTTGCTCGGTTGTCTGATTAGTTACCATAAGCTGGTCATTGTTTTTCGTTTTTCTTTGGATAGACTATAGAGCATAAGTTGTTTAGTGCTAACTCAATCATTTCTATTGTCTCAAATCAATTATCTCAATTCAAATCATTTTCCTGTATATGTATATATAGTACATAATATATGTAGTCTACCTAGTTTGAACCACATACCATTTGGCTAGGTTGTCTGATCAATTAGCATAAGCTTCTCAGTGGTACTTTATCATTTCCATTTTCTCAACTTAAACGCTTTTTTCTTGTATTGATATGTAGTAAGGTAATATATGCCGTGTACTTTGTTTGAATCATACTATCTGGCTTTGTTTTATCTGATTAATTAGCCTAAGCTCTGTTTCACCCAATCATTTAATAATTTTCACAATAAACCATTTTCCATGTGTGGTTTTTCCTGCTCCTGGTCTTTTCTATGCCCTTAGGCTGCTCTTTGTTGGGAATGTATTTGTATAAACATCCATCAGTAAGTGCATAGTCTCTAGGGAACATACTCAGTTTACTTTTCCCATTCTAACATTGCTGATAGTCTACTTAAGTTATTATCTTAGCCGGTCAAATACTATTCTTGTTACCGTAAATTCCTAATAATCCATCCATTTTAAATTGAGTGTCGTTTAAAGTTTTTATACACAAATTAAGGAATGTAATGTTGTCAAAATACATGCATTTTTATTAAACTCCTAGTCTTATTAACTAGTATTGGTCAAAGTAGAATATACTAGTAATGTTTTAGAAATGGTATACACTAATCATTAGTGGGCAAAATTTGGAAGAAAAAAAAAGTTTAACTTACATTAAAAAGTATTATTTAATTTGCGGGTGCCTTTTTTTAACCAATCAAATATTGTGTTATAAAGTGTATTAAATAATGTGTTGTTACCACTTCTCAATAATAATCAAAGCTTCCCGTAAAAAAAAAAATAATAATAATAATCGAAGCTTGCGTCAAAAATAAAATAAAATAATCAAAGCAAGTACAAACCCAAACATCTTGGAATAAAATTGGCCAATTTTTTTTTGTCAAATAATTTAGTTGCTAGAATTTTATTTTTAAAAGTATATAATGGAGTGTCCGATGTTCAAATCACGACTTTTGCATATAAAATACGATATTTCTATTGATTGGGCTAAATTCATCGAGACTAGCTAATTCTTATTTGATAGTGAAGGTAGTCAATCATACCAAATAGTCTAATTTTCTTGAAAAGTAAAAAAAGATGATATTTTAACATCAAATTTAACAAATTATTAAGTTAACACAACATTATAAAATTTTGTTGTAGCTCATTAGCCATCAACACAAGTTATAATTTTGAATATCATTATCACAGTTTTTAAGTTTATATTTGAATACTCTGAAATTTGGATGCTTAAAATGTATGTGTATAATTAAACATAAGACCATCTCCAATGGTAGGTTCTTATGTATTAGTACTTATTAAGAACTAGTACCTATTAAGTACTCTCATTGGAGCACATTAAAAAATGGTACCTATTAAGTACCTATTCTTAAATAAACACTTTCTCTCACTTGGTTCTTAACGGGTCCTACACGTTTTTATATATTATTTTTTTTCTCTCACATACTTTATGATATAGTGAAGAATAATTTATTATTAAATTAAATGATGTAGAGTTATTTGTGGGACCCATTAAGAACTTTTTAGAGAGGTGCTAGGTTGGAGAGATTGAGTGCTTATTAGGTACTATTATTAAAAAATTATAAATAAATAATGTGTACAAGTGGGACCCGTTAAATACTCTAATATTGAGTTCTCTATTGAAAATGGTCTAAGAGATTTGGGTGTAACCAGAGATTTTCAGGGTGTGACTAGAAAAAATCATTAAGCTAATGATGTTGAAAGTCGTGGTTAATTTGAATGATTTATAAGACCATGTACAATGGTTGTAATAATTCAACACCCACTTTATCACTTTTTACACTCTACATCATCATTCAACACACATTCAATTTTTACTCTTTCCAATAGTTTTTTCATTAAACACCCTACCCCACCATTTTCTCTACCCCACCACTTTTTATTTTACATTCTTATTTAAATTTCAAATTTTGTTTTTATGATTAAATAAAATTACAATTATCGATTAACATTAAATTAAAATAAACGAACACTTGACAAAAAAATTTAAATATTTTTTTTTATTTTCTTAACATCGAATGCAGTACATCACACAAATAACGTAATTAGTACGGTACAAATTAACTTAAATTAAAAACAACACACAAGTAACATAATTAATACGATGTAAAATAACTTAAAAGGCACTACAACACACAAATCATCTTCAGTCATGAATCATTCCAAACTTTGCCCATATGTGCTTCACTAGACCTGCTTGCAGTTTGTGATGACCTCTTGCATCGCGGATTTCAGATCTAGTACGCACATGATTTGCAAAAGAGGGTAATACCTCGGTGGAATATGGCTGTGGTGCACTAGATTCACTTTCATCGTAATGCTCAAAATCAGTCCACCGTTGAGCATATGTGTCTCGCTCATCCTCAACAATCATATTGTGTAATATGATGCATGTTCGCATGATGGTTTTCAAATCGGAAAGATCCCACAAGCGTGCAGGTTCACGGATGATTTTAAACCGAGCTTGAAGCACTCCAAATGCACGCTCGATGTCTTTCCGATAGCTCTCCTGATATTTTGCAAATAACTTATCGGGCTCACTTTGAGGAAGTCTGATCGATTTGACAAATGTTGGATATGTAGGGTAAATACCATCGGCAAGATAGTATGTCATGTTGTATTGGTTTCCATTTACAAAGAAATTGACTTTGGGAGTATTCCCTTTTTCAACATCATCAAAAACAGGAGAGCGATCAAGTACGTTAATATCATTCAACGTACCTGGACATCCAAAATATGCATGCCAAATCCATAAATCATGATCTGCAACAGCTTCAAGAATAACTGTTGTGGTTCCCTTGTCTCCTCTAGTAAATTGACCTTCCCATGCTGTAGGACAATTTTTCCACTCCCAGTGCATGCAGTCAATACTCCCAATCATCCCTGGGAAACCCCGAATTTCGCTAACATGTAATAGTTTTTGCAGGTCATTTTGAGTTGGTGCTCTCAAATATTGTTCCTCATACAATCTGTTTATTCCTTTACAGAACTGACGTAAGCACTCCAATGATGTCGAAGTTCCTATTTTGATGTATTCATCAACTGCATCTGCTGCCACTCCATATGCCAACATTCGCATTGATGTGGTACATTTTGCCAAAGGTGATATACCTTCTTTCTTGGCAGCATCAAATCGCTGGGTGAAGTAGTCATAACTACTTGAAAGGTCCCCAACAATTCGAAGGAAAAGATGCTTTTGCATGCGATACCGACGACGAAACATTGTATCGTCATAAGTAGGCTCATTGGCAAAGTAGTCGTCAATGAGTCTTTGGTTTGCAGCTGCATGATCTCTTTTGACATATTTTCTTTTTGTTGATGCACTATCTTCCAATATTTTGTTTCGACGCTCTATCAATTGGTTGTGTATGTAAGTATCTTGAACTTGACGATTTTGCAAGTAGGCTGCGACATCAAAATCAAATGGATTCGTTGGATTCATTTTTTGTGATATTGGAATTAGATTGGCTTATATTTGTGATATTGGAAATGGATGTATGAGTCCATATATATAGACTTAAATTGGACCACTTACGGATTTCAAATAAGTTATTGTATATAGTTAATTATCAGATAAGGATTGAGTGGTGGACACAATAATTAAAGGAGGTTGGGTGGTGGACACAATAATGAAAGCAAGTCATGTGGTGGATACCATAATTAAAGTGTGACACTGACATATTCGAATTTGGTGGTAGAACATCGACGGACTTGAAATAAGTTATTGTATAGAGTTAAATGTCATATAAAGATTGAACACAATAATTAAAGCAAACATGAGGACAAATATTTAAAGCAAACATTACACTGACATATTCAATCACACTTTAAAGCAAAGACTACACTAACTTATTCAATCACACTAATTGAAGCAAAGACTACACTGACATATTCAAACACAACAATTAAAGCATACACTACAGACAAATACTTGATTGAAATTTAATTATGAAACAATTCTTTGGCCAGCTCTTCCATCATCGCTTTCTTCCGGTCATCGAGATGCTGATCAGAACTTAACTTCAGATACGTGTTCATTTTTTTTATACGGTTTTTCTCATTTAGAGCACGGGTTTGCTCACTTAGATTACAGTTATGCTCTTTTTGATTTTCTGCTATTATTTTCAATTGTTCAAACTCTTGCACCCTTTGTTTGTTGAATTTTTCCAATGTTTTGTCCACCGACTCTAAGGCAGCTTTCTTTTTACCCTTACCCTTTTTCTTTGCCGCCTCCCTACCCATAGGACGAACACTAGATCCTATAGAGTTTGAGTCACATGCATCATCGTGAGAGCGCTTAGATCCACTACTTCCTGAGCCAATAGTTCCTCCTTGTGGACTACTAAAACGTGGTTGATCTTTGAGAGCGTCCCATTCTGCCATTAATGTGAATTGAATGTTCTTCCCACATGCATATAATTCTTGTGCTTTTGCCAAAACATCATTATCCGACCAACCGCTTCCTTTCAAACGCTTAGCGCTATCATAAGCACCAATCCATTTATTCATTATTTTGCTCATGTAATTAAAACGATTTCGGCATGCATTTGCATCACGCGGAGAATCGAATGAGCAATACTCATTACAATATTCAGCAATTTTACACCAAAATGTATCACCTCTCTGGTTTCTTCCGACAACACTGTCTGTTCCAAATTTAATCCATCCACTAATTAGCACCAAATTTTGTTCAGTGTTCCATGTAACTTGCATAGTTTTCTTGCTCATAGGAGTTGAATCTTCTGAATTTGGAGTGAATTCATTAGCACCGGTCATTTGTGTTGAAAATTCGGGAAATTCACGTGAACCACCACCAGAAATATTTTCATTCCCCCTTGACATATTACCATGAAACGATAGGGGTTGAGATAAATTTCTCATCATAGATCCATAAAAGTATGGATCATATGGATTAATGAAATTTGGTGGATGACCAAGATTATGCATGTTTTGAGGATGTTGGTTAGAAAATTGATTTGGATTTTGAGAAGTGTTAGGATTTTGAGAAGGGTTAGGATTTTGAGAAGTGTTTGGATTTTGGGAGAAGTTGGAATTTTGAGTGTAGAAAAAATTATTGGGATTCATTTCACTAAAAAAGAACACTTAAACTTCAAAATTAACACTAATAATATGATTAAGAGAGTAAAAAAAATCGAATTTTTTTTCTGTGTCCAAATGAAATCAACCAAGTCTCTATTTATAGAGAAATTTTTTTTACGAATTTTGGTGAAAAAATAAAAAATTAATTTGCAGTGAAATAATTGAGTTTAAAGATAAGAATTCATTAAAAATCCGTCCAACCAATAGCTTCCTGCCACGTGTCGACATCTATCCATATTTTTATCTCTCTCCGCGTCCGTCGCTGCAGCCACGCGCGCTGTCCGCGATTGTGGCGCCCGAACCAAATGCTGCCGCGTGTCCCTTGCAGGCAGATTCACACTTGTTTAATCTGATCATTCGGTTGTACACTTTGTGAATGCTGTTCTGACTTTTTCCTGTCAACATGCAAAAAAGAGACCATTGTACATGGTCTAAGTTGCAACCCCTTGTATTCATTTACCATCAATTGTATTAGCCACATATTTGAATGTGGTAAATATATAATTTGTTGTCGAAATTTAGGCTGCGTTTGTTTGAATTTAAAAAAAAAATATTTTATCATTTTAAATGTGTTTGTTATAGATTTTAAAAAAAATCATTTTGTTAAAAAAAAATCATTTTTAGCTCCAAAATGAAAAGCTATTAGGAATAGATTTTCAAGAATCTATTTTTTTTTTAAAACTAAGGAACCTAAGTGTAGAAGCTTTCCTATTTTATAAAAATAATTTTTTTGATGGTAAACAAACGGAAAGTAATTTTAAATTTTTTTTAAAAATCTCTTAGATATTTTTAAAAAATCTATTTTTTTTAATCTCAAACAAACCCACCCTTAATGTCGACTTTGTGTCCAAACAAAAGTTAAAAATAAAAATTACAATCTTTCCTCAAGGTCATCATGAGGGGAAAACAACACATTTTAAGTAGTTTTGTAGTTTTGTACCACTCACACATTTTACAATATAGTGGAGCATCATGTGGACACCCATCGTGCTAAATTTACCTTGAAACAAAATTTATCCACTCAAGAAGAACCTCGTCCTCCATCTACAATGCGTTAATTTGTTACAGTTATCACACTAAACTTCCCATTTCCATGACGTTGTAATCCTTTAAGCGCAAATCTGCAACAGCAAGCGAGGAAAGTCTCCTGTCATTCACCTTGAAAATGACTGAAAACAGCCTTCGAAGGTGTAATCACTCAATCTGACTCCAATGACATACGCATCAGACTGCGTTCACGATGACAAAAGCTTTAACCTATGCTAACATGCATTTCCTCCCCAACAACTGCAAATATTTCATTCACCCTGTAATAAGAGAGGGAAAAAGAACATGTGAGAAACAAGATGCATTTTAGACAATATTATATTATTTTTTTCCGATAAGATAGACAATATTATATTAAGAGTAATAACATTGCAATTTTACTGTCAAAAATAAAATAAAATAACATTGCAATTTTACCTGAAAGTGTTTATGTTCACCTCTGCAAGCCATGATGTTAAATGAACCTATGATAAAAAAATGTATTTACTATTAGATAATCTCATAGCAGAAAGGAAATTATAAATTACACATACTAGAAAAAGAAAAAGGACAAAAATTATGTGCATTTCTTTAGGCAGTTGCTGTGTTCTTCACTTAAAATATCAATATCTACTCATGGTTTCTTCAAATCATAATCTTCTCAAAGTTTGTTATAACTACAAAAAGTGAATTTTACGTAAACAACAACACAAAAAGGACCTAAGAAAATGCACCTACGTTGTCAACAAAAAAAATGCAATGTCCAATTGGCCTATGTAATTTGCTGAAGTGTGAAATACAAAACCTGTAGAACCTCCGAGTTGGGTTGGCTGTTGAATCTCAAAGCACTCATGTCAGATTTCCCGTCCCCCAATCTCGGTGGAACTGGTCCACCAGTCACCTCACAGAACAGATCGCAGTCGCTCAAATCTTTGAATTCATCAGCATAAAGCTGAGCTGACCAGTGCAACTGGTTTACTTGTGATGCATCATAACCAATTGAAATAAATTCAAGAACAAGTAGGCGCTGCCCATTTGAAATACGTCCCCCAATAATAATTAGAAAAAGAAGCCCAGGAATCAATGTAAAATGAAAAAGAAGAACAAGTGCAAAAAGAGATTAGTCTTAATGCACCGTCAGTGTAAAACTTTTTACATTGCAAAACAATCACAAATCACCACTTGTATGACTTTTCAGATAATGATCCAATGATTATGATTGATTGACGGTGTAAAAAACATTTTCCACTTATGGTGCATATCAATTTAATCCTCATAAAATTGCAATTCACCTTCAAACACAGTTCCAATTTGAACATCTGTACCAGCTCCTCCACCAATTTCTCTGAGATTTCCAAACTAGTAAATTTACGGTAACTTATGTGAAAATAATATATGCTAGGGAACACTTGTTAAATAGAGAGTGTTATCATACCATGCGAAGAGATCGAGAAGAATGCAAATACCGGAATTCCACCACCATCTCCAAAGTCACTCGGCTCTTTGGAGTAATTGGAAAATTGTAACAGTGGACTATTGTTTGATCCTCTGAAAAAACACCTCATTGATCTGCTAACATTGATCATTTTACTTACAACGGCCACCTAAAGTCACAATGAAAATACACAAATATACCAAATCCCAAAATACTTATTAAATGGCAAACTTCCATTTTTCATTAAATAGTGTTAACGGGGTCCTCAACTTCTGTGTATCATTATATGTCTGTTTTTCCATCTTCCTTGAACGAAAATGTGGAAATCATCGGAAATATAATTATATGGCATCTGTAACACTTGTGGTTTTTCTCATAAATAAGCAGTTTAAGTAATTATACATGCCAACTTTTGTATGTTTCTTACATTTCTTTGCAAGTACAAATATATCAAGCTGAGATAAAACGAGGATATGGGCTATAGCATACCATATCTTTATAAGACAGCAATAATTGGCTCCTTTGAAGTTCCTGGAACATATGAAATAAACACATCACTGGATATTAAAATAATACCACATATTTTAAGGTTATTCTTTTTCAACAAAAGAATAAATTTTACTATTAGAGAGAATATAATAAATACTTCTAAGAGTTTGTCTGGTTTAAGAAAATGCTATTGATTTTGTTTTCATGTTTTCAATTTTAATTACAAAAAGTCAAGTTTATTTACACTTTCTTAATCTTCTTCGCTTTTTTTACAAAGCTGTACAAAAAAGACATGATGACAAGAACACTTAACTTTGGTTTTCACCATTTTAGCTCAAATCATTGAAAAAGGGAAACAAAGTAAAAATAATGTGGTAAATGAATGCGAAAAACACATGTCCACAGAATGGCAGAGAGGTAGCACACTAGCCCTCCATCACAAAAAATTTCTTTGCAGTTTTTCAATACACTACCCACCGAGCCACTCAAGCCAAGCTCAGTTTAATATTTTTTCCTACCTTACAACTATATCATGGAATGCAAGTTCAATATCGCTTACAGTGTGGAAGATTATCAGCACTAAGATTTCTTTCATTTTTTTCCCAGCGTACTACAAATTAAACGTATGAGTCTATGAACTCTCTAGCTAGACCCCAACCCAAGGTCAGGTTGCATACAGTTTCTTTTCCCCCTAACGAAGTGTACTATGAAATGCATTTAGTGGTCATTGACATTGACAAATATTCGGAATAGCTTAAAAGCTAAATACAAAGATTCTGTTTAAATTAATCTCAAATTGAAGAATGTTGAGAGCATGATTTGCAAAACTACAAATACAAAGAGAAATCCATATTTCAACAATACCTGCTGCTTGAATAATTTGAAACAAGCTCTGTTTCTTATATCAGGCATATCATTCAAAACACCTAACTTCATATTAGGCATGTACCTACAATCAATTAGCAAAGCTTAATCACAAACACCTTATACGCGCAATTACGAATCAACTTCTAAACCAATAATCTAGAATAGGAACGTGAACTTTATTTGAATCTTAACGGATTAATATATACTACCTTTGAGAAAGATGAGAGTTAACGAGAGCAGTAGCGTAGGATCTTGCGGTGGAAGAAATGGAGAACCATTGATCCTTTAGCGGTGCCAATTGTGACCACTGGTTCCTCAAATTCCGTTGCGCAGCTGTTCTCCATAGTCTGAGCATCGACGAGGGAAGTGGAGAAGAAGAGATTTGAGATTTGGAATCGGTGGTGGTTGGTGAAGGAGACGATGGTTCTTCTGAGTCTAGGGTTTTCATTGTTGAATTTTTCAGTTTTGGAGAACCGAAAACTGTGCACGCGCGCAGTGTGCGGCGGGAGGGAGTAAGTAACGAACTTGTTAAGCAGCAAATGCAAAAGAACATAAACCCAAAACAAAGTCGTTTACGGTTGGTTGCCGGTTCAGATCGGTCCGAACCGGTTAACTCGAAGAATCCGATTCGTGTCTAGATTCTTTTGTGGGGCACATTTTTCGAATAATTTTTGTGGGGTCACATCGATGGAATCTCTACAATTTCATAAGATGTCTAATATTCTTTTTTTTTCATCGGAAATTTATCTATATTGTTTTGGATTGAATAAATTTTGTGTCATTTTGTCAAATAATTTTAGTGATTAAAATTTTATTCATTAAAATGAATTCGATTTATATACATTTTTTTTTTGACAAAATTTGATTTATATACATTAAAATGAAATTAATATAGACATATATTCAGTTCAAACTTTAATACCTCCGTGAAATTATAACTTTACAAATAATACTACTTATTATAATTAAAAATCTTTCCAAAATAAAAATAAGTAAAATGTTTTCTTTCCTCCACCGTTAGAAAAAGCTAGTTCATTATTAGTATCAAAAAAAAAAAAAGCTAGTTCAATTATTTTTCTTCATTTGTCAAATACATAGAGGAGAAAGAAAAAAAAAAAGGCTACCTTGTGTTGTGGAAATTGCTCGCACACATTGCATCTTTCTCTTGTTTTGCAGTTTCGCTTTATTTATTCGAAACTATAACTCTCTGGATCGATGAACTAGGGTTTCTTCCAACCCATTTTATTCATCACGATCTCGTTGCCGCAACCGCTACTGTAAGCTAGCTACTTTTCTCTATCTCATAATACCAATTCATCAAATCTCATTTTCTTTTTTTTATTTTCGTTTAATTTTGTATCTAATTAGTGATGTGAAACTAGTATTGCTGATTTCATTGCTCTGTTGTTTTTTTTTTTTTTTTTTTATAAAAAAATTGAACTTTCTATTTCAAATACATGATTAAATGTTAGAATTTAGAATTAATTGATGAATGTTATGAATGTGTTAAGTTGCCACAATAGGTTAGAAAAATTGTTTTTTAACCCTCTTATTTCAATTTTATTTTATTTTGGGTACAGGTATTTAAGTATTTTGCATGCTTGTTGATCATACACTTTACTGGGGATTGGAAATTTGAAGTTAGTTATCAAACTGAGATTTAACAGAAGATGTTTTGGACAAAATTTGGGGATGAGGAATGGATTTCTTGTTCAATACGTTTTCTTAGAAACTTAAGGTTGAGTTGTTATATATTACACACCATTTCATTGCCTACATATGAATTTTGGTGAAGAATGAGACATATGGGGTGTAAGATCATATCGTTATTTGTTCAACTGGAGGTTTATATTCTTAGTTAGGCATTTATTGTAGTTTACTTGGTTTTGGTTTTCCACGATCAAGCGTGTTCTATTGCCGGTATAGGTGTAACTTATAGAATTACATAGTTGTTGAGGAATGGATGATGACATAGATTTTGAGTTGTTTCTCCACACATGGAATACAAAGAATCCAACGGATCGTATTTTTATTATATCTTTTTTCGTAGCTGCTCTGATTGGAATTTTGACTATAGCCTATACGGCTTTTCAGTGGAGGAGAAACATTAATCTAAGTTGGATGAAAGCTATAGCTAGATCTAAGAAAAACCCAAAGGCAAAGCACAAAGTTCCTGTGGCCCCTCATACTTGGGGTCTAGAGTCTGTATCACGGTCAAAGAATTCAAATTGTTGTGTATGCTTCAAGTCCATGTCACCCTCACAAACTCTAGGGCCTATAGTAGCTTCAGACAGTTTTATCCATCGATGCTGTATTTGTGGTGCAGTAGCTCATCTAAGTTGTTCTTCTAGTGGACCCAAGGACTGTAAGTGTGTTTCTATGATTGGATTTGAGCACGTCGTGCACCAGTGGGCTGTTCGTTGGACAGATGTAGCCGATCAGCCCGATGAAACTACTTTCTGTAGTTACTGTGAAGAGCCATGTGGTGGGACGTTCCTCAGTGGTTCCCCTATATGGTATTGCCTGTGGTGCCAACGTTTAGTACATGTTGATTGTCATGGTTCAATGTCTAATGAAACGGGTGATATATGTGATATGGGCCCTTTTAAAAGATTAATACTGTCTCCTCTGCATGTGAAGGAATTGAATAGGAACTTGGCAGGTGGTTTTCTTAGCTCAATTACCCATGGTGCAAATGAGATAGCATCTTCAGTTCGAGCAAGTATTAGGAGCCAGAGCAAAAAGTACAAGCACGGAAATGAAACACCGGTAGAATCTGGGAATAGTGAGAGCACCAGTGAACTATCTACAGAAAGCACTGCGGATTCTCATCAAATAGCTAACGGACATAATGTAATGGAGGTTGGCTCAAATAAAGAGGTGAAACATCAAGATAGTGAAGTAGATAATAAGATGGAACCCAGTCTTTCGCGCAGTACATCATCTATAAATCAGGAGGAGTCCCAGGTGTTAGGAGTGAAACAGAATTATGAGTTGACTGGTTTGCCTCCAGATGCAAGACCATTGTTAGTTTTTATAAACAAAAAGAGTGGTGCCCAGCGAGGAGACTCACTTAGGCTGCGCCTAAATATTCTTTTAAATCCTGTTCAGGTTTGTTACTCTGCTACATATTACAACATCTGGTTATCATTTGGGTTTATGTTGCTTTCAATGTTATTCACTGCAAAGTGCAATGTTTGTAGCCTTTTTTTCTCTCTCCATTCCCGCGATAGATTTCTGCATTGGGGCTAATAAGGCACAAATGTCTGTCAAGTACTCATCTATTTTTATGAAATTATGTATACATAACAAAATTACTAAATAGTTGATATCTTCTAGTGGTATACATAAAAGACTCCTAAAATTGAAGAAAACAGTCCTCTCACTTATTGTGAATACTCTTTGACAATGTGATGATAGAACCTTCCTTTGTTTTGTCTAGGTGTTTGAATTAAGCTCATCACAGGGGCCAGAGATGGGACTTTATTTGTTTAGAAAGGTCTCTCACTTCAGAGTTCTTGTATGTGGCGGAGATGGTACTGTTGGTTGGGTTCTGAATGCAATAGAAAAACAAAATTTTGATTCCCCTCCCCCAGTTGCTATTCTTCCCGCTGGTACTGGAAATGATCTCGCTAGAGTTCTTTCTTGGGGAGGTGGCTTGGGTCCAGTGGAGAGGCAAGGGGGTCTTACCACAATTCTGCATCATATAGAACATGCCGCGGTTACTATTCTTGACCGGTGGAAGGTAACAATCAGCAACCCACAAGGAAATCAACAACTGCAACCAGAAAAGTTCATGAACAATTATCTTGGTACGTGAGTGCATCTTTCTCATGGTTACTATGAATTAATTTAAATACACTGGTTTGAAACATTTGATAAGTCAGGTTCATCAACTTTACCAGAGAGGTAGTTCCTTTTTGGTGGTGGATGGGGCTGGGTGTATTATATATGGAAACACAGATGCATTTAGAGCTTTATGTCATGGTCTGATACTCTAGTTTGAATCTTAATATGGTGGATACAAATTGACGGGTCTATTTGTTTGTGCACTAACCTGGCCTAGTTACATCTTTATGCTGTCAGTTTTGGTTCTACTCTTATTGTGTTGGATTGTTTAAATAAATGAGGTTTAGGGCTCAGCTCTTTTAAAGCTTTGAATGCATAAGCTAATCATTGTTTGTAATTTTGAAATTTTATTAGGAATCATGCATATGTATACAAACTACGGTGATGTTTTGTCAAACAAAAAAACTATGGTCATTCTAAAATTTCAACTGCTGTTTTTAATACGAGTCCTTTGATTCTGCCCTTTATCCTCTAAAGTGCATCCCTCATTTCAGAGGAGCCAAATCTAATGTTTAGCTTATGTAGATTTGAGCACTCAACTCGGGCATCATTTCGACTGTATTCTCATGAATGTAATTGAATCAGCATAAGTCATTATTCTTTATCAGTTATTGGCATTTATTTTGAATAATTAATTATATATTAGACACATTCTTCCTGATTTTTGTTAGACTAAATCGTCTGCTGGTTTTCTAGCTATAGCTACTCTTGCATCATTATGACTAGTTTTGTATATAACAAGTATTTGGTATTAGGGGTTGGTTGTGATGCAAAGGTTGCTTTGGACATTCATAATCTGCGGGAGGAAAACCCAGAGAAGTTTTATAACCAGGTATTTAATGTCTAATTCAAAATGGATTTTGAGTTGCTTGGCATATTGAGGTAGTATCTAACATGATCACTACAAAAATAGGATCACCAGTGTTTTCCATGTGGCCATAAAATTATAATTCAAATAATGGACGGTAATGAGTAAAAATTAGCAAATTTGATCTCTATCATTCATTTTTAAAAATAAATAAATCAATGGTGGATGTAAGGGAATCACTAATGTACCTTCTTTAATGGGGTGCACTTTGTACAGTGAAACTTGAAGTTTTGTCAAAACAAAATCTAAAACCTAAAAGTTAATAGTTAATAGTTCAACTCTTAATATCTAATCTAGCACATCATCCAAGCCAAAACAATCACCTTCCTAAATCATTCAAGCCATGATCACCATAACCATTTTCCATAAGAAGGATGTAAGGAAAAAAGTAAAGGCTGTATCAGCTCCCAGAATCGTGTCAAACTACCTCCACCATGAAAAACCTAAGCCGAATCAGTTTCTGGAGCTGGGCCTGAAGTAAATCGAACCAGGTATATAAAAGCGAGCAGTGGTCACCTAGAAAAATAATGGCTGATCGACCCACCGCTCAACTGTTTGAAGAGGCCACCAAATAGAATAAGAGCAACAGAAGCACACCCTAAACTGGGTATTCCTCAAATAATACTTGGTATATGTGGTTTCTTGACAACACTCCCCGCAAAGCCTTTACCTTGTTTCCAAGGTAAAAAGTAGACAGTTCTTCATGCAGTCTTTTGGTCAATTTCCATGAATTTTCAAATCTTGCAGGTCCTCCCATGTAGTTAGAACTTCAAGATGTACTTCCTAATTCTTGTCGTCAAGTTTGAAAGACATGCTTCAATACCACACTTGATATTAACTGCCCTGTTCCAACAGTTATCTTAATATGCATACAATGATTTCAGATTTTAGTGTATTGGAACTGTTAGGTTCAATGCTGAATTTACTCTTAACAAATGCAGTTTATGAATAAAGTTCTATACGCAAGAGAAGGTGCCAAAAGCATAATGGATAGGACATTTGAGGATTTCCCTTGGCAGATTCGTGTTGTGGTGGATGGAGTTGAAGTTGAGGTCCCTGAGGTGACTCTTCTAAGAATAAATAACCTGTATTTATTTCACATTTATCTTTTTTTGTATAGCTGTTCAAAGTATAATAATAAATTGTTTTCATTTGAGGGGCTAACTCTAATTGTATGATACTGACTAGGCAGTAATTTATCAGAGTTAAAATTACTTGCACCTTTACCTTCCCATTTTTCTTATGTCAGCATAGGGTTTGACCTTTTGATAAATAGATAATGTAAGGGGCTATCTTATGATGTAAAAATTCAGTTCAGTGGGTGTATTTGCTGTAGTTTTTTGAACAGAGGGGGAGGGGGGATTCAGACTTTAGTTTGGGGACCGTAGGCAAAAGTAATTTGCTCAAATTTTTATATTAGAACTTTTTTTGTTTCTCATGCATTATAACTTACCCCCACACAAAATAAGAGCTACACCCTTTCCTGAATTGTTCAATTTGGTTTTCGATTCCTTCCAGGATGCTGAAGGGGTGCTTGTTGCGAATATTGGAAGCTACATGGGAGGCGTAGATTTGTGGCAAAATGAGGATGAAAGTTATGATAATTTTGATCCACAATCTATGCATGACAAGATTCTTGAAGTTGTGAGCATATCTGGAACATGGCACCTTGGGAAGCTTCAGGTAAAAATGAATTCCATCCCCGTTCTAGAGATGTACAATTTTAGGATTTACTTGGGGTTTAAAATTGATAGAAAAAATATGCATCTAAATAACCTTTTTAAAAAAACTTTACTTGAATTATATTTAAGAATGCTCTGGATATAAGAACTAGTGCTTGAATGTTTATTTTTTTAATCATGTTTTGCACGGAGCCAGAACCCCACCCATCTCATTTGTATTTAGTCTGTGACCTCTGTTACTTCTACCTTATTTCATATTTTCAGTATTTAAGCTCTCTTTAATTTTAAAATGGTATGCTTGAGTTTTGAATTTTGATCATGACTGAGGCATGATTTCATTTTCTAGATTAAGTTTTACGGAGTTCAAGTTATGAAATCGTGTATGCTCAAATCCTCTGTCTATTGCTTTGTCAATATAGGTTGGGCTCTCTAGAGCTCGAAGACTTGCGCAAGGACAATCAATTAAGGTGCAACTGTTTGCGAAGTTTCCTGTTCAAATTGATGGAGAACCTTGGTTTCAGGAGCCCTGTACAATTTCCATAGCTCATCATGGCCAGGTTATCATTTTTAAACTCCCCCATCCACATTGTGCTTTACTGGCAGTGCAACCTCCTACTTTTCTTACATATTATTTGCTTTCTATATTTCAATGTCCTTATGTCTATTTTCTTACTATATAACTTAAATTCAACATGTTTGCAATCCTACACAACTAACACAAGTTGGCAGGCGTATATTTTACCCATTTTAATGTCTTCGGTAATGAAAATGTCATCTTCTACTGAAATTTGACACTTCCTATAATATATCTTAGGAAATGCTTGGTGCTGCTAAGAAAATTTTAGTCTGATAGAATATAATTCTGTCTCATGTTTTCTGATGTTTCTGATGCCCTTATACAATTATCTTCTTTCTTACTATCAGAATAATATTTTTTTATCATTTTTCATGGCTGTTCAGGCCTTCATGTTGAAGAGGACGGCTGAGGAACCTCTTGGTCATGCAGCGGCGATGATCACTGATGTGCTTGAGAATGCTGAAACCAACAATGTAATTAATGCTACACAAAAGAGAGCTCTTCTTCATGAAATGGCACTCAGGCTTTCCTAGATTTTTTTTTCCTTTACACCCTGTGATTACAGATTTTGTAGCAGTTATTTTGAGTATGTATTGCACATTTGTGTATTTTCCTTTTCAAAACTTGTATTTAAACTGCCTACTGCTCCTGAAGTAGGCTTTGTATATTATGAATACTACACATCAATAGAAAGAATGAAATCATATAGCTTCTAAGTTAGTTGATTGGTGTTCAATTACTTATAGCTTCTAAGAATGAAATATTTTGCAACTGTAACGCGACCTATGCAGCAATGTCTGGAATATCCATTGTTTTATGGATTCCCTTGTGGGAAGTGATTATGATTTTACAATTACTACTTTTACTGAAGGAAAAGAGTACAAGCTGTTATATATTTTATTGACCAGAACAGTAGCTGCAAAGTAAAAAGAATGTTTGAAGTATATGATCAGTTAAATATTGCCTTATTTTAGATGCTCTTGAGAACTTTTTCGACCCGAGGTTTTGTTATTACCTTTTCATTACAATTGGCTCTTAACTCATACTATTTACAAGATGACCTTGTCAATATGCTTTCGAGGGTTGACTCTCCCCTCTTAACCTTCCTGCTTTTTCCACAGCAAACCTTTTTTAACCTTCAACCATAAACGAGCCACAAAACCTTTTTCTCCTGTTCCTCTTCCACATGCTTGTTTGTATTCAACTTGTGGACATGAAATTCTTCTTGGTGACTTACTACTTTGTTTATAGATACGGTTCAGGTGATGTCGATAAAAGGGGGAGTTTAGGTGGAAGACATAAGCTGGTGATGAGCCGTGAATGGCCTTGTTAAATCTGTGTTTCATCTCTTGGGAAGCTGGTGAAGATGCATTTGAGTTTTCAATGGCCTTGTTGAGTTGTATGGTCATCTGTTTGAACTCAAAAGAGTCATACAAGTCGCTACCATTGTACTGAAAGTTGTGTCTCCTTGTAGGTTCCACTACACCATTCTCTTTCTCTTGATTTTTCATTAGAGTGTATTTTGATTGTTTTCTGTTTTTTGAGATTAAAACTTGGAATATGGACCTGTTCAAGAGAGGTGGAAGCTAGTTTGCCTTGCCTTGAAAGTAACGTTCATGGAATATGTTTTTAGCAAGGTGATAGCATTGTTTTCTACGATTTTGTTATGCCTTCTTTGACTTATATCAAAGCAGATTGGATTATGTAAAAATTGGTGAATTCCACTATGCTTCAACAGTTTAAAAGCAATGGGACAACAACCATTTTCTCGCAAGTACACTTCAATGTGGTATGCATAATGCATACATATTCTTGAAAAAAGGAATTGGCCATATTTGATTTGGTTAACGTGTCCATTATTATATTTAGAAGGAAATCAGTATAAGAGAGCTGGATTTAGCTATTTGTAACCTTTTGTCTTTTTTGTACTGTTTATACTTATAGCTAAATTGTACTAGAAGAGTTAGATTTTTTGTTGCCAACTAATACATAACTAAGACATAACGATAAATATTGCCTGAAATTTACATACACAACTGTAAAGTTATGAGTTCAAATTTAGGTGAAGATATACAATCTAATACAGTATTTTTATACAAAAAAACCGAAAAAGTACTTCTAAGTTCTACCTAAAAAGTTAATTTTTTTAATAATTAATAATAGCTTGTGTTTTTTTTCTTCTTTATATGGGAAAAAAAAATCTTAAATCAGACTAATTGAGGTGTTCTAATCTTGTTTTGAGATACATGGAACTAAAAACAATGAGAGTCGTATCCAGTTGGTATTAGCTTTGTGTTTCTATCATGATATCAAATCATGAGTGTTATTAGAGTAGTTTATTGTTTAGTCACGCTTGGGTGAAGTTTACTTGCATTGCACTGGTGAGATCATTCTTCTCTATAGTCTATAGTATGGATCAATCCCCTTACAGCCACAATGTCATCAATCAAATGTCTGTGTTGAAGAATTATTGGCAATGTTTGAAGTATTCAACAAGCCAATTTTGATTTTGATATCTTGTTTAACTAATTGTTGTTTGTGTAACTTTTCTAGCATTAACGAATTAATTAACCACACTACACTGACATGGTACATAGTATAAGTAATAATGTAACACCCCAATTTTCATAGTTGAAAAGTATTTTTTTTTTAAACAACAGAGACTTTAAAATCAAACATTCCGAGTCATCTTTAAAATAAATCAGAATAAAACTTTTGTAAAACACTAAACTTTACTTACATCATAATCGAACTTCAAATTACCACGATCTCTTATCTCAAAACAGAAGAATTAAAATAATGTTGGAAATTTTATAGGGGCTTTTAATTTGGCAATTTTATTGTTGAGTAGTTTGGATAAGGCATTTAACTTTCCTATTCCCATGATCTTATCTATGCAATTATTATGTCAATTAATAGTAGTAGTAGTGATAAACTTTACCTTCTTACGCGGTTTCTTATATATATTTGCATCCTTATAATAAAGGTAGGAATCCTATCTATACACTATCCTGTACCCTACCTTCTTTTGTATCATCCCTTCTCTTTGAACTTAGAACATTCATTCAGGTACGTACACTATTTATTTTATTTTCAAATATAATATAAGACACTCCTTTGTTTTATTCTTTCATCTCTTATCACTGCCTTCTCTGTAAGTTTGTCTACGTATGCATATCATATGATCATATTAATATATTGTATATTGTTGTTGAATTATTCTTCCACAACTTGTATATTAAATAAGAATGTTTATGTACTAAACTCAGTGACTGATATTACTCAATTCATTAGTTATATGTTTTCTAATAAACATTTATATGATCATGACTGTGAAAATCTCATGGTTTGGCAATGTAATATGCTTTTCTTCTTCTAGGAAATGGCTTATGTTTCTATTTATATCCTTCTTTTTATTTTATTTTGTTTAAAAATTATTATTTTTTCACATCGTTCAAGAGTTAGTTTAGTTGGTAAGGATTCAGTTTAGATCCTTGGATCTGATTACAAATCCCAATGTGAGGACCTCGTTGGTGGTTACTCCTGTTGAATGTGTAGTTGTTGACCCAGGGCCACGATAGGCGTGATGGTGAGTGTTGAATGTGTATTGTTGGAGTTTTGTTTGAAGTCTCACATTGCTTAGGTTTCCGGGGTGTCGAGTGTATAAATATGTGAGGACAAACCTCACCCTATGAGCTAGCTTTTGGCGTTGAGATTCAAGCATATTTAATAACTCCATGTGTCCTGTTTTATATGCATCATTTTGCATTCGCAAAAAAATGCTTATAAAACAGGACAAATAGAGTAATATTAAGTACCTCGATCTGTCCCGCTACTAAGTATTCCTTGAGTTCTGAGGCTTACTCTAATTCCGGTGAGCCCCAGGCACCCAATTCACCTGTACTTTAATTTTATCAATTACCAATTTACTTTAATTGTACCAATGACTCTAACCCTCAAAGATCTGTTCAAATAACTATGAAAAAGTGGTTCACCTGAACCATTTACGCTGGGTTCGTGTGTCAGTGGTTAAATCTCACGACTATGAATGAGTTCGATGTTGGATATATAAGATAGGTGATTCATATTCACAATGCCTTAAAATTTTGAGTGGAGATATGACGTCTTTTTTTGTTGTGATTCTGGAACATTGACCTATTGTTGCTCCCGGCGCTCCCTCGGACTCCTCAACAATTTATTCCAATGACATTTTTTTGCTGCAGGGAAAGTGCTTACAAGTGTCTTTATGCATTCAATTTTTTAAGCTGAACATTGCAACACACATGCTACACAGGTTATAAATTGCAACTAAGGAAAATGGTAAAGAAGATCTGTGGAATTGGAGCTGGATATGTTGGAGGTCCAACAATGGCTGTTATAGCCCTCAAATGTCCTTCAATTGAAGTAGCTGTTGTCGACATTTCTCACCCTCGCATATCAGCTTGGAATAGCGACAAACTCCCTATCTATGAGCCTGGCCTAGAACAAGTTATACAACAATGTAGAGGAAAGAATCTCCACTTCAGCACTGATGTAGAAAAGCATGTTTATGAAGCTGATATAATCTTTGTTAATGTTAACACACCAACAAAAACAAGTGGCCTCGGAGCTGGAAAAGCCGCAGATTTAACTTATTGGGAAAGTGCAGCTAGAGTGATAGCTGATGTTTCAAGATCAAACAAAATTGTTGTTGAGAAATCAACTGTTCCTGTTAGAACAGCTGAAGTAATTGAAAAGATTCTAGTTCACAATAGCAATGGCAAGATCAAGTATCAAATCTTGTCGAATCCTGAATTTCTTTCAGAAGGAACTGCTATGCAGGATCTTCTAAATCCTGATAGGGTTCTAATCGGAGGAAACGATAGTCTTGAAGGTCAAGAAGCAATTCAGAAATTGAAAGATATATATGCTCAATGGGTGCCTCAAGACAGAATCATAACTACTAATCTATGGTCTGCTGAACTCTCAAAGTTAGCTGATAATGCTTTTTTGGCACAAAGGATTTCATCTATCAATGCCATGTCGGCGTTATGTGAGGCTACCGGTGCTGATGTTTCTCAGGTTTCTTGCGTTTTAAGTAAAAACACTAAACTTGGCTCTAAATACTTAAATGCTAGTGTTGGTTTTGGTGGCTCTTGTTTTCAAAAAGATATACTTAACTTGGTTTATATATGTGAGAGTAATGGACTTTTCGAAGTGGCTAATTATTGGAAAGAGGTAGTTAAGGTGAATGATTACCAAAAGAGTAGGTTTGTGAAAAAAGTTGTAACATCTATGTTCAATACAGTTTCAGGTAAAAAAATCGCTGTTCTAGGATTTTCCTTTAAGAAAGATACTAGTGATACTAGGAAAACTCCTGCAATCGATGTTTGCAAAGGTCTTTTGGCAGATAATGCTTGTTTGAGCATTTACGATCCGCGTGTTAGCGAAGAACAGATTCGAAGAGATTTGTCTATGAACGAGACTCATTGGGATCATTCAATTCAGGCAACATCAATAAGTTTCACTAGCGCGAAACAGGTTAGTGTTTTCGAGGATGTTTATGAGGCTACTAAAGATGCTCATGGGATATGTGTTCTTACAGAATGGGATGAGTTTAAGAAAATTGATTATCATAAAGTATTTGATAGTATGGAGAAACCAGCATTTGTTTTCGATGGTCGAAATGTTTTGGATGTTGATAAGTTGAAGGAGATTGGATTTATTGTATACTCAATTGGGAAGCCATTAAACCAGTGGGTGAATTGCTAGCTTGTGTGTTCTGTTCAAATAAAAGTTATTACTTTGAGGTTATATATCTTGTATGAGACATTATGAGTATTATTTATGCTTCAATGAGAGTGAAAATTCATATCAATAGAAATAAGTACTTTTTTTATATATTAATAAAAGAAAATTGATTCTGATAAATATTTGTTGGCAGTTGTTTGTACCTTATATATGATGCAAATGCAATTATGAAGCTTATAATAGATAGTTGGATAGTGTAATTTACTGAAATTTTCTTCAAATGCAAAGATAATTGCTTTTGGTTTGGTTTTACATTGTCTATCATGTTCATTATGCATCAGTTTAGCTGAATCACTGACAACCAAATAAAAATTAAATGGGAATACATAGAAACCTCACTTGTGGCATGCCATGATGCCAATGCCATATCGCAGTGCTGATGTAACAGTATATGGCATGAAAATGTGTCATGGCATGTCGTCAATACCACATGTTACCATCATTCATGTGGCATTGACATGTCACGCCATCATGATAAAAATAATGTGTATTTTTAGTATGGCGCATGAACTTTTTTAAATGGAGATTTGGCGTCAAAGACATTTGACTTGACAGCAAGAAAAGGCATAAAAATAGCTTACAAACTAAAACTAAAATTTGCTATGCTTTCATAAGCTAAACTTATATTTAAGCATATTTATTTCAACAATAGGTTCCAACCAATCAATAGAGGGAAATGTTGGGCCAACCCAAATTAGCACATGCTCTACATAGAATTGGGCTTAGTCCAGTAAAGTATGTGACTCTCTTCAAATTTTTTGACTAATGTAAAGTGACTAATTTGTAAAATAGAAAAATTAAGATTTTTTATAATAAAGGAAATTAAGAGTTGATACATTAACCACTCAAAAAAAAAATTAGGTCAACAATTGATAAATATAATTTTGAATAAAATTTATTCATAAAGTAATTTGGTTACAATTGTGTATGAAGTGACCATTCATGTTTAGATATTTTTATTCTAAAATCAAGTTCAATGTAAAATAGTCAGTCCAACATAATAGTTAATTTTTTATCACTTATGTCAAATGGAGGTTAGATAACTTTATTAAAATAAGTTGAATGTAAAATTCAATGTAAGATTTTCAACCCAATGCAAATATTATTTTGTAAATGTAAAAAGAAAACATGTGGAACAGTTGGTTCCTAATATCTTCACATTGACTATAGTTTTGATTCTTATGCATAAATGACCTAATTAAGCTGAAAAAATAACTTGGCATTTGATTAGATATTTTTCTTTGTTAGCACTAAGTAGTTAAACCAATTACACCAAAATACAAAGGTAAAAGGCTATAATGGTGGGTTTGTATACCAAACCACACTTTTCACACAAAGGACATGTTATATTTGTGGTCCTACATTATCACAACTTATTTTATTACTCAAACTAAATCCCCTTTTTTCTTACATGAAAATTTAGTAATTCTTTTTGAGTATCTCCAAAGCATTTCTGGTGAGAACTTGCCCCCTAACACATGGACCATTATTACTTGTATGAAGCAACGCATGCACCTTTTAGCTACACATTCTATATATGTTCTTGGAAGATAAAAAAGAAAAAGAATGAAGGTTGCTCTTTTACAAGTAATATATGGAATGAGATCACATTTTCCACCATCATTCTCTATTCATCAAGCATCATCTAATTTTTATATTTATATAATTTGTGTACTAAATTGAGAAAAAGTGCTAGTTTAAGATCAAAATTGGCACAAGTAATATATATTTGAGCGTTTTAATCATTTGGTCCTAGGTTTGATTACTGGTTGGTGTATATAGAAAAATATTTGTTAGGAAATGTCAATTACTTAAATGAATATCAGTTATCTCGAAAAATTAGTCTTTGTGTTGTGCAGTTGCGCGTAGAAATGTAGAATATACTTTGATTTTAAAAAAATTTGATGGTTTTTTCATAGTTTTTTTAATTTATTTTTGTGAGGGTGTAATCACTCATTTTGTAACTGAACTTTTCCTAAAAAGAAGGTTCCAACTGCCAGAATTAAAACACTAGCTTGTGATTTGATTAAAGTTTATGATGCAAATTATAACAAATTATAGTATTTGCTGCTATCTAATCACCCACCAAAGAAAAAGAAAGTTCTACTTTCTAACCATTTTAAGAACTTCAACCACTGATATTTAAGCTACATCTAAACTGACTAATAGAAAGTTGAAACCTTGGCAGAGTGGCTAAGATATCTATTACATCTTCAACCAACAACCTTTAGTTTTTATATTGGTCCTTCTGATAATTACATGAAGATGGTGTCTGCAAATAGAAGCTAATTAAAATTTAAAACCCCTAATAAATGTTAATAATGGGGAAAAAAAATTAATGGTACACAAAGGTTCAAAATCAAGTGCATGACAACAATTATGTTCATTGAATTTACCTATATGTAGGCCATTATGAATCATTTGTATTACATTCTTTTCACATTATGTACTAGATGTAAAAGTTGGTTATAGTTACACTCGTTAATTAGTCTTTGGTCGAGATTGAGTGCAGTCAGTAGATAGTAGTTGTATCGCAGTCAATCGCATATATATAAATTGTTTGATCAAGATTGAACGGTCTAGATTTTAAGCTCAAATTTATATTTATAAATAATTAATATCTGACCTTAAAATTTGGACTATTTGATTTTCATCCAACAATTTATATATGATGACCGCATACAGTCACACTGCATTTATCTAAATCTATTAGTTAACTATATTAGTTAATTGTTCTTATTGAATGTATAAGATTTATTAGTCAACAATTCTCACTATCAATACAATTTGAATATTACTTTGTTACACATAGCAATACTATGGAACATAATCAAGAGTGGTATGTGATATGAATTGGTGATTTTTGTCCAAAAGTAATTTCAAGGTAGTTTGAAATTTAAGACTATAGGAAAGGAATGAATCTAGATCTATGATATGATTCAAAATATAAAAATTAAAAAGCTATAAGTAGAGGTTGTTAAAGAGGTGAGCAAAGGCAAGCTGTGTCTAAACTCTAAACACTAAAGCATGTGTAAGGCTAAATACTCTATTAACCACCACCGACAGTGATTATAGGATTTAATCACGGATTAGATAATTGGTATGGTAGCATTTGAAATGGTTAAGCTAGCATAAACCTTAAGGAAAGTATCTTATGCTAAATACACTATAGGAGTAGAACACAATACTAATAATGAGTGTCCATTATTATTATTTTTTTTTTCCTTCTTTTTTGAGTTGTATATGTGTCAATTTTGGATTGCTGACAAACTTACCTCTCAAGTGAAGATTTTGCTCTGTGTATGGTTACTCTAGTAGTCTAGTATAGCTCAACCACTTCTATGGAAACTAGTATATGCTCATCTGTATTCTCTTTAAAAATTTGTATTTACATACATTTATTTTAATTTTTTTGCTAGACCCCAATATTTTTTGTTTGTATGCTCAAAATTGCATATAGTAACAACACTAGTCGGCTACTATTAGTACTATTTAGATGAGTTGAATTTTGAAATTCGCCTAAAACATTGAGATTATACACATTCACGCATTTGAGATATCAATGACTATATTTAATCAAGATCAAACAGTTTATATTCGACCAGACGATCATCAATGTCCAATATGTATAAATACGGGTTATCCATGAATGCATTTGTGGCTAATCTACTATGAGGACTTTCTAAATTAGATATCTTCAAAATGTATTTATTTGTTCAACAATGAATCGAACTATATGGTAGATATATATGAAGTTAGTTAGACTTAGTTGATTGATATTGATGATTATATCAAAAAAAGGCATAACATGTTAGATATAGATATGGGCTCGAAAAATGTGGAGTGCACATTCAGTAGTGTAAGGTAGCTATATGCTAGGCACACCGCATACATTATGCGCCTGCACGTGATTTTCCCAATATAAAATTAATGTGGTATGATAAAAAGTCCAATCATATTATCTTATTAGTATTAGTACTAGTATAGTTTTGAAACATATATGATATAATCCAAACATTTGTAAATTAATAGTAGCTATAGAGGGAAAATAGAAACAAAAATGTTAGATATATTGACAAAAAAATACAGGTAAGCAGTGTACTAAGTTGCCGGCAAAATGGGACACAGATTAAGTGAAGTGATTACGGAGAAGTTGCTGGATGGAGTCATATATCAAACGCTAGCTAGCTTCTACTTCTAATAAGACATTCATGTTACGGTTACTGCAATGAGCATGGCCGGCTTTTCATCATATGAAAAGAAGAAGAAGAAGAAGAAAAAGTCGGAACCAAGTGATTGGACTCAAGTGGCAACCGAAGAATTTCGAGAGAATTCAAATTCAACTTTTAGATAGAATAATTTTTTAGTCAGGCCGAACCCGAGTTCAATTTCTAGGAGAAACAATTTTCATATTAACTTATGTTCGATATCTGTTAGTGGATGGTGGAATTGATCTCAAATAATTAGTTGAGTTAGATACCAAATTGTCAAATAAAAATATAAATTAATTATCTACTCAGTTGAATTAACTATAATTTTACACGTGATTAATCAAGTGGCACTGGTGTAGCTAAAATTGGGCGTCAATAAACATTTTTGAAAAGTGATTTCAAGTAGATATGAACCCATTTGAAGCTCGATCATGAACTTTGATCCAATGCACTCTTGTCTTTAAACAAATCAGTCACACGAGCCACGACGCTAGACAGCTTGTATGAATTGTTTATTAGTAGTATGGTGTATTTAGTGATGCCTAATACTATCTAAGATGATACTTTAAAGTTGTTAAGCTCTTAATCATATTGTTGCACCTGATTTTATATCCCTTGTACAGTTGTGAGTGATTAGCATAGATAGATACTTACAAGTATACATTATACATAGAAACATGCATAGACGGTATAGTAGTAGTAGTACTAGACACTAGAGACAATTTGTGTCACACAGAGGCTATTAGTATTGATAATTATTTTTGTTGGGATAATTAATAATTTTTGTCTTTAATTACCCTCCATTTTTTCGAGAGAAGGGGATCATAATATTTTTAAGTTCAATTGTGATGCAAGTAAAATTTGATAAAAAATTATTTCATCCGGTTAAAAATTGAACTTAGCCTATTTCGAATGATTCGATATTAGAATATTAGTATGAATACTTATTAGTTTGACCTTTTCTTCGGATTAGTTTTTTATGTTACTTTTTATTTACACTATTAGTCTTTTTAACAAAATTTGTAACAAATTAGCAATCATTAGTTGATTCAATGGTAATTGACGCTAAACTTGGTAGAGATGACCATGATTCGATCTTCTACAATTGCGATCGGGAGGGGGTTTGAATCACTTGACTACCAAACAGTTTAAATTGGTGGTTAAGCCAAAACAAATTTTTTTTGTAACAGACTAATATTTTTCAGAAGCAGCCTAACCCTTGTAAAAAAAAAAGAAGCAGCCTAACCAATTTAAACAATTCCTGTCATGCCAAGAGAACTTAGCTGTATCATTGTGGCCTTTGGGATCAAAGATGGCATTTTACAATACTTTATGATTATATCCATGATCCCCAAGAGAATATATTAAAACAAAACTTTGACATGAAGAGGCAGATCATGGTGATACACTCTTGGACTCACATAAATGTGCCAATTTTTGGTTGCATTACTATATCCTATACTAAGCTATTCACTGACTTACATGACATGATTTGGTGGTATCACATACATATATATATTTTACCTACTATTACAATGGTCCATGACTTATAAATAAATAAATAAAAATGTGAATTTATATTTAAAGCTAGGAAAGGATCAAATGAACCTCTCAAATAAGAATAAGAAGCTAAAAATAAATAAGCAAACTCAACTAGAAAATGACCCCACTAAAAATATTTGAGAAGACTTTTTATTTTTGCATAGTTTATTACCAAATTACCCTTACAATTTGCCTTCTTTAATTACCTAAGGAGAATCAATAAACAGTGGCATAGCATTTGTCTTTGATTGGGAAATGAAGCAAGCAAATGGATAGAGGACCCACTTGAAAATCTTTTTTTTTTTTTTGGACCCACTTGAAAATCTTTTTTAAAATCATAAAAATGAAAAAACAAGTTCACTAATAGAAAGTCCAAAGAATAACGGCCGTAGAGTGGAACCTTTCATTTGAAGAGTGTGAGAGAGAAAGAGTGGATGCATTTTCTCAATAGCAAGACAAAGGAAAGAATAGTTGCAAAATTGAGGGTTTTGCTTTTTTTAACAAATATATCTTTCGCGCACAATTTTAAAGACTAATTTTTTGAAGTATTTGAGATTCATTTTTAAAATTGTCAATGTTTTAAAAGATTTTTTTGATCAGATAGTGTAGTAGTTAGGATTTCACTTTTTAACGATGAATAAATCCATATATCAGTGTGTAATGTTTCTACCAATTGAACTAACCTCGTTAAGTCAAAAATATTATTTTATACATCCTCACTAGATATTAAACACTAAATCAAATGGTTAAGTGACCAAAATATATGCTACTAGTATCACACTATTTTGGTAAAATTAAGTTAGTTTTATTGAAGCTTCTATCTATGAAGCATGAACACAGACACACAAAAATGATATGAATATTAATACATCGGTATTGATAAAATTAAAATATATCACATATATTATGTCGATATCATATCAGATACTGACGCGTGTTCTGTGCGCCCTAACACGTCTAATCTAAAGGGTGTCCTACATAGGTTCCTAGACTATAAGGGATGCTTACATGGACAAATCATACACCGTTGAATTAAGAGTAGCGTAGTATCCTTAGTTGAGTACACGTGCTGCTATGTGCTATCTCCCTTTTTTTCTCTGTTTTTGTTTTAAATCTTTGCTTCCATGCATGGATTTCTCCTCCAAATATAGAGTAAGAAAGAAAGAGAGAGAGTGGAAGAGAGAAATCAACGCTTAGTAACACTATTTTTATTTTTCTGTTTTGTTTTTCTCTCTTTGCCTTTGCTTGTTAATACTAATATCCATCATTAGCAACAAAGTTTACAACACAAACAACTCTTCAAAGTTTTGATTTTTTCTTCAAAACTCAACTACCCAATAAGCTACTTCTACTTCTACTACTAACCAATTCCAAAGGGTTCTTTGCTTTTCTTTCTTTTTCTTCACTACTCATTCTTTCTCTCTTTTTCACTCTTTCTTTAGATCTTGCACTACCTTTACAATTTTTCTGTTTTCAATGGAAAAATATCAAACTCAAGAACTCAAACATGGTTGCAAATTCTGTAACAAAAGCTTCCCTTGTGGTAGATCCTTAGGTGGTCACATGAGGTCTCATATCAACAACTTATCATCTGAAAAACCAGAACAGAAAGAAAAAGTTTCAATCAAAATCAACAATGGAAGTTGCATTGATTCTGAAGCTGTTGCAACTAATGGTAGCTATGGTTTAAGAGAGAATCCAAAGAAGACATGGAGAAAGAGAATTTCTGAGTCAAGTGAAGATAGTTATGTGTTTGATAAATTCTGCAAAGAGTGTGGAAAATGTTTTCAGTCATGGAAAGCTTTATTTGGTCACATGAAGTGTCATTCTGATCAGAAAGAAAGAGTAGTTTCTGATAGCTTGGAAGATCAAGATTCATGGACTAATAATGCTAAAGATGTTCAATCAGATAATGAAATTACTGCTCCAAGAAGAAAGAGAAGATCAAAGAGAACAAGAACAAGAACAAGGTGTGTAGATTCTGCTGTTGCAACTGTTACAACTGTTACAACTTCTTCTTCTGTTTCTGAAGTTGAACAAGAACAAGAAGAAGTTGCTATAAGCTTGATTATGCTTAGTAGAGATATTAGTCCTTGGAGTGGTTTTGCTGAATCATCTGATAATAATTCTGTTTACTTCGAAGCTCGATCTTCAGTTCGAACTAATCTTGTTACTAAATTCGATGCGAAAAACAAGAATTCTACTACTACTAGTACTATCAATATTGCAAAGGTGATGAAAAAAAGTGAGATAGGAAATTCTGTTTCCAAAAAACTAAACTTCAAAGGAAAAAGTACAGAGATTTTGGATGATGAAGAAGGATTCAAGTTGAACAAAAGTGGAGTTTCCATTAAAGGGTTTCTCAAATCGACAAAATCTGAGCTTGATTATGTGTCTACATTGGAAGATTCAGAAGTTGAAAATGGGAAAAGCATAGTCAATGGAACAGAATCTATCAAAAAATTTATGAACATGCCTCATCATGAAGAAGAATTCATCAAGAATTTTAGCAAAAGAGGTAAATTTGAGTGTACTACTTGTAACAAAATCTTCCATTCTTATCAAGCTCTTGGTGGTCATAGAGCTAGTCATAGAAAGACTAAAGGGTGTTTTGCTTCAAAGATTGAAAGTAGTGAAAACAGCATTGAATTTGAAAATGAAAGCAAGATCATGAAGATTAGTGATAACATCAGTGAACAACATGTTCATAATATGAAGATTAAAGGTCATCATGAGTGTCCAATTTGCTTTAAGGTTTTTCAATCTGGTCAAGCCTTAGGTGGACATAAAAGATCTCATATGGTTTCTGCTAATGGTTCTGAGAGTAGAGTTATAGTTCAAGAACAAGTTCCACAGATTAGAGATTTTCTTGATCTTAATCTACCTGCTTCGACCGAGGAAGAAAGTAATAGTCATGCTGATTCTAACAAACCATGGTGGATTGTTGAAGGTAACCATAATCAAGAGGCACTTGTAGGGTAGGGTCTCATATAGTCATATTCTAGCTAAAGTTTTTAGTTCATTTCATCATCATTGGTTCAACTTCAGAGTGAAGATTCAAACTGTATAGAAATTAGAAACTGTTCTGCATTTATTTCATTCATTCTTTACATGATTCATGTACTTTCACAAGGTATTTCTGTTTTACTCATTTTAGATTTTTTTTTTTTAAGTAGTAAGTGAGATGAACTTTCCTCTTTGTTTTCTTTTTTTTTGTTTTTGAGATACTATATGTTATATTGATATTGATACTTTGTTCATAATTTGTGCAAAGCTTAACTAAGCTCAACATTTTGATTCTCTTAGAATATTTCTTTTATAGACAAAATTTTAGTGAATTATGTTAGTTGCCGGAGTTTGAATTCTGAACTTCCTGATTAGTACTATTTCAGTGTCTCTGAGAGTTCGTCTTTGCCAATCGAGTACTACTTGAGATTTTTTGCAGTGTGTGAAATTCTATTGTTTTCACCCACTTGAGAATTTTTGAGATGTACTTAAATTGTATAAATTCCAAAAGTGACATGCTAGTTTGTGGGGTAATTAACTATTTATTTATGTTTGTATTAAAGACAATGAATGAGGAGTTGAAAAAATGTGAATAGGTACTAGAAGTGATTACATTACACATGAAGAGATAGAAAGGTAGATTTTATAATACTACATTGACATAAAGAAAGCATGTGAGCTCAAAGGTGGTTGTTTAGTCACCTACCATAAAACCTGACTACCCATCCATCTCTTGTTTCCTTCTCTTACTTTGCAGGCACACAAGTTGTGTGCTAATAAATCCTTCTCACTAATTACTATTATGTACTCTATTATTAATAATTCATCAAGAGTGTGAGGTAGATAGCTGGACCACTACTCTACGTAACATAGTTAATCAATCTACAATAAAATTGAGCTCACTTGTTAAAGATACATTCTTTTTTTATTAAACATGAAATTTAGACGAGTTGGGTCTCGAGGGTTCATCAGGGCTAGAGAAAATTTAAAGTTCTAAAAACACTAAGTGAGGTATGACATAAGAGTTCGAACTCAGGTGTATGTGAGATATGAATTGAATTCTTATCAACTGAGTCAATCTATAAAAAGACATTAATGTAATAAATGTCGACATAATAAGATGTATAGTTTATTGCTTGAATACTTATTTTGTTCGCACCCTTTGAATTACAATAAAATGTAAATGAAATGTTTTCAAGTTTTAACCATGATGAAATCTTAGATAATGTTGAGCTCAATTTGATAATATGGGAAGGATTGAGGTGCACCAATTAATTTGGATTGCTATTTGTGCTAACTAGTTGAAAGAGAGTGGAGCAATAGGTATGTGCCTTTTAATACGTCATGTACAACTAATTTTAAGCTGCATTTGTTGGCAACTTGGCATGGCATTTGGTCACTAGTATGGAGGAAGTCCTGTGTTTACTTTGTTTTACTAGTAGTGTAGGGTAGTGTAGTGGCTGATGAATGATGCTGTTTCTTAACTGTAATTTGTCTTCTGTTGCAAAGAACAAATTACGATGAAAGCTATGCAATATGAATAGTGCTTTTTTAGTTACTAGTTAGGCAGCTATTTCACTCAACATTCATTTCTTTTACAAATGTTACATTTTCATTTATTTATCAGTTAAAGTGTGACTGTGATGTCACATAAAAGAAACCTTTTTTTTTTTTTTTTTATAAATTGCACAAATTCCACAAACAAATGTAGAGATTAATCGATCGAAGTAATTGTCTAACTGATATTCATTTAACGATTGACATTTTTCGACATATATTTTTTCGTATTCACCAATTCGAGATCACCTGTTTTCTAATGCCAAAAAGAATAGATAGTAAGTGTGGGCAACAAAGGACAATTTACTCTGATTTCTCCACTGGAATCAAAAATTAAAATTTAAGGATTAAATCATATCTTTAGACTTTGGTAGAATACATAAATCATCTTAATTATATGTAAATGTTACTCTAATATTTGAGTCATATTTCAAAAACTTGTTCTCACCCCACTTTTTACATAACAGAGAAAAAAAACTATATCTAGAGTCAAGATAAGTCAAATTGATTTTTGTGAATTTTGTTTATATTACTATATATGTCTAAAATTAGTAGTTAGTTGATGCTACATATGTCTAAAGATAAAATGATTCAAATAACCAGTCAAAAGAGAAAAACTCAAATAACATTAGAAAGTTGAAACTGATATATTTTTATAATTTTTTTGACATGATTTTATAATTACTCAGTCTTTAATTGATAATTCTTTATTTTGAGTATTATATTTATAATTGCTGTTGCTATATACTAGTATATATATACTTTTTTTTATATTGGCATAATTACAGTTGCAGTTTAATGTATAAAAAATAAAAGTCTAAATGAAACATAAAACTACTTTTGTATTAAATTGTTATTACTCATATCACTATATCAGCCTTACATCATCCTCTATAGCAGCATAATTTATTTATTTTTAGTACATAGATGATGAAAGACAAATCATTAGAAACTACTCCCTCCGTCCCATTATATAAGCACTTTTACTATAAAAGTTTAGTCTCAAAATATAAGTCCTTTTACAATTTTTGTATTCCAATGCAACTTAGTAATAATAATTAGGGGTATGCGTAAGCAAAAAAGTAATAAATGTACCTAGTAAATTGTAAAGGGACTTATATTTTGGGACTAGACTTTTGTAATAAATGTGCTTATATAATGGGACGGAGGGAGTAACACATACAGTATATAATGGAGATATCAGAATTTGAGTTTGAACTCCGGTTATAAATATCTGATTTAACAATATCAACATTTTCTGTCAATTAAACTATGAATTATGAACTTACGTAGCATAATTTATTTTCTATATTAAAAAAGATAAAGTCTGTATCAGAAGGAAGCAAGAAAAAAAGCTAAAATACTTGGTAGTCTGTCAACTTATTTATAGATAGAGTCAATGGTATTATTTATTTTGAAATTTGATTCTTATAAATGTTCATACTCATAGTGGTACAATTTAATATCATATCAGCATTATAATTAAAATAATAGTGAAATGGAGATTAAGATGAGATTAACTATTGATAGCAGTGTGGCTCATGCACTAAAAACTGAACATGTGGCAATTAGCTTGTGATTAGTATAAGGTAGGTGTCGTGAAATAAACAACAAATGATTAGTTGAACTTTTATTGGATCTTGGGTTTTCCTTTTCAATTACTACTTTTAATTAAACATGGGACCGATCTTGATGTCAGAGTACAGATAGTGTCTGTGTATGTATTCTCAAATAGTACTAGTTCAATAACAAAAATTAATACTATAACCAACTATGAAGCCCCGATACTCCAAAATTGATCAAGTATCGTGTCAGATACCGTATCCGATACCGATACGCGTCAGATACTTCCCGATACTTCCTTTTACGTATCGGGGAAGTATCCAATTATTAAAATAAATAAAAAATAGCCGACACTTATGTTATACTTATCAGATACTTCTCGATGCGTATCAGAGAAGTATCAAGTGTTTATATTTTATCCATTATTTGAAAAGAAATAAAATGGATCTAAAAGAGCTAATGATTTGGTTAATGTGCATACAAATTTTCAACTTTTGTCAAAAAAAAATGAAGAATATAAGAAAGGAGAGCGACAAAATTATAGGTCATTAGTGGAGATGCGCATGATTTGCTTTTTGGATAGTATTTAAGATACATAATTTACTTATTTTGATAATTTTAATAATGTGAATGTTTCTTTATTATCAATTTTAATTATGTTTTATATATTTTGCATTTATATATTTAATTTTTTATTGAAGTATCATTGCCGTATCGTATCTTAAATTTTAAAATTTTCTCGTATCGCCGTATCCGTATCGTATTGTGTCCGTATCGTATCAAGTATCTGGGCTTCATAGATAACCAAGCTAATAAATGAAAAAATCGTAGTAGTAGTTTTTTTGGTTTGAAACAAGTATTATATGTGTGCAACTGAAGTGAGTAATTTTTTGAGTTAAGTAGGATAGTAAAGAGTGGTAAAATTTTTCATTTGAGTTGTAGTTAAATGATATACATGTTCTTTTATTACGTCAACAATGTCATTGTTCATTAATGAAACAGTTTTACTAACTTGAGGACATTGTGTTTAGAAATTTTAGTTTGACTGACAGAAAATGTTAAAATTAATAAACAATACATTCACGATCGGGGATTCGAACTTCGATTCCTCTACTTTGTGTGTGTAAATTTTCAACAATTTATCATTTTTTATAGAAATCAAGAAAAAAACAATTTATCACGGAAACAGTGCTCCTAATATTGCTATTCCCAAATCAAAGTTGGACAAAAACAAACTTTAAATTATTACTAAATTAACATCAGTTATTGAAAATTTTGCCGGTGAATTAATGTCATGGGCACTTTACTTTTACTTTCTGGTCAAAGTTAGCATGAATGAAAATGATGACACCATATTAACATACACCAAAACTTCGCATTATGGCTTGCATTGCATTGCATTGCATCTAATTAGCGTGAAGCATACAAAGAATGTGACTACGCACTACCCACTCACTTTACCGACCCTAGTCTCTTTAATCCTTCCTTGCTTTTTTTTATTATAATAGACTCACTCACTTTCTAATCTCTTCCTACAATTTCATATCCAAGCTTAATTGCTTTTATATTCTACTACTACTATTTATGTCAGACTCACTTTTTCTTTACATATGCTTATCAGTTATCACACACTATTACCGTAATCATCTGCATTCTTATTACCACTTAATGTCAAAACTCACTTTAAACTGAATTAATCGATCTAGTGAATCAGATACTAATGCTGGAAAAAACATTGAGCTATTTTTTGCACCTTTAGTTTGATAATTTCTCGATCCATCTTCTATACGCTCAAGATGGAGGGTGGGCCTTGGTTTGTCAAGGATGGACCTATTGGGCCAAAATTGGGCCTTTGGTTTGTCCAGACAGAAATGCATGTGGGGTGCGAAAAGTATCTCTCATAATCAAAAACCTTTTAAGACAATTTTATTATCTTTGATTTCGATTTTCAACAATTTCAGTAGTTGGAACTTGAAACAGAGTCACCCCACAAATTCCTATGTTTAAGCGTCGAATTTGCTTACATTAATGTCAAATTGCTGCACAAGCGACAGTGATACTCCCTTAATTTCCGAGGAATTTGTTCAAATTGGAACAACATTCAGAGAGGTACCAATTTTTTTAACCTAATTATGATACCAAATTAGGGTTAACTTAACATGCTTAATTGCTTACTAGTTGATTTTATTGTCTGTGGTTTGCAGCATAAAAAAGTGAAATATGTTTTAGAAAGTTATCATTTTCAAAGCTCTCAATTATCAACTCAGGTATATCACATGCTAGATATCAATGTAGATTATTAAACAATAGAAAGTGAAGTTGTACCTTGTTACCTATGAAGCACGGACACAAACACGAGACACGATACAGACACTGACACGTTGACACCGGTAAAAATTTGAGAAAATGACATAATTTAATGTAATTACAAGTGTTGGTGTTGTGTTAGACATTGACGTGTGTTCGGCACTAGGACACGCTTAAATTGAGGAGTGTATGTGCTTCATAGTTTGTCACTTATTGTAAGAATAGATGAATGGAGTAACTATGAAGTTTCAATATTTGAGTTTTTCTTCTTCTTGCAAAACAACTGATACTAAATTACCAATCTGGTTTATGCCATTGATGTAGATACTAGAACGAAATGAAAATTCATTGTCAATAGCTCATATGGAAGATAAGCAATACATTCAGAGTTTGGAAAAAGAGCTGCTGAATTGTTCTCAAGAAATAGGTATTTTTTTATTTCTCCAGTTTTCGTGGCATGCATACAACTCAGTACTTTAAATGATAGATAGTCACGTCACGCATAATATTAAATGATAGATAGTCACGTCACACATAGTGAAAAGTACTGAGTAGTGACTATCTATGTATGAGTTGGGTTTCGTGATGTGTCTCTGTGTGTGCTCTTTAATTGGCGTAAGTTGATTTGTATTTTATATAGATTATCTTCAGGATCAACTCAGTGCAAGAAACACAGATGTAACCTATCTAGAAGCGCGTGTTCGCAGTCTTGAATTGGAATTCAAGGAGATGGAAGATTTACGAAAAGAAGTTTTCAGCTTAAGGGAAGAGCTGAAAAGATCTAATTCAGAGCAGGTTTCCTTGATTCAGGAACTAGAGACGAAAGAAGTGGAATTCAGGCAGTCAGCTTTGTCCATGGAGGAACTCGAGGAATCATTTTCATCCATGGCATTAGAGTCTCAGTTTGAAGTCGAGAGTATGAAACTTGATATGATGAACTTGGAACAGAATTTGTTCGAGGCCAAGAAAATCCAAGATGAAACTCTAGAAGAAAATAATAGAATGAGTAGGTTGATTGACAAGTTACAGGATGCATTGCAGGATGCACAGAAAACAATAATCTCTCTGAATGAAGATAATAAGGTAATTAAAGAGAAGCTCGACATTGCCACCATGAATACTAGATTATTTTCTCAAAAGGTTGAAGATTGGCTGGAAAACAAGGACAGACCGCAAACCAAGAATCAGTCTTTTGTGAGTGAACGAAGGAGCACAGCAGAGGACACAAGGTACATATTTCGAAATTTTGTAATATGTATAATGAATTGTGTATATGATGAGTATTTCATATATATAAATTTAAGATTATTACACAAAAATGAAAGGTAAACAGGCAACAAGCTGTGACGCTTGCCTTTCATTGGGTTTCACGGTGGTCTTCTATTTACTCTTGCATATAGGTTTCATTGTGGTCTTCTATTTACTCTTGCATATAAGTTGGCTTGACCTTCTATTTGATAGATCAGGAATGTGGAATTTCCACTTCTGCTTTCAAATGAATAAAACAAAAATATGGTTGTTTATAGGGTTTCTCAATCTACTACTTTTCCTACTCTTTTTCGTAATAAATTTCCATTTCTACGTAAACAATTAGAATTGCTCTTTTGGTATTTTGAATTTGTATGATCCCAAAATACATGGTGTGTACTAAGACAAATAAAGAAATGAGTAAATCCTATACTAGTTAACTACCTAATTTCAGTTTGGGTGAGATTCTAGCTTATGAAAGCTTTTCAAGTAAAATAAGTATTTAGTTTCTAACTCTAGAACAAGGCCTTTGAAAGTTTGAAGTTTTTAAGTGTTTACGAAGGAGCTAAATGAGAGAGCTTCTAAAAAAATTAATGTTCCGAAGTTGATTTCAACTTATGAGGAAACCATTAGTTAAAATACTCATATGACTATTGAAAGTTCATGTTGACTTTTACTCTTCTGCAAGTACTTGTGGAAAACTGTATCCAAACTAGCTTTAAATATGGCTATATAAGGATAGTTATGTACGAAAAAAAACTTGATCGCGTCTTTTTTACTAAACATTAGTGATAGTAGTGTTGCCTGATTGCTTTCCTTTTGTCTTCAAAATTTTACATTTGGAGGTATACTTTCACTAAACTGTCTAGTGCTCATTTCATAATATTTCCTCAGAATTTATGGAGAAATATTGGGTCCACTCCTTGGTATTTTGGCAATGAAATTAGATCCAGCTTCAGAATTAAAAGGGAAGATGGAGATGTCCTGTCAGATACAAGAATATGAGTTTCTTGTGGAGAAACTCAAGGTACGACTATCCATTTAAGCTTAATCATTGATGTCTTCTTTGTGAATTTGTTAAACACAGAAGAGAACAAGACTTGTTTGACATGATTTCATGATTAGTAATTCCTATGCTTATGGAGATATATAATATTTTGACTTCCTTTACTAGGAAGAATTAAGAGAGGAAAAGTTGAGGGCAAAAGAAGAAGCAGAGGACTTGGTTCAGGAAATGGCAGAGCTGAGATACCAACTTACAGGTCTACTAGAAGAAGAATGTAAGCGCCGTGCTTGCATTGAACACGTGTCTTTGCAAAGAATTGCTGAGTTAGAGGCTCAGGTATGAATTTAGAAGTTAAAATCTCTCCTTTTTCATCTTTCTTATTCATTGAAGGCTATTCAAAGTTGTGACTTTTTTATCTTTATATTTTTATTCAAGCTTCAAAGAAAAGCATAAACACCCATAACTGCTGTCAGAATCCTCTTTGAAACACAGAGGATGGCATTGTTCTGAGTCTTCCAGGATCGGCTTTAAAGAATGACCATCAAGGTTTGTATCAAATATCAATGTATCTCAAAATTCACCATTTCGACATGAAAATAGTTGCTAACTTCTGGTGTCTACAAGTGGAACAGTTGAACTCGCTATGCTTGTTAGATTGAGTTCAAAGTTCAATATATAATTATCTTATCTTGTGTTTTTGTCAACCATGAGGTTTGGGTCAGTGAGCTTTGAGGCTTTGACCCAGTTCCCTTTGTTTTAGCTGTTAAAAAAATTGAGTTCGATACATTCCTTAATCCGAAAGTACTTAGTTTTCTTCATGCTGGTTTCTACAACATATATCATATACAATATCAATCTTTCACTTTCCTAAACAAGATCACTTCCACTAATTTGAATTGATATTCTTTTGCAGGGACTGTAGTTTGGTAAAGCATCCATGGCAAGAAAATTGATACTACATTTTTGACTGATTTTTTTCTCAAGGAACTCCACTGTTGAAGTCAAAAGATTCTACATGAAACTCCACTGTATGCCACCAATCCCACCTTTCACCATAACCACTTTTGTATGACATTCTCAACCACCTTTTGACATTCCATTGTTGTTGTTTGTTGTCGATGTTTGATCTCCAGGGCTACAATCTATGTTCAAGTCTAAACAATTTTCCATTGATGCCCTTTAAATTAATTGAAATAATTATCATGATAATTATATTTGTAATTTATCTCTTAATTGTTTGATTCTTTATTAATTCCAATCTGTTGAAATAGGCTATCTTATTAAGTTTCATATTTTAAACTCTTTTCATTAACTTTCTATGCACACCCATAATTTTATAGTCTTATATATTCTGTCAAAAAATAAATTACTAAGTCTTTTACTATAGAAACGATAAAGAGTCATATGTTTATTTTGATTTTAAAACAAATAATCAAAATTTGTCAAAGAATCTAATAATTTAAGTCAAAGAAAGTCAGTCATAAGGACTTGGTGGTTTTTGGATCCCACTGTCTTCTGTTGACTAGTTATCAAATTTTGAAGATTTTTCTTTGAAGCTATACTAGTATATATGGTCATGGAAAAAACCCAGTAGATAAGTAGTGCCGTCTGAATTTCGAAATTTACATCACCGTTTTGCTAGAATATATTTAAAAAGTTATTCAACTTATTAATTATTTATTTTACAAATTATAATTATAATCTTTAAAATAGTTTTACTTTCAATAAATGTAATCTATTATTTGATGCACAATTTAGCCGGACATCTAGGAGCGGAACTTTATCTCTAATCCCTCTATTTTATGTGTAGGTTTATAATTGATTTGTCGGTTCATCTATGTAAAAAAAAAAAAAACTCATCATATCGTGGGCCAATTTCTTCTTTTTATCTTAGTTTTCATCCTTTAGTTTTTAAGATAAAAGAGTTCTAGTGGTCTAGAGTTCGGTCGCGAGTAAAACCTGATCAAAAAATTATCCTATCTAAAAATTGAACTCTAATTACTTCATTAACTTGCTGGAAACCAATAAGTTCGTTTGGACCAATCTTCTAATATTCACATTAAAAATCATTTAATTGGCCGGCGTGGTGAATATTCTATAGTTTACTGATCCAACCCCATTAGATAGAGATTCATTCAACACAACTCAACGGCTCAATTCAGAAATAAATAAAATAAAATAAATAAAAAAATAGAGAGCGCATCACCAAAAAACACGTTCACTCGAAGTTCTTCTCTTCCCAATTCTAACTGCGTTCGTTTTCTCTACAATCTGACTTATTATTCTCTTCTCAGAGGATTTTTTCTTATCAATTCTTTCTGCTTCTTCCGCGTTATTCTTCAGGTAAGGTACCCTCTTTCTTTCTCTTCTTCAAATTTCAATTTTCATTATTCTTCTTCTGAATCAACCCCTTAATCCCATCACTTCAATTTTCATTCTTGATAATGGGTTTTTGCTTTTCAATATTTTCTTTAGGTTTCTTCAAAAAAAAATATGTTCTTTCATTTTCTATGTCTTGATTTTTATAGCCTCTTATTGTTTTTTCTTAATGAACTTTTAGCCAACTATGATGCAATTTTTGTTTATTTTTACAGTAACTATGATGCAATTTATGTACCTTTTTTTATATGCATACTAGTTTTTTTTTTTTTTTTTGCAGTCCTTGTCAATGGTTGGTAATGGTGATTGATTCTCTTTCTTTCTGTTGCTTTACTCTTATTGAATGAATACTTAGTTTATCTGTTTTTCCCTTTTTAGTCAATTGTAGTTATTTTTAAGTCAAACAAGTTTTTATTATATGAATATGATTTCTTGTGGATTAATAAAATCTATGCTTTTGTCATAAGTAGATTAAGAATTTAAGATTAAGAATATGATATTTGATAATTTGGGTTGCTTTTGCTTATTGTTGTTGATATTTTAGACAATTGTAGTTATTATTAAGTCAAACAAGTTTTTATGATATGAAAAATGATTTCTTGTGGCTTAATAATAACTAGATCAATGCTTTTGTCATTAGTGGATTAAGATTAAGAATAAGCTATTTGGGTTGCTTTTGAATAGCATTTACTTGAATATTACAGGTTTTTGAGCACTTTACTTTCATCTGCTTCTGATTCAAGAATGTTCAATTCAAAGAAATCTCCTGTGAAATTCGGTAAACCCAACTCTGTTGGTCCCGTCGATAATGTTAAATCTTGGTCGAACCCGTTTGATTCTGATGATGAGGAAAAGGATAATAAAAAGTATAGTTCTTCTAAGAAGGCTTCTTCAGAACGAGCACTAGTTACATTGGAGGTTAACACGAATCCATTTGACGACACTGATGACAGTAAGAAATCTTCATTGTCTAGTTATGCGGGTCAATCAGTGGACAGGAATAGGTACAAGAATAATTTTCGTGATTCTGGCGGATTAGAGAATCAGTCCGTACAGGAGTTGGAGAATCTTGCTGTTTACAAGGCTAAGGAAACTACGAAATCGGTCTACGATTGTTTGAAGATAGCAGAGAACATAAGAGAGGATGCTACCAAGACTTTAGTCACCCTTCATCATCAGGGTGAGCAAATTACCAGGAGTCACCAAGTTGCTGCTGACATTGATCGAGATTTAAGTCGGGTATAATCTTAATATACATTTGTTCAAATGCTCCTGTATGGTGATTTTTTCATGTTGTTTTACCTTGTCAAAACATTATGTTGCTCTTAATAGCACTCTTTTGTGTTAAAAATCCTTTCAAATTGGTATTCGGTTTTGATAAACTTCTCCACAAACACTTATGGCAAAAGAAATTTCAAAAGAATCTTGCAATACTATCAGAATTCAAACAATAGTTTCTATTACAAGTTTAAATTAGCTTTTGCATCTCTATTTCTTCAATAGGTCTTTCATGTAGCGTCTCTGTAAAAACTATAAGTATATAAACACTTTTTCATAAGTGAAGAACCATAAACTTATTTTGATTAAAGCAGACCAAAGTTGTGCCTAAAATTGACTAAATTTTTGCTCTCTTATCACCTGCTTCCAGGGAGAAAAGCTCTTGGGAAGTCTTGGCGGCCTCTTCTCCAAAACATGGAAACCAAAGAAGACACGTACAATAACAGGCCCTGTTATTTTTGCAGGTTAATATTTTCTCTGCTTGTGTTTTCTTTTCCAATTCTAATTGTTTTGTGTTGTATCATAGACATAATGTGCTTCGTGTTATGTAGATGATCCAGTTAGAAGAAAGGGAAACCACTTGGAACAGAGAGAGAAGTTGGGATTGACTTCTGCATCCAAAGGGCAGTCCAAACTGCGGACTCCACCTCAGGAACCAACAGCCGCACTTGAAAAAGTCGAGGTTCGTATCAACTTGGTGAAATATTAAACTGTTGCATAAAGCCTGCTGAACTTGACAAAGCTTTAGTTTCTTTCGGATATAAATCCGATTAATATTTGTTGGTTACTTTCTACTATAGTTTCAACTCTATTGATTAGATCACTAGTTTGCATCAAATCAGTTTTATTCACAACCATTAATAATATTGAAAATTGTCTTTATCTTTCATTTGTGATTTTCCTCATTACCTTGCACAGTATTTAGTGTTGATAAAGAATTTGAATGCTAAATAAAATGTCCTGAAACAGTTTGAAAAGGAGAAGCAAGATGATGCACTGTCAAATTTAAGTGATCTATTGGGAGAGCTTAAAGACATGGCTGTTGACATGGGATCAGAAATTGAGAGGTTAGTCAATTGCATTCTGTTTATAGTTTTTATCTTAAACTTAACAAACAACAAAATGATGGTTGATTTGGCATCTGCATCAATACATTTGAGAAGGACTTCACTTGCTCTCAGATTCTCATAATTGATAATTATTTTGGTAAATGTTGCAGGCATAACAAAGCCTTGAGTCATCTAGACGATGATGTGGATGAGTTGAATTTCCGAGTGAAAGGTGCTAATCAACGCGGTCGTCGTTTACTTGGAAAATAAGATTGATTTTTCAATTTTTAATCATTGTTTTTTCATATTGTAATGGATCCATCATTTGGATCAAAGATTCAAGACAAATCTTTAGTGTACACTTACTGAATTTGCCATATATTGAATTTGCCTTTTGTGCAAAATAATGCTTCTTTCAAATTTATTTTCATCTTGCAACAATATTATTTAAGAGTTAACAAAAAAATGATTGGTCTATGCACTTCCCTTGGTGGCCAAAGGTCATATTGGATCTGATCCTTGTCGAATCGCTGGACATATACATGAGGCAAAACTTTTCTTAAATCAATTTTTCAATTACAGATCTTAACTATATGCTTGAAATACTTATCAACTACTTCGGTCGTTTTTATAAGAGATAATTGGGTCAACAAAAGTTGATGTATTTGGATCATATTATAAACTAAATACATCAACTTTTGCTATGAAGAAAAATACACAGTTACTGCATAAAATTTCAATGAGATCTTACAATCCCATATTCCTAATACTTTTTTTGTTGAAACAATCAAAGAACCAGATATATTAAAATAAAAGACACTCTTTTTAGCACAAGGTGTGCACAAAGAAGAGGTCAAAATAAAGTCATATTATAAAGAGAAGACCAAAAATATAAATTACAACGTCTATAGAGAAGCAATTTACGTTGCTCCTAAAGAAAATTAAGAGGTTCGAATCCCACATGAAAAAAGGACAATCAAAAAACATGAAATTCGTTTTAAACCACCACCACACTTGCAGTTTTATATTATGAATCACAACATCTGCATCAAACATCTTCTAATTAAAAAGACGATTATTTCTAGCTTTCCAAATCATCCAAATTGTTGCCAACCAAATGACTTTAAAACTATCTTTGATCTTCAAAAAAACGCATCTAAAAACCACTAAAAACTCGAGCATGAGAAAGAGCACTGTTGGAAAGAGCACCTTGAATACCCAACCAATTCCGAACTCCACTCCACACCCTATGGGAACCCTCACAAACAAAAAATAAATGTGATAAAGACTCAACACAACCGCAATCAATACTACAAAGATGAGATCCAACATTCACAATTCCTCTCCTTATTAAGTTGTCTTTTGTTGGAAGACGGTCCGCAAAAAGACGCCAAGCAAAAATTGAAACTTTCAAAGGAACACTTTTGATCCAAATAAAATCATTTTGTCTCTCATCAGAAGTGTCGTCGACCACGTCACTTGTCAAAGACAAATAAACATCCTTGACTGAAAATGACTCGGAGGTTATAGTTCTCCACATCCACCTGTCAGAAATATTATTCTGCAAAACAATGTTATGAAATAAAAAGCACAACAATCCTCCAACAAATCCTCCTCCCATGCAAACAACTGACGCCTCCAGCTCCAACCATCCCCACCAACCCCCCACCCCTTACGATGCAAATCTCCCACCGAAATCCCAGGCCTTGTAAAAAGCCCAGCAAGACGAGGAAAGCGCTCCCTAAGAACAAAACCTTCGCCCAACCAGGGATCATCCCAGAACAAGGAATCTTCCCCATTACCCAATCTTCTAAACAAAAAATTCTTTAACCAATTATCTATCCCATTAAAAGACCCAATTTTAATGTTGACTATATCCTTCCACCAAACCGAGGCCTTCCTTCCCCCTAAACCAATCTCTCCTCCAACCTCACCGTATTTATGAACTAGCACTTGTCTCCATAAACCACCTAACTCAGTTTTTAAACGCCAACACCACTTATCCAAAAACGCGACATTGAACTCGTTCACCTTTCTAACACCAAGACCACCACGACTCCTATCCTGACACACTTATCCCAATGAATCCAATGAACCTTCCTAGACTCATCGTTCCCACCCCACAAAAAAGATTTAAAGAGCCATATTCCTAATACTAACTCATCAACATTCAGGAAACCTTTTTTTATTAAACTTTACTATTTTCAAAGCAAGCTGGAGCATCAAAGTTGGGGTATACAATAAATGCAATGGATAAAGGAGCTATATATATTGGAGAATTTACATTATTGAGTACTGGATCCAATCTAGGAATTTCTCCATCATCTGTTAATTTTAGTGGATTACCATTTAGCAACATGGTTTTGCTTCTAAGGTAACCATTTTTTGGAGTTAAATGGTACTCTTCCCTGAATATTTCATCTGATCCTTTTGTTCCAACCCAAGAAAATGCCCTTTTCAGATGATTAACGAGCGAATTATCGATATGGATGTCGCTTTTAGCATTTTCATTTCCTCCATTGCTGACATTCACACGATCATGAACATCGAGTATGAAATTAGTCTGATTGCTTAAGTTTATTAGCAGTATTGTTACTCCATCCTGCAGAATGAAAGAAATTAAGAATGGTTGTAGGAATGCTTTCAATGTGTTGATCTAAAAATCAATTTGCTATCTGCCAAAAAAAATTGTGCATTTGCATCCAATGATGCTTATGATAACATTTATATGTCAAATTCCAGCATGAAGATTTCTATATGATGTTGTATCAGCTGAAGTTTTGAAACTTTATATGTCAATTAGCAAACTTACTCTGCCTTTTGAACAATGGGCATATGTGCGTAAAAATGGCGAAAAAACATCACTAGAAGCTGCTAGAACACTTTTTCCTATGAGCTGATGCCACAAAAGTGCACTGCTCAAAATCAAATCCAAAACATAGGATTAGCTATGTATATTACTACTTGAGTACTTGTTGTAACTTGTAACTTCAACAATTTGGCATTTTTCATTTTACACTTACCTGTAGTAGTCAGGATTGGGAGTGAAAGTGGTGGTATTAAGAAGGCCATAGTTCCCTCCAATTAAGGTCTGCCTGCAATATACCTTAGTGTTGTATTTGGATGAAATTCCAAGTTGATCTAAGTACCTACAATTAATTTAAACTTCAGAAAATTTCTCTTTTGTTACATGAAATGATGGAAGCAATGACCAAACATTACCAAAAGCTATTCACAAATGTGTTCGAAACATATCGGCCGCCACTGTTGAATGCCCCGCCGGCTTCTCCAACCCAAGCAACCGACCAAGGACCATGTTTTTGAATGGTTTCTGAAAGATTGCCAAAAATTGTTTCTACCTTGCTCAAGTGTGCAGGATCTAGAATCTTATTTACAAGATGCACATCATTACCTAAACAAAAACAAATCATTTAAACCTCTATAGTAATATTCTAACAAATGTTAAATATCAAACTATATAGTAGAAAAAACTATGTAAACCTGGTCCCAAATTATATACATGATGAGTGATCACGTCGACAACGCCTGAACCTGAAACCTCAAGAAGCTCATCAAACCATTCCTTTTGATAGAATCCTCCAGGTGCTATAAGTGAAGGTTTGAAATCAGTGTTCTTATACAGTGTGTGCAAATTTTGTTTAAGCTTTATTAAGTCTTTCCCATACTGCACAGCACCAACACTTGCACCAATGCCTTTACCACTCAACTCATTACCTATATGACAGCATGCAGATAATTAAGTTCCAATGAAATAGAATTTGATCATAACAACTAGCTTTTCTTCTGTTTATCATACCATATTCCCACGAATCAATTTTGTATCCTTGTGAAATAGTGTAGTTAATGAAATCATAAGTGTTTGTATTGTCCCAGTTTCCTCCCCAAACAGTTTGATTAAGCTTGTGTCTCCCAAAGAGTGCATTCAAGCCAAAAGTCACCATGGCCCTGCAAGTGATAAATTATAAGTTCCAGCATGAAAGTGATTAATCCGGTGTCTACTTGCATATATTGTTTATAAGAGTAAATATCCTTTTCAGTGTTAAAATTGTGCTCTAAACTTGGAAAAATGATTAAATTGTTGTTTCGCATATTTAAAAGACTAAATTGGTCGACCCTTTATAATTTCAAAGACTAAAGTGCTGATTTACTCGTTGTCAGAATGAACTTTTATACAGAAACAACCTATACCTGATGAGTTTGTAACATTGTAAGATCTAATAAATAAAAATTGTTACTCACCCTGTGTTGTTGAAAAAATGATTCAGCTCATCCCACCTTTTCATTTGTAAGCATCCCTTTGAAAATCCAAACAATCCACCTTTCATCTTTTGAAATGGTTGGCAAGGGGACTTCAAATTTCCTACCTCATACACCACTTGGTCTTGCAATGAACCTCCAACTCTTATCCTCAAAGGCTTTAGAGCTATCATGTAACCATTATAAAAATAATAACATCAGGCTTAAAGTAAATATTCCAAAATTGATACTACCAATAAAAATACATTGTTGTTTTAATCATATATAGATATACATAATGCAAAATACAAACCTTGGATTGCCTTTGCAAGGATAGGATTAGATAAGTCCTGAAAAGCCAATCCACATTGATTAATCACTAATACTACTACAAAGACACAAACACGAATACCACACATGACACTGACATGTCGACACATGTAATACTTTAAAAAATGAGTAAATTAAATGTAATCACATATGTCAGTGTCAGATGTCAGACACACATTCAATCAGAAGTGTCGGTGTTTCAGAGTATATGAGTACCTAAATAATAATATATACTAACCAAATTTAGAACAGATGAATTGCCCCATGGGCAATAATTGTAGTCACACTTATCATGAGGCCACCAATCAATAGTAGCACAAATGAAGTTATCATCATTTTCAGCAATTGCTTGAACCCCATCTACTATGATTGAACCATGTTCAACATGTTGAGTTAATGTCAAACGAAATGAAACCAAAAAGAGAAACAGAATGAGGTGGAATCCCATTAATTACTAGTAGATCAATTGCAACAGCTTCCAAGCCCAACTCAACTTACTCAAAATAATTTACTGCAGAAGAAGAGAAAAAAAAAATTACAATGTCGACAAATCATAACTAATCCTATCCGTAACTTCAAAAGTACTTATGATTAAATCAAACGTTTTTTATGATCCGACTATTATCATTGATCGTAAAAATATTTACACCGAAAATATATATATGAATTAAATCCTTAATTAAATGTGATAAACTACAATTAAATTCTAAATCTTGAGCTATAAGCTAAACCAGATAATATTCCCAGAAGATAGGAATGAAAAGCAAAAAGAAAAAAGAGCAAACTTGAAGAACACCCAGATGAAAAAACAACAAAAAAACATAAAACCAACCTCAATCTTGTTTTGATCCACCATTAATGAAGAAGCATAAGGCGCCAACAATATCGATGTTGTTAACTTAACTGGGAAAAAAAGAGAAGTTTCTTTGCGTTGAAGTGACCTAGTAGAGAGGAATTACAATTGTGAAGCAAGCACATTGAGAAGGAAAGGATCAAAAGACAATGTTAATGTGAATGTTATAATAGTTGAATAATAATTAAGATGGGATGAACCTGTCTCAGATAGAGATAGATAGATTTGTGGTTACATGCAGAGACCAAACAAAGATAATTTAACAACTAATGTTGATTTGATTTAGCTGAGGTTGTTGTTTTATATTTTTCTTTTTCTTGTGATGATGAGGTGGGTGCAGATTATTCTTGCCTCCAAATTAACCTTTCAAATAATATTAGGTGTACTTTTGCATGAGTTGTTCAACAATATACATCATTTTTGGTAAAACTCTAAATTAAACTAATTAACAGAGGATCTTTCCAAATTGAACCAACTGTCGATTCTATTTTGTCTTCTTTTTTTTCCATAATTTTTTTTAATTATATGTAAAAAAATTTGACATAATTATACACTAACATTTGATTAGATGTAATATGTACATTTTTTTAATGAAACAGATATTTTTTGTATGTATCGGTAGAGATTAATGTTTTGAACCGGATAAATTTATGGGTAATAAAACTTTATCGCAAGAGATTTAACACATTCTTGGCGCTCGAACCCTGAGCCAATGGTTAAATAAAATGAAAGAGATTGTTAATCTATTTTATTCATTTAGTTAAAAATTAAAATACAAATAAGATAATCATGTTTACAAATTCTAAGTCAATTAACAAACAGAAAATGCTAAAATTGTTAAGTCGGACGTTATGATTATGATTGAAGTTCGAATAAGTCTCCACACTTGTGTGTCAGCTTCTAATAACTTGTTATTTTTTCTATGTACCAAAAAAATATTTGTACCAAAAAAATACAATTTCTTTTTTAAGATTGCCTATTGTAAAGAGAACTATATGAGTCAAAGAAATAAAAGAAAAGAGAACTAAGACTAAAGTCCAAAAATGGAAAGTGTCATTTAAGATGACAAAATTGCCGATCCTTTATACTACTTAGGAAAATAACTATTCAGGGGTGTGTTTGATCTGTTAAAAAATAAATAAGAGATTGAATAAGACAATTTCAAATGTACTATGTTTGATTTTAACACTGTTATTGGAGTTGGATAAATTGGGGGTCACGGGACTAGACAAAAATAGATATTTTTGTCCCCCACCGAACACGGGACAACTTTTTATCAATTGTCTAAATCACTAAAATAACATTTACTCCACTAAACATCATATAAGATAAAGCTTGTTCAATATCTTAAACGTTTGTGTTGTTCTGTCTTCTACTATCTTATATTGTTCTGTTCAATAATTTTAATCTGCAGATCAAACAGACTCTTGGAGTATAATTTCTGTTTAATAATCCTTATCACTGAAACAGAGTAAAAAACATAGACTAATAGGATTTTAAATCAAAATTATTCAACACTCGAGATAATAATAGCATACAACTGTATCATTTATAATTAGTTGTTGGATTCAGAATTCCAGATCTGCTTTTATTTTATAGCCTTTTTAAACACATAAGACAGCATCAGTGGTTGATAATTCATTCCATATAATTTAGTCAAAAAATGAAATTCATTCCAGATAATCTAGTCAAATATTAAAATCCCTTCCAAATAAGAGATATATTTTTTTGGTAAGTTCCAAATAAGAGATATAAAATACTTTGTATCATAAAAAAATTGTAATATATACCTGTGCTATATATAATGAAATTGCATATTTATTGTTGATTTTGTTAATATGTAATATAGATCTTCTTATCTCTATTGAATAGCTTAGATGGTAAACTATGTGTAATGCATGCATTTTGTACTACGGTCAATTTGAGTCCCGTGAATATAATGTTTTGATGGTGTTACTAATAAAGTGGAAGTAAAAGGTGTTGAATGTGGCTCGTTGTGCCTACGTGGGAAATGAAATTTAATCATCATATTAAGATAAATTGAAACCTAATAGAGAAAATTGTTTAAAAATAACTAGTCAGCAAAGAGAAGATAGCAAGTTTGTTATAACAGAAGAAAAAAAATGAAAAATGAGGAGAATCCAATAGAATTGAAATATATAACAAAATGGAATCAAGGTGTAACAAACAATGTAACAAGCATATCAAAATAATATGAGGGAATAATAGTAATCACTGTCATGTCCATGGCACTTGAAGAACGTATGTATTATTAGTGTGTTTTTAAGGAAGGAATGGTTTCATGTGTGATGCACTCCAAGGAATGGGAACAACAATGCTCATTTTTCAGTAGTTTGGTAAGGTACCAAGCCCAATTCACATGAGAAGGAAAAACTATACTGTAATTTGTAGTCATGAAAGAGTTACTCATGCAAGAATGTAAGCTACACTATTTGATAATTGTTATTGAAGGGATTGTTAACTTTGACTTGTAGATCAAATTTTGGATTTCTAGGTTATAAATAAAGTCATTGTGAAATGTAATGATGAATCACTCAAATGAATGAAGTTAATTAGTTTGTTAGTTTTAGTGTAGCTTTTAGTTCATTTTATAAATAATTTCTTCCTTTTATGAACTAAAAAGTTGTTCATATCAATTACATTCCACAATACCTTTATTTATAACCTAGAAACCCTAAAACTTATGTAGAACATTCTAGAAAGATAACTCATAACTTAAAAGTTATCTAATACAAGTTGGGCCTATTCTATTCAATTGGGCTTATGTTGGTTCATTACATGCTAAAACGGGTTTGTTTTTTTTTTATGTACATTTTTTATCTTTTGTTTAACAAACTCACAATGTTTCATGTTATTCATTGTGAGTTTGAGAGAAGATGTTAGACAATATATAATGGGTCTATTAATGTTTTATTATATATTTTCCTAGGATCATATAGTGTATTCAAGCTTTGCTAATTTTAATATAAACCATAGTCTCTTTTCTCTTTTGTATGTAAATTTCTATTAACTATAGATGGATACAACAAAACTTTGGGGGGACTAGGCCAAAACCCAAAGTGTGAAAATCTCTCTATCTCATTAAAAACCTTTTTGAGAAAAACATAAACAAAACAATCGGAAGACTCAAATGTAGTTTTTCTCAAACGAAGGCTGGACAACCGGAAAGATTTCAGATGTCGGTGTCACTGTCAGATCCTAAGATATAAGACTTGTGCAGGTCCAGCTCAGCCAACACCTCGTCCATTGGTCGATAAATTAGATCCAACATCCGCCAAATCTGCAATAAATCAAACGAATAGGTATAACAATATTTGGGAAAATTCAATGTAATTTGCATGGAAGAGAAATGTTCTAAACCAATAGATAACTCAAGCATTTGTTTACCTGTAGGGTGCCACCTCCACCAGTTCTTGCGCAATCATCAGAGACACTAACAATTGCCCATGGATCAGATGCATTCCAATGAAAATCAGCAATCCTATCCCTGAGTATAATATTACATCACCATAATATCAAGCAATGGAACAGTAGCATGTAAATATTGCTGAATTCCAAAGAACTAGAACTGAACAAAGATAAATGAACACGTGTATAATCATCTGCTATCATACCTATGCCCAGCATGACGAAAGAATAAACCAGGGGAACTCTCTGGTACTGTCGGATCAGCAGAACCTGGTATTTTGCCAACCTAAAAGAAATAATTTTAGTCTCACCGAAAATTTTCAAAGATAACAGAGATAAGAACATGGAATATAGTAAAATACTTTGTGCCTAAATCAGTGATCAAACATAAATATACAAGATGGAGGAGTTCAAACCTTATCATGGTCCCAGATGTTTATAATGCCATCTTCAGCACCACTTCCAAATACCGATGATTTATTAGGACACCACTGAAACAGATAAAGTTGAGTTAATAATCAAAGAATTAGAATGGCCATAACTGGCTTACGGATTTCAATTTTAAACTTCAATTAATAGAAGCAAGACAGGATTTCCCAGCCACCTGTACACAGAAGACTGGTGCATCATGGCCTTCAAATATATAAATTGGAGACCCAACTCCACGGTTGCTTAGTTTCCGCCGATCAAACATGCGAACTGTGTTATCAGCAGAACTGAACCAAAGCAAGAAAAAATAGAATGAACATCCAAAGTCCAAAAAACTTATGGTAGCTGAATAAAAAGGATTAAAAACCAAAAACACCTATTAAGAAAAAAGGAAAACCAGAAGAGTATATAAAACTTAATTCGTTTTTATTAAAAAAAAAAAAACTAGGGTCAGGGAAGGGCATACCCAGTCAGAATAAAATTTATATCGTGAGTATTCCAATCAACACAGTGGAGATCTCCATCATGTGCCTTCTCAACCTGATTAAAGAACCGTGTAAAAAAAAGAAAACATTAGGAAAGGATGAGATTTGTACATATAACTGTTTCATAACAGTAGTTAACAAAACCAGACAATAAATACAAAGGATGAGATTTGTATATAAAAATTGAAATGAATTTACAAATGTGCAAAATTCCACACATTCGGAAAGCCCCAGCAAGTTGTATTCACATCATATTCCTCTTAGAAGAAATATTAGTAACAAAATAATTTCATATATAAAGATTATCAACAATTGAAGATCTGTACTACCAAGGATAGATTCATTAATAATAATGGATAAAGCGGCATAAATTGAGAGGAATTGAGTCATTCAAACCTTGACGGCTGGAGAATATCCAACACGTGCATCCCAGAGTATGAGACAGGAATCATCACCTACACTGCAGAACTCTTGCACACTACAATTCACATTGAAAAAAAAAATGGAGGAAGCATATCAGAACATGAAATCTGTTTATGACTCAGTTAAGACCCATAACTTGAATCTCCCTTTCAATTAAATGAAATGCATTTGATTGACAGACTAATGAGTTAGCAATGAGAAACCCATTAACTTCAAATCTTTAACACATTGGTAAGCTATTTACCAAACTCGAGCAAAAATGATAAAAATAATTTAGACACACATAATTTGACACAAGTATGACTAAAAGAAAAAACAACTACCTTGAGGGGCAAAACTGCACGTCTTCAACAGTGTCTTTGTGACCCCGGTAAATGCCCCTTGGTCCGACAGACGGGCTTTTTGCAGCTTTTTCGCTACTTCCCACCGTATTAGAGCCTTGTTTACTGGAGCCTGACTCTGTAGCTAAAGTTGCAATGTGGTCATGAATACTCCATAAGACCACATACTTGTCCCTCCCTGTCATTAGGGATTCTCACCATGTTAACAATATAAAATGTAGAGTATATGGAGTAAAACATCATGAAAGAGTAAGAATATTAATACCTCCAGAAAGAACAAAGGGTTCGATTGAACACATAGATAGCGCAAATTCAGCATTATCCTTATGTCCAGTTAATACCTGCAAAAGAATAGTATTCAGGTGCCTCACTATATATAAAGATATTTTCAACATGCTTTCAACATGCTTTCTAAAAGTTTTGTGTCTTGCGTTTCTTGTTAATTGCAATTAGACATAGTCTAAATCTCTTGTGACAGTAACACACAACAATTATATGAAATGTTAATTCCTAAAGAAAGGGGTGTGACAGAAAAACTAAATCAAAAGACAATAATACAAACCAAGTCTGGGGTCGAAGTGGGAGCCCCTGAAACAGCAGTCCGATTAGGTTGAGATTCAACGTTCCAAATCATGACCTGTTTGAAAAGAAAAAAATTAGACCTTCACAACTGAAGTTGTTATCTGAAATGAGAAAATTAAGAAGAATAAAAAGGTAGACATTACTTACATTTGGACTATCTGTATGTGTGGCAACTATATTCGTATCCGATGGGAGTTCCCTGATTCTGTTAACCTGAAACACATTATCATTCTATCAGCAAACAACCCATAATGCTTAATCTTCGATGTAATAATAATGCTTTAGTGACTTATTGAGCTCACTAATTAAGTTCATGTTTGGTTCCACAAGAGTCAAAATTGATTCTAGAGGTTTAGATTTGATTTTGCCTCTAAAGTACATGTTTGGTTCTGCAGTGACAAAAATTGATTTTACTTAAAAGTGAGTTGTGCAATAAATTTTTTCAGACTCAAAAGCTAAAAACCCTAGCTTCGAGATAAAATCAATTCTACTCGAGATCAACCAAACATATCAAAATCAACATCAATTTACATTAACATTTCATCAAAAAGATCAATTTTTATCACCGTATAACAAAACACACACAAATCAATAGATCTAACATAACAAAACATAATTAAGAAATTGTACCTCCCCGGGATGCAGTATAGTTTTGTGCTTCTTCACAAACGGAGATTTAGCTTCTTCATTAAACTGAACAACAATAGAACAATAAGAACACACAAAAATGAAAAAATTGAATAAATCTCGTAAGAATTGAATTGAGCTGAAGTACCTGAGCAATGTGTTCAGCAGCAGCAACCCTAGGTTTGACAACTTCAACAGTTGCAATAACAAGAGTATTCGGAACAGTACCGTCAGTTTGTTCCGATAGATAAAGCCGGTGGCGATTCTTGTAAGTCTGCTCCTCCAGAAGAGAGCCCCAGCGGCAAGATTGTGACGGCCAGACGAGGTTGTGATTGATAAGCCAGTCGTATAGAACAGGAATGTGTGACTTCCATTGACTGTATCTATCTTCTACAGACATTTGATTTGGTTTTGATGATGATTCTCCCTTCTTTGAATTCATCATCTTCTTCTTCTTCTTGTTCTTGTTGTTCTTCTTCTTCTTCTTGTTCTTCTTCTTCTCTGGTTTTTCTTCTTCTTCACTCTGCAATGAAAGTGTTTGAAAGAATGTGTGTGAGAAATGAATTTGATTTTGTTTGTTTATATAGAAAAAGAGAGGGAAGAGAAATAGTGTATTTGAATTTCCCGCTTCATTTTGCTATACTGTGGGGTAACCGATGTAGACCGTTCGTTCAGAAATTAACGGTCGAGATTAAAATTGTGAAAAATCGTATTAGATAATTTAGTGTTGTTTGATTAATTTTTTACGATCGAGATTGTTAACTGAATGTAACTGCGTGAAGAGTTGAAATAGATAATCTAAATCTCATGTGTGATTAAAAAATTCCTATTTTTTGCTAGTCAAAATTTTAGTCAAATATCTTTTTTTTCCATTTTTTACTTATTTTTTATTAATGATTTTTCCTATATTGCATTTACTATCTTTGACTTTCCATTTAAATTTAATTTCTATGATATTTTACTGACTCATATCCTTATCATTAAAGGTGTCAAAAAATCTCATATAAATTTTTTATTGGGCCCAATAAGGGCCCATGATTTGCTTGATCAAAAAAAAAAGCCCCATAACTTTGTCCTCACAAATTGACATATTAAAAAGAGACAGTTAAAAAATTAATATAATTCTTACCAGCACATTTTTTTCATTGTTAGTATATGATGATGTAACTTCATTTTCCAAATAATGAAGCTCATTAAATTCAGGACCATCAACTTCATAACTACGGTTGTCACTTTCTTCATCAATTACATTATTAGCCGCATACACAACATAATCTGAGCTCATCTCATTAGAACTGAAACAATAAATTCAAAATCAAATAATATATGAGTTTTAATGGTTTTCAAATTAACTATATATCAAAACATTACATATTCAAATTACGATGACCTTTAAAAACATGTATCTTCAAAATAGATTCAATCATAAAAGTTAAAATCATGATAATTATCACTCTAAAAAAATTGACATATTCAAAAATTAAAATTCACCGCAACTTTTTGTACCGATGTTGAATAAACAATACAACTTCTAGAAGTGCGTCAATTTAATGACAAACTACAAACAAACAAACTACGCATATATCATCTGATTGGTCCATTGATTTTAACATAAATATGACAAGTTACATACAAAACAACAATCTCGATCTAATAAATGATACTTCAAAGTCACAAAAGTTAAAGCAACAAAATATAGATTATAACATTTTACCTCCTCGAGGCCATGAATTTTCAAGTAAATCAAAAAAAGACAAACAAACAATCAAACACAGAGAATGTAGAGGTACAACGCCACAAACACTAATAAATGTTTTAACCCTAAAATTCGAACCATCGATATATGTATATATATAACGACTTTAAACACATTTGGGCTCAAATATAAGGCCGACAAAATTTTACTGCAGTGTCGGCCCAAATTCGTTACAACAATTTAATTTTATTACAAAAAACCAAATAATATTATTTACAAAAATGTAATTTGAATATTCGATTATTCTACTAAATTATTTAATCTCTGTGACATTTTTCTCTCAATTATATATAGTGAAAAAATGGATTATTATGAGATACAAGAGAAATGATTAATGACCATTGAATTAAGATGTACGATTGAGATTAAATTAGTTATTAAATGCATTTTTTTTGACAAGATAGTTATTAAATGCATTATTAATTATCTAGACACTCTATCATCTACAATCTCTCTTTCTTCAATATCTCATGCACATTGCATTTCTACAATTTTTTATTGAATGTCAAAAAAAACAAATTTTGATTGATTAAATATCTTTCATTTTAATGAAGAAATTCAATTCAAATTCTCCCCATGATCATTTACTTATAATTGCATAAAAAATAATCCTCCTTTGTTTGTTTAGTCTATCTTCCATGTACAAAGGTTTAAGAATCCTAACCAAGACATTGTGGTCAAGTGGTCAATGAAATTCACCAAAAGACGATTTTTTAGAAAAATTCTGGTTCAATTCTTAGGTGGAATAATTATTGGTCAGACTTAACTTATTTCACAGACGAACTCTAGATTAATAAAGCTTGGTTCCCCTGAGAACCAAAGATTTATAAACCAAAATAAAAGTTTAAGAACGTACCCTTTATTTTGGTGAAAAGCTATTCAATTGCAGCCCAATGGAAAATAACATTATAAATTCTCGTGTGACAAACAAAATTGTGCGATTATGAATATGGTGAGGAGAAGAAATGAATCGAAAATTCTAACTTAATTGTGATTTATTTCTAGCCACTTAACCGTAACCTTTAAGATGTCTCTATTGTATTCTCCAACACCCTTGCCATGTTAAACGTGAATGAGTGGGTTTAGTCACAAATTGTTTGGATATATGATCTATGTAGCTTAAAGATCGACGTCGTCATGTTACAAGTTGATTTTATAAAGTTGAGTTATGCTCAACATTATTAACAAGAGAAATAATATATGATCTACTAGCTAGACTACTTGCTCCTACAAATAATACATATTTAAAATTCATAATTTAGATTTTACAAATTAGAATATTTTTCATTAATAATCATAATGCATGTTCCTTTTATTATATTTGGAGGTAATGGAATGAGAAAAGACATCAAGCAACACCGAGAAATAGTGATTGCATTTGAACAATACAAAATTTATTACTTTAAAGCGATGATATACTTGATTGAGAATGTAAGTTTTACTGACAAATGTAATGGTTGAAGTTAGTTAGAGAAAGTTATGATCATAAGACCAGCCACAATGGTCTGTTTAGACCATGTTGAGAGCCAAGAAAAAGATTAAAATAATAGCCTTTTGATCCATTCCAGGAGAGAGAAGATGAGCAGAGTCATCAGCCAATTACACTGACAGTACAGACCACGCGTCAGGCGTTAATTGGTTTAAATCCGGCGCGTGTGCATCACGCGCAGACAAGGCGCGTGTGTAGCAGAGAGTGCGGAGAGAGAAACTGCTTTTTGAATTAGTGGGACGCGTGTCACGTTTTAATTGGTCCGCGCAATTTTAATTTTATACTTATCTTTTAACTCAATTATTTCATTGCAAATTAAATTTTTATTTTTTTATTTTTTCACCAAAATTCGTAATTTTTTTTTCTCTATAAATAGAGACTTGGATCATTTGATTTGGACACATAAAAAAATTCGAATTTTTTACTACTTTAATCATATTATTAGTGTTAATTTTGAAGTTTAAGTGTTTTTTTTAGTAAAATGAATCCTAATTTTGATATATTGCATTTTAAGTTAATAAAAACAATTTTCAATAAATTTTGTTAAATGTTTATTATTTTAATTTAATTTTAATCGATAATTGTAATTTTATTTAATTATAAAAATAAAAATTTAAATAAGAATATGAAATAAAAAGTAGTGGGGTAGATAGAGTGATAGGGTAGAGAAAGTGGTGGGGTAGAGTGTTGAATGAAAAAAATCATTGAAGAGGTTAAGAGTTGAGTGTGTGTTGAAAGATGATGTGGAAGGTAAAAAGTGGTGTTGAGAGGGGGAATGGTGTTTAGACCATTGTGGATAGTCTAATAACAACACATTGATCACATTATCATTGATATGAGGACACACTCATAATTGAGGATCTCATGACATGATTTATCTGATCTTCAACAAGATACTAACTACATGCTAGGAATAAAAGACAATCATGAGCAACTTGTCACCACAAACGACACGACTAATTAAGAAAATCAATCTTGAATATGAAGAGTAGATTGCCCGTGACCAAACTCTCCTAGGGGGTGGTTAAAGAATTCAATGGCCTTTCACATTGCAACGCACACTTTCTAATTTTTTATCTTCCTTTTGTCTCAGCCAATTCTATATAAGGTTGTTTATAGGCTTTTAGATCCATGTCTTGTATTGTTTTTTAGTACGTAATGTTCTATAATATACAATTGATTTAATTGGAAATTATTAAAGTCATATATTTTTTGTTTTTGATTGTATTGTTTTAGTTCCAAAGAGATTGAACTATATTATGTTGTATGTCTAGCTAATAATGTAATTGTTGAAAATAAAGAAAATAATATTTCTCTATCTTTAAGGGTCCGTTTGGATTGATGGTATAGAACGGAGCGGAGCGGAATGGAATGGAATGGAACGGAATGGAACGGAACGGAATGGAATACATATTCCATTCCATTGTTTGGATAGTGAACGGAATGGAATGTGTTATAACTTTTTTATTCCAATTATACCATTTATTTTATAGATAGGAATGTTTAGCAAAAAAAATAAAAAATAGATAAGAATGAGAAAAGTCTTATAAAATAGTATAAAATTGAGGGTAAAATTGTAAAATCATAATTATTGTGTATCATTCCATCCTTATCACCCCATATACCACTCCATTCCATTCCGTTCATATTTTATAAAACCAAACAACGGAATAGAGTTTCATCCCACCCTGTTCCATCCCATTCCATCTTATTCCATCAATCCAAACGGACCCTAACACTTACATTATTAGTCAAATACACAACATAATTTTAATCAATCTCTTCAGAACTGAAACAATAAAATAAAAAACCAAATAATATATATATATATATATATATGAGTTTTAATCATACTCAATTAAAATCAATTATATATATCTTTAGTATATACATTATGATAGTTTCACGGAGCTCTCTCGTGTATTTTCAAGAAAAATTATTTAGATGTCATTCAATTAGAGCTTCTCAAATATTATATTTATTTTGTAGAGATTTTTTTAGCTAAGGCATGTTGTCGAATCTCATTGACAACAATAATTCAATTTTTATATGTTTTTTAATTATGGATAACAACAAAGAGAACATTATACGGATAACAACGAATTTATTTCCACTATAGCAGAATAACAACCAAATTATAACCTAGCTATATATTGAAAACATATTCATTATGAAAAACACGTTCATGGTCAAATAATTTGAACATCAGCTTCTTCACAACTCATATTTAATCATATATCCCTGAAACTTCAGCGTTAAAATTGATGTATGATTATATTATTATATCAATCATGAATTATTGAAAATTCAATATTGTTAAAACCAACCTCCATCAACATACAACTTTTACAAACTAAGAAATGAACTCAAAAACAAAAATTATCCACAACAGTGAAATCATCATGCATGCCTCCATAGGTGGCGTACCTCTGGAGACGAATAAACTTTAAAGTAAATGCAAAAACACAGTCATACTAAAGTAGGGAGAAAATCAAGCACTGCTAAATGTAATGGCAAGTGATAGATAAATTAATGATTTATTAATATATCAAAGATATAGGGTGCGTTTGTTTGAGATTTTTTTTAGAAAAAATCTATTTTTTTCTAAAAAAAATTATTTTTTTCTAAAAAAAATTATTTTTTTCATTTTTGATGTGTTTGTTTCAGATTTTTATAAAAATCATTTTGTTAAAAAAATCATTTTTGAGTCCAAAATGAAAAGCTATTTTCAAGTGATTCTCTCAAAATCTATTTTTTCAAAAACAAGGACCTTGTGTTTGTTCTCAAAAATGATTTTTATAATTGTAAACAAACACAAAACAACTTTAGATTTTTTTCAAAATCTCTACAAAATAAATCTATTTTTTTTAAATAAATTTTTTTAAAAAAATCTATTTTATTTTAATCTCAAACAAACACACCCATAATAGTCAATTTCTTATATTTTGGATGGATTGTAGCATGACCTGATCACCTCTGATTCCACCACTACTTTAAATAAGGTCCAATCATAAAAATAAAATATAATTATTTTGTCGATTTGTAAAAAATGGATATCATAAATAAAACTTGGATTATAAATTTTTAAAATAAAATGTAATTCCGCTCAAAAAAATGTAACCATTTAGTTTATCTAAAAACAATGTATACGAATGAGTAAATTTGATTGTCATTAACCAACATGATGCACGTGGTGAAGAAATTAACAAGTTGATTCTTGAAGTCAAAGTATCTTCAATAGAGGTATTTTAACGAGTTTTATAAATGAATAATTCTCTTTATTTTTTCTATTTATTGAAGGAACTTGACCCGACAATGTGAGTATTAAATTTTTTGTAAAAGTATCTTAAATAAAGTACGATATCATCATTAATATTTAGTTATAATAATTTATTATAGCATGTCCATTGGTAGGATTTTAAGATTCTATATGATTTTAAGTGGGTTCATGTGTGCCAACTCATCCTTATGATATTCATAATTTTTTTACGGCTTAAACATCATCTTAGTCCTTGTATGTACGCGAAATTTTGGTTTTAGCCCCTGTGTCGAATTTTGTTCAAAATAAGTCCCTGAATCAACAATTTTTTTTATTTTAGTCCCTAAAGTGAAAATCCGCAGGAAATTCGCAAGTTTCCTGCAGATTTTCCTACGAATTTTCCTGCGGATTTTCGCTTTAAGGATTAAAATAAAAAAAAATGTTGATTCAGGGACTTATTTTGAACAAAATTCGATACAGGGACTAAAACCAAAATTTCACGTACATACAAAGACTAAAATGATGTTTAAGCCTTTTTTTACTCCAATAAATGATTTATCCCTAAGTTGCTCAACTCACAAATATCGGTTCTCTCTCCCCTACTTCATGTTTTCTCTCATTTTTATATTTTAAATGCTTGTAATTAATGATTTAATTTTATGAAACTCACTTTTGAGATATCTTAAATAAACAATGGTTTAAATGACAACTTCGTCTCTGTATGTATGCGAATTTTGGCTTTAGTTTTTGTATCGATTTTTTTTGCAAATATACCCTGAATGTGCAAATTGTTTTGGTTTTTGTCCCTACCGTCTAATTTCGTTTCAAAAACAATGAATTGACAAATAAAGACTGACGTGGCACCGTGTGACGTGGCAAACTGAAGCTGACATGTCAAAGATGATGCTTAGTCATTCATTTAGAGGGACCAAATTTAAAATTGAAATTGTAGAGAAGGGCTAAATCATAAAATGAAATTGCTGAGAGTGACCAAATAAATAAAAAAAGCGAAATTGAAGCAAAAAACATATTTTTCTTCCTGTTTATCTAAATCCGGAAATTACCCTAGTTTCTTTAAACCCATAAATATGTGTTTAAGGTATTAAAATGATTTTTTATTCTTGTTATGATATTGAGATTGTTATAATTCTCTTTTAACCTATAAATCAAATGTGTTCTTTTTCATTTTCATAATTTCTCTTTCTCTCTTTTTTATTCTTCTTCAAAATTCAACATAAGTCATTTTGTTGTTGACAAACTCAACACAAATTTATATTTTTTCTTAACTCCCATTCGAATTCCCCAATTTTTTAACATAAGCCAACATTTAGATTTAAATGGGAAAAATAAACAATTTGAGTGTGTGTGTGAGAAATAAGTTAATTTCTTCCAAATTTTTGTCAAAAAAAAAAAGTTAATTTCTTCCAAATAAAAAATAAGTTAAGGACCAAAAACACTAATTTAATTTCTTATTTGGAGTTACAATTCCTTCCCTCCTATTTCTTTTCCACTCTATTTCTTTCTTTCCTAAATCATTCCTTTCAAAACCCTAAAAATCCACAACCCCTTCTTCCCCATCTTCCACAGCTTCCGAATTCATTTCCTTTCCTTCAAATCTTTCTAGATACAGATACAATTTTTTGATTTGCATTCGAAAATCGTTCCCAATTCAGAGAAATTTGTTCAGTTTTCACTAATTTCCAATTTCAATAAATTGTTCATCTTTATGTCAATTTTGATATAATCTTAACTTCATTAACGTGAATCACTATCTGCATTTGTGGTTTTTCGATGGAAGATAGTGAAACAGTTGATGATCAGAACTCAGGATGGTTCCAAGTCAAAAAGGTTTTTTTTTTTTTTTATCTCTTTTATTTAAATTTTAATTTTTTTTTCTAAATTTTCAACTGGGTTGATACAATCTATTGTGAATTAGTATTGTTTGTTATTGCTTTGCCTATTGAAGATAGATAAAGAGAAAATTAAGCTTTTTTATATAGTTTTTTGTAAGACTAGTTTGTAATTTGGTTGTGGAAAGTGCTAATTTTTGTGTATTTTATGTATTTTTTGATATATAATATTCGAGTTTCGCGTTAAAGATGATTTTTTTAGTTATGGATTGTTATAGAAGTGTTACTTGCACTATCTAATTATGTTGTTTCCATGTTATCCAGAAACATAGGAATGTTTCGAAATTCTCTTTGCAGAGTTGGATGGGAGGATTTTCTGGGAAAAGTTCTTCTAACTCGCAACGCAAACAGCAGGCCATGATTAAAAAGGAAGACAGTTCACATGGTAAGCAGAAAAGTCGTGGTTCTAGGTCAGGGGAGAGTTTTTTACAAAGCACTGTCCCTGCGAGTGTTGCGAGTTCCGTTTCTTTGTCAAATGAAGAAGCGGGCAAAAGTTATGTTAATTCAAGTGTGGTTAGGCCAAATGTTGTAATTCAGAAGTCAGAACCACTAATTAGCACGGTTTGTCAAGGTAATCATGAAGATGCTAACAAGTTAGACCATACGGATAAGACTATTGTTGCTCAGAAGTCAAGGTGGGGTGATTTGGAGGAGGGGTGCTTGCCATTGCCGTCACATGAAAACTTGATTGGAGTTGGAATCAAGTTTGGTAGTATTGGAGATGATAGTTTGCTTAGTTTTATAAAGCACGAAAGTACTTCTAATCACGTTGATTCATCTCATGCGCAAGAAAAAGATTCGACTGCAGTGTCTATTGGTGCAGAGACCGTTCTTGACCAAAACCCTTCGCTGAGATGTGAGGATGAAATATTGGGAGAGAGTAGTAAAGATGTTAAGAATATATCTCTGGAGCATTCTAACATTCAAGAAGTGAATGGAGAAAAAATTGATCCAGAAGATGATACATTATATTGTGATAATAAAAATGAAGATGTAAATAAAGCAGCAACTGATTGTGGTGTTAATGATGAAGATGTGTCTGCCAAAGATGTTGCGGATGTTGCAAACCAAGTGTATAGCCTTATCAATGTGGCAAGTGATATCACAAATACGGAATTGGCAGAACAAAATTGCAGCTTAAAAGAAGTAGTTACTTCATCACAAGTGCCCGAAATTTTCAGTGATTCCACTTCTGTCAATGACGTTAAGGATCAACCAGATGGTAATGTGCAAAGTGTTGTTTCAGGATCACATAATACGGATGCTCTAGAAGAAGGTGATTCAAATGAAAGCAAAGAAAGGTTTAGACAGAGGCTTTGGTGCTTTCTATTTGAGAATCTTAATAGGTCTGTGGATGAACTGTATCTTCTTTGTGAACTAGAATGTGATTTGGAGCAGATGAAAGAGGCAATTGTTGTTCTTCAGGAGTCTGCATCTGATTTTCAAGAGCTAATCGCTAGGGTTGAGGAATTTGAAAAGGTTAAAAAGTCTTCTCTAGTAATTGATGGAGTTCCTGTCATTTTGAAGAGTGATCATCGCAGGCCACATGCTCTCTCATGGGAGGTCTGATTATTCATATATTATTGCTATTAGTCTACTTCCTTCCATTCTTCATGTTGATATATTGTGGTTTCAATTTACCACTATGTGCCTTTCATGGATTTTATAGTACTTGACAGTATGTACCTTGATAAGGGAAAACAAATTTATTCGCTAATAACGATTTCACCATTTTTTGAAAAGCAATGTCTCCCTGTTCTAAACAGATGTATGATGACCAGATGGGTTTTCCAATTCTCAGAAAGGATGAACTCTGAAGATGAATACCCATACTATTTTTAAATGCTAGGGTCAATGTGCATTTAGGAATCATCTGTATGATAATACTAGGCACAATTACCCCTTTTTCTTTTGTGCTTTATTTCTTTGACTTCTTTGATTAAATATGATATAACTTGATTGATACTGAAGTTTTATCCTTTTTCCAATGTGGTATATTTCAGAGGGTTACGATTTTCTGTATGAAAATACACCCATCTTGACATGTCTCTCTCTAACTATGTTGTATGATTCGGTCTGAATATGTTAGGATCAAATCAAATGTAATCTTATTATTAACCTAACTCTTTGAACAAGATCTTATGGTCTTACCCACCATCGGGTATTATTTATTTTATAACTTATGCTTGCTTGGTATGTCATTCCAATTTGTGCTATTATAAATGTTGCTGTAATTTAGAATAGTAGTGGATATTGCGACTATTTGTGGTTTGTTCCTGCCTAATCTATGGTTTCCCATAGTCCGAACCTCTGACTTCACATATGAGATTATGAATATTTTCTATTAGGAATCTGCACAATGGTTTTCTTATGCTAAATTTGTTCAGTTGCTCTGGTTCTAGGTCCGGCGGATGACAACTTCACCGCATAGGGCAGATATACTATCTTCATCTCTTGAGGCTTTTAGGAAGATTCAGCAAGAGCGTGCTAGCTTGCACTCAAGTAATAACACGGAAAGTTCCATGTCTAAATGTTTGACTTCTGAATCTGTTGGCAATGGAAAAATATCTAGGGTCAGTGATGGAACATACATTGCCAAAGATCCAGTGACAAAATCAAGAAAGCATATTTCATCTTCTGATGCTATCACAATGCAACATGGATGCGACACACAAGAAAGCATATTAACTTCAGAAGTGAATTTATCAAAATTACCTCCCTTGGAAAGTTCTGCTTCTTTTGCCACTTCCAAGGGTAAAAGAGACCACCTTGGATCTGGAGCTGACAAGCTGCTGTCTAAGAAAGATAAAGCACCTACAGAATTTATTAATGAGAAGAACCCTAGATCCACAGATAACCTTAGGAGGCAAATGCTGCTGTCTGAAAAGGACAGGGAAAGGAGGAGTTCTGCACCAGGAAAGTCCTTGAATGCTTGGAAGGAGAAGAGGAACTGGGAGGATATACTTTCATCTCCATTTCGTGTTTCTTCCCGCATGTCACATTCACCAAGCCTAAGCAGGAAAAGTGCTGAGCGTGTACGTACACTGCATGATAAACTAATGTCCCCTGAAAAAAAGAAGAAAACAACTTCCGACTTAAAAAAGGAAGCTGAAGAAAAGCATGCCCGAGCTATGAGAATCAGAAGTGAGTTAGAGAATGAGAGAGTCCAAAAGCTTCAACGTACGTCTCAAAAATTAAATCGTGTCACTGAGTGGCATGCTGTTCGTCATTTGAAGTTACGAGAGGGCATGCATGCCCGCCATCAACGGAGTGAATCTCGTCATGAAGCTTTTCTAGCTCAAGTGGCAAAGAGAGCTGGTGATGAAAGTAGCAAGGTAAATGAGATTCGATTTATTACTTCCTTAAACGATGAAAATAAAAAATTGATATTGCGTCAGAAGCTCCATGAGTCAGAGTTGAGAAGAGCTGAAAAGCTTCAGGTGATAAAATCTAAGCAAAAGGAGGATCTGGCAAGGGAAGAAGCTGTTTTGGAACGTCGGAAACTCATTGAGGCTGAAAAGTTACAGCGTCTTGCTGAGATACAACGGAAGAAGGAGGAGGCTCAAGTCAGAAGGGAAGAAGAAAGAAAAGCATCAAGTGCAGCACGGGAGGCAAGAGCAATTGAACAGCTTCGAAGAAAGGAAGAAAGAGCCAAAGCACAACAAGAAGAGGCTGAACTTTTAGCACAAAAATTGGCAGAAAGACTTAACGAGAGTGAACAACGTCGCAAGATTTACCTAGAGCAAATTCGGGAGAGAGCAAATTTGAGGGACCAGGCATCCCCTTTGCCGCGTCGATCATTAAATAAAGAGGGACAAGGCAGGTCTACACCTACGAACAGCAGCGATGATACTCAAATAAACATGGCCTCTGGAATGGGTTCTAGTCTTGGAATTGGCAGTATTGCATCACAACCTTCAATAAAGAGAAGAATTAAGAAAATTCGACAAAGGCTTATGGCTTTAAAGTTTGAGTTTGTTGAGCCCCCTCTTGGTGGTGAAAGTGCTGGCATTGGATATAGAGTAGCAGTGGGTGCTGCCAGGGCCAAAGTTGGCAGATGGCTTCAAGAACTTCAAAGGCTTCGGCAAGCAAGAAAAGAAGGGGCCACAAGTATAGGGCTGATAATTTCTGAAATGATCAAGGTATGTCTTTGTTTTGTTTAGAAAGAAATTATAGATCACTAATTAATTCTATGGATGACTGTCCCACTCCCACCAACTCCTTGTTTCTGAATTCTGACCACAAGATTTCAACTTCTACAGACATATTTAGTATTTACTGTTTAAATGTGCATGTTGCCTCTTCATATTGTGGAATTTAGGGATAATGATATATTTTTAATTGCTTTGGTTAATTTTAACATGTTGGTTGTACTTATTTTTATTTTTAGTATTTGGAGGGAAAGGACCCTGAGTTGCAAGCATCTCGACAAGCTGGATTACTTGATTTTATTGCTTCTGCCCTGCCTGCTTCTCACACATCCAAACCTGAAGCATGCCAGGTTACATTGCACTTGTTAAAACTTCTGAGAGTTGTACTATATGCACCTGCAAATAGAAGTTATTTCATTGCACAGAATCTTCTGCCCCCGATCATCCCGATGCTTTCAGCAGCTCTTGAGAACTACATAAAGATCGCAGCATCTTTAAGTACTCCTGGCAATGTCAGTTTGCCCTCAACTAAAGCATCAGCTGAGAACTTTGAATCAATTTCTGAAATATTAATTAATTTTTTGTGGACTGTTACTGCTATTTTTGGCCATATAAGCTCAGAAGCAAGACAACTTCAGATGTGTGATGGTTTGCTGGAGTTGTTGATTTCCTATCAAGTGATTCACCGGTTGAGAGATCTTTTTGCACTTCATGATAGGCCTCAGATGGAAGGGTCAGCATTTCCTGCTTCTATTGTCTTAAGCATACATCTTTTGACGGTTTTGACTTCCAGACCTGGTAAATTGAGTTATATTGACTGGGAATCTTCCCCTGTGGCAACGGAGCAGGAAATCAGCAGCGAAGGGGCTAAGTTTGCAAATTCCGTACTCTCTGCAGTGAATAACTCCTGGGGAGATTACAATCCCTTATTGGTGATCAATGGTGGCTCAGTTATGCATTTGCCTGATGTCCCTGAGGACAGACCACTGGATGGAATAAGTAAGGTGAATAGGAATGAAGAATCATTTGCTATTGGCAAGGACTGTGAATTAGAGCATGAAAGTTCTGTTATATTGAAAAACAGTGTTATGGAGAAGATCACTAATCCAGATGAATCCAAGAAAAGCCAGAATGAGGATATTGCGACTGTTGTTCCCCAGAGAGATGAAAAACATACAGCGTTGAAAAATGAAAAAGAATCAATTTTGGCTCAGCCAGTGGTATTTCTTCTTTCGGCTGTTTCCGAAACAGGACTTGTCAGTCTCCCTTCTCTTTTGACTGCTGTTCTTCTACAGGCAAACAATAGATCATCCTCTGAACAGGTAAATTTTCTGTAACATGCAAAATCATTTATACAAGTAATAATTTATGGGAAAATGTTAAAATATGCCCCAATGGCACATGTTAAGGATTCCAATGAGGAAACTTTATCTTGGAAATTGTACATTGAAATTTTCAAAAGTTAAAATATTGACTTTTATGTTAAAAATTTACTACTTTTAGCATCTCAAAATGTGCCCTTAGGGCACACGTTAACATAACCCTAATTTATGTAGAAAGTCTTTATTATGAAAACAAATTAGATTTCTGATATTTCCATTATACCACTTATTTTATTATTCCCTTTTCATTTTCTATTATATGCTTGTGCATATATTATTGTTGTCATGACATTTTGCTGCTAAATATTCTAGAAGGTATCTGTCTTTAAATATAAGATTTTGAATTTTTTTCTCGTCTCTTTTTTAAGACCTATTTCAAATTTTCAACTGTAATAATTATTTATTTACCAACATACTCCTAATTATGTTGCACCTTTTCTTGCAACTAGTTATAAATACTATCATAAAACATAAGTAGATTCTCTCTCATGAAGAGTAAAGTTGTAAAACAATATCAATTGCCAACAAATTTAATGCTACTATTAACTTTCTTAATATCCGTGATTAAGTCAAATGAGGTCGTATATTTAGGGACAAAGGTAGTAATTTACTACCGTCTACTGTGATGATGTGGATCCAGGCCATGTAATAGTTACTAATTATTCTCCATGTCTCGCCATAATTATTTTTCTTGAGTTATTTGAGGTTAAGTGATTTCATTTTCTTCTAGGCCTCCTTTATTCTGCCATCTAATTTTGAAGAGGTGGCAACTGGAGTATTGAAGGTGTTGAATAACGTGGCTCTTTTGGATCTTGCATTTTTGCAGCGAATGCTGGTAAGTTTGCTGATTCCACTTATAATAATAATCTATATTTAAAAGAACTGCATGCTAATCTAAAGAAAGCTTAGATATTTAAGTTTGATGTGGTATATTAGATTATATTTACTCTCTCTCTCTCTCTCTCTCTCTCTCTCTCTCTCTCTCTCTCTCCCTCTCTCCTGGTGCCTGATATTTTCCTTTTGCTGATTTGCCCATAGGCTATGCCAGATCTGAAAATGGAAATTTTCCATTTGATGAGCTTCCTTCTTTCTCATTGTGCCAGCAGGTGGAAAGCTCCTAATGATCAGGTGAATCTCCGACTACTCAAAAATTAAATATCATTAGTACTTGTACTAACGAAAGACTTATCAGGCCTTAGTAACCCTGACTTGCCTAACTCTCGAACCTTCTGAAATGAAATCTCTTTGACCGTGTATTTAATGTTAGTGGATAGTAAACATAGGAAGTGTTTTTTTTGTTTGCAATATAGTAAACAAAGGAAGTGTTACTCATTTGTAGTCAAGGTGTTCCATGAAACCCCCAAACTTAAAGGGTAAATCATACTAAACTTACTCAACGCTAGAGAGTTGATAAAATTACATTAATATCCCTTCTATTTCCTGAAATTACCACCTCCTTTGCTGAGAAGTTTCACCCAATTAATTCAAGAGGAAACACACAATTTCCAAAACTAAAGGAATAAAAGAGAGAGGTCTGAATATTTCATCTAACCTCATGGGAGGTCAACATTATTATCCAAACAATGAGTATTTTGCTTTCGAAGCATTATAGCACGGACACACCTTACATTAATCTTCATGTCATGTTAGTACGTAGATACAGTTAGTTTAATGCCACAATTTGCACTTTTTTCCAGGTTGGTTCGCTTATGCTTGAATCGCTATCACTTCTTGGTCACTTTGCATTGTTCCATCCCGGAAATCAAGCTGTTCTTCGATGGGGAAAGAGTCCCACACCCACAATCCTCCACAAGGTCAATATTTAAGAAATTTTGGTTTTTTTAGTCAATTTTGATAAGATAATCTGATGCTCAGTTGTAACAATACAGGTATGCGATCTGCCATTTGTTTTCTTCAGTGACCCGGAGTTGATGCCAATATTGGCTGGCACATTAGTTGCTGCATGCTATGGGTGTGATCAGAACAAGTTCATGGTTCAGCAAGAACTAAGTGTTGACATGCTACTTTCCTTGCTGAGATCTTGCAGAAATGCTGCACCTGCAACTCAGCTTAATTCAAACTTAGACAACATCCCAACAGATGAATCTAGTGGTAGTAATCAATCAGGTATCGTAAAACACAGCCGTTCCAATGGCAAAGGCGTAAAAAAGAGTGGTGTATCGGGAAATGGCGTAAAAAGTAGCAGGACAAGAAGCATGCGGGACAGCAAGGCAACTAAGAATTCAGACGAAGCAGTTCTTAAGTACAAACAATTTAATTCAGAGACGTCACACTCTATGTTGCACTGTAGGTTTCCTCACAGTTTCCTTGATAAAGTAGAGCAGTTCTTTTCAGCTGATATTGCCAACGGGGTTGACGAGCTCTGAATTTAAGTTTTGCGAACTCATTTTGACACTCCAAGGATCTTCACACGTACATATACATCAAATGAACATACATAAAACTGACGAGGCTCTGAAGACATTAACCTGTCCGAGTAATAATATAGTAATATATACCAAAGCTCGGGAAATACACACAGTACAGGTTTGACATTTTGTAATATATAAAAATTATAATGTATAAGTTGCCGCTTAACTACAATTATGTTGGTATGGAGTTGAGTTATCATAACTCCAGCTATTGATTTCTTATATGGAGTTCAATCTTTACGGTGAATTTCACAATGTATTTTTCTAGATTCATTAGTTGATATAAAACAGTTGAAAATTTGTATTCTTTCACGGCATAGCTATAAAAAAAAACAAAGAGTAAATAATAGCTAACAAGATAGATTGTTCATTGTTTGTTTGGAGTAAGGATCATCTCCAACGGAGAGGATCCTTACACGTTTGTTTGCATGTAACTGGATTTATTCATTTGCGAGATAACTATTATACCTTTACTGTATACGACTTTGTAATATTAATGATAACAATATGATAATTAAATACCTGATTGATTAATTATATACTTTTGTATTATCTGAATGACGATTAATTTAGGCCTTTTCTTTTTTACATTATAATTCTTTTCTTTTATGAGGTTATGCATACATTCGATGCATAATTCATATACTCGTAAGCGTGCAAAGTTGTGGCACTTGTGAAATAACAACCATGCAGTTTTTCTCTAACATGACAATGTTAGCAACTGTTAGTTATATCATAGGAGTTAACTTATATCCAGATAGTTAAAGGAAAAACACTATATCAATAAAGACTAATACATTCCTGTAAAATCTTTTCATTCAACAAATTACAAAGGCACATAATGAAACAGTTAACTACACATGAAACACATTAACAATCCAAGCTTAATAAATCCAAGCTACAAACATATTCAGTTTAAAAAAGGTCAAAGCTTAGGACCAAAATCACTTTCAGAACCATTTCAGCTCTCCTTTCTTGTCCCATACAATTATCAACATGTACAATAACACAGATGTATAGGTTTGCCAGAAGTCAGTAACTCTCATCAAAATGTGCTCACTTCTGCAGATGTGCCTTCTCTAGGTGAATCAAGAGATATCACAGTTTCAAATGCACCAACTAGAGCCTTGACCTTGCTTTTCCTCAGTTCAGTAAGTTTGCTTGCGGTCTCTTCAATGACATTATTATACAAACCTGGATTTATTTTCTTCTTCCCTTCCGCATTTTGATGCCTCAAAACAACTTTCTCGGATCCTGATTTTGAACCATGTATCCGGCTTCTATCTACACCACCAATTCTTCTCCCAAAACTTACATATTTACTTCTTTCCACAGTCTGCTGTTTGAGATCAACTTTCTCGGTTTTAATATTTGCAGAATGTAACTCACCACCATCACCTTCTTTATTGGTAAAGCTCTTTTTTCTTGTTACAGTTACATCTTTTCTGATGTCATCCCCAAGCAGGCGTACTGGCTTGAATTTGAGTCTCCTTGCAACGTTGTTGCTTTGAGGCTGGACTTCAATCACCTTTCCTCTTCTAAAAGTTAACTTCCTAGGTGGAGTAGCTTTATTTGCTGCCCCAACTATAGTGGTCATCTTTGGCCTTATTTTGTACCCTACCTTCACATTTTCACCCTGATTACCAAGTCCAGTTTTGTTGGGCTTAGCAGTAGTACCGATTTGTTTTCTGAGTGAAGAGTTAAGCAAGGAAACAGTTGATAACATTGATGATGATCGTGAAACACTACGTGTTTTATGCTGTATGTTTGTCTTGAACTTGTTCCCTGAGGATTGACGAGAGAGTGTCTCAGATACAGCTCCATGTCCAACATGTCTAAGGCTCTTCCTTGAAGATGAAGAAACCTCAGACATGCCGGTTTTCTTACTAGTTCTCTTCAAGCTTTTGTCCCCTGATGATGAAGGTGCAGGTGAAGATGAACGTGAAAGTGACTTAGTTGCATCACATGCCAGAGTAGGTTCCTCAGATAAATTTTCTGAGTTAGGTTCAATGACATACAAAATTTTGTCTGGTAAATTGTCATTGTTGGCTAGTTCAGGTTCGAGTTCTTCGCCATTCTCACGATTCTTCCGAGAAGACACTCTTCTCAAGTTTTTGGAAGTATTACTTGAGCTTGAAGGTTTCTTGACATTTGGTTTTGTAGACGAGAGAACACTTGATGCTAATGATTTATCCTTGCCTCCACTAGAAGATGCTCCTTTCTGTTTGCTTCTGATTGCAGTTTCTTTTATACTGCTTGAGCCAAAAGCACATTTGTTTTTGACTAATTCCGATTTCGTTCGACTTTTGGAACATTCCTTCACGTGATGAGAAGATATCTCTGAACTTGATTGCACTATGTCACTGTTATTATGTTCCAAGGAGACATCGGTTTCTTCAAAAGGCGGTAAACTTTTCTCGGAAGTGGCTGTTTTTTCATCTGTTATCACTTCCTTGATGTCAACAGGATAATTAATAGGATCTCCAACTTTTGATGTCGAAGGATTTGAACTTCTTCCTGATTTCTTTGTTCCTTCCATTAATGAAGTTAAATTTTCTCCTTATACATTGGTTTTCCTTTCCCTCCTTTTCTGTGATGTTTTCCATGGTTTTGCTTCTTCCGTGGCATGCGGGATACCATATTTGCATAAATCATGACAGGAACTCCTACGATCGCGAAGATAACGCGAAAGAATCTTAGGTGGACCTTTTGTGATAATAATTAATCCCTCATTAGAATTTCCTTTTTCATCAACATATTCAAGCTCAATATTTTCAGAATCCACCGGGTCAACAGTAATTTCTTCTTCTGCCATCAACGATCAGGCAACAACTCAAAGATCCCTGCAACAGATAAGATTATTTTCTGATAAGAAGAATACTAGTTGAAAAACATCAGAAATGTTATATCATATTATGTTTTATGTACATGTAAAACGCAGCCATGTTTCATGATTCAATTTCATGAAAAATAAAATAATAATCTAATATAGAAAAATCAGATCTATACATGATGAATTGATTCAGATTAATATCATACCATAAATTATTATTACAAAACAGAACAAAAATAATCTTATAGATGTGAATATGATCTGAGGATATGAGAGAATAATCCCTTGAGAAGATCCTATAACACATCTTTAATTAATTAATATATGAGGTTATATATATATATATATTATAAAGTGAATGATGTTTGTAAGGAAAAAAATACAAGAAAATGCATGCATATGCAATTATGCATGAAGATGAAGAATGAATGCATATTACATACCTTGTTAGATTGTAAGGAAAGAAGGATTTGAAGAAGTAAAGAGACAAAAGAGGTGGTGGTGTTTTGATGTGTTAAAGAGGTAGCGTTTGAGAATGTGCCAACCAAATTATTCCAATATGTGTTAGTTAGTTAATTTGTTGAAAGAAAAAAGAAAGTAACCTTCCAGAAAGGAAGAGTCCCACCACAGGAGAGGTGAGGTGATGAGGAAGGAATAACAGTCTGTCACCCAAACTACCAACCTAGCCATGCAATGCAACCATATGTATATCATTACAATGGAACATATCACCTTTTTCTTTTCCCTACCACCTTTTTTTACAACCTGTTTTTTTATTTTTCCCTATACATATGTGTACTTTTAAAAATAAATTGGTTCATAAAAAAAGAAGTTAAAAACCCAATAAAAAATTAAATAAATGAATAATTGGAAAATAGAAAAAAGAATTAAGATTAATTAAAGTGAAACTAAACGAATGAAGGTTGAATCTAGCTGAAGGAGTTAGACTCTCAAAACGTAACAATCAATGTTTGAATTGAATATCGGATAAGAGAGACACATTCATATTCGACACGCTTATAAACTAATATGATTATCTCATATGGAAATAACTTATTAATGACTCTATTTTTGAATATAAACAAAGTACTCATATTTTTGTTTTAAATATAAAATATTATTACATTTGACTCTGTTTTTGTAACAAACATTTGACTCTATTTTATGACGTCTATCATAAAACACTCTTCAATTAAAATGAGGGTCATGCTGACATGTTCTTAAGGGAAGTTTTTAAGGACACATGTTAAAGGTATTTAGATATAATTTTTTATTTTTTAATAATACAAAAAGTTTAAAAATTAAATGCACTATTCAAGTTTTTTTTAATTTTATAAGATCAAAAAAAATTAATTGCATTTAATTAAATTTCTTAATAAATGTGAATCTAGATACTTTTACTTATAATCAAGAATCAAGATAATCAAACGTTAGTTGATCCAGTGGTGATTAACGCTGAACTTTATAAAGAAGATCATAGTTCGATTTCCGTAACTGCATTTGGGAGGAGATCACTGAAACCATTTGATGACAAAACTCGTCCTGAACTCTGAACTACTATAGTCCCTTCCCCAATAGTGAAAAAAAATCAAGATAGGTGGAAATATTTTATATCATTAGTTAGTAATAATATCTTCTGCTTTAAATTTATGTGTATTTTGAATTACTCCCCATTATAGAATTGAGATGAATGTATCTATCTATTTTATTATATTAAATCAGAAGTTCAAATTGGTACAATGACATATCATCAATTTGAGTGCCACACAATTCAATTTTCCCCACATCAGCAAAAATCTGATGTGGTAGCTCTCAAAACATTTCATTCTGATTCTATTTGCAGCTCTCAAAAATCTTATTCTATTCCACACATTTTCTTCAGTTACTAATAGTTAATTGGGTTCATTAATTGGGTTGATGTTACTTATAACCTTCAGACTATACTATTTTACCGTTACTAATCCTTAATATTATTATTTCAATTCAATTTAATCTCACCACAAATGCAGTTAGTTTGATTTGTGGATTCATTGTAACTTTGTATGTTTGTGTGAAGCTAGAATCTCATACCTATTTCTCTCCCACAACAAATACATTTTTTTGTTTCCTTTGATGGCTTTCTAGAGGAAAGAATCACATGTTTCTTTAACAATTGTGTCAAAATGGCCAATTTGTGTGCTTAAGATCAGAATAAGCACCTATCACACAACAAGTTTTCATCTTGTATTTTACATATGTTCTGACTTTGTATGAAGTAAATTCAAGGAGTTGTATGCATCGGCAAATGAGGTGACATTGTATTTTATATATGTTCTCTTTTTATTGCATCGATCTCAATGGAAGGGCAAAAGAAAATAATAATTTAAAGTCTACAACATATTAAATGCACGAGTTCCCTGGACGCAGGGAATCCGGGTCCTAGGTTAATTGCCTCTACACGACTGCACACTCACATGATCTTTGACAAGGTTATTTACTTTTAAGGTTGTAATTGATTTCAAATGTTTTTCTCTCTACTATCTATTTATCTGTGATTGTGTCATTCGATTGCCCCCTTGATCTTTGTTGCAACTTTCATTTTGGTTAGTATTTATATCACTTCAGTGATTTTGTATAATCTTCTATGTTAAATTTGAATACACCTTCAAAATTATAATAGTTACCAAAAACCAGTATAAGGCAAACATGAATATTTGGTTTCAATAGTTTTTATGACTGATTAATTTCAATAAGTTATGAAATGGTACATTTTCTTCTCCCAGATAGAATTGTAAAATATTATGAAATGGTATCGTCACAATAACCATTAGTACAACGTCTTTTTCTGTCTATAAATTCTAATTAAACTAACAAGAAATGTCAAAATGATTGATGTTTATGATCGGGTTCGAATTTTAATCCTTCCACTTTATATTTTGTGTGTGTGAATTTTTACTATTAAAAAAATTAGTGTCTTTTTGCGGCTGATTGCCTAGCATGTGTTTTATGCCTACAACTAACTTTCCAAAACACATAAATACATACATAAATTTCACTCTAATAAAAAACTATAATTGTTTAACATTTTTTTCACTTATTTGAACTCACTAATAAAATATAATTTATCCGCGCAGCGCGCGGGTTATCATCTAGTTATTATTATTCAATCAGAGGCTACAATTAGAAAATATAATTAAAACACATAAATGACTATATATCATACACCACGTTTACTTTCTGCAATTTTATCATTAGTTAGTAGTCTTCATCCACCTACCTTTTATTTATTTTTATTCTTTTTCCAAGTTATTGACATTATTATATCAAATCAAACCAACACCTAGTAGACATGAATGATTCACTAAGTTAGACAAATTGAATTTGTTAAAGAGCGACCAATTCACACATTTTTAAATACCGTAATAATCAATCCAAAATACTCCATATTTTAACACTATTTGGCTTGAGATTAAAGAAACCAATTTTCTTTTCATTTTAAAGTTGAACTTTATTCAATTCTAGAATAAAATTTGCCATAAACAAAATGAGTTCAATTTTTAATTTTTTAGTTCATCAAATTCATTTATGTAATCTGTACTTAAAGTTAACTTTAGCTGTTCAACCTTACATTATGATAGAGAATCAACATTGTGCAATCATAACAGTGACCCTACCAAATGAAATGACATAAAACTCAGTAGTAGTTGCTAATTGCTATTGTTGTATGTGTAAGCATAAATAAATTATTGTGGCCAATCTCAAATTATAGTTTGGAATCTTTATGTATTTTAATAAAGTAATTGGACAAATGATTTAATGTGAGGAGTTGAATTTTTTTATCTATTGATAACTTGAGGGTTATCATTATTACATTTTATTGGTTATGTCTTTCCTATAAAGTTTATATGCCCAATAGATAGCCATAAAAAAAAATGATCAAACAGGAAAGAAAAAGATTGAAATTAAAAGGACTATTGCTTTTACTCTACAATCATGTATTGTAATGAGGTAAGTTTCTTTTTACATTCTAACTCTAAGATCTTTATCAGTATGATTATGACAGTTTATGTTGTTTTTTTTTAACGTAAACTTTATATGTAATGGAAACTACTAGTTCATTCCCCAGCAACAACTGCATTTAGGAGAAGACTGAAACTAATTAATATCAGAACTCACCCTGAACTCTGGACTACTAAGGCCAACTAGAGGATGAAAACCAAAAAAAAAAGGAACTACAACTTACATGCATATTTTATTAATATACATTGAGCACTTAAATTTAGCATGATTTTTTCAAGTTTTATTAAGCACAACTTAACTTAATGAAAAATGATTTCACATTTCTCTTTAGCCATGACTGGTAAAAAGGAGGCATGACTGCAACATTCATGGGTAAACTACTGAATTCAATTTCCTAACAATCAAACAAGAAGATAATGAAAGATATTCCATCTCCTGCATGAGAGGATATAATGGATTCAATCCCAAGAAAAAACAAGGATATACATTCATTAGAGTTCTTTTTCTATCCTTCAGTTACTATATTGTACTATATATTAAGAAATTTACAAATCATCCTATACTGCATAAAAATCTCATCCAAGGTCAATGAACATAGTCTTAGAATTAGTTATATACTTAGCTCCAAATAAACTGAGGATTAGTGATGCGAAACCTCTGTCCCCTTCGCTTTTTACACGTCTTTCCCCAACTTATTAGGCCCTTTTTCTCAATTCCCAATTTAGCGATACTAGTTGGCTGTTTCAAGTTCAACAGCGAGTCTGTGTCTGTAGTGTTAGAAGTTGAAGTACACGATCTTCTTTTCCCCGAACTCCGTACTTTTCTACTTGAATTTCTTTGAACACCTGTCTCGGAGTGAGTACCAGCACTTACAAGGCTTCCAATAGTCTGAAGATCTTCAGTCACCTCATACCTTGACAAAGAAGCAATGCTTGGGAGGATTTCACTCTGAAAATCCTTTCGCCACCTTCCTCTATTCGTCCGGACACTCTTCCTTGGTTGAGTTGGTGAAGCTGATCCAACAATTTGCTTGGTTTCGCCCGTACTCTTACAGCGGCAATCTAGGTTCTTTGTCTCAGTCAAATTTAAGGTCATGAACTCGAAGTAATCCATTTCATCATACAGAAACTCCTCGAGACCATTAGCCTCAGCGTTGGAATCAGTTTCATTATCATTTTCTGCATGATCAACTGTTGTAGAAACAATTGCAGCAAACCAGTTAAGAGTACTGTGCGCAGAAGATTCAGATGATGAACAAGTTGTCATTTGGATATCTTTCTGAGTCACAAATCCTGATATGGAAACCAAAGCTTCTGCTGCAATTCTGGATTGCTCTTCTTGCTCATGAGGATCCTCTTGTTCTGCAAATTGAAAGGGTGTCACAAGCTGGTTTTCATCGGATTCTCCTCTAGGCGGAGAGCATTCCTTGTTCTCTGGACTCACGGGTGCATGAAAATCAACATCAATTGGCACATTCTCATCCTCAATCATGCTTGAATTTAAGTCAATAATACCTGCCACATATTCATGCTTCCTCTTCTTCTCATTCTTAATCAAATGCTCGCCAGAGGGAATCTGTTCTCCCATGTCAGACACATCTACACAAGGTGACTTTACAACAGAAATGCAGCCTTTCTCTATTTCTTCAACCCTTGGATTTTTGGCTTGGTTTTGGAAATTTTCGGCGGTTAATCCGTGAAAAGAATGCAGATCAGATGACACGTGAGGATTTAAAATGACAGACTCAATTTGGGTTGAGAACTTACTTTCTTCACTGGGCTTTCCTTTGACTACAGGTAATTCTTTAAGACAAGGCAACCCCATTGCCCTAAGAAAACCGTTACTTGTAGGAAATGGAGTTTGTGCAGATCTCTCACTACTAGAAAAAATTGTCTTTGTCCAAAGTCCTCGGTTAATTTGATGTGATGAATGAAAAGTTGAAAGGTCGTCAAATTGTGCCACATTCTTACACAATGAATCAATTGAAACCGATTGATTTTCTGTATGAATACCTTTATCAAAAGAATCCAACAAACCACCACTTAGACCTGAAAAGTAAATGATAAATTATATAACCCAAGTTATAACTGTGTATGAGCTGACAATATTTAGCGGTTGACAAATTGGAAAATTAAAAGAGTATAATAATATGACTATTACCTGGGGACTTCCACTCAGATTTCTTCTTATTGTCTTGCAGTTGGTTATGTGAGCTTCCTTTAAGATCCTGTCTTTTGTTGACGATACCATCATACAAAAAATTGTTCATATGATCTGTATGGGCCTCCACATCATAAGACTTTGTAGCAGTTTCTACTTCAAGACTAAATGGCACATTTAAGTCAAGCTTAAACGGTACATTTTCTTCACCTTCGTCGCTATCAATGTACTCATCAGCAGGAAGTTCAAGATCAAATATTTTTTTACCGACTTTTTTACACGTGGACTCCGGTAGTGTATAATCTTTTAAAGAATCTTCAGTTATTGTTAAAGCACGAGCAGGAAAAATTTGCCTGCTTTTTTCTTGAACAAAGGCCGGTGGAAACTGGGTCCTTTCAGCAAATAAAAAAGACGATTGAGAGGTTGACCACGGAAGGTTTGACGAGTAAAATATATTTTCTCTGTTTTTCGATGACAAAGCGGAGCTAGACCATGATGCCTCCAACCGTACATTTTGTTTATGTAATTCACTCCTTTTAATTTCATCCATCAACTCCCTTTGTTTGTGATAAACACGATGGAGCTCACGAATCTGAAGAGCAATGTGAAATTCAGATGCATAAATAAACAGAAGGGTTTGATGAGTATTCAAGAATAATTGCGAGCCACATCGTCAGAAACAACAAACAACTATAAGCAAGGAACTAAGAATGGTAATAAAATGAAATATGATAATCTAATCCAAGAAAGAAATCGTGAAGTTAACGTACTTGGTCCTTAAATATGGCTTCGTGCTTGAGTATAGTCTGTTTTACAAGCTCCTGGTTGTAGCCTAAGAGGGTACAGGGCGATGATACCGGGAAGGGACCCATCTGGTAGAAACCAGTCCTTAGTTCATTATTAACATTAGACGAGGTCCACGTGCTGCCTCCGGAGTCAAAGATAAGCTCCCTTGTCGAATAGTATCCTTGAAAATTGTCATTGCATTGCACATTTGTGCCCAATAATGCCATTAATGATAATGTAGGAAGTTTCAATCAAACAAGATATAGAATGGTACCCTCAATTCCAAAACAAGGACACCCTGCATCCAAACAAAAAAAAACAATTATTTTTTATATACGTTAAAATCAAAATTACGCGAAAATTACGCAACCTAATTCATTTTAACTTTTAGACTTTTCACTTGAAAAACAATAGAACAGTTAATAGCTGAACTGATTTTTTTTTCTAGGTAACTTGTGTTGCATCCCAAAAAAATAGAATTACTAAGTTTAATTAGATGCTTCTTTTTATCATAGAGACTGGATCAACATCTTCCTAATTAAATTAAAAAATAAAATTAGCAAATAGATAACAATTGAAGCAAAAATCTGCTTATCCAAACACACCTTTGAGACAAAACAGTGGCCAACATTTCAAGTACATAAAAAAGAGTATCTAAAATAGGAATGCTTATTAATGAACCTAAAACAAAATTAACTCCAAATTAATCATGCTCTTAGTTTATAAGTGTTGAGGTAACAAAGTAACAAACCACATCATAAAATTGCAGCCATGAAACAAAAGTGCATAACACTATCAGAATCAGAAATCCAAAACAATAGTATCAAATCAAATCACATCCATCAGAAGAATAATAATCAATCTAGAAGAAGAAGAAGAAAAGTATAAGGTAGTAAATGGACTAATAATTATTTTGAGTAAAAAACAAAAGCATGAGAATAATTTAACGTATGAAAAACGTAACTAGAGCAAAAATTGGTGTAGAAAAACAAAGAAACAAAAGTCAAAAACATTAGAAACCAAACCAAACAAACTTGTCCTTCTAGAGTATTAACAAAGGAATCAAACCTCAACAACTTAAAAAAAAAAAAAAAAAAAACAACTTGGGTATAAACAAAACAAAACAAAACAACAAGTATGAAGGTAAGCAAAATGTTGGTTGGACATGGATGAAATGAAAATGAAACTTACCAGATGAAGAAAAATGAAGGTCACATAATCATAGATGGTAGGTATAGTGAAGAGAAAAAAGTAGTAAAAAAGAAGAGACCCAGAAGAGCACGGAAATCAAAAAGTGATTTTTAGCAGAGCAGATAAAATGGGGATTTGGATCTGCAGTGATGGGCCATTCTTCTTCTGATTCTCTTCTCTCAGCTCAATGAAGATTTGGGAGAGAGAGAGAATATGGGAAAATGGGAAAAATAATGAAATGAAAGGAAACAAACGAAACTTAGATGAGAAGGGAAATCACATTAATGTAATGTAATGTGGTCAACATCATCATATATATTTCTCTCTTCTTTTTTTATCTTTTTATTAGTTGGATTGGATTTTCTTTTAGCATGAGAAAATATATGGATATGTTTGTGTAGATCTAAAAAAGTCATTAGATATTATTAATCGTCTGATTAAGATCAAATGGTCTCAATTTAAGTAAAGTATAGTGTTTTTAGAATTTTTAAATACGGTGGTTGTGTGTTATTAAATTCTTTAATCAAATGTTTTTAATTGTGATTTCTCACAATTCTTTTGGAGTAAATTTTAACAATGGGTTGAAATTTTTGAACTTAATTTTAGGGTAGTAGATGAGTATATTGTTCAATTTTATAATTCATTTTTTACAAAGATACGTGAGTTGGTATTCAAGTTATCTGGTTGGCTATAACTGTTGGAGTATATAGAAAGAGAGATATAGTAGGCTCTTTGTGCAAATTGGTGTTGCGGTTGATATATATGTTTTCCTTGCTAAGGTGAAAACGATATTGTGGTGGTTGAAATTCCGTAAGAAATGTTTTATAGTAGTATTTGATTTGAATTTATGGTGGATTAATCATTTATCTTGTTTAGGTGTCCGACATGGATAATGAGAGGAAGTTTCGATCACTCCTTTTGCTTTTAAAGTTGTTTTGTGAACTTTGTATATATCTGTTTTCTGTTTACATATCTTGTGCTTAATTTATTTTTAAATTTAATATTTTTCATGTTCTTTTTGTTACTCACAATTCCCATGCTTTCTTCTAGTTAAACTTAAAATTAAAGAAAAGACTTAGTCAAAAAATTTAAATAAAAAAAAAAATCTATGATATGATTGATCCAATTGATAAAAAAATTATGAGTTTGATATTTAGTGTAAAGAGATTATTCCAATTAGAAACTACTAGCAACTACAATGGCTCAATTCTTTTAGGAATTAGAGGGTAAAAATTAAAAAAATTTGCATTTATAACATTAAACATAAACAAAATTGTAAAAATATTTATTTGTGATCTATCTAAGGGGGTAAGAAGAAGAATTTAAAAATGAAAATCAGACAAAGAGTACCTCACTGTCTACAGTAGTACTACGTCCTTGGTTGCTGCAACAAGAAGAATCTTATAACTACCTTGATATTTCCAATTTATATTTTTTTAATTTGGTTTGTTGCGTTCCTTGGCTGCTTTTATTTAATTTGATTTGTTTTTAAGTTCAGTGGTCACATGTGGGCCCCATCATATTTATCCTGTTTATTCATTTATGAATTTTGAAGCATCTCCTTCTCTCATGGATATTTGATGGGTGGCTTTTAGGATAGAGACATGCTTAGATAAGTCCATGGTGAACTCATAGAAAGTAATAAGCCATTGATATTCATTTTTCTTTACGAAGCCATTGATAATTGATATTGATGAAGTATTACTATTATTAGTATTATGGTAGTCATCCCTAACAATAGTAGAAATTTTGTAGTTATATTAATGTAACCCAAATCAATAATTTGTTTGGATTTAAGATCACTTATTTAAAATCAGTTATTTGCTTTATCGTCTTTGTACGGTATTTATCGATTTAAATTAACATATTTGATTCAACCAAATATATATTCAATAAATAATTTCGAACACTTCAATTTTGTATGTTTTTTGTCCTTAAAAGTTTAACTAATAATATTTTTTTGTCCTTTAAAGAAAAATGGCATGTTTTCGTCCTACAAAGTTTTTATACAAGCTCTTTTACTCCATACTATTTTTCAAAATTGTTTTTTTAACCGAATATCATCTGCGCATAAATGCAGAGATTAATTGTTCGAGTTGGGTAGAACCATAAAGGATTGTTAAAACTCTTCCTCAAGAGAATTTAACACTGCTGCATTTTCAATTTTCAAAATTGTTTATTTATCCTTAAACTTTTAAATTTTTAAATATTTTTTTAAAACAATACAAAAAGTTTCTTTACAATTTTTTTTTAAAAAAAAAGATAAGTTAAATATAATTTTTATAAGATTTTAAAATATCAAGATTTTTTTTGTTGAGACTGGCGTATCCACTAGAGCTGGGTATATGGGTTGAGGTCCGCGGACCAACTCGTTTAACCCGCAGCCCGCGCGGACTTAAGTCCTTTTTTTTTTGACTCGTTTATATTTTGGCCCGTGTGGGTTGGACCGTTAAAACTGTGGGTTATACGGGTTAAATCCGCGGGTTTGCGGGTTGACCAGTATAAACCGCATTTATTATTTCTTTTTAAAAAAAAATTAGTAAATCGTATACAATATTTTAATACAATGCTATTTTATTTTTAAATCTGTTGATATAAATATTTTTGTTGTACTTTTAATATTGGTTTGAACTATTAAAATTATTTTCGTTAATAATTTTAACAACGCTATTGAAGTTCTTATTAAATATAATTTGTGTTTATCTTATGGATTTGAGAACTGTGGTGTGGAGAGAAAGAATGATAATGTGAATCAGTTGAATTTGATTTCGGCTTCATTACTTGCAAAAAGAAGATAGATAAATTTAAAAATGTCTCAAAGAATTTTTATAATATCAAATATTTAAGTTTTATTTTAATTTTTTTTTATAAATGTAATAGTCCGCGGGTTAACCGTTTAACCCGCGGGTTTATACGGACCGTACTCAGGCCAACAATTATAACCCGTTTATATTTAATGACGGGCTTGTTCGCCCCGTTTTATGTGCGGGCTTATGCGGAGCGGGTTAAACGGGGCGGGCTAGCCCATACACCCAGCTCTAGTATCCACTGCCGAACGCAGTGACTTCCCTCGCTAGATTGGATGTACCTTGATGGGTGGGATAGTTGGTACAAGAATTTAAAGCTGATCCATAAAAAAAATATCAAGATAAAAGTAGTGAAAGTTTTAACTTATGAATTTAAATTTTTTAAAGATTTTTTTATAATATTATAAACATGCCTGTAAAATTAATTACTAGTATTTAGTAATATAAATTCATTTAACAAAATGAATTAAAATTACGTGCATAATAATTTTATAAGATGAAACATATAACTTTTTTTATGATGACAAGAAACAAAATTTAATATGTACAAAAAAAACAAATTTTAATAATTTTTTAAGACTGTTTTTTTTTACAACGGACGAAAAAATTATTTAATCCTTATGAAAATGGTTAGACAAGTAAGTCAACATGTGCTTTATTTTTTTGACAAAAATAAAATGATGTTCATTCGTTCAAATAGATAGACTCAAGTAATAAGAACCGGAGAACATATGTATTGAGTAGGGGGAAGTCTAAAGATCAAATTTTAGAGGAAGTAATTTATCTTTTTGATGTATAAAAAAATAGATAGAGTAACAGATACAAGTATAAATTCAACATCACTAAAAATAAAAAGGATGAAGAATCTGTGAACAAACTCACAACATCCAAGTTAATACATACAATGACATACTTATGCTTACAAATAATGTGATAAAAATAAAGTAACTAGCTAGAGTACTTATGTCTCCGGATCTGCATATCGTTAACGAACTTGATCATTAGCTGAATCAATAGTTGATAAGTTGATATGTCAATCTGAACCAAACAAAACATCGTACCAAAACAGAAAAATAAAAACACCACACTAAGACGGGAAAACAAAAATACTACAGACGGAAAAACAAACAAACGTCGCACTGAGATGACAAAATAAAAAAAAACTAAAAAAGAAAATCAATTACTATAAAAACTACTTATTTTAGATTAAAAATGAGAAGAAAAAAGATTTTTTTGGATAAAAAAAACCCAAAATTATCCTTCGTAATCAAAGAAGAAGAACTTTAGGGTCGTATTTATTAAGTCCAACAAAGTTTATGGAATTTTTGACATGTAATTTGATTTGGGAGCAGAATCTTACAACAGGAATACTATATGATTCGATTTGAAGATTGGAAAGTTATAGTTACTTACTTGTTCCTTTTGGACCACTTTGCTAGTTACTGTGAATGTGATGATCATCGATCGTGATCATATTCCTTCCCATCCTCTGTTCTTTTCAGAGATACAGAACCATTTTTCAATGCCATGAGACATCTATTTCCTTTCCAATCCAAACCGTGCCACCACCTATCATATATCCGATACATTATCTTGACTGAAAATGTACCGATAGGATATAGGATATGAAATTATAACTTTTTTAAGGAAAATGTTAAACAGTGTCCCAGGGGCACTAATTAAGTTTCTTAAAAAAGAAATTCTATCTTGGAATTTGTGCATTCAACATTTCTGTGCATTACTTTTATCTTTTATTTCTCTTTTTAGTATGCTTAACAAGTGCTCCGGGGTCACTGTTTAGCATGACTTTTTTTTAAATGAAAGTTACAATGTTATGAAGCAATGTTCCTTTTTTTTTTTTACCATAATAACTAAGAAGATTAAGAACAATGTTATGTACATAACATTATGAATTTAAAATGAAGTGACAATGTTATGAATTTATATTTGGTAGTGGATCTCCATAGTAATAACTAAGAAGATTAAAAACAATATTAACCCAAAGAAAAAGGAACAATGTTTGCTGTTTTGAAGTTATTTTTACTGGCCCTCAAGTTGTTACGTACGTTACATGTTATTCATCGTCTCCTTCTTACTGAAGTACTAAAAAAAGAAACATTAGCTGAACAAACAAAAAAACACAAAAAATAAAGTCACATTCGGTGAGAAGCATTTGCTATTTTTTTATTTTTATTATTATTATTATTTTTGGTCGAAACATTTATACCGTGTTAAAATGTTGAAATGAGAGTCAAAGATGCTTGGGTCCAATACAGAATACACTACCACAACTTTATAAAAAATTTAGGCTTAAATACATTTTTGATCCTCTAAATATTTTTAAGGTTTTACTTTGGTCCTTTAACTATTTTTCGTTCCGTTTTGATCCTCTAACTTTCATTCCGTTAACTTATTTGGTCCTAACCGTTAGAAAAATGTCAAAAACGAGAGGTAGAAGCCTCTATTGAAAAAACAGACATTATCTTTGGATTTATCGTGAATAATGAGAAGTTTTAGAGTATCGTTTCTTAAACTTTCATGACTAGAAGATCACCGGTGATGTGGACGGAGATGGTGATGGAGGAAGCTCCGTATGCGATGAATAAGTAGGAAGAAGAAACATATGCCACCAAGTCCCTAAGTGCCACGTATGCAAAATTAACGGTTTTGACATTTTTCTAACGATAATTAGGACCAAATAGATTAACATAATGAAAGTTAGAGGACCAAAACGTAACGTAAAAATAATTAAAGGACTAAAACAAAACGAAAATAGTTAAAAGATTAAAGTGCAAACTTAAAAATATTTAGAGGACCAAAAATATATTTAAGCCAAAAATCTAACAGAGAAAAAAAAAACAAAAGAAAGAATATTTTCTTTCCTACGTTGCTTTTCATCTCTTTCTTCTTTTCATCTTTCACAAAAACTTCCATTTTAGTTAAAAACCAAAAATGCTTTGATGATTCAGTATGGAGTATTGTTTTTCTCCTTTTGCATTGATATTTGAATTTTTCTTATGTTTTGATTACTTTGTACTTTAATTTTTGATGCATAAAGTTTTTCATATTTTAGGTGTGATATCTATATTTAATTTAGTTTTTAAGGATTATAAAATATGCACACCTTGAAGATCATATCTTTTGTTGTATCATTTTCTAGATTTAACATTTTTTTTTTGGTAAGCCTAGATTTAACTATCTTGCTATGACGAGGATGACTCAAGTGTTCAAACTACATGAAGAAAACAAAAGGAAAGACTATTAATATGTTATTACTAATTATGGTTTGTAACTAAAATTTAGATTAAAGGATTAATGATATTTTTTTTATCATTCTTATTATATTGTTATGCTCATTTTAATTATTGAATATTATATGATTTATTTATTATATATTCTCCAAATAATAATATATTTTTGTATGGTTGCATTGGCGTATTTGAATTGAATTTGATTAGATAGTCCTGATGCTGACTCTAATAATAAAATGGCAAATGTTGCTGCAAAAGCAATGACGAAGGCCGGCAAGTTTGTGGTCGTTTTCCATCATCAAGGCACTAACTATACATTAAGAATGGTCTTTATTCAAATATTCAACTTCAACAACCTCCCTCTTCAAAACTCATAATTTCAAATTACCATCTTATTTAAATTCACACCACTTTTCTTAACAAACTCCTACTTGCTAATTGGTTTTAGTTTATTGACAAATACTTGCTAATTGGTATATATAATAATCTTACGATTTCCGTCTACTATAAATATAAATGTGTACTAATATACAATTCAACTAATAATGCTGACAGTCTGATATTGTTAGATTGTACGCATTCACACATGTGCGAATATGTGAGTGCAGGTGTGCTCATCTACCTACACAATGTACAAAAAGTAAATGTTACTATGGGATCTAGACCATCACGCAGTTATACGTAGTAGATGATCTTAAACAATGAGGATCAATTACTGCGTTGCGTCAAATCTTATGACATTAGAGGTTGTTGTAATGTAAAACTAGAAAATTCACATTAAAGTGTGTGTTTTAATGTTTGAACTGAGAAAACGGCGGCGTCATTTTCATCTAGTTATACTAGATTAATGAACCATGTGAATGTGAATATGATGGTACCTTTTTGAAAAGTAGTAACAAATTAGCATTTTAATCACAAGCAGTGTGCATGTTACAACCGTGGTAGCCACTTCCAAACCGGTCAACAAATGTGAGCTTATTTGTTTCTTCTATAATCTTAATATCATGATTCTGACCCAAAAGTATAATATTGCAACTCATTTCACATTTCTCAACCATTTCATTAACCATTATTCACTTGTTATTATTATATTATATTTATATATTTATTTCAACACATTTTATTTTACTATTTTTGAAGCAAAGGTGAAAAGTAGGAAGCATCTTGTTACAATTTCAACTTCCATTTTGCCTTCTCAAATCCCAATGAATTCAACTTCCTCATGTTCTTCTTATGTTCATTTCATTCTTATTTTATTCTAACAAACTACTACATGTGTTTTGCTCATTAAACAAAACACAAGAGGATCCAACACCAACAAACAACAATAACATAAATGTCAGAGTTGCAGCAAACACATTCTTGTTGCTACCTATTTTTCCTCTCAATTTCCTTCATCATTCTTTCAGGTAATTACCTCAATTTTATCTCTTTTTTACTGCATGTATAAAAATAATTATCATTTGTGTCTATTTATATAATTGTTTGTATTTCTGAGGTAGTTGTGATTCTGTTATAGACATAGTACAATCATGTCTGAGACAACATTTCTGAGGTTGTTCTATTTTTATCAGGTAGTGTAGTTGTTGGAGATTCTTTGGAAACAGATAAACAGATTCTGTTGAAGCTGAAAAACTACCTTGACAACAAAACTCTTGCAGACCAAGGAAAGTATATATATTGGAACACCAATGGTTCCAATTCAAGTCCATGTGAATGGCAAGGAATCTTGTGTAACAAAGCAAATAGAGTGGTTTCCATTGATCTCTCTAATAGTGACATCACAGGAGAGATATTTCAAAGCTTCTCTCAGCTCGCCGAGTTAACACACCTCGATCTCTCGCAGAATACGCTATTCGGATATATTCCAGATGATTTGAGGAACTGTCAGAAGCTATTGCATCTTAATCTCTCTCATAATATTCTTGATGGAGAATTGAATGTAACTGGATTGACGACGTTGCAGACGCTTGATTTGTCCTTGAATAGATTTCATGGAGAAATTGGGCTGTTGAATTTTCCTTCCATTTGTGGAAATTTAGTTACTTTGAATATCTCAGGTAATAACTTAACTGGTGAGATTGGTAATAGTTTTGATCAATGTTCAAATTTGAAGTACATGGATTTGAGCACCAACAAGTTGAGTGGAGGTTTATGGAATGGATTTTCAAGGCTTAGACAGTTTTCTGTTGCTGAGAATCATCTCAATGGAAACATTTCATATGAAGCTTTTCCATTGAGTTGTGAACTTGTTGAATTAGACCTTTCTCAAAATGGATTTTTCGGTGAGGCGCCAAAGGAAGTCGCTAACTGCAAGAATCTAACCGTGTTGAATCTTTCAAGCAATAATTTTACTGGTGCTATCCCTATTGAAATGGGATCCATTTCAAGGCTCAAAGGACTGTACTTGGGAGGAAACAACTTTTCAAGAGATATTCCTGAGACCCTTTTGAATTTGACTAATTTGGTTTTCTTGGATTTGAGCAGAAACAAATTTGGTGGTGACATACAGAAGATATTTGGGAAATTTCAACAGGTGAGATTTCTTCTACTACACTCCAATTCTTACACTGGAGGGTTAAGATCATCTGGAATTTTTACCTTGCCGAATATTACGCGGTTAGACCTTAGCTTCAACAACTTTTCAGGTCCATTACCTGTTGAAATCTCTCATATGAAAAGTCTAAAACTTTTTATGTTATCATATAACCAATTCAATGGATCTATTCCATCAGAATTTGGAAATATGCATAATTTGCAAGCACTTGACCTTGCTTTCAATAAGTTGAGTGGACCAATACCTCCAAGCCTTGGAAACTTGAGTTCACTCTTGTGGTTGATGCTTGCAAACAATTCATTAACCGGATCAATCCCTCCGGAGTTAGGGAACTGTACTAGTTTGTTATGGCTAAACCTCGCCAACAATAACCTCTCCGGAAAGTTTCCTCGGGAACTTTCCAAAATCGGAAGGAATGCAATGACAACATTTGAATCAAATAGGCGAGGCGATGTGATTATTGCTGGTTCTGGTGAATGTTTAGCAATGAAGCGATGGATACCTGCAGATTACCCTCCATTCAGTTTTGTGTATACTATTTTAACAAGAAAAAATTGTAGAGGAATTTGGAATAAATTGCTAAAAGGGTATGGAATTTTTCCATTTTGCACACCTGGTTCTTCCCTTAGGTCACCTTTGATATCTGGTTATGTTCAGTTAACTGGAAACAAGCTAAGTGGTGAAATCCCTTCAGAGATTGGAACAATGGTGAATTTCAGTATGTTGCAATTGGGATTCAACAGTTTCTCTGGGAAATTCCCACCAGAGTTAGGAAATACTTCACTTGTGGTATTGAACATGACTAGAAACAACTTTTCAGGTGAAATTCCTATGGAAATTGGACACATGAAGTGCTTACAAAGTCTTGATTTGTCTCACAACAATTTCTCTGGGAATTTTCCAACAAGTTTGAACAAAGTGTCTGAGCTTAACAAGTTCAACATCTCCTACAATCCCTTCATATATGGTGAAGTCTCATCAAGTGGACAATTTGGTACTTTTGATAAAGACTCATATTTAGGTGACCCTCTTTTGATTCTTCCAAATTTCATTGACAATAGTAGCACCAGAAACAATAAAAGCATCACCTCTCACAACAAAGACCATAAAAAGCCTGCAAATTTGTCCGTGTTTTTGGTTTTTCTAGCCATAACACTTGTTTTCATTATATTTGGTCTTCTAACAATAGTAGTTTGTGCATTGATCAAAAGTCCATCCGATCAATATCTCTTGAGGGATCATATAAAACATTGCAATGATTCAAGCAGCTCAGGAATAGGAGGATCCTCACAATGTTTATCTGATTCGGTTAAAGTCATTCGTTTAAACAAAACAGCTTTCACCTATGCAGACCTTTTGAAAGCAACAAACAATTTCTCAGAGAAAAGAATCATAGGAAAAGGTGGATTTGGAACAGTATTCAAAGGAGATTTCATAGATGGTAGAGAAGTTGCAGTGAAGAAGCTCTTAAGTGAAGGTCTCGAAGGTGAAAAGGAATTCCAAGCTGAAATGGAAGTTCTAAGTGGTCACGGTTTCGGTTGGCCTCATCCGAATCTCGTCACACTCTATGGTTGGTGTCTAAACAATTCAGAAAAGATACTTGTTTATGAGTACATAAAAGGTGGAAGCTTAGAGGATCTAATAACCGATACAACACGCTTGACATGGAAGAAGAGGCTACAAGTTGCTATTGACGTGGCTCGCGCGCTTGTCTATTTACACCATGAATGTGATCCTTCTGTTGTTCATAGAGATGTGAAGGCTAGTAATGTGCTGCTAGAAAAAGAAGGGAAAGCAAAAGTAACAGATTTTGGATTAGCTAGAATTGTTAATGTTGGTGATAGTCATGTGAGTACAATGGTTGCTGGAACTGTTGGATATGTTGCACCTGAATATGGACAAACAATGAAAGCTACTACAAAAGGCGATGTTTATAGCTACGGTGTGTTGGTTATGGAGTTGGCTACAGGTAGAAAAGCAGTTGATGGAGGTGAGGAGTGTTTGGTTGAATGGACAAGGCGTGTCTTGGGAAGAAAACAACATCAACAACAGCATGTGTTGAGTCATTTGGGTTTGAGACTCGTTGGTGGAGCAGAAGAAATGGGTGAATTGCTATGTATTGGTTTAAAGTGTACAAATGAAGCACCAAATGCTAGGCCAAATATGAAACAAGTTTTGGCTATGCTTATTTTGATATCCAAATCCAATATTGGTAACTCAAGTGATCATGGACACATTGTTTAGTTATTTATGAAATTTATGGATATAATGTATGGAGAAAAATGTGCATAGTTTAAGGTATTACATAGTTTACACTAGATAGGAAATATAATGTCATGAACAGTTGATTTATTTTTTTATACTGTATACAGAAAATTGATTATGTTGGTGAAGTTGCTCAATTTTGTTGTGTAAGTAACACTTGTTCATAATTCATGGAGCGATTTTACGTTTGTTTTTCCCTTTTGATGAACATTCAACAGTTAGCATGTCATCGTTCTTTTGACCTAGTTTGCAATTCTAGCTGTGTTGTTCCATTTCAAAAGCATACAACGGCGGTACTAATTGAGTGAAGAAAGCCAGGTTCCACACTTGACAAGTCACGGTCTCATGAATTTGAGTCTCCATTCGTTAATGAAACAAATATAAGTTCTTTATAAGCTGTGGCGAAAAAGATCCAAACCAGCTTTATGTTGCACGATCACAATAATCACTTAGCTATCATGGTCTTTAAATACGAAACACATATATAATTATATATGTACTACAAAATAGACGAAATCGCTAATCCTATTGCTAGATACAATCAAATATTGTAGCAATACTTAAACTAACTGTAATCGACAATTAACAACTCACACAGTATTAGTCACATAAATAAAGTAAAAACTTTTACAACTTCATATTGAGAACTTTACCTAATGGCTGAGACATACTCGGTGTTCCATATGATGTTGAAGGAGTAAATGGTTTAGGGGTCGATTCCTCCCGAAGCGCAGTTAGAGCCGCCTTCTTTCTCAGCCTATGTTCACGGTGTCTCCTTATTTTCTCCTCCAATGCAGCCTTACCATTCTCGGCTAACTCAGCTCTGCTCGTAGCTTGTTCTGCACGAGTCCTCAGTTCTGAAATTTTCAATGAAGCATTTTCAAGCTCCTTTTTCATCGATGCTAACTCTAAATTGTTTCCTTTTTCGTTTTCTTTCTCAGCCTCTTTAACCAAAGAGAATGTGATATTGTCATTGTTTTTCTCACTATCCCTCTCTTCAGCTTCACCCTTTGAGTGATCGATGATATACGATCCATTCTTGTTAACCAACCTATATTCTTGAAGATGAGATTTCAGCAATGCAATCTCCACTTCTGCTTCAATGTCATTCTCCTTATTCATCTTCAACTCATTTTTGGCCTTGTGCAACTCACTTGTGAGTGATTCATTGCTAATATTCAATTCATTTATCTCTTCCTTTGCACTTGTAAGCTCATTTTTTAACTGATTTAATTCCATTTCTAATCTATCAATAAAAGCAGATTGATCCATGATATATCTTTCTTTTTGTTCAATGTCATTCTTTAACAGGTTTGAATCCTCAGATAAAATATGTGCTTCATCGACCATTGATTTATTTTGCAATCCATGTAGAACATCTATATGCTTTCTCATATCTTCCATCTCATGTTGTGCTTGATCATTATCTTGGTTAGCTAATTGAATTTTCTCATCTTTCTGATACAACATACCAATATTTCGTTTCTCGACTTTAATAGCAGCAAGTTTTGACCTGTGAACAATTTCACTAAGCTCATTTACTTGATGCAGAAGTTCTTCTTTCTGTTCCTTTTCCAACTTCAAGTCATTTTCCAACTGTTCCGCCTTAGTGACAGCGTTCGATTCTGAATCTCTAGCAGCAAAAATCTCGGTATCTTTGTTAAGAAGCTCTCTTTGTGTAGCTTTCAATTCAATCAAAACATGCGAAAGCTGCTCCCGGAGTTTTGCAGTTTCTAATTTAAGATCAGCCATCTCCTTAATCATTGATTCAAACTCGTCTTTGCTAGCTCTACCCTCTGAACATTCATTCACATACTTGTTTCTTTCAATATCAGAGTTTTTCAACAAGGTAGACAATTCATGAATCATCTTTTGGTTTTGTTCCGGCTTAAGAAGCGCTTTGATGTGTGCAATATGCTTTGCTTCTAATTGCGCCTTGTAGTTGGCCAATTCCTTTGTCAAATCCTCAATCTCTTTTTCATAGTCACGCTGACAAGAAAATCATAAATTAGTTAGACATCTATCTATATATTCCATTGATGCATAAACACTTTAAAACATAATCTAATTAGTGCTTGTTGTGGGGGGACTAGGAGGTGCGGGAGGCGACTAGGGGGTACGGTTCAAGGGTATTCTTGTAATCTAGACCGTAATATTATGTATATGGCTTGTAATACTGAAAACCCTAATTCATTCAAGTAATAATACGGAACTACAATTGTTCTGTTAATCGCAGACATAGACACACTTTGTCGAACTGTGTGAACAAACAATTGTGTTATATTGTTCGCGGTTTGCGTTTGTTTATTCTTCTATTACTGGTTGTTCTATCCACTAACTTTATATCTAATTCAGATTTTTTTCAATTCTAAAATTTGATGCTCAAATGGATCAATTCTACACAAGTGGAATATGTTGTACTTGTACATGGAATAAATCAATACATTAAGATAAAATGATTTGAAACTTTATCAATTGGACTCTAATCTTACCTTATTCCTTGCAGGAAGAAATTTATCCGGATCACCTTTATCGACATCAAATAAAGAGACGCCAATCCGGACAGGTTCAATTGATGTAGTATCAATCTCACCAACCATGTTTTTGTGAAAATAGAATGTTATATGTACCAGCAGAGTCACAAGTAAGTCAAAACCCCAAAGTCTCCAGCTTATAATCTTGTTACTGGAAAAATAACACATAAAATGATAATAAAATAGACATATATACATCGATTTAATTGATATGCACATTTTTTACACGTCAGTCAATCACAACTTTCGAATCACGAAAAAATATTTGACTTTAAACATATCCATCTTAAAAAGTCATACAAATTGTGACGTGTGATTACGTTGACAGTGCATGAAAATTAATCTCAAGTCACGAGAAAAAAGAAATTAATATTAGACAACATAGACAGATAAATACCTGTAAGTTTGAGGAGATTAAGGTTGGGAAGAAGAAAATGGGGAGAAAAGAAAAGGATGAATGAAGACAAAAATGCATGAAATGAACATGCATTGAAATGAGGTTTGTTTTGAAAGATGTTTTAACTACTTTTTCTTTGCGGATAAAACAATGGTGTGAAATTGTAATATAGTACAGCTTATAGAATCATTCTCATTCGGTTATCGGATATTTCAAGTGATATGGTTGGTGCTGGCTGTATCACTAGGGAACACATTCTTCTTTTCAATGACTTCATTTCATGAAATTACTCTTCTTATATTATATATTATATATTTATTTACATTTTGTCTTCTCTATGTCCCTTGTGTAAAGGTTTTTCTTAGAAAAGTGATACTATAGATAAATGAACTTGTGTAATAGTTTTATGAAAATTATTTTTGTTATCCTAGTATTAATCTAAATGAACAATTATTTTTGTAGCTACCACTCTTCTTTACCTTGGCCTTGTAAATGTAGTATGTCATATTCATATTGTCATATGCTTCCTAGTATCCAACATCTTCTTTGGTGTTGACTCTCAAGATAAGGACAAGAGAGGTGTTTGGGCATTGAGTTGACTTGGACCCACTCATTTAATGCAGTGTATTTTTTTTATTTTAGTAATTTTGAATTAATTTTTCTTTGAGGTTATTGATACTCAACGAACTCTATGGTAAATCCTGATTCAACGAGTTGAAGTTGGACGTTCATGACCAGAGTTTAAACTTAAATCCTTCTATTTTCCATGTGAATTTTAAATACTTTGTCATTTCGTCTATGTATGAAAAAATTTCACTTTATATTAATATACTTCTGTCTTTAAAAGTGTGATTTTAAATTTTACCTCAAGTCTCCATATATGTTGGCTTGGTAATAAATTTTAGGAAAATGCTGACATGACATGTGTTTACTAATTAATGATTCAAATAAAAAATATATATTATATTGATGCTAAATTGTATATAAAATTTGGTTTTGTTGGTTGACAATAGTGTTTCCACAGAATTAATTAGCAGATAAGCAAGCTAGTGTTGTTTGTGAGTCATGTGTCATGGCATAGTAAACCACAGATGAGATCTCACATTATGTAATGATTGAATGTGAAACATCCCCTACCTTTACAACCGTTTTTAATGCATAGATATACATTGTGTAGTTAATTTAGATTATAAGGCAAGTTAAGCAACTTTGTGTTATTACTTTCATCATGCAGCGTACGTTCTGAGTTGTCTCCTTTACCATCCATGATAGTGACACACATTCACACACTCTAAGCCTAAGTGTTTTAAAAACCATTTTCATTTTCATTTTCATTTTCATTTCTTTCTGGAAGAAAATGGATAAAGCTCTGACTAAACTTGGAAGCTTTTGGGTCTCCAAGAAAGCCAAAGAAGAGATTTCCAACATAACCAATGACCTATCTGTATGTATATTCAGTATCTCATCATCATCCTTTTTTCTTATCTGTAAAATTTTCATTTGTTCTTGAATTTCTAATTGCTTCTGAGTATATGAATGACGTATAATGCTTGAATACAATATTTCATCATGTAAGCCATAAGGGTCTTTTTTTTTCTTCTAGGAATCTTGAATGACTAGAGGATAAAGATACAGAACATGGTAAAAGTAAAATATAATGAGAGTGTGTGAAGCAGAACATGAACTAGCCCATATTGAAGACTGATATCATATTCATATAGCTTATTGGTTTTCTTGAAATATTTCTTTAGATAAATGAATTTGAGTCTTTTATAGTTCTTGTGAAATAAAATTATTTGAGTCTTTTATATATCAAATACTAATATTCTGCTTGAGAGTGAGAGAATTACTCATGCTGTAAAATTAGTTTTGTTAATGATCTCGCAATTGCAATGATATGAGAATTAAAGGGTGTTTGTTCTTGTCTTCAAAATATTGTTTAGAGTCACAAACTTCCCAAATTTTTGTTCCTAGACCTTGAAGAATACAAAATGATCTTAATGAACAATGAACCAACAATATGAAGAGTTATATACTTAGTTAGCCTTTACTCTTAGTTGCAAACTTTTAAATATACTTTTATGTACAACTGTACAAGAAGAATACTGATATGCATTTCCAATTTCAGTCTCTCTCAAATACTGTTGAAGACAAGGCAAAACTTTTCATCAACAAGCTCAAAGGTACTTACTTGCTATTTTTAACATATTATTTGGATAAATGTTTTAACGTACAGTACAGAATTGGCCGGTTGAACCGGAAATCGGCTAGGTAATTCGATTCCGATTATATTGTAGTAGGATTGAACCATTCAACCGATTTTCAGCTTTTAATTTTATTTATATTTTTCACCGTAATACTTTAGACTGATTAAACCAGAATTTTGAGGTCTCATGATTCGATCTTCTATCTTATTTTTAAAACATTACTTGCAGTTCAAGAATAGTCTCTTTTTCTCACAGATTGACACATAATTTACAAAAATGATATTGATAGTAACAATCACAGTAACATTTTCAGTTCTGTTCCTCTAACAGGCAAAACTCAGAAATCACTACCAGATCTCCTTCGAGATTACAACCTTCCTCCGGGTCTGTTCCCTCGTAGCATAACATGCTACGAATTCGATGAATCAAAAGGAAAGTTGGTAGTACATTTGTCCTCCCCTTCTGAAGTGTGCTTCAAGGACTCATCCATTGTGAGATATTCAAACCGTGTCAAAGGAACATTGTCAAAAGGGAAACTCATTGTTATGGATGGAATGAAGACCAAGGTTCTTGTTTGGGTTAAGGTCACAAGTGTTTATGTTGAGAGTTATAAATCTGACAAAGTATGGTTCACTACTACTGGTGTGAAAAAATCAAGGCCTAAAGATGCTTATGAAATGCCTCGTGAAGCTATTAAGGTTGAAGAGTTTTAGTTACAACTTACAATGAATAATATAGCAGTAGTTCATAGCCTTATTAATCATAAAACAATTCACTAATTCATTATTTGTTTGTGTATGTTTAGAAGTGTGGAGCTATGATCAATAGTATACATGGGAAATATGTACATTTAATATCTTTTCTGTACGTATTTTTGAATTTTTTTTTATTTTTAATTTGTGGTGCTATTTTAATGATTAGTGTGATCTCTAATTGTACTTTTCTTTTTTTGGTTACATTCTCTAATTGTACTTTAAGCCTATTCTTCTATGATGAGTGATGACTATGCACTTTGGCCTCATAAGCTTCACAATAGGAATTTTGTGATCAAACAATAAAAAAAAGTCACTTTCATGTTCTGTGGTTTTCTGTTAACATTACATTTGTATTTCCTGGTACTGCATGTACTTGCTTTTGACCGCAGTTGCAAAAATTCAAGGTTGTTAATTTTGAAAATGGTTATATTAAGACTTGATTAATATCTACATTGTTAGGTTTAACATCTCACCATATTCAAACAGTCAAACCCATAGTTCGCAATTGTTTGTGAATTTTAGATGAAGTTTACTATTTTATAAAAATACAAATAAAAAATAAACACAAGATAAAACATAAAAAGAAGATAATAAAATTTAGAGTTTCATTCTGCTAGTGACAAAAAATCAAGACCTAAACTCAACTTTTAGTCTCTAAAAAGTTTAACAATATTTTAGTCCTTACCTCAAGTTCCATCTAAAAACTAATTCCTATAAATAAATTTTACCCGATTGTATTTCATCATTGATGTTATGTTAAATCTATATATTTCTTTTTTGTGCATTAGTTGAATTTGAATTTGATTTTATATATGTAAAATTGATTTGGACATATTTAGTTCCTCTAAACTATATTCGATTAAAATCAATTCATTTAAAAAATAATTTTTTAATACTCCTATCTATTTGGAAAATGAAGCAATATTAGGGAAAAAAAAAATAAAGCTTTTTTTGATTACAAGAGAGAAAAAGGGAAAAAAAAAACTATTCCCTAATAAAAAATACACCCCAAACATTCGTTAAAAGCATACAAGATAACGCGGCTGGTGGTTGATCAATCTTCACAAGAGGAGCATTAGAGTTAGCTCCCATTTTAGCCAAAATATCCGCACAAGTGTAACCTTCTCGGAGAGTGTGCTCAATCATGATGCTCCAATCTCTATTCATCAACTGACAAATGTTGTAGATTTCATTTGTAAACTTGTGATGGGGTGAGACTCCTTATCAGACTAAAATGACAGTTTAAAACGAGTCAGAGTAACAAACTACACTATTGTATCCACTCTCCCCCAACAGATTTCTAAACCAGGAAGAACGGCCACAATCTCCGCATACAAAATACTAGCTTGTAATGGTGCTTTATAACAACCTTGAAGGAAAAAGTTTAATTATTATGTTACCCAAAAAAAAATCCTTTTAGTTTTTTTTTTTTTTTAAGTTTTGAATATTGGGCCAAAGAAAGCCCAAAAAGTAGCGTCTATTCTACGCTGATAACGGATGAGATGAAGAGAATCTAAACTCTTGTTAAACATATAAACAAAACCCTAGTTTTACTACTACTCAGTTGAAACTCCTCCTCGAAGAATAATCTCTCTCTTTCTCTCTCTTCTCCGTCACCGCCACCACAAACTCTCTTGATCAACAACAACCATGTCGGACGAAGAGCATCAATTCGAATCCAAAGCCGATGCCGGCGCATCCAAAACCTACCCTCAACAAGCTGGTACCATCCGTAAAAATGGTCACATCGTTATCAAAAACCGTCCCTGCAAGGTACTTATTTCGATTCTAATCATCGTTTTTGCTTAATTAATTAATTGATTTCATTTCGATTACTAGATCTTGATTATGGATGATGATTTGTTAATTGATCTTGTGATTATTATTAATTAGGTTGTTGAAGTTTCCACTTCAAAGACTGGAAAGCACGGTCATGCTAAATGTCACTTTGTTGCTATTGATATCTTCACTGGTAAAAAGCTTGAAGATATTGTTCCTTCTTCCCACAATTGTGATGTATGAATCTATTTTTCTCTTTTCAATCAATTTAATTTTGTTTTTTATTACACAATTTTCATTTTGTTGATGTGATTTGTTTTTTTGTTAGGTTCCTCATGTCAATCGTACTGATTACCAGCTCATTGATATCTCTGAGGATGGATTTGTGAGTTCATCTTTTTCTTTATACTTTTTTTCATTAATTACGTGCATGTTTGATTAACTTTTATGCTAATTGTTATGATTTTTGTGAAAAAAATCACTTTTTTAAAGAAAATAATCACTTTTACATGTTTTCTTCATATTTTTAAGGAATGGGAATTTGAAGATTTTGAAAAAAAAACTCATAAGAAGCCATTATGAGTAGCTTCTTTGAAATTTTTCCTTCCTAAAAGTGATTTTCATGCTGGCCAACAATTAATAAACAAGATCTGCTTATTGAATATCAAAATGCTTTTTTTTTTTTATTTGTGACAAACGCCCTGTAAAATATAAGTTATAAGTTATTATTAGATTAAGTAGTTTAGATTGTACTTGGACATTTTTATGTGTAGTGTAAAGTAAAAGTTGATCTGTAGATTGTTTTAAAAGCTACAAAAAACAGCTTATAATTTCAATCAGAAATTCTTGTTTGAAGTTCGGATTTATTTATATATGATGATTTGTAAGTTAAAAAAGTGGTTTTCTGCATCAGGTCATCAATAATGTATAGCAAATGCCTCTATTTCCCTTTTGATTGTTATATTCTGAAAAATCTTGATTTATCTTTGTTATTATTGTTAAATTAAATGGTCTTGTTGTATTGTAGGTGAGCCTGCTTACTGATAATGGCAACACTAAGGATGACCTCAAGCTTCCAACCGATGACAGTCTGCTCACTCAGGTTTGTACAGATTTGATGTTTCCTTGTATTGGATTTTCATAAAACTGATGTGATTTTATGTTATAGTTTCATCTGATTGATTATGTATCATTTGATTGCTGTGTGTGCAGATCAAGGAAGGATTTGCTGAGGGAAAGGACCTTGTTGTGTCTGTTATGTCTGCTATGGGTGAGGAGCAGATTTGTGCCTTGAAGGATATTGGTCCCAAGAACTAGCCTATATTTTTGGCCAGTTTGTTGTTTCCATTTAAGCAAGATCATTTTTCGAAGTTTTTATATCGTTTTGTTTAAGACATGGTTTATAGATTATTGTCATACTAGTGGTGGTGATGATGGTGTTTGTGGATTTTCCTTGGTTTATCTATTTGTCGTCCTGTGACTTTATTATAAACGATGCCCTATGGGAAATTGTTCTTTATCTTTGTGTTATCTTTATTTGCTTGTATTCAGCTCACTTGAAGCTATCATTGGTAAACCACTTTAGTTTTATTTATCCTTCAAAGTGTATCCTCTTCTTAAGGCGGAAAATTAGGTTTGATTTGTTACCAATAATTTATAGAGAACACTATACTACTCTTGGAGTTGGGTATCAATATCAATATAGGTAAAAACTAAAATTTAATGTTATGTCATATTTTTTTTATACTCAACAATATAAGTTGAGTACCTACAAATTTACTAAGATTTATTGGTTTTTCATTCCATAGCTTGATTTGAGGATAACAAATGTTCTTTAGTTCAATTTGTGGATATTGAAAACCACTTTCAACATAAAATCTCAGTAGGTTTACTTTGTGTACATAGAATGTACATGATTCTGATCTGATTCTGAATGATCAAATTAATTTCTGTAGATATTTTGATCTAAGAATGTGTCACTAGTGTGCTTTGGTTATGTGTATAAACTTTTTTTATACTAAGTACAGCTTTGTTGTTTTGACGACTACATGTTGAGGAGAGTGATTATAGGAAACAATGGACATATTAAGCTCACCTTCCATATTGACAAGAATACATTACCTACTAACCTTTCTATACACATGACATGAGAGATCTTAACCTCAACACAAATTGATCTTAAATATTGCAATATGGTTGCACTATTCTGACCGGGAGTGGTTATGGTGCATAAGTTTTTTACTTATACACCGTGCATAAATAATGAAAATTGGTTAATGCACCTCCTAAATTTCTAGCACACCCCTCAAGTGCACCTCATAAATTTCTAGCACACTCTCAATTTGGGGGCTACGTTAGAAATTTGGGGGTGCATTAGAAATTTAGGGTGCGTCAAATTATAACTAATTATGCCAATAATTAGTGACTTATGCACCATAACTTATGCCAATAAGAGCATAATATCGAGTTAGGGACAAATTTGTAATTTCTTCTAGTTATTTTTAAAAAAAATAATTTCTCAAAAGTAGTGCTTTGCATTTTTGTTTTGAAAAAGCTAAATTAATCGGCATAAGTTATGGTGCATAAGTCATACGTTTATGTAAACATCTATAAATACCTTAAATTGTTTAGAGCACCTTCAAATTTCTTAGATTGTTTAGTGCACTCTCAAATTTTTAGGAGGTGAGCTAGAAATTTGAGAGGTGCGCTAAGTAATCTGAGATGTGTACTAAACAATTTGAGAATGCATTAAATAATTTTTATTACTTATGCACGGTGCATAAGGAAAAAACTTATCCACCATAACCACTCCCGTCGTAGTATTTTGCAAGTTGTTTATTGGTTTCTCACTTTCTCTCCCCTAACTGTTCCCATGAAATGACTTCCTCGCCGAACCATCCCGGCAGCGAAGGCGACGGAAACATCGACAAAAGACCCAGATTTTTCGACGCAAAGACGAAAAATATATGTTGGACAAAGGCTGATACTGTGCCCGGCCGTCACCCAGAAAGGTGGCGCAAAGACGCCGCCGGTAACGTTGTCTGCAAACGTTTCTTCAACTGCCTTGGTTGTCTCTGCTACGAGTACGATCACATCGTCCCTTTTTCTAAAGGTTCCATTTTTCTCTAACCCTTTTACCTTCTATTTCATGTTCAAACTTTATTTTCTTCTGGGTCCTTCTTATTTTCCCAATTGCATCACTTTAACTTTACTCACTGTTTTCATTTGAACAATGTCCATTAGATTGAGTATATGGTTTTGAATTTTGATCTTTTGGATAAAGAGAACACTGGAAATATAGGATGTAGAAGTGTAACCGAAGTTTCCAAATTGTATTGAGTTTGCTTGGACAAAGTGTGGCTTTTTCTGTTTGGATTAGCTTATTTGAGCTTATATACAAGCTTAAACACTTGTGAGACCATTCAAAAGAGTTCCTTATGGAAACAACTTATGCTCATATGAACTATTTTTAGCTTATTTTCATAAGCTCTTCAAAATAGCTTATGGAATAGCTTAGAGCTTATGTGAAAACAATTTGGCTTTATTTTATCTTTTGATGTAGAAATAGGTTATACAGAAAAGTGGTTGTACTCTAAGGGTTTAATTAAGCATTTTATCCAGATGGTGCATTAGTCTATTGTGGGTGTTCTTTGTTTTTGAATTGAGCTTTCTTATCGTATAATGTTTTGGATAAAGAGAACAATGTGAGACTGAGTAAGGAATGTAGAAGTGTAACCTAAGAGCTAAGATAGAGCTTAGTATCATTAACTTTTTGAATTTATTTGATTATTGCTTCTATTGTGGATATACAGAAAGAAATATTTTTTTAAGGACAAAACTTAGGTAACACATAATCAATTCTCTCTCGGCATGTCCTATTTTGGAGGGAGAAAAGCGTAAAGAGTACCATATAACAACAACATCTAAGTTTTGTCTTTTTGATAATTGATCTACCTGACATGGGAAATTGTATTGTAGGTGGTGAATCAACGGCCGACAATTGCCAAATACTTCAATCAAGAGTGAACAGATTAAAATCAAACAAAGATCAGATTGATTCGGAAAAGTTGAGAGGCTACTCTTGTGATGTTAATTTTACCGGTAAGCATGATTCTTTATCTGCCGGCCCTTTTGTAACATTTAACCTAACCAATTTTATGCATTTTATCCCAAGGGAATTCTTTATTAAACACTATAATAGTGGAACAAAATGTTGTTACTGTACTGTCTAAATTCATAACTAGATTAACAAGTTTTGTTCTGAGGACCCCTAGAATCAGTTGGCAATATTCTTTATGTTGCATCACAAGGCAATTGTTCAGTGTCCTGTTATAAGTATTCTATGTAAATCTATATATCCTGTTCTATTAGATTTTGAGAGGTGATCCATTATTGACTTGTTTGTTTGAGTTCATAGCTTCCACATAACTACTTTTGCAACCTACTAATGATTTTGATCAATAAACAGACAAGGAGCTCGATATAATTGAGATGGCTGTTTATGGCGATGTAATACGGCCAGGAAACCAGTGTAGATGCAGAACAGTTGATGAAGTACTAGGAAAGTTCAAGGCGAAAGACAAAACAAATGCGTGCAAGTTGCCATAGGAGGATCTATCTTAGCTACAATTAACAATTTTCAAGACTTGTATTTATTAAAAGAAGCTCCTTACCCTACTGTTTTTTTTTTTTAGACAAAACATTACGATTTCCTCGCTTTTCGTCATTGGTCTTGTGTAAGGGTTGACATCTAGACAGTTAATCAAATATAACTTATCAAGGAAAAGGAGGGTGTTAGACAGATTAGGGAAATAAGGAGATGTAGATTTCAGATAAAAGTACCCAATAGATTGTTGGGGAGGTGCATCAGTTAAGGTTTATATTACAGTACCATATTGTTGCAAATTCTCAACTTGGGAAGTCTGTTATATTTTCAAACTACACATGGGATTCAATGATTCATATTCACTGCTGTATGATGAAATAAATGGACAAGGTTCACAAGTGTTCACTTGTATTAGAGATTGATACAATATATAGAATAAATTTGCTAGTATTTGATGTTGTAGTGGTAGACTGTGTAATTTGTGATTGAGATCAAGTACTTTATTTTTGTTTGGACTCAGTATTTGTATCCGAAAGTAGCACAAGATATCTACTAATGTGAGTTTATTTAGGGAACCATCATTCAATCATATAATTTTACAATTTCAAATCATTTTTCGTTTAGTTTTCCCGCTCCTGATTTGGTTTCAAAAATAAAATCTGAATGAAAGTGCGGCTACTAGGTCTGGTTTGGTTTCAAAAATAAAATTCGAATAACGTCTTTTTCATAAAAGAAGATCTAATACCATCAAACAAAAAACATTTTGGTGTAGCTTTTGCTTTTTCGTATCAGTTTGTAATTTTTATTTAGATCTGTTTGAATGTGAGAACCCTTATTCAAAAGGACAACAAATATCGATGTTTTCTTCTTTTACATTAAAATCTCTCATCTTTTTGTTGAATAAAAACACAACGTAAAATTTCTGTCATATCGTTTCTTCCCCTCTCGTCCCTTGAATCATATAGCAGCTTGAAAATTTCACCTCTCAGTAAGCAAATTGAAAATTTATAACAGCTTTATGCATTCGAATGAGACATGAAGTATCTCTTTTCTTTTGGGTAATACATGAACTATCTCTTTAGAAAATCCCAGAAAGGAATACATGAATTATTTTCCATTTATACCCCAAATGACTTGTGTCACTGTCTAATAACAAGTATTTACCCCTTATTTTGAGATACAAAACAGCATCTAAAATTTAAATAAAGAGATTATAAAGACAAATACGAAAAATACACAATTGTTATGGACAAAATGTTTTGTATACAACATAAATAATGTAATAGGAAAGAAGGTGAAAAGCCGAGCAACAAAAGATAACGTAGTGCATATTGTGTGTGTTGTTGTTATTTAAGTCTCACATCGGTTATACGAAACAACTATACAGTGTTTATATAATACTCGCACACATGAGATAGTGTCCCTTCGGGGACATCCGATAAAATTGGAACGATACAGAGAAGATTAGCATGGCCCCTGCGCAAGGATGACACGCACAAATCGAGAAATGGTCCAAATTTTTTTGACATTTTTTCCCTCGTTTAGGGTTTTGATTCTCGTCATTTAGGGTTCTTTTTTCTTTGATTTCTTCATACTGCTGTGTATTCGCGTTTGCATTTTTGCTTTTCCTTTACTCATTCCTTTGAGATTTTTGTCACTTAGGGTAATTGTAATAGCTACTTTTGATTATCAATTTTTCATTATCGTGCAACTTTGCTTATGAATTTTTTTGTAATAATTTGTATGAGTAACACTGATATTATACAAAACTTGATAAAATAAATTTTCACCAATGTAACTGATGAATGCATGTTAATATATATGATATTTGATTGCTGTGTGTATTATATATATACTGAAATTGTGCAGTAAAATGTGTGACCTATATAAAAGGATTCATTTTTGGTCATTGCAAACTAGATTTAGTTCTGAGCTTTCTTAGTTATATAGAAAAATGTTGAATTCATAGTTTATTATGAGGCATGGATCCATTTAATTGTGAAATTAGGGATTACTGGATTTGATTCTCTTAGCAGATTATTAGCTTTATATGTTTTAATCATGTATTGACGTTTGTTTCCTTTACTAAATTATGATAGTATATGTTTTTTGTGAACTGGGATTTTGAAAATAAAATAAAATAAATTGAGGAATGTGGAATACAGCAAAACTGTGCTTCTGCTAAGTAGTATGCTACTCTTCTTGATTGAGAAATTACTAAATCTGATTCCTTTGAAGCTTAAAAAAACGGTGAAAAATGAAAGCTGAAAGGATCGCATCAATGCTTAAATTGGTGTTTCAAAACTCTTGGGTAACAACTCATGCCGCTATATGTACATCCTGATGTTCCTTTGTTCTTCACAGTCATAGCAATGAGCTTGGGGGATGGTGATGATGGCCCTCTCATAAGCACTTTTTTGATCCCATATTTGAAGGGTCTATATTCTTCCATAGTGCCATATGAATATATATTGTATTTGATGTTACTTTAATTCCCGCGCTTTTTACCTGCAATTCAGGAATCGCATGTTAAAAATGATATGTTAACATTCTCATTTCATAAATGATTAAATTTGGAGTAGCATAGTTCCTAATTTATATTTACAAGATTATTTCAAGAAATCTAGTCCACAGACACAAAAGCTAGAAATATGTGTTTGTTCTTATGGTAACAATGTTCTTGATATTACTGTCACATACCTCTCTGAAACCATGATCTTCGGACTGTATGCCGAATGTGGCGTTCATGTCTTTCTAAGAGCTCGTCAACTGTATGCATTTGAGATATTAGAGGTCCTGAAAACTCAACCTTCTCTCCTTGATCCTGATAACTCTGTAAGGAGGGAAACAAATAAGAATCCTGTCTAGGTAAGGGTAAGGATGCTTATGTTATATTGCCTAGTTTGGCTTCTTATCCAAGAAAATGATTGATCATGACTACGAGTCAGGTAAAGTAATTAAGTTACTACCAAAAGCTTTAAAGGATTAACTTGGTCATTTTCAAAATTACATGTCTCAAAAATTGCAAATATCAATACTTTAACAATTGTGTATTGTCAGTATATTAGTTGCTTTTTACAGTTGAACTTAAATTTTAATTTTTCATATTTAAATATCATCTCATATGAATCTCTATATATCGAAGCTCAAACTGAAGAAAATGCAGCAGGAAAACATAACTTACCCGGTTACTTCTCCTAGACAGTGAATCCTCTCTATGATAAACCATCATTGACAGATCTTGTGAGTGGTACTCTTCAGAAGTATCAAACGAATCCGGGCGATCAAACTTACTCCATTGATTTTGCATTACTAGCTTAGAAATTTCAAGTAGATCACGGCCTCTTGAGCTGGTGCGTTCCCCACAAACTTCCTTATTTTCGTTGTTTATATTATCAGAAATATTCCTTGAATTTAGTGTAGAAGTTTCTAATGAATTAAATATATGTCCTTTAGATATAGATCGAGTGTGGGATCTAATTGAAGTAGTGTCATCTTTACGCCTTTTTGCCCATGCAAATCCACTTGATTTTGAAACTTGTAATGGTCCATGAAAGGGAACATCTGCTTGAGATGCATTGTTCATATGAGAAGAATCTTCTGCTTTACCATTGGATGGCTTTGGTGCCTCATCATATATGTTAGTGTTCTCTTCTTTAAGGATGTGGATTGATCTATCATCTATCTTTCGTGTAGTTTGAGTTTGACTTGTTAAATCCTTTAAGCGAAGAGTAAGATGTTAGGTGACAATTGTTGCAAAGCAATGTTCATGCACACAAGGAAAGAGAGCAATATATACCTGTGCTAGGGGTAGTTTACTCAGTCCTACTGCCTTTCTTGATGGTCTTCTTGATTCAGGTCCACAAGCTCTCCCGCCGATTTTTTTCCTGAAAGTTCATCACCATGTATGATTTAATGAAAATACAAGTAATATATTCTGGTTTGACCTTATATTGCCAGAGACCATTTGGTATGTGGCAATCAAACACTTTATTAGCCGATAAAACAGCATAAAATAGACAGTGAAATTGATGTTTACCTTTTTGTCTCCTCCTCGTGTTTTGCATCGATCTCTTTGCTAGGTGGGTATACCGGTAAGCTTGATGGGTCACATGCATAAGGTTTTGTTTTGAAATACTGAAAGTGGTAAGAATATAAGATTGTAGTATCAGAAGGGGATAAGACTTAAGAGTCTAAAACCATATATGCATAGCAGAAAACAAATTTGTACTTGTGAATAATAACGGAATAAAAAAGCTTGTCAGTATATGGATTGAAAAACGAAGCTCGAAGAAGTATGATCAAATTCAAAACAGACAAAGCCAATAAAAATAGACTATGTTATGCAATAGAGATTAATCAATGCAAAAAGAAGGCTACAATGCTTTTCAAGGAACACAAATACAACATTGCTAAGTTAACCTACCTCCAATGACAGAGCAGATGAGGCAGTTCCACGTTTGCTTGGCTCAACAGAAAGAAGAGTTTGTATCAGATTTACACTGGTTGCAGGAAAATCTTTAAATGTCTCTCTTAGGCTACTATCATATGGTTGTTGTGGCTTGAACAAAGTTGCATGAGGAAGTCTGGTCTTTTTCCAGTATTCGTCGGGTGGAGAGCCACAAAGCTTGAAAATTTTGTGCAGTTGTTCAACCTGTAAGCATATCAAAGATGATTTAGAAGAGATTCAAAACAAACAAAAAATTATTGGAATTGGAATTTCCATTTGATCTGTTCATAATCTACTAGCTAACTAACAATTTCATTCATCTCTCCATTGTATCGATATCAATATCATAAACAACTGAAGTTGAAATGCTGACATCAATATCAAATTACAAATAGACCAACAGGGCTGCCACAAAGCCTCGTGCAATAGGCATTGGACTAAGATTTTTACATTATCACATAAAATACAATGAAGTTCTTAAAAAATTTACACTGACTGGTATCGTTAATGGGGAATATGCAACACAAAATCAAATGGGGAAGGAGAAAAGTGCATACATTTTGAAAAGATTGGTATTACTACCTCTGTTCTCCCCTTAAGTATAGGCTTCCCAACTAGTAACTCTGCAAATACACAACCAACACTCCAAAGATCCACAGATGGACCATACTCTGTTGAACCGAGCAAAAGTTCTGGAGGACGGTACCATAACGTGACAACACGACTAGTTAGCGGCTGCTTGTTCCCGTGACTACAGAAATTTGCCAATCCAAAATCTGCTACCTTTAATATCCCTTCATTGTTCACTAGAAGATTTGATCCTTTAATGTCCCGGTGCATTACACCCCTTGAGTGACAGTGCTCAAGACCAGATAACAACTGCTTCATGTAGCATTTGATCTGCACAACAAAATTATAGTGTCCTTTTTAATCAATCTTTCATCACAATTCATAACAAAGGTTTTAACTTTTAAGTCATTGTTGCCAATATTCATAAGGGAAAGTTAAGCTAAGGTAAGATAAAAATACCTGTGATTCAGTAAAGTTGATTTCTGGTTTAGACAAGAGCCCTGTGACATCATGCTCCATGTACTCAAATACAAGGTAGATGCTACAAGACAATCTTGAAGTAATCAAACCCTCTAGTTTAATGATGTTGGGATGATCAAGCCTTCTAAGAATCATAATTTCTCTTGCCATAAACCTCACACTTTCTGGCTCAAAATTGTCAAATCTCACCTTCTTTAGTGCCACTATCTTCCCCGTCTCAATTTCCTTCGCTCGGAAAACACTGCTATATGTACCCTGCCCAATCTATTCACACAATTTCCAAATAAAAACCAACCGTCAAAATAATAGTATCGATAATAACCGGGCATCATCAGAAATTTGTCGAAAAAATGTACATTAGTTACTATTTACAATTTCTTGTGTTCAGTTATGAAACATTATAACACAGAAAACCAATCATTCCATAATCCATATAAATAAAACACATACATTTCTATGATTTCAACAAGATTTACTGAATGGTATCAACTACAAGAATCTGAGTTTGAAGTCAACCAAATTACAATTTTTTTTTTTAAAACAAGACTAAAGGGAAAAAGCATTGTTAATTTTTTATCATAATTCTAAACAAACAAACCTTGTCAAGTTTTTCAAATGCATCAGAACGGAGAGGAACCCAACCATGAATAGCTTCGGCGGCAACAGACGTGATCCAAGCCGGCCAACCGGCTGCAGCTTGCTCTCCCTCCACATACTTACTAAGATTCCCTAACCTGAAACTCAAAGACCCAGTTTCACCATTCAAACTCGTTCTCCCAGACTCACCTACCTCACTCCAACTCACTCCAAATGACTCACCACTCTTCTTATTCTTCTTCTTTACACTACTATTATTCCTCTCTGAGACTGAGTCAACTGAGTGGTCAATGGCAGGTGTCACAGACACCCCTTGCTTCACAAACACACAACCCATGAAGAATGCTTCATCAACTCTGATGAAGAGAAAACAACAACACCACCATCAACTGTTTAAGAATGAATATGCAAATGGGTTTGGTTTGGTTTGTTTAACACTGTAATGCACCGAACAACACTCACTAACAACAGAAAGATTTGTTTCTGTCACTTTTTGTTTTATTCCTGCAATTGCGGAGAGATGATAGAATGTTGGAATTTTAATGTGGCTCACAAAAACAAAGCACCGAAATCAGCGGAAACATTAAAATTTTCACTCTTTTGTTATATCTTTTCTTCTGTATGTATCAATCTGTGTATGTCATGTATTTGCCTTTTCTATGAAAAGTACTATTCATTCATTAACTCAATTGCAGCAAATGAAAATACTGTTTTTTTGTTTGTTTGCTAATTGCAATGAAACTAATACGTTGGTTTGTTTGGTTGGTTTGTGTATGAAAACAAAGAAAATTTGCATGGAGGTTATTGGTTTTAGAAAACAGCATGTGTCACAATACTATAGTATATGTTTCGTCTCGGATCGATATTGCATGCAGTCAAAACTGTAACTCTGTAGTAAAAAAAATATTTACCCGTCCGATTAAGATCAGACAGTTTATATTATTTTAAATCTAAATTGTTAAATCGTATTCAGACAGTCAACTATTCTCTGACTGCATGACTACATGCAATTGTGACCGCATTCGATCCAAATCGGTTTTATTTGTGTCATGTCAACATTAATAATCAATTATTATCAATCACGTATTGCTTTTAATCTTGCCAATGGTATTGGGTCATTGTTGTTGTCTCCATTAATAGCTCCCGCTAATCTCTATTCTATGCTTTCAATTTCAATTTCAACTGTCTCTTGTTTCTTTTTTTGGTTCATAGACATACTTAATGAATAGTGCAAAAAAATTTGTATCCCCTTTGATTTAGTAATATTTATTATCACATTAGTGTTACTAACATTAATTAAGTTATTGTTTTCTTGAGTGAATTATGCTATAGACTTATATAGACTTGTAGTACACGCATTTGTTGTGTTACATTTTGAAGGTTTGGAATATTAAATGGGACAGGAAAACTCTATGTCTATGAAGACTATGCTACAAATTAAATTTAAATTTTTGTTACTAATGGTTGAAAAAATTTCCAATTAGAAATTAAAAAATGTAACATTCTATATATAATATATCTTCTTCATATCCTATATATGTTGATATTGACCACAGTTTTCTCACTACATACCTTAGAGATAACGCTACCTATATAGCTTTGAAATATTGGAGATAGCTATGAGTGAGTGGGTACAAAGCGTGCTTGATTAATTAGTGTAGGCCACACTACTATGAAGTGCTCAATTCAATTCATACTCTTGGGACCATTTTTATAATTAGAACTCACAGAATTTGTCCAAAGTGTAACATCTTTGTTTGAATTCCATTAAGATAAAACCACATTTTCTGCCCTACAAAATTCATTGCTGCCAACAAATTTCATTAGTTGGATGATGATTTTTTGGATCATTCATATTATGATTTTCACTAAATGAAATTTGAAATACTAATACATAATATAAATACAAATTTTTGTACCAAAAATATATATATATATATATAAATTTGTTGAATTGAATGACTAAGATCTATTGACTATATACACTATACTCTATAGTGACTGCATGAATGTTGAATGTGTCAAATCTATTTTCAGACCTTAAATTAATGTTTCAAAATTTATTTTTTTATTTGCAACTAATTTCTTACAGGAAATTGCTAAGAAATGTCTTCTTGGCATTGATTTAAAAATTAACAGCTCATTTTAAGAGTCTTTGGAGGAGATAAAAAAAGGTAGACCGACATTTTGGTCAATTAAAACAACAAGGAAATTTGATTTTTTTTTGTACGTTGACTAAATGATAAATTATTAAAAATTCATACATATAAAGTGGAGTGATTGAAGTTCAAATTTCAGTCATAAGCACCTAATCTAACTATTTCAATATTTTCTACCGGTTGAGTTAAGATTCATGGACATAAAACTTAAAATTTTAATACTTAATGATGGTTCCTTTTGATAATGCATTTTGGAATTTAATAATACAATGATTGGGCATGGTGTATTCATAGCTGACTTAAGTAAAAGAAAGATAGCATTATGATTTGGTGCCTAAATCCATGCCTCCCTTATTAATATTCCCACCTTATTTTCAGTATGGATGTTTTTTAAGTACCCTAAGAGAGAGGGAAAAGTTTCCTATTTCTCCCAGACTCCCACTATCTTTTTCTTTTTGTCATTGAAAAAGGAAAATTGGATCTAAGCCTCTAACAATTATTTTCACCACTATCATTACAAATTATACTATATAGTTTTGGAATCCTAGATTAACATCCAGCTAGGAACATAAAGTAGAATAATTAAGTGAGTTACTTAGATTTAGGTTAGTTATGCTAATTGAAATGGTAGTACATATTTTCTTGAGTAAGAATCATACTCAATAATCAATATTAAGTGCTCTGAAGTTTACAGCACTCAGTCACTCACATATACTGCACATCAATGATCAATGAGTTATTGTATATGAAATGACTCGTGTTAATGTATGTTTTGGCAAAAGTTTGAGAAATGTGATTTTAAATAAATTTGTAAATTTTGGTTTAGTCAAAATTGAGTTTGAAATAAAGTGGATTGTGTTTCAATATTTTTGTGAAACAAATAGTATAATGTAGGGCGAAATTTTCAACCAAACAAACTTTATATCATTTATAGACTTCTAGTTAAGGAGAGAGAAGACAAATATTGTCCCAATAGTAACCAAACTATATTTTTATGTAGTACAAAATAATCGAATTTATTTTCCTTTGCTGTAAAGTAATATAGGTTTCTTTTTATCTATTCTACTACATGTGGTGTGTCTGTGATCACTGAAAATGGTAAACCTCTTTAAGAATCCTTACTCCATCACTTTCCTTCAAGGGAAAAAAGATGATTATAATATGTCATAATTGCTGTCTCGTGCTTCCCGTGATCTAATTTAGATCTCTCCCTTCATAGCATGAGCTACACATAGATGCAATCATACATATATAACCAATATAAAAGTGACAAGCAAAAAATTTTCAATAGATGTATATATGAAGAAAATTAGTGGTGTTCGTTGCGCAGTTTAGATCGATTTTGAGGAAAAAAAATATTTATAGTATGTTTGGTTTAACGTTTTGAATGTTATTCTCACTTTTCAATAGGATGAACTACTATCAATTATTTACTGCAGGGGTCAAAACTCAAAACACAACAGAAAAAGTCCACATCTTTTTTTAATATGTATACTAGTTGATCACATGAAAAATAGTCGCTTTTGTTTCCTGCAATTGTCAAATGCTTAAAACATTTTGACAAAGTTGGCTTAATAATAATAATGACAAAAGCTATTAGTGCCATGCATAGTGGGGCAATATAATATAGTGTATTTTAAATTGCATCTTGAGAAAATGAAAAGAAACACTGAAGAATCCATGTACACACTTTAAACATTACTAGAATTAAACTAATATAATAAATTTTAATTTCTAAGAAGAAGAAAAAAGAGACATGTGAGTTAATGTACACCAAAAGAAACAAGTGAGTAAGGTAATAAAATTTAATTTCTAAGTAAAAAACTTAGACAAATGAGTTAATGTACACCAAATTAAACAGCATATAGTAAATGTTATGTTGAACAAAACATATGAAGTGGACTTGGTGATTAATTTTTTTAATTCATTCTATTTCATGGAAAAAGCTCCATAGTAAGAATAAAGTCATGTAATGAAATGAAGAACAAAAGAAGGTGGTTGTGGTAGGTCAAAGGTTGGTAACAAGTGGGGATTGATGTCAGCATTTGCTTTATAAATATTAACAATGGCTAAGTTGGTGTAAATTATTGACTTTTTTTTCTTTTCTGAATCAAAATCTTAGAAATAGCATAGTTGGGAAAAACTACATTACATTAACAAATATGTATACATCCACATTCCAGCATATTTATTAGCAACAATGTATTATTTAAGTTTATTGAATAACTAATTAATGTATTTAATATATGTTATATATATAAGATACATTGAGCATTTTTATCTGGAAAAGAGTATGTTACTTACTGGCAGTGGCATCTAAAGAAGGTGAACCAAAACCATAACACTAACTACTAAATTATGTTTTCAGGCTATGTAACATGTATGTCTAATGAGGCAAGCAGTGGGGTATTACTTATTCTCAATTCTCCAATAATAGTTGTGTTTGTCTGTTGTTAGAACTTGGGTCAATGTTATGTTAATATGAAATCTGAAAGCAAATAAATGGTTTTGGTCATCACTAATAGTATTTAGTATTGCATAATCATTATTAGATTCCTGGTTTAGTGAAATTAACCTTTCTTTAAAGTGAGTGTTGTTGTTCTAAAGCCAAATTTCTTGGTGGAGTTGATCAATTTTCTTGACAAATAATTTGTCTTGTTCATGGACAAAATTGGTGGATATTGTATGTTTTTAATGTAGTAACCAAAAAAACATAATCATCTTATAAAAAAAATGTCCATTCACTTTTACATAAATACCATTGAATATTCACAAGCATCTAAATTGCCCACGTCTCAAAAACAATAAGGTAACTTCTTATTCTTCCCCCATTGCTATGAATCTCTCTCATTTTTATGGATGATATATTTTTAATAGTGTAAATTTTAAGATATTTTTCAATGTGTTTTTTTGTTACCATGATATTGGTACTGAATTTCTACCACTGTATAATGACTAATCTCTATCGGAGAACTTATAAGACACACAAAATGGATTCTCCTATCCCAACAGAATTCGACATACACATGAATCAGGAATCGAACTCGTGACAACATACTTAAGCAGACCAAAAAATCAAAAATCTTACCACAACAAAAAGAAAAAAAAACTTTCAATATGTTTTTTCTCTGTGAGCATTGCTAGGGAAAAGAACAATCACCAAATAACAATAACAAAATATACTGAGCCTTTTCTTTTGGGCCATTACAAAGCCTATATGCTCGGGCCAACCAAAGTTATCCATGAGGTTCAATCTATGACAATCTGGGCTTTTCTGAAGAATACTATGAGAGATTATGGAATATTTTGTGGAGACAAACCATCACCAATAAGAGTTGGATTTAGGCATTTAGCCGAAGAAAAATGTTATTCAAACACTTTTTTTTTGTTGATAAAATTACAATAAAGTTATACTTTTTTTTTAATATTTCTTGCACGTCTTGACATTCGTGTTGTGAGTGGAAAGAATATGTTGTCGTATTTTTATTTGACTTATTTGTGTTCATATATCATACCTGAATGAATAAGTTAAATTAGTAGGATATGATATATGATTACTGTTCAAGTATATCTAATAAATTTTACATTGTTTGGAATTCGAGATTAAGGGTAGTTTATATACAACACCCACACATCTCAATTTAACAAAACGCCTTTTAACAAGGACAAATCCGTGAGGGCTCAAAGCAGCTCAAAGCGGACAATACCTCGAAACGCGGTGTGGTGCACTTAAGGATCGAATTCCGGAACATTGGCGTCGTCCTGGGAACGTCAGGGGGCTGGCGATACATAGCCTCCTGATCCCCTTAGCCTCGACCGGGGGCAACTGTTCCGATATATCCAATAAATCTCACATTACTTGAAATTCGAGACTAATGTTAGTTTATATACAACACTCACGTAAAAATTTATATAAGTTATTTCAATAATATAAGATAAAATTATATTAAATTATTTTTGTATATACTATAAGTTGTTTTTATAAGTTATGTTAGATTAAAAAAAATATTAAAGAGTTTATGAAAATAAGTTGGAAAAAACTTATAAAAAGCATCCTAAATTGTTTCTTTAAATTCTTTCAAAAATAGTTTCACAAAACTTATTTTAATAAATAAATTCGAAGAAATTAATTTGAAAGATAATCCAAATAGACGAGGAACATAACCATTAACCAGGCCTTTTGGGTGCTTTAAATATTGCTTGGACCGAAAATGTACGCCTGCTTTGTATGGATTTTGCCCTTGTTTATTTCTTCAATAAGCTGTCTTTAAAAATCTCGGACTTTGTTTTTTTGCTTTATATAGATATGGATTTTATATAGATATGAATGAAATAACAAGTTATTAAAAATTCATACACACAAAATAAATAAATAAGACACTTAATTTTGAAAAAGCCATTAAAAATCCTTAGCTAAAGAGCAATATAAAAAGGAGATTAAACTTCTACCAGAAGTTTTATATTGTTTATTTATAAGCTAAAGTCTTTAGTGTTTAGATCTTTAAATTAAGCTAAGGTCTCTAAGCTAGAGTTTGGAAGTGAGTGTTTATAGTGTACTGCACAACATAAACACTCACCTCTAAACTCTAACTAATAGTACATAATTAAACTTTGTCAAATTCATTTTTGAGATTAGGCACTTTATAAACTATAAATCATTGATTTTATGGATATTTTAGTATGGTTTCCAACACTATCAAATTTTATTCATATTAATTAATTATGATATACAAAATTGATAATTTTTTTTTTTGAAGTGAAAATTGATAATAAATTGTTAAAATATAACAACTTAATTAATATTAAATGGTTAAAAATAAGAACCGAATTAATAATTTATTAGAGTCAAAGGTCTTTTCAAATCAAAATATTTACAATCTCATGACTTATTTGAAAATAGTGTAGTGACATTCCTTCTTTTGATATAGTGCCAGCCTTTGTTTCAAGCTTTTGTCTTGGGTTAAAGAGTGACTTTGATTTTATCGGTTCATGCATGCTCTTTATTTTTTGAAACAAAAAACGTAGAATATGCACAAGGAGAATTTGCTCCCAAACTTTGTCATTGTCAATCAAAGATCGCTCTCACACTCTTCATTTTTTCGTGTGTCATTTAGAAAAATGTTAAAGTCTTTGTAATGAAGTAAATGTAGAAATTTATTGATTAAAAAAGCAGTGTATTTAACTTTTTTAAATTTAAAAGTAACCATATTTTTAATAATAAATTACATTTTACCCTTGAATACTCTTACACAAGAACATCATATTTTTTGGTACAACAGAACATCGGTCTTTTATGCCAATAATTTTTTATCCAATTTATTGGTTTCTCAATAAATATTTTCATCAAAAGTATATCGTTTAAAAATACAATTTAACATTATAAATATGAACTTTTTTTTTTATCACGCAACTTACTAACTAGAATTTTTCCTTTTTTAAAGATGAATAAATAGACTTATCAGAGTTCGAACTTCAATCCTATATATGACGTGCAATGTCGCTTAGCAAAACTCACATATGCGAACATCTCTTTTAATCGGAATTCATATTTTAAGTTACCACCTTATTGTAGTCTAACTCTAAGATATTTTAGAAATGAATTCAACAAGTTGACATAATAATGAAATATATATGTGCTCAACACTAAATCCAATTAAAGATTAGTTCATATATAATTGGACAAGATATGAGGCATATCCATATGTGCAGTCTTTTTATGAGATTTCTGTTTTTATCATCAAGGCTAAAAGTATTAAAACAACAATATAGGCACAACGTTAACATGATTGTGTTTCTTTTCGATCTCGATTATAAGTTTTTAAAAATAGATTGATAGGTACATCACCATGCACCATTCACTTTCGATCATGAAAGCATGGGAGGGACCACTCACTTAGCATGTAACTAGGAGCCACTTTTCGTGCACGAGTTTTGCACGAAAACTTTTTAACCGATGAGTACAATTATTGTGCACATTTCTTACTATTTAGTTTCTGCCACAAAATCTGAACCAATAAGGTAAAGAACATGTTGGTTTAGGAGAGTGGTGACATGTTCTGATTAAATTAATTAAAGATTATGGTGATTTGAATATTTTTCTTTGTTTCAATGTTTGTGTGCAATTATTAGCATGATTCAATTGTTAGTGTGTGTGTTTTGGCAATGCTTTATTTGGATGCATGATAAAGGAATGTGAAAAGAAAGATGAAAGTAAGTAAAGAAAATGTTGTTAACTCTTAGAGTAAAAAATAGATTCAAGACTAGATGGAAGTATTAATTAGTTGGAAAGACCATATTTATAGAAGACATGAACATGTCTACCGATGAAATGTTCACTTATCAATTAGGTGTATTTGGATTTGATGTTTTGAGCTAACGAGGAATAAGATAATGGACTTTTTAAAAATATATAATTTGGAAGATAAATTATTTTTATTAATTAAAATAGTATCAATTTTGACTTCTTCCATGATTAGTTGAATTTTAGATGTACATTGACTACACTACTATTGAAAAGTGTATCGGCAAATGATGATATACTAAACATTGGAAGATGACTCAAATTCAAAAGATGATAATATACTTTTCAATAGTACGATAATCAAGATAATTCTAAAATTTCACTAAACATTAGTAAGAGTATTATAATAAGAGCTTGTTAATGTCTGTGCCAATGGCACAGTGCCAATGGCACATGTTAAAGAAATTAAAAAAAAATTATATTGAAAAATACAATTGTTTGATTATTAAAAAGTTGAATGTAAAGTTTTTAAAAGAATATTTTTTTATTAAATTTATTAATATGAGCCTTATAATAAATAAACTTATTTTATTATTAAAGTCGACAAAAATAATCATTTTTTTAAAAAGTGAAAAAATTAAAATGATATACTCCTTCCGTCTTAAAATAAATGTCTTACTTGTTCAAATTATTTGTTTCAAAATAAATGTCTATACTATTTATAACATTGAGTTTTTTTATTTTATCCTTTAAAACAATCATTAGATGAGAGAAAAAATATATTAAAAAATATACTTTTTAATATTTCACTGCGTTTGGCGGTGGATATTCCGGTCTCAACCAAAAAAATGTCTCCTACCAATAAAAAAAAAGGGTATTTTAATAAAAATTATATGCTCTCTCTCTTTTATTTACATGTTTTTTTTTAAAATGTATGATTTAATTAATTGTAACATTTAAAATAGGACGGAGTGAGTATTTATTATGAAACGAAGGGAGTATGAGCATATAAATATCCAGCGGTACATATTTTGGACCCAATGCTACTGTATTATAGACTTTTTGGGATTGCCAAACCTAACAAACACAAGTCCCTTCCTTGCATTTGTCATACCTCATTTGGCACAATATGATACCGGACCAAATCTAGTCTAGTCTACTATAGTCACAAAAATAAATTTAGGGTCTTGGTAGTTGGTATATCCGTATATAGTACATGTAAAAATAGAAATTAAAGAAAGAATGTGCATAGAAAAATTGAACTTGAAAAACAAAAAAAAAAAAAGAAAAATTAAACTTTAAACTTAAATTATCCTTTAAGATATGTTTAATCCATAAAATATAAATATTAAACAGAACAATATATGACAACTGAACAATAGTATTGAACATATTTCGTCTTATTCTAAATTTGATAGAGAAAATTATATTTTTAAAGATGAAAAGTTATCAAGTTATTCAATAGAAACAAAAATATTTGTTTTGTCTAATCCTTTGAACTTAAATTTGTTCAATACCATAAACAATTTAAAAATCACTAAAATTATTTTGTTAAGTCTTATTTTTTTAGCAATTAAACGCACCCTAAATTTGTGATAATAACAGTACTACTGCTAGTAATTTTTTTTTTGTTAGATAGCCTAGCGGCTTGAAAATCACCTTTTAAAGGTGAATAAGTGGGCATACCGGGTTCGAACCCGGGTCCCTGCACAAATGTGCAAATGTGCATAATGTCCAACCAATTGAGCTAAGTTCATGGGACACTACTGCTAGTAATTTAAACGTAATGTAAGACAGGTAGTATCTTCCTTGATCCAGGTCGTGGACCACGTTGATAAAGGGCCATTAACCCCAAAACCATGTTGACTATTCTCTCTCTATTCAGCACTTGTTTTTGCTACTACTTACTACTAATTTGCATAAAAAAAAGAAGACAGAAAGAGACACAGTCTTACTTCTCCTTTTCAATCCAGTGAGTCCACCACGCTTCTTTCTCTATCTCCATTCATTCATTCCCTTTCATTTCACTCCATTTTCACCTTCATTTATTTATTTTACTATTACTATTACAATTAATTAATTAATTATCAAAAAGGCTTTATTCAACTTTTTTCCCCATTTTTTCTAACATACACGTAGTACTTCAACTTCACTTCAAATCAAAATCAATTCAAAATCAAATTTTTTTCCTTCTACATTTCTACCCATTTTCTCCATTTTCATCTTTCATCTTCCAAATTCAATTATTTCAACCCTTTTGCTCTCTCTCTCTTCCTTATCCATCTGAATCCACCATTTTTGGACTCTATTGGGGTTTGATCCAATCCAACTGGGTATAAGCAAGATCTAAACTTTCATTTGTTTGGGGTTTCAAGTTTTCATCTTTTTTGCTTTAATACCTAACTCAATTACTGATCTCATCGGAGTAGAAACAGCGCCATCTCATGGCGCTGTTCAGAAGATTCTTTTACCGGAAGCCGCCGGATCGCCTTTTGGAGATCTCTGAAAGAGTTTATGGTCTGTTTCTTTCCTTTCTAATTTTGTCTCTTTCAGTTATTTCTTTCTTTCTTTGCATAATTCAGCTCATCAATGTATAGCAACTATTTTATTATTTGTTACTATTAGTTTCAACTCTAGAATAATTTAGATTACTCAAAAGAGAGCTAAATTTGTGGTTTTTACGGTTAATTTCATGTTTAGAAGCTAAATTAGTAAAGTTTAACTGGTACCATTTTGAATATTTGCTATGGTAATGTGTTAGAAGTTAGAACAATGTGGAACTTCTCTTGCATCTTTTAGTTACTCAATTGGCATTGCGCCTTTGTTTGTAGTTCCTCTTTTACCTGTCTCTGTTCGTCTTGTGCACAGACCTGGTTATTTATAATAATATATTTGCCGTTCAAAAAAGTAATTGGCATTTCTTATTAGTGAAATTTGAGTATTTTTTAAACTGATTCTATTGTCATTAGGACACTATATTTTTGTAGCTGGCTTTGAAGTTGTAACAGTTGCTTTTTTGACAGAACAAAATTGAAATGGTTTTTCTTGTTAATCTTTAGACTTAGTTGTGTAGTCTTTATTGTGTTTTAAGCTTCTGTAGAGTAGAACAAATTCATTTCGTCTTTGTTTAGTGTTTTTGGCTTTTTTAGTTCCCTGCTACTGATTTACTATATTATTAAGTTTTGACTATTTGTTATGCATTTTTTATTGTTGTAGTTTTTGATTGTTGCTTCTCCACGGACGTCTTGGAAGAAGATGAATATAGAGTTTATATGGGGGGAGTTGTGGCTCAGCTACAAGATCACTTTCCGGATGCTTCTTTCATGGTGTTCAACTTCCGAGAAGGGGAGAGACGCACCCAAGTCTCAGACATACTTTCTCAGTATGATATGACTGTAATGGAGTACCCTCGACAATATGAAGGTTGTCCCCTTCTGCCTTTAGAGATGATCCATCACTTTCTTCGATCAAGTGAAAGCTGGCTGTCTTTGGAGGGGCAACAGAATGTGCTTTTGATGCACTGCGAAAGGGGAGGTTGGCCTGTGTTAGCATTCATGCTGGCAGGTCTTCTGTTATACCGGAAACAGTACACCGGAGAGCAGAAGACTCTTGAAATGGTCTACAAGCAAGCTCCCAGAGAACTACTCCACCTTTTAACTCTTTTGAACCCGCAGCCTTCTCAGCTCAGATATCTTCAGTATATTTCTAGGAGACATCTGGGTTCTGAGTGGCCACCATCAGAAACACCGTTGTATCTCGATTCTCTGATTCTTAGAGACCTTCCGTTATTTAATGATGGAAAAGGTTGCAGGCCTGTTGTGCGTGTTTATGGCCCGGACCCTTCAAAACCTGCCAATAGAAGTTCAAAGCTTCTTTTCTCAACCTCAAACTCCAAAAAGCATGCTCGACACTATCAACAGGTGCTTTATAAATTTACCATATCTGAATTGTGAATTCATTAGATTGAGCATGGTCTTAATTAATTTTCATCGCAGGCAGAGTGTACTCGTGTGAAGATTGATATCCATTTTCGTGTTCAAGGAGATGTTGTTCTTGAGTGCATAAATTTGATTGAAGATGTTACTGGCGAGGAGATGATGTTTAGAATTATGTTCCACACTGCATTTGTGCGATCAAATATATTGACATTGAACCGTGATGAAATTGATATTTTGTGGGATGCAAAGGATCAATATCCCAAGGATTTCAAAGCAGAGGTAAGTTATTGTTATTCTTTTGCAAAAGCCATTTTCTTAAGCAGTAGGAGTTGAACACATACTCATATCTGTATCAGGTGAATTTTTTGGACGCTGATGCTGTTATACCTGATGTGAACACAGTCACGGTGAGTGAAGATGCAAATGAGGCAGAAAGTGCTGATATAGAAGGTGCTTCCCCTGAGGAGTTTTATGAAGTGGAAGAGATTTTCAGCAATGCAATTGATACACAGGAAAGTAAGGCAGAGGATGATTCTCATACCTTTCATGACAATGCAGTGGATGATGAAAATCGTAAAGGGATCTGGAGGGAGGATTCAGATCCTCACGCTTTTCAGGATTGCACGACAGATGATGGGGTTCTCAAACAGGTCGGAATGATGGATTTCAGTATTAATGCTGTGAAAGATATCTCTGTTGTTGATGTTAACTACAAGCGCAGTGAGAGCATGGATTCAGATCCTCAGGCAGTGAAGGACATTGCCATGGATGATGGAGAAATTAAGTCTCCTTCCACTGCCATCACTTATGATATGACGATACCTCTGGAAACAAAGGAAATCCCAGAGGACGCTGATCAGGGATCAGATATTATGCAGAACAAATATGGTGAAGATAACGAAGCAACAGAAAAGGAATTAGATTACAAGGAAGGGCAGCCTAATCCTGATAGCTTGAAACAAAAATCTGGTAAACTACTTCCATCTACTGCTAAGAAACAATTTCCATCAAACTCAAAGCCAGGAGATACTGTTGGAAAACAAAAGATTAAAGAAACCGCTGCTTTTCAGGCAAAACAAGCTAAACCAACTGCAGTGACGAGGTGGATTCCTTCTAACAAAGGTTCTTACACAAATTCGATGCATGTATATTATCCACCATCAAGGATTAATAGTGCACCAGCTGGACTGACAAATTTAACCACTTCAAAGGAGAAAATTGAAGATAAAGCAAAATCTTTATCTGCTCCTTTTGGCTCTGCTGCAGTAGTTTCTGCTGACATGAAAAATGACTTGAAAAATCGGAAGGTGGCCACTTCAAAATCATTCGGCCACACAGTATCAGACATTGATGCAAAATGTCCATCATCACCATTATCAGTTAAAGAGACATCTCTTAAGTCAGCTACTCAAGCAGAAGAACAGAGCTCAGAACAATTGGTACAACCTACCCCACGGCCTCCTCCTCCTCCGCCACCACCTCCACCACCACCCTTAACATCATTTAGTAGACAAGATATTAGGGTTAATTTCCAGCCTGCAACTTCTCCTTCAGTTCCACCTCCGCCACCACCACCACCCTCCTGGAAGTTTGTGGCTTCATCAATAGTTGGAGAGACTTATGGTTCTTTACCACTCTCGCCACCCAACCTTCCCTTTGCGAGCAGTGAAATTTCATCAATATTTTCTGAAGTGCCTACTGCAGCGGCCTCGTCAAGGCCACCCCCTCCCCCACCTCCACCACCACCACCACCACCACCACCACCACCACCAATCCCCCCTCCAAGGTATGCAGTTTCAAACATTCCTCCTCCTCCACCACCACCATCAACAGCACCTCCTACAAAGCATGGAATTTCATCAATTCCTCCTCCTCCTCCTCCTCCTCCTCCCTCAGTTATTATGTCTTCAAGAAACATGTCTCCATTCTCGCCACCTCCAATTGCATCTCATAATGCTCTATCCCCACCGCCACCCCCACCTCCACCACCTTTTGCTAATTCATATATAGGTGCACCTACACCACCTCTTACTAATGCTCCACCAGCAACGCCTCCTCCTCCTCCACCGCCACCACTTCCTTTTACTAGTGCTCCACCAGTACCACCCCCACCTCCTCCACCCCCTTTTAATACATCACAGTCTATACGCTCTCCTTTTAGTAGAGCTCCACCACCCCCACCTATTCCTCCGACAGGTGGATCCCCACCACCACCTCCACCTCCTCCACTGTCTAGAGCCCCTCCGCCTCCACCTCCTCCAATGTATGGTGCCCCTCCACCTCCTCCAATGTCTAGAGCCCCTCCCCCTCCACCTCCTCCAATGTCTAGAGCCCCTCCTCCTCCACCTCCTCCAATGTCTAGAGCCCCTCCCCCTCCACCTCCTCCAATGTCTAGAGCCCCTCCTCCTCCACCTCCTCCAATGTCTAGAGCCCCTCCACCTCCACCTCCTCCAATGTCTGGAGCCCCTCCACCTCCACCTCCTCCTATGTCTAGAGCCCCTCCACCTCCACCTCCTCCTGGTGGCCGAGGCCCTCCTCCTCCCCCACCTCCTGGTGGTCGTGGCCCGCCCCCTCCCCCTCCTCCTGGTGGTCGAGGCCCACCTCCTCCACCTGTTCCTGGTGGTGCACCTCCACCTCCACCACCCTTAGGTTCCAAAGGTGCAACTGTTGGACCTGCACGCCCTGGTCCAGTGGCACCAGGACGTGGTGGATATGCACGCCCTGGTGCAGTGCCACCCCGAAGATCCTCCTTAAAGCCTTTGCATTGGAGTAAGGTTACAAGGGCATTGCAAGGAAGTTTATGGGAAGAATTACAAAGACACGGAGAACCGCAAATGTAATTTTTGTCTACTTCTGCATGTGTTTTTTTCAATCATTTAAATTTTGTATGATTGTACACCGTTTTCTTGTTATCTATATTCTCATGTTTGTAATGACTGATTTCGGGTTCTTTTCTAGTGCACCAGAGTTTGATGTTTCAGAGCTAGAGAAGCTTTTCTCTGCAAATGTTCCAAAACCTACTGATTCAAGTGGCAAATCTGGAGGGAGGCGCAAGTCTGCTGGATCTAAACCTGACAAAGTTCACTTGGTATTCTTCTATGTGGATATTAATGAAATTTGACGTTTGAAATAAGTCATGCGTTAGAGGTTATTTGATGCTATTCACTTGGTCTTTCCTTCTAGAAATTTAATACACCATTACACCATGATTTGTAGCTTTACTTCGTAAAGGTTTTCTTAAGTTAAACACTGCATTTATGTCCAAATAGGAATTTAATATCTTTAATTTTATACTTGGTGATTTGTTCCTTAAAATAAGCAGTCTTCATTGTCACCTATCTTGACTGTATAATTTTCTTTAGTTTTAGTATGTAAACAAAAATATCCAGCCCACTTTGATGCATAACACATAATTATTGCTGACCGTACTGATTATGTCCACAATAATTATTGATCTATTATTGTACCTTCAGCTCACTGCCTCATTTATTTTCCATGATTAAAATTCCGGTGCTTAAACATTTATGAATTGTAAGGTGCATATTGATGTTACTTTTTAACTGTCAGTGCTTACTGCTTAAAGCCAATATTTGTTAGAAACTCATTGACTTGATCTTTATTTGGTGCGTCCTTAATAACCGTCACTGATCAATAACTTTTGTTTTTGTTTTTGTTTTATTGATGGGTAGGTTGACCTAAGGAGGGCCAATAATACGGAAATCATGCTAACTAAGGTTAAGATGCCACTCCCTGATATGATGGTAAGCTGATTCTTTGATTTCATATATTTTATCATTATGCAGATGAGTGATTTAAATCAAAGCATTTTATATTGTAAATAAATATTCTTTTACAAGAACAGTGCACTGAAAATAATTATTTTTGTTTGCATGGAAGGATTTCTTTAAATATTTTTTATATATCGGTAGTTATATGTTAATAATACTTATACTTATAAGTCACTGTTATGGGATATTGTCAGTAACAATCTTTTTTCACATCATATCTGCTACAAGGTTCTAACTTATGAAATCTCCACCTGTAACTTTCAGCAGCAAATATTATTTTTCTAACATGTTGAAATGAATACTCTCAGGCTGCAGTACTGGCTTTGGATGACTCGGTATTAGATGTTGATCAGGTGGAGAATCTCATCAAGTTTTGTCCTACCAAAGAGGAAATGGAACTTTTGAAGGTGAAGTTTAACAACTTTATCCATACTTCTTTTATCTTGTTTTGACAATTAGTGGTTCTAGTTTGATACATCTGCTTTTGCACTAAAATGCGCACTCCTACTCTGATTTGTTTACTTTGCTAATTTTGTTTCATCCTGTTTATAATTATTTAGGCTTACACTGGCGACAAGGAGAGTTTGGGGAAGTGTGAACAGGTGTGCAATGATCTATTTTAGTTATTGCATTATATGTGATTGTTAATAATAGAAAGTGTTAAGTAAACATTATATGAGGTGTTTTTGTGGCTTAACGTTAACTGATTGTTATCAGTAGAAAGTGTTAGGTAACACATTTGATTTGTTTGTTCACCGTTATCATTGATTTCGAAAATATATGGAAGGAGGAACGATGACTGAAAAATGTAGCCAGATACAAAAATTATAATGCATATGAAGTTCAAATTTACGCAGAAATAAATTGACAGTGATAAATTTACAAATCCCCATTTTTCCCTTTAGATGTTTGATTATAAACCAATTGTATTGGTCTTTGTTGATTTATGTATTGTTCTTATTACATATATGCATTTGTAATTATATTTATTTGTTTCAGTTTTTTTTGGAGCTGATGAAGGTGCCAAGGGTGGAGTCAAAATTAAGAGTATTCGCTTTCAAAATTCAGTTTCAGGCTCAGGTTTGGTGGTGTTTGTAACATTTTTGTGGATTTGGTATTTTCCTTCAGCTATCATACTCTCCTCTCTATGCAGGTTACAGAATTTAGGAAGAGTTTAAACACTGTAAATTCTGCATGTGAAGAGGTACTTTGCTTATGCAATTACAACCATTATGCTGTTTGTTTTTCTTTGACCTTATAATTATTTCTCTTGGTTATAGGTCCGAAAATCTTACAAACTGAAGGATATCATGAAGAAAATTCTTTTTTTGGGTAATACATTGAATCAGGGAACGGCAAGAGGTAAGTCTTTTTTAGTTGTGGCAATATCTCATTATAATCACTGACTGTTCCTATTTGTTGTTAGAAAAACTTTTGTGTGCTTCTATTATGATTGCATCCCCTTTTGTTTGAATCAAACATGGGAGGGTCATTTCATCATTTAATTTTAATGGCGAGATGATGAACATATAACCCTCGAGGATCCAAATTCATTGTATTAGACCTTATCTAATGTATTATGCCCAGTTTATTTTAATATCAAATGTTTTCATCTTTGCAGGATCTGCAGTTGGATTTAAGTTGGATAGTCTTTTAAAGCTCACTGATACACGTGCTTCTAACAATAAGATGACACTAATGCATTATCTTTGCAAGGTATGAGTTACTGAGTATCAATTGCCATAAACCAATATATCATGTGGTCGCTAACCCTTTTTTCTTTTTCTAGGTGCTAGCTGAAAGGTCGCCTGGACTCCTTGATTTTCACAAAGACCTTGTTAGTTTGGAAGGTGCCACTAAGGTGATGATTTATTTTGGTTCTATAGCAACCCCCCTCCCACACACACACACAAAAAAAAAATATAAACTGCAGTTTACTACTGTAGTTTGTCGGTCCGTTTTACTTAGATTTTTTGTAATCTA